>OY992882.1:79941853-80244353 GCA_963921405.1 Cepaea hortensis | reverse complement strand
TGCTGAAAAGTAAGCAGCCTCGTCATGAAGGAGTTTGATTGCAGACCTGGAAAGTGATCTGCATCATTCTTCGGATGCTGTTAGTGTCCAACTGTAGTGAGCCACTATGTTTACAATTAAAATTGTACGAAAACAGAAATTATGGTCATCTCTGAAAAAAAAATTAATTTAGCTTTCAGGCAAATGTGAATATTTATAAACAAGTGAATCGGCGCAGTAATAACATCTTGCGAAAGAGGCCTTGTAGTGATTATAACAAGAATTGTCGTTGCAAATGTGGCCTTTAGCAAAATGGAAAACATCCTCACAAATGAACTGTTGTCAATAGCAGTGAGGAAAATAGTTGTAATGTGCTATGTAGAAACTATACAGTTGTATCCATGTGTAGCATAGAAATAAACTGTCTAGCTGGAAAAAAAAAAACATGTAATTTGCACTGAAATGTGGATTCTGAGAAAAATACAAAGAATTCCATGGGCGAACAAAAAAAAAAAAAAAACTAACGAGAAGTCCTTCAAGAAACTAATGAAAACTTCTTGTGAAATATTGATTCCCTGCGCAAAAATGTGTGAATAATTAACTATTTGTCGAAGATTATCCCAAGTCCATGTTTCACTTCATAAACTGTGTTTTACGATGATATCTTGTCACTTAGCTCGCCCATCAGAAATGTGACGTTGGCATATATTTCGTTGACTATAGTAGTTTGGCCGGCCTCTCTGGCCGAGGGGTTACACCACTTTCTCCGTAATCCCGTTTATCACGCAGAGTCTCGTAGCGGGCGAAAACTGGGAGCGGTTCGTCCGCCGCTGGTGATTTGCGGGATAACTAAGCCGGCCGCTCAGAAAGCAATGGCAAACTACTGAGCGTAATCTTGCCAAGAAATCAACAGACAGCTGAAAGATGCTGCTGATGACTGCGATGTCCTGTAAAAGGATATGCGAATTATAAAAAAAAAAAATAGTAGTTTGACGTTCCATGTACAGAACCTTATTAACTTATTTATGTATGCCCTTTATTGGTGACGGCTCTGTGGCGAAGGTGTTACGGATGGAATTCGTAATCCCGCATATCATGTTCGAAACACAGCTGCGAGCGGTTTGGAAGCAGACCGCCTTGCCTTGGTTATTATAAAATGGTATGAGTGCCGGTCGTTCAGAAAGCAATGGCAAACTTTTAAAGAACGTAAACTTGCCCAGAAATCACAAACAGCCAAAACAGCTGGAGTTGACTGCGACTCACTGTAAAGGATATGCAATTAACTTTTATTTTAATTGCTGTGCAACAACAGATTGCATTAATGTTTGCTTGCTTTTCTTGGTGTGTGTGTGTGTGTGTGTGTGTGTGTGAGAGAGAGAGAGAGAGAGAGAGAGAGAGAGAGAGAGAGAGAGTGTGAGTGTGTGTGAGTTTGTGTGTGTGTGTTGTTACAACATTGATGTTATTATTCTAGAACTCGCTATGTTACAGTAATAACCGACTGAAACAGAAGGAATTGCGGGAAAATTAAAATAAACCTATAAAAGTATGATCTTGCTGAAACCGAAACAAAAATAAAATAATATATTGCTTATATATGCCAAATTGGGTTAATAAAGAATGCAAATAGTGTAGCACAAAAGGTCTGAAGTATGCTCGTACAAACTGAAAAGTGAAATGCCATAACCAAAACAGCTAAATCAAGTTTAACAAATATATTAATATTGCGGTGTTGAATCGGTGTGTCAAGAAATTGCATTGAAATAATTTTTGTATTCAGTTAACAATAACAACAAGAACCGTTCTGTTTCGATAACGTTTGATAAGCACGATGGGGAAAAGTGTAACCAGCTTCTCGCATGATATCACACCAAGAGATATAAATATCTAGTGTTACCATGAACAGACCTGGACCCTCCAGAACTATTTCATATCTGTGCGCTATTTGAAGTTCAAACGCAAGTGCTAGTAAATATTTGGTGAAATGCCACCCGTTGCTCTGACACCTTTGCCGACGATACAATCTCGTCAGAACTGTTCCAGGTCTTGATTTTGATACGAAATATAGAGACGTCTACAAGAATAAAGGACAGACTGGTCTATAGAAAGATCAACAGACAGATATGTATACACACCAATAGTTTTAAACATCGAGATACACACAGACAAGCAGTTAGAAAAGCAAACATACAGATCTCAAAACAGACTAACAGATAAGCAACCAATGGTAACAGATAGACTTTTAGTCAGACATCCGATGAGGCTGCCAACTATTTTAAAAGGTATATAAAACCGACCGACAGACAGACAGACAGACAGACCTAATGACAGGCAGACAGACAGACAGAGAGACAGACAGACAGAAGATAGACAGACAGACAGACAGCCAGACAGACAGACAAGCAGTTAGAAAAGCAAACATACAGATCTCAAAACAGACTAACAGATAAGCAACCAATGGTAACAGATAGACTTTTAGTCAGACATCCGATGAGGGTGCCAACTATTTTAAAAGGTATATAAAACCGACCGACAGACAGACAGACAGACAGACCTAATGACAGGCAGACAGACAGACAGAGAGACAGACAGACAGAAGATAGACAGACAGACAGACAGACAGACAGACAGAAGATAGACAGACAGACAGACAGACAGGATAGATAGATAGATAGACAGACAGACAGACAGACAGACAGACAGACAGACATATAGATAGATAGATAGATAGATAGATAGATAGGTAGGTAGGTAGGTAGGTAGATAGGTAGGTAGATAGGTAGATAGATAGATAGATAGATAGATAGATAGATAGATAGATAGATAGATAGATAGATAGATAGATAGATAGATAGATAGATAGATAGATAGATAGATAGATAGATAGATGGATGGATGGATAGATAGATGGATGGATAGATAGATAGATAGATAGATAGATAGATAGATAGATAGATAGATAGATAGATAGATAGATAGATAGATAGATAGATAGATAGATAGATAGATAGATAGATAGATAGATAGATAGATAGATAGATAGATAGATAGATAGATAGAAATACGCCGCACTAAGCATGCATCATTAACTGTAATAGAATGTTTCAGCACTTGCATAAGAAGGTGCGCCTTTAAACTCAAAAATGTTCTTAAAAAAAAGTCTTTATCCACAGGCAAAAATAATTCGTGCGAAAGTCCAAGGTCCTTTATAGGTTTCTCATCCTCGTGTTTCTGGCTAATAGGTTCAACCATCTGTGATTTCGTGAAAAGAACAAATTATTAACACTCCAATTTTATGTTTACCCCACAATGTGTCAGTTTCGCATAGCCGAACCAGTTAGTTTAATGTGAATTTTATCGGAGGTCACAAGTGGATGCAATTTTGTGATCTCTGGGTAGTTATGTATTTAAGAGACAATCAGGTTCAGCTTCATTTCTACAAGTCCTGAAGTGAGAGGAGCAGTGTATATATGTGGTGATCTGGACTGTTTTGAAATTATTAGATAAATGTATGTGTGTATGTATGTAAGCATGCATGTATGTATGTACATACGTGTTAAGTTTAAGTTAGTTGCATATCCTTTACAGGACTTCGCAGTCAACCCCAGTATTTGTTGGCTGTTTGTGATTTCTTGGCAATTTTACGTTCAGTAGTTTGCCATTGCTTTCTGAACGACCGACACCCATACCATTGTATGAAAACCAACGCACGGCTGCGTGCTGCCAAATCGCCCGCAGCTGTGTTTCGAACGCGGTATGCAGTATTACGAATTGTGTCCGTAACCTCTTTGCCACAGGACCGGCTGTGTGTATGTTATTTATTTGGTCTTTACAATTTTAAGTTAACATTGACACACATATTTAGAGGCATCATAACGGTATATATATGTATATTTACCTCCAATATATATATATATATATTGTTCCTGGGTAGTATATTTTGCTGCTGTGCTTGCTTCTGTCCCCGTACGTCTGAGTTATTATTGCACCATCTCGGACCCAGCAAGGTTACAATTAGACTACATAAATCTATCATGACAACATTTGTGCCAGCGATTATGTAAGTAAAGTAAAGTAAAGTAAACTAAAGTAAAGTAAAGTAAAGTAAAGTAAAGTAAAGTAAAGGAAGCAAAGAAAGTAAAGTAAGTAGATGAATCTTGTACACTTATTAAGGTGCAAAGGACATGTGTTGCTAGCCTTATTTCTTGTATTGACCAATCGGCATTCGGTTGGCGGTGTGGTCAATATCGTGCCGGACGCCTTTACTTCCCAGGATATTCCCTAATACCCAAGTTATGCTTTGTCGATCTGGGAGTGCAGGAACATTTAAAATATTGCCCTGATGAGAAATCGAACCGATGACCTCCGGGCCGGGATGTAAAGGGAACGTTAATTTAAGCTGAGCTATTTTGAAGTGGTGCGGAATACAGATAGCTGTCGCTTAAAATGTCGACGCGACAGCTATGTGTATTCCGCACCACTTCAAGTAAAGAGCAACTTGCACATACCACCTAGTGCACGGGATAGTGTTTTGATTTCACCCCTGATGGTTAAGAAACCTGAGATTGAACCCATGTTGACAAGTGTGCGAGCCCGGAATGCTAACTCTTCGGTACAGTATTCTGTTCGGTAGAAAACACTTTTCTGGATGATCAGACTGACAATAGGATGCTGATCATAGCATCCATTCAGCGTCTTTGCTACCAGAAAATGGTTGCCTAGCACCATAAGCAGGTTTCAACTAGGCATGGAACTGGAAGCGGGTTCCTTTTATGTTTGGTTGTAAACATTTCATAGTAAATAAACACACAAAAGTTAGAAAAAAAGTCTTCAACATCACTTGAGGCGTATTTGGCATATTGTTACAGATCCATAGTTTTATTAACCAGTCACACTCGATGAAAACCTTTCAGTGTGCTGCGTGAAAACATGGACTTTGACTAATAAGATTTATCATAAACTTTAATGAGGAGATGGCGCTATATGATGATGATGATGCGTGCTACTTTGATGTCTGACCGTGTGTTTTGTGATCAGCGTATCAAACATTGTCCATATCGCTTTCATAAATACCATCGCCATCTCTAAATTCACCCATTAATTTAAAGTTAAAAAGTCTTAAAAGTCGAGAGGATCCACTACATTGCACCGGCGTTTATCCCATATGGCTCGGTCTCTTTCTGCAGGGCGGTCTGCTGAAAGCATCGCACAAAGCACAAACTCCGTATCCCCAGCGATGACCCCCAGGAGTCTCCGAGAGAAATGCATTCGTAAACCGAAAGACGTAGCCCGGAATCGAACCCACAACATTCGGAGCGCAAGGCAAACTTCTTAATGTATTATTTAAAATAAATTTAACATAACAAAATCAATGAAGGAAATTATTTCGTCGCTTAATAGTGACTTTTAGCGTAGCTGATATAGAGTTGATAATCTCATGTGCGCGGTCGGACAAGGTTTACAAATTTGGTCCCGTCGTCTCGTTGACAGAGGGAAAGACTGACCTTCTGTTAGACCTACTCGGAGCACTCAGGCCTACAGAATGTGATGGTCTCGCTAAGTGAGGGAAAGACTGGCCATCTGTTACTCGGAGCACGCATGCCTACAGAATGGGATGGTTTCGCTAAGTGAGGGAAAGACTGGCCATCTATTACTCGGAGCACTCAGGCCTTCAGAATGTGATGGTCTCGCATGCCTTTAGCAGATTCCTGCTTCGGGACACATTTTAAGCCGGCTTTTTAGCTTGGTTGAATGTTTGTCCCGCATATAAATGTCACACATGTGAATATTTCCCCCATTCTTCGTAAACACTTTCCAACGAATACCATGTAATGTCACATGCATTCCTTGCATAGCGTAGAGCTGAAATTTAATAAAAGCACGTTTTAAAGCAGATTGCTCAATCCAGAGCAGCATACCAATCGCGTGGGGCAATTCAGACGTTTAAAAGTTTGTCACTTTCAAAACTAGACACCTTCAAACTACTGATATTTTTCTGTGAACACATATTTTGTTACAGTTAACAAAGTTAAATATCAATACATTTTATCAACAGAAAACCACCGTGCTTAAGACGATAAAGTATCTAACAACAGCGTAAGGTCTACAAACTGAACAATATTCTAATAAACAATAATTATTTTTAAATAACGTACGAACACACTTTATTTTTAAAGATACAAACATCGTAAAGGCAAAGCCAAGATAGCCAGACGTTTCGGTTTTACCGGGGCAGTCCCGCTTCGAGATTCTTAGTCCCAGTGTTTCCGACAATGTACAGGCAAAACTGTCGATTTTTAGAAGTCAGTCAAAGTAATTGAAATGGGCGCAAAATATGTGCCGAAAGTATACATATATGCAAGCTTTCTCTGTCACGTGGACAAATATTCAATAGTGCAAACAATCAAGGAAAAATGTATGTGTAATGATACTGCAAGCAATGACACAAAAATGTGCAGGCCGAAGAAACATAGGTTACAAGCGGGAACTAGGGCCAATCTCAGGGATGTGCATAATGGGTATCCATCCAACCTGCGACACGGGCAACTTATATACACCTTTGATATGTGCTTAGCCATATGTGCTTATGGTGTGTCTCGAGTACAGCTTATCGGTTAACCAATAACCAGTGTTTACGTACATGTCACATGATCTTCAATTAACACTGCCATTACATACCGAATTATAATTTGATTTTTAACAACTAGCAGCCAATGCACTTACAGTATCAATGAAAATCTCTTCAGAGAGAGAGAGAGAGAGAGAGAGAGAGAGAGAGAGAGAGAGAGAGAGAGAAAGAGAGAGAGAAGAGAGAGAGAGAGAGAGAGAGAGAGAGAGAGAGAGAGAGAGAGAGAGAGAGAGAGAGAGAGATTGTGTATGTGTGTGTTTTGTTTTGTTTATGTTTAATCTAGAGGCAATAATATATGTGGTTAAAGTCTAAAGCATTATATTTTTGGCCAGCTTCCTAGTCAGACAATACTATCATACAGAGTCAATGTTTATTAAAGTTTATAATGTTGACATTAGCGGAGAGTGAAATAGCGAGCAAACAAAAGAGCGAGACAGACAGACAGACAGACAGACAGACAGACAGACAGACAGACAGACAGACAGACAGACAGACAGACAGACAGACAGACAGACAGAAAATGATGTAGACAGACAGATAGAACGAGAGAGAGAGAGAGAGAGAGAGAGAGAGAGAGAGAGAGAGAGAGAGAGAGAGAGAGGTCCTTTACAAACCAAACAATGTTGATGGTTAAAACAAACATACGGAAGGGCGAACACGAACGCATGGACTAACCGACAGACAGACATATATAGATGAAACACTAATTTTTCTGTTATCGTACTCCCCCAGACACCATGAGCATGTCGACAAGCATGTACCGGGGTATGATGTTTCTCCTGGCCCTATTGGTGACCATCCACTTGCTTGTTCTAACCTCGGATCTGTGGAGCAATAGCCAGAACCAGACGGGTTCAGCATTTCGTGGTTTACGCCAACGTAAGGTTAATTCTCTTAATGTTATTGTACACGACTTAATAAATGGTTGTGCTCTGACGTTGTATTATGTCCGATATATGATCAAGCCATGCCCGCCAACCCTTATCGGAATGGCACATGACGATGATGAGTTATACCTGTTATTGTGTGTGTGCATTTGTTTTTTTTACAGAACTATGAATGTAATTTGCACGAGTAGATTGCTTGCATATTCATTTATAGATGCTTGAAGCATGGGAACTGATCATGATCCAGATTTTTCTCCGTGAATATATATATATATATATATATATATATATATATATATATATATATATATATATATATATATATATATATATATAATGGGGCGTTCATTTGAAATCCGTTCGTGCCGCACCGCGCGTAATTGCGTACGTTGAACATGATCATGTCATAGTCATGAGATAAGTGCTGACTAATAAATAAAAGAGCATGTGCTTATCGTCCCATGATGCATAGGTTCTGTTTCTGACCGTTGAGAAAATGGCCGTGTTGGTCCAAAATCAGGTCCAAACAAGCTCAAAGAGCGGTGATTCAGTTTCTTTCATTTGAAGGATGTCGACCAGTGGACATTCATCGAAGAATGCAGACAGAGTGCGGTAACAAATATGTGTCGAAGACAACAGTGACAGACTGGGCACGAATGCTTCGGAAAGGACGTAAGTTCACGACAGATCTTCGACGGCCGGTTCAAGCGCATATTGTTGCAACAGAAAACACCATTGCCAAAATTGATGCAGCAGTACAGGTGAACCGTTGTCGAAGCATACGTTCGCTAGCGAAAAAATTTGATGTGTCAACCGGGTTAATTCAAAAGGTCGTTCGTAAGAAACTGCAATATCGGAAGGTGTGTTCACAGTGGATACCATGGATGTTGACGACCACCAAAAAGAGGAACGCATGGGATTGTGTTTTAACCACTTGATGCGTTACAGAGTGGAGGGTGATGAATTTCTCTTCCGCATAGTGGCAGGCGATGAATCATGGTGTCACCACTTTGAGCCAAGCAGCAAAAGAGAGAGCATGCAATGGAAGCATGCTGGATCACCAAAAGCCCAAAAAATTCAAGCTACAAGTTTCCGCTGGTAAGATTATGCTGAGGGCATTTTTTTAAACCATGAAGAGCTATTGTTGGCCAACTTTAAAGAACCTGGTGTCAACATCAACACTACCCACTACTTGCAAACACTAGACAAGCTGCAAAAAGCCATAAATAATAAACGAGTCGGCATGTTTCTCGCGGTTTGATTTTGTTGCACGATAATGCTTGTCCGCATGTCGCAAAGATTGTGCAGGAAGCATTAGCAAGGAAGAAGTGGGAAATTCTGCAACATCCAGCCTA
This sequence comes from Cepaea hortensis, assembly GCA_963921405.1. Classification (NCBI taxonomy): domain Eukaryota; kingdom Metazoa; phylum Mollusca; class Gastropoda; order Stylommatophora; family Helicidae; genus Cepaea; species Cepaea hortensis. The sequence goes on along the minus strand of OY992882.1, from coordinate 80,235,507 downwards.
TAGTCCTGATTTGTCACCATGTGATTTTCATTTGTTCGGACCTCTGGAAAAAAAAGCTCTCAAGGGGCAACGATTTCATACAGATGCAGACGTAATGAACGCGGTAAACACTTGGTTCAATGAGCAACCACAATCCTTTCTTGCGGAAGGCATTCCCTACGTAAGCAATGATATACTTGCCTGAATGCCTACGTCGACTTCTTCTGACCAACCCATGGTGCATAAGTCATTCAAAATGAATGCTTTGTTTAATTCTACCACACCTGTTAATGTTTCTTTCATGCTTTTGTAAAAAAGCCATTGGAACGGGTTTCAATTGAACGTCCATCACACACACACACACACACACTCACACACACACACACACACATCTAAATATATATATATATATATATATATATATATATATGGGTGTGTGTGTATGTATGTGTGTTTGTGTGTGTGTGTGTGTGTGTGTGTGTGTTTCTGTGTGTATATATGTGTTGAATACACATGCAAACTCATGTATGTATGTGTGAGCACGTGTGTGTATTTTACCTAGTTAAAGTTAGTTGCATATCGTTTACATGACGTCGCAGTCAACACCAGCATTATTTTGCTGTTTGTGGCCTCTTGGCAAGTTTACGTTGAGTAGTTTGCCATTGCTTTCTTAACCACTAATACCCATACTATTTCGTAAACAGCTAACGCAAAACGGTCTGCTGCCAAATCGCGCGCAGTTGTGTTTCGGAAGCGGATACACGGGGTCACGAACTGCATGCGAAACCCTTCGCCACGGAGCCGGCATTTTATCTAGGGAAAGGTTAAATACACTTAAGTTCTGGAAGTTGGTCATCATGGTGAATATAAAGCAAGGTGAGGCAGGTTGGTAAATAAACGCGACCAAATGACACACAAACAAGAATGGACACGAAATAATACAGTGTAATGTTCTAGACTAGCTCACGAACTAGTATTCCTCCAATGATATAGTGATTGTATTTCAATCGATAGTTAGTTTACCTTCAAATAATGATATTATAATGTTATATTTCCAGTATTTGCAAGCAATCGCGAAGACGACATGAAAGAGGTGAGTTCTGTTTTGAACTACATGCAATATGTAAATCAAATACCACATATATTATACCTAACAAACATAATATACCTCTTAAAAAAACACACGCACGCACGCACGCACGCACACACACACACACACGAATATCCCGCGTTATTCTTTGGACAGCCATGGCATATATATCCTTCCCAAAGAGGGGATTTCAAAATAAAATTCACACACACACACACACACAAACACACACACACACACACACACACACACACATACACAAGCGGACGTCAATAAGTAAGTCACAAATGGCTGTCGACAAGTAACTAAATATGAAATAAACTTGAAACGAGTTTATTTTTATACATACTTTGTCCCTTTATTTCTTAACATAATTTCCACCAACATTGATGCACTTATCCCATCATTTTATCAGTCTCCCAAACCGGCTGCATAAAACTGCATGCTCTGTTTTCTAAACCACGTATTCACTTCACATTCAACTTCGGCGTCATTCGTGAAATGTCTCCTGCCAAGGTGAGTTTTCAGTGGACCAAAAAGGTGGAAATCGCTAGGGGCTGTAAGATGGATGTTCCAGAATTTCCTACCTTAGCTGGTTAATTGTCTCCTGAGTTAATCGAGCCGTATGTGGTCTGGCACTGTCATGAAGAAGCAACACTCCTCTAGTCTGCAGTTCTGGACGTTTTCTTCGAATTGCATCATGAAGCATCAATAGAACTGCACAGTACGATTAAGAATTCACATTGTCAGCTTTCTTCTATAAATTGGTTAAAAGCACTCCTTGACAATCCCAGTACACTGTCAGCATAACCTTCCCTGCTGATGGCGTAACCTTGAATTTTTGGACACAAGGTGAAGAAGGATGTTTCTACCCAGTTACGCACCGCTTTACGGGACGAAAATTTGTCAGCATAAACAGGAAGCATTTCCTTATGAATGTGCTTTGCAGGCAGTCCTTTTGCCCACAAAAACGCACAGCTGCAAGTTGCGCCTTGATTGTACACTCCGTAAGTACAGTCGCCATTTTGTTTATGCGCAGCGCATGCGCATGAGACACCTAGCGCCACCTGACAACGAGAATATAAAGTTCAATGTTGCTGTCACCTAATGAAAAATGTAGAAAACACCAACTACATTTATATACCATCCCACAGAATTGTGTGACTTACTTAGTCACTCGCCCGCGTATATAGCATGGCTCTCTCTCTCTCTCTCTCTCTCTCTCTCTCTCTCTCTCTCTCTCTCTCTATTTCTCTCTCTCTCTATTTTTTTTCTCTCTCTCTCTCTCTCTCTCTCTCTCTCTCTCTCTCTCTCTCTCTCTCTATGTATGTATGTATGTATATGTGTGTATCTGTCTGCCTGACTCTCCCTCCCTCTCATCGCTATGGAGTGAGAAGAGATATGATGGCAAAACACTTCGTTGCCTTACTCCTCGCTTTATCTATTCATAATGGTTCTCTTTATTTCCCTAGAATTGTATTTACTATAGGATTAGCTTTACATTTCCAAGACGCATTGTCCCATTTAGTACCAATTTTCACTTCAGTTGACGCCACTGGAGATCAACATTCTAGAGAACAAACAAGATGCAATGAAAAAGCACATTGAAAGAAGCTGTCAGACATTAGGACTGGAAACCAATCTGACGAAACTCAGCAGAGAGATGTTGATGCGTTCCAGGATCCTTGTTAATGACAAGCATAAGGTGAGTCATTTCAGTGCTAGCCTAACATGTGTGACTCATTCCATATCTAGTGTTATGGCCCTGGTTAGATGTACTAGCAATCAGTGCATCGCGGTATTGTTAGATATAAAAGCAGTGAAAGAAAAAAATACAAAGTAAGGAATGGGGCCCTTTTCCACGCCTTAAGGCATACTGGGTATATGGTGCTAGCTCAGTATGTTAATAGACCAATCGACTTTTGATGGGTGAAGTGGACAATATGTTAATAGACCAATCGACTTTTGATGGGTGAAGTGGACAATATGTTAATAGACCAATCGACTTTTGATGGGTGAAGTGGACAATATGTTAATAGACCAATCAACTTTTGATGGGTGAAGTGGACAATATGTTAATAGACCAATCAACTTTTGATGGGTGAAGTGGACAATATGTTAATAGACCAATCAACTTTTGATGGGAGAAGTGGGCAATATGTTAATAGACCAATCAACTTTTGATGGGTGAAGTGGACAATATGTTAATAGACCAATCGTCTTTTGATGGGTGAAGTGGACAATATGTTAATAGACCAATCAACTTTTGATGGGTGAAATGGGCAATATATTAATAGACCAATAGACTTTTGATGGGTGAAATGGACAATATGTTAATAGACCAATCAACTTTTGATGGGTGAAGTGGACAATATATTAATAACCAATCGACTTTTGATGGGTGAAATGGGCAATATATTAATAGACCAATCGACTTTTGATGGGTGAAATGGACAATATATTAATAGACCAATCAACTTTTGATGGGTGAAGTGGACAATATGTTAATAGACCAATCAACTTTTGATGGGTGAAATGGACAATATGTTAATAGACCAATCGACTTTTGATGGGTGAAATGGACAATATGTTAACAGACCAATCGACACTTGATGAGTGAAGTTGGCAATAAGTTAGAAGACCAATCGAAACTTGATGAGTGAAGTGAACAATATGTTAATAGCCCAATCGCCACTTGATGGGTGACTTGGACAATATGTTAATAGACCAATCGACTTTTGATGGGTGAAGTGGACAATATGTTAATAGACCAATCGACTTTTGATGGGTGAAGTGGACAATATGTTAATAGACCAATCGCCACTTGTGGGTGAAGTGGACAGTATCACACCGACCGCCATCATTTCTCAGAACATTTCGTGAAACCCATTTTAGGCTGGGTCTACCCAGGAGCCAATGTGAATTTTATTTTGAAATCCCCTCTTTGGGAAGGATGCGAACACATGATCATCAGGTCGACAAGTAAACATTCCGGCCATTGCACTACCTCGCCTCCAATAATGACTAATACTTACTAGACATTTATTTAGGCGTGAAGCCAGTAAACAATATGTATAGTGTGGCCACCATATGAAAGTTGTGGAAAGCCAGAGGTGAAGGCTTTGGTTAAAACTAAGTACCACTGGATCACAGTGCATGGTAGTCACAGGTGAGGAAGGATGTGACTGACCACCTGGAGTTGGCCATGGCGGGGACAGCTATAGCTATATGCCTAAGCCGTTCTCTCTGTCTCTTTCTCTCTATCTCTCTCTCTCTAGCTCTCTCTCTCTTCCTCTCTGTGTGTGTGCGTGCGTGCTTGCCTGTGTATTTGTGTGTGTAGATTAGTTTGTGAAAAGATGCAGGTTATAGAAGTATCTTAAATAAGGATAGTCTGTGATTAGTTTGCGAAGAAATGCAGTGCTACAGAAGTTCCTTAAATAAGGATAGTTTGTCATTAGTTTGTGCTTTATTTAAACATATTGTATCCTACGAAAATGTAGGGCAAAATGACTGTCAAAATGGTCGCTGTATTCTCTGTTTGTGGTTACACATATTTAAATCAGCTTAGCTGCTGAATGCGTTAGACATTGTTGATAGAACTTTTCAAATTTTGGAAGCAACTGGGAAAGAAAATGACAAGGCACCTACACGAGATGTGGAGAAGAAAAACTGTGAGATAAAAGAGAATGCGATGGCGGGTACACTGTCGATGTAGACAAACCATGCTATAAATTGAGAAGAAAAATACTACATATTTACAGTTCTCATCAAAAAGACAGGATTAAGTGGCTGAATAAAAGTTTATGTTTATTTGTCTTGCAATAACAAAGAATAAATTGCATACGCTGGGTTGCTCTTGATGCATCGGGATTCATGCGCGAATATTTACGACTAGACACAGACATGAATGCTTGTTATCACTGGTGATAAATGCTGCTGTTGTCTGCCTACTTACCCTGATGCAGCATGAGAAATAATTTCGCATTTAACGATGGACACATTTAACGAAGGAAAGGAAAGAAGTAGAGATCAGAGAACCCAGTAGACCAGTGGTTCTAAATCGGAGTGAAGAAGGGGGGGGGGGGGGGGGTGTTAGGGTTTCCGGGGGGGGGGGGGGTGAGATTAAGATTATTTCAAGATCGCGTTAATACAAGAACCGATTAGTTGATATTGTTTTCCCCTCCACACTTTATGGTCATATACTTCTCGCCTTCTGAAATTCATTTTGTAACGTAAGTAGACCCGAAAATCACGTTTTATGTAGACGTCTAGACTTGTTCTAGTATGTGATATTAAATTTAGCTTTCATTTTTACGTATACTGTGTAGACTCGGGGGGGGGGGGGGATTTATAGGGAGGAAATACTAAAGTGGGGGGGGGGGATGACGTTTTGAAAATATGGTGACGGGGTGCACGGGCCAAAAAAGGTTGTGAACCACTACACTAGGCAATATAAGCTTGGATATCTTTAGGCAATCGGGGCTTAAACAAAACCGCCTCTAAATAACAACATAGGTTCGCTGACATACGGCCAGCTAAATAGGCCAACTTGGTGCCATTGCTTGTCTGATCTATGACCCATCTACACCAACAAATATGGAATATGGGTAGATTTCCTACCCAGCCATTTTTCTAACATTACAGACATCAAAAGCATCATCATCATCATATACCCCTGCCAACTGGCGTAGGGGTTCATATCTCTCCACAGATCTCGATCCTTGGTGTCCTGAAGACTAAACATGTTTGGCTGGCCCCATTGTGTTAAATGTATTACACAGAAATATACACTGCTGGAAACAAGGGGGGAGGGGGGTGTTGGAATATGGTCCAGAGAACCTTCATTCTGTTAAATTATGTGTGACAGTCTAAACAAACAAACAAACAAACAAACAAACAAACAAACAAACAAACAAACAAACAAACAAGACCGCCTCGTACACGTATACTGTACGGATGTATTTGCATTTTACACATACAATAACTGAAATATTTTTCCTCTCAACAAGAGTATTTAAAGGCTATACATTAAATAAATAAAATGTTATTTTTCTCAACAATAGAAATTATAAGTTACTCACTGAATAAATAAATTATTTTCTCAACAAGAGTTACACACAAAAATAAATACAAATAAATACAAATTAATAAAAACAAGAGCACTTATATGTTACACATAAAATAAATAAAATGTTATTTTCTCAACAAGAGTACTTATATATTACACCCAAAAATAAATAAAATGTTATTTTCTCTACAGCTTCTGTATTGTCAAGTTGCAAAAGTTGCCTCAACAACATGGCGGCGCATATTTATAGCCCTGTCCGACAAGGTCAACATTTCCAATCTGATGGAGGTCTCAGCAAACGACGCCCATCACAAGTACGGAGATTATATAACCGACCTCAGCGACCTGCCTCACGACCAGATTGTCTACAGGATTCAAAACTACTATAAATTTGTCTTCGTCAGGGAACCGTTTGAAAGACTGCTGTCTGCATTTAGAAATAAATTTGAAGCACAGACAAATGCATCGCGTTATTTTCAGAAACGTTTTGGCCGCAAAATCATCAAACGATATCGTCGCTATTCACCATCTGTGACTAGCAACGCTGATATCAAATTTGAAGAGTTTATCAGGTATCTGATCGATGCAAAACGGAGAATTCCGATGAACGAGCACTGGGAGAAGTTCACGGAATTGTGTTATCCCTGTATGATCTCGTATAGTTTTATAGGTAAACTGGAGACGATGAGTACCGACGCCAAGTATATTCTAATGAAGAACTCTCTAGCAGAGAAAGTGAAAATACCCAGCCGAAGTGAGTCGCGTTATGGGAATTATGAAACGAATTCGCTTCTTTCACAGTATTATTCCTTGTTGCCTCGAGACATGCTGAGAAAGTTGTATACTGCCTATATATCTGATTTCACCTTATTTCAATACTCAATTCCAGATGTACTTAAGTATTTAATGTAAAAACAGCGGTGGTATTATCTTCATTTAATACCATGATCTCTTTGGCATAGCGAGAGCGTTGATGTAACGGTTAGTGCATTACATTGACAATGGCCTCAGTTCGGATAGTGAAGGGTTCGATGCTAGCTCGCTTCGGGAGAGAAAAACTGGCCACCTCATCCGTGGTCACCACCTCATCCGTGGTCACTACCTCATCCGTGGTCACCACCTCGTCCGTGGTCACCACCTCATCAGCTGCCACCACCTCATCCGTGGTCACCACCTCATCCGTGGTCACAACCTCATCCGTGGTCACCACATCATCCATGGCCACCACCTCATCCGTGGTCACCACCTCATCCGTGGTCACCACCTCATCCGTGGTCACAACCTCATCCGTGGTCACCACCTCGTCCGTGGTCACAACCTCATCCGTGGTCACCACCTCATCAGCTGCCACCACCTCATCCGTGGTCACCACCTCATCCGTGGTCACAACCTCATCCGTGGTCACCACCTCATCCGTGGTCACAACCTCATCCGTGGTCACCACCTCATCCGTGGTCACAACCTCATCCGTGGTCACCACCTCATCCGTGGTCACCACCTCATCCGTGGTCACCACCTCGTCCGTGGTCACCACCTCATCAGCTGCCACCACCTCATCCATGGTCACCACCTCATCCGTGGTCACAACCTCATCCGTGGTCACCACCTCATCCGTGGTCACAACCTCATCCGTGGCCACCACCTCATCCGTGGTCACCACCTCATCCGTGGTCACCACATCATCCATGGCCACCACCTCATCCGTGGTCACCACCTCATCCGTGGTCACAACCTCATCCGTGGTCACCACCTCATCCGTGGTCACAACCGCATCCGTGGTCACCACCTCATCCGGGGTCACAACCTCATCCGTGGTCACCACATCATCCATGGCCACCACCTCATCCGTGGTCACCACCTCATCCGTGGTCACAACCTCATCCGTGGTCACCACCTCGTCCGTGGTCACAACCTCATCCGTGGTCACCACCTCATCAGCTGCCACCACCTTATCCGTGGTCACCACCTCATCCGTGGTCACAACCTCATCCGTGGTCACTACCTCATCCGTGGTCACCACCTCATCCGTGGTCACAACCTCATCTGTGGTCACCACCTCATCCGTGGTCACCACCTCATCCGTGGTCACCACCTCGTCCGTGGTCACCACCTCATCAGCTGCCACCACCTCATCCATGGTCACCACCTCATCCGTGGTCACAACCTCATCCGTGGTCACCACCTCATCCGTGGTCACAACCTCATCCGTGGCCACCACCTCATCCGTGGTCACCACCTCATCCGTGGTCACCACATCATCCATGGCCACCACCTCATCCGTGGTCACCACCTCATCCGTGGTCACAACCTCATCCGTGGTCACCACCTCATCCGTGGTCACAACCGCATCCGTGGTCACCACCTCATCCGTGGTCACAACCTCATCCGTGGTCACCACATCATCCATGGCCACCACCTCATCCGTGGTCACCACCTCATCCGTGGTCACCACCTCATCCGTGGTCACAACCTCATCCGTGGTCACCACCTCGTCCGTGGTCACAACCTCATCCGTGGTCACCACCTCATCAGCTGCCACCACCTTATCCGTGGTCACCACCTCATCCGTGGTCACAACCTCATCCGTGGTCACTACCTCATCCGTGGTCACCACCTCATCCGTGGTCACAACCTCATCCGTGGTCACCACCTCGTCCGTGGTCACCACCTCATCCGTGGCCACCACCTCATCCGTGATCACCACCTCATCCGTGGTCACCACCTCATCCGTGGCCACAACCTCATCCGTGGTCACAACCTCATCCGTGGTCACCACCTCATCCGTGGTCACCACCTCGTCCGTGGTCACAACCTCATCCGAGGTCACCACCTCATCAGCTGCCACCACCTCATCCGTGGTCACCACCTCATCCGTGGTCACAACCTCATCCGTGGTCACTACCTCATCCGTGGTCACAACCTCATCCGTGGTCACCACCTTGTCCGTGGTCACAACCTCATCCGTGGTCACAACCTCATCCGTGGTCACCACCTCATCCATGGCCACCACCTCATCCGTGGTCAACACCTTATCCGTGATCACCACCTCATCCATGGCCACCACCTCATCCGTGGTCAACACCTTATCCGTGATCACCACCTCATCCGTGGTCACAACCTCATCCGTGGTCACCACCTCATCCGTGGTCACCACCTCATCCATGGCCACCACCTCATCCGTGGTCAACACCTTATCCGTGATCACCACCTCATCCGTGATCACCACCTCATCCGTGGTCACAACCTCATCCGTGATCACCACCTCATCCGTTGTCACCATCTCATCCGTGGTCACAACCTCATCATCTGCCACCACCTCTATGCACTCGGGCCTACACATATTCGATGGCCCCAACACATCACATACTCACAGCAGGAGTCTGCTACGGGGCTTGTTTCCCCGCCCCCTCGTTGACACATGACAACTGAACAAGACGCGTTGAGACCTGTAAATTCATTCACATGCGCTCACTCATTCATAGCGTTATTTTATTCTGAGGTAGAGAGTTTTTTTTTTTTAATGAATGAAATCTGTGATGCCAGACCTTAGGGGAAGTAAATCTCACACAGACCTTGAAGCTCGTAGAACGTGGGAAAACAGCTATGGTGACAGTCACAACATACTTCTTCACGGGCCGTTTAGATAACATCAGACAACTGCGAGGCATTGATGTGAAGCATACAGGGAGAAATAGGATGCATAAACAATGTAGTTCTTATACATGCTACGATAACTTTAAAAAACAACAACCCCTGCCGCTCCATCAAACACTGTTGAGAAAGAGACGGACAATAACATAATGGTTGTCGTTATATACAATTAACATTTGTTGTAGATATTTAAACGGTTACAAAACAAGTTAAACGTTTCGGCAATGACATGAAGGAAAAATCAGCAACAGAGAGGAGGAACAATGGAAGCTTACATATAATCGGTGAACTCAAGAACACAAACACAATGACACTTGTTTATGTAGAACAGTGATTGTATGATGGCGTGAATGTGAATGCTTTATCATTTTATTAACTTGAAAACTGTTTGAAAATGCCGAAATGATATGTGTGTCAGGGCTAGTCCACTCAGCCAGTAGGTGTGCGTTTCAGATGTATGCATGTGAATGAGGCACTGACAGTTGTGTCGAAGCGTTATACTAGCACACAGGTACAGAGAACTGCACAACATTGAAGTATGGACAATGCTTCACAGCTTACTTATTTTTTTTTTGTGGTCGCTTTAATGAACAATGTAAATGGTTTTCTGAACAAGGGTCGGCCTGACGAACATGTTACATCTATAGATCCAAGTGTACATACAACACTAACTAACCGTGTCTCTCACGGCGTTGCCCTCAATGTTAGAAAGTCATTCGACTGTAAATCAGATGTGGCTGACCTTGGTTTTCACAGATAGGATACTGCACAATACGACTCTGGTCAACTTAGTGCACGTGTTCTCACAGGAACATCATCATGCGCCTCAGCTGGAGCAGACATGGATGATCACTACCTTCCAGCCCTAAATTCATCTGGTATTTTCATGTTATATCCAGGCTGTTCTTGTTTTCCGTTTCTTGAATGACTCTTTGAACCAGTTCTCTTTAGCCTCACATTTCTTTTTCATTTCATTGTCGATATTTCTTGTGACAACCATATCCCAGCCAGTCTTTTCCATTCTGTGAGATTAAAAATGTAGTGTGTTATCTATGTTTATGTTCCCTTTTTCCTCCTTTGTTGGAGATATGTTCTTGATTTGACACTTGATAATATATATTACTATCGAACTGAGGCGTTGGAGTGCTTCAAATGTGTTTCTTATACATGTAGAGAACTTATCTCCTATTTCTCATTAAATTACAATGTGACATTTAGGTCACTGATTATGCTTTGAGTAGTTGAAATGTCATCTCCATGTGTTGGAGATTATAGTATTGATGTCTTTTCGCCAATCTATAAGTTTGTCATCACGTTTATTTAAACCACACAGTATAATCAGACCTCAGACCTCAGTCCTCAGACTGAAAGTGCACCCTCACATTGTACGATGGATAGCTGCAGTTCTGCTCCAAAGGAAGGTGGTGCTAAGATGCGGGAGTTGGACTGAGTCGCTGCGGAAGTATGTTGTCCGTAAAGTCACCTTCATCTTCATCCCGGGACATGCGGGAGTCGAGGGAAATGAACGAGCTGATAAACTGGCTGGCTCTGCACCACCTGTAGATGGCCAGCCCATGGATCGTGCCGATGTTATTAACGTCCTCAAAGATATGGCGAGAACAGAGGACTTTGATGTCAGTGAATCCACATCGCTGTCCAGGATGAAAGACTTGAGAGTAAGAATCGGCACTGCCAGACGCGAGAGGTACATCGGGAAAACAAGGCGCCTCGTCAACCAACATAGAACTGGCACTATTAGCCACCGGACGCTGATGCATATGCTGGGGGGGGGGGGGATCTGAGCACCTATGGACATGTCCGGAGTGCAATGAAGATACCCCAACTGATAACTGATAACTGAACTGATAACAGTATAAACAGACCGATGTTGATTTCTATTAAAATTTCCGAATAATATTGGTATCTCGAAGTGCATCAATGTGTTGCTAATTTTGTTTAAATGATATGTTGTGCATCGAAAAACCTGTCAAAATCTTGTCACTGGAAACAACATGTTCCGCGCCCCGTCCATGATCTCATAACATGTCGCCCTGAGCGCATACTCTGCCAGAAGAAATCATAAATAGAAGATGAAAATAAATAAATAGATAAGTAAAATATATACACACGCACAAAAGAAAAAAAAAGCACACACACACACACGCACACGCACGCACGCACACACACACACACACGCGCGCATATTGATGCGAGATGCGGGGTTTAGGTTACGAGAAGCATCTGGCTCCAGTATATAACTTCCTCAATATGAGTACCAGCTGCGGAGTTATAATACACTGGCGGATGCCAGTTGTCGATTGATCATCTCATTCAAAATGGTCTTGACTGTTGAAGTGGAGAACTACAGGTGTGGAACCTGTTTATGAATATCTGGTATATTTTTTTTGTTTAATGAGGAGACTGCAAACCTCTTTCCAGGTCTAGCGAATATATGTAATACCTCAGTTCTGAACATACATGAGTGTTTAATGAAAACATTACCGGTGGAAGAATAAACAAATATGGTAATAAAATAAAATGAGCAACATCCAACATATTGTTTTAAAAAGTCTGTAACACCCGCGCTGGAGAAATTCATCATTACTACTGCTGCAAACAGGCTGGACGCATTACAGCTGTCTCACCGACAGATCACGACTGGAGAGGGAAGGCAAACCCGGTATTAACAAAAAATGTAGAATCATGGCGCATGCGTCGATGTAATGAACGCTGCTTTGTTATGTTGTTTGTCCATCAGGAATGATGATGACCATTCATTTCATCCAGTGGGGTTGAAGGTATGGAGCCGCGGGTTCTAAGATGGCTGATAAGGCCTATTTTGGCTCGAAATGTTCTTTGACAATGTGGGCAAAGAATGCTTGACGTTTCTGGAGGAGGGTTTCCTGCAGTGGTTTTTCTGTCCTGCCTTTTCTTCACAGCTCTTGCAGTCTTGGTTGCCTCACATATGACTGCGCCCTTGCGTTATGATGCACGCCACGAATTTCGGTCTCTGGCTGCAGCCTCCCAGGTATCATGATGAATTCCAAAAGCATTCAGTGAGATTTTCAGAGTGTCTTTAAAGCGTTTCCTCTGGCCACCTTGGGAGCGTTTACCACAACGCAGTTCGCTGTAAAAAATTCTTTTAGGGAGCCTGTGATCTGGCATGCGAGTCAAGTGACCAGCCCAGCGAATCTGATTCTTCATCAGTAGAGTGTGGATACTGGGCATGGACGCTCTTTCTAGGACTTCAGTGTCTGGAATCTTGTCTTGCCATTTAATCTTCAGTAGCTTCCTTAGGCAGACTGTGTGGAAGTGGTTTAATTTCCTAGCGCTGCTTTATTGTAAACGAACAACGCAAAGGAGAAAGAAAAAAAAAAACACTCGTGGATGCCCACAAATTCCTGCCTCTTCTCTTGTCTATGGCGTTCTTTAATATACAGTGGAACCTCGGTTTTCGTTGATGTCGGTTTTTCGTTTTTTTTTTTTCGAGGAAATTTGTCTCGGTTTTCTTCTGTTGCCTCGGATTTCGTCGACGTGCCCATGTGACCTCGCTGCTAATTTTGCGAAAACAAAGGACCCACGCATTTTTCTGCTCAATTTGGCGTTGTTTCTCGTTGTGTGAGCATCACTTGCAAATACGTTGACCGTTCCCTTTTAGCTCGATCATGGGACCAAAGAAAGTTTCCAGAGCCAGCAGCCCTTCAAAGAAGAAGGCCAGGAACACGATCGGGTTGAAGAAGGAAATCAATGAAAAATACGAGAGCGGCATTAAGATTGCTGAAATTGGCCACATGTACAGGAAATCGCTATCCATGATAAGTTCCAATGTGGCTAGAAAGGAAGAAAAAAAAGGAGGCTAATGTAGTGAAAGGCGTGAATGTGCTAACGAAAAGGATATCGCAAACAACTGAAGATGTCGAACAGTTATTATTAATTTGGATAAATCAAAAACAGTTAGATGGCGATTCTGTTTCGGAGGCAATCATATGTGAAAAGGCCAGACTGTTGTATACCGATCTAATTAATTTAAGAAACTGCCTAGGACGAGTGCTAATATACTTAATGATTTTAAGGCCAGCAGATCATGGTTTGAAAAATTCAAGGGGCGCAATGGCATATAAAAGACAAGATGACCAAGAAAGGAACTCACCCCAGATAGTGCCTTGATACCTAAGGTCTTTATGGAGGGGGATTCCCCTTCCAAACAATGATATCTGCACCTCTCTCTCTCTCTCTCTCTCTCTCTCTCTCTCTCTCTCTCTCTCTCTCTCTCTCTCTCTCTCTTCTCTCTCTCTCTCTCCTCGTCGTTTTTCATACGCCAAGAAGAGTCTTCAGAAAGGTAAATGCCATGCTAAATGTTCATTTATACTTTACATTATATTTGTTAATGTTGCATATCCCTTACAGGACGTAGTGGTCAACACCAGGATTTTTCAGCTGCTAGTGATGTACTAGGCAAAATTACGCTCAGTAGTTTGCCATTGCTTTCTGAGTGACCGGCTCAAATACCCCGTAAGTTACCGACGCGGCGAGAATCGCTACCAACTCTCGCGCACATCACGTCACTCACGAGAGTATAAGGCCAGGTAGTCCTGCATTCTTTACATTTGTCTTTAATATTCCTTTATATTAATTTATTATTGGTTTTTAGTATTAAAAACTATATGTATTCTCTATAAAATGTGTTTTTGGTATGCATTTCGGAGTGTCTAGAACGCATTATATTGGATTTACATTGATTCATATGGAAATAATTGCCTCAGTTTTCGTCGGTTTCGGATTTCGCCGATTGTTTTTGGACGGATTATCGACAACAACCGAGGTTCCACTGTATATGGCACTCTGTCTTGTCGATCAAAGTTAATGGTTATTTATGGATATATTATTTTGGCGGCCACGGCGTTTTCCATTACTTCTTTACCCTCAATCACGTCATGTTCTGCCATTTTTAGAATGCCAAACAGATTGATTTATTGATTTAGGAACCGACATCACAGCATTCGGGGCATTCCCATAAGCGCTCCGTCCCCATCCTCACCAGCCAGCGAAGAGTTCCAACACCAATAGTTCCAGTAGTAATCTGATTATATGTCCGTCTCGCCTTTCCCCTGAGCGTCGAGCGTCGGCCAGATACCCTCGTCACTCCTCGCTGCCTCATTCTTGCCAGACTATAGTGATCCAATTGCTTCTTCGAGGTGTACACGTGCTCCCACAAGGCCGCAACCACGTCTGCCTTGTCATGCAACAATACTCCACCAAATTTTGCCGAGCCAGCCAATCTGTCCGCCTGTTCATTCCCCAGCACACCAGCATGCCCCGGAAAAAGATCCAGATGATGCTTGTCACCCGTGACTTCCGAAGCGAAGTAAGCCACTCTGCACGAAGCCTGCCTGTCCTTACCCTCCTCAGCATGTTTTCTTAGTCAATTACAATCACGATGTGTGTATGTGTCGTGTTCTCCATCCAGTGGAAAGCTGCACCGACCGCCTCCACCTCCATTCTTAAGCTAGATGTTGTGGTATCATACGCCAGGCTCTCCTGAACCAAACGTTGACCATTAGCTTTTGCTAAGAATCCCCAGGCACTTCTCCTACCTCTCAACACCGAACCATCTGTGTAGATAATCACATCACCCAGGCAAGCATTATCCTGAATAAGTTGCTGGATTTCCACTTCCGTGGTCCCTGCTGGCCACTCCCTGCACTCCCGGCTCAATGTGATTATAACTCTGCACAAGTCTGACTGCTCCGCTGGCACTTTGACCCACTCCTCTCCTCGCCTAATGTTCTCCAAGATGCACACTTGTCTGATCGTATCCTCCGCCTGAGCCATCCATGGTTTCTCTCTTATCAGTCTCTGACCCTTAACTGCGTCCAGCGCCTCATGCAACGGGTGGTCTGTGTCTGCAGCTACTCTCAGGTATGCCTTCACCTGCATCACCTTGTGCCTACCAGCAACAGTCGGCAGACCAAGGATGTAACGCATACACACTACTGGGGTGTCTCTAGTGCATCCCAGAATGACCCGCATAGCTTCGTTCTGTATGCGCTCTAACTTCACCAGCTGACTCTTTGAGGCAGTGAGCAGTCCTAGTCCATAATCAATCACTGAGAGGATCAAGTGCTGGTATAATGTGAAGAGAATTCTCTGCTCTGTGTCCATTGCAGCCATAGTTTTATTAAGTGCATTGAGTCCCTTTTGAGATCTTGTCACAACCGTCTCCACATAGTCCTTGAAGGACAGGCTCCTGTCAAATGTGATTCCCAGATACTTCAGTTTGTTCTCTCTGTTGATGCTTCTACCATCTATAAGACATCAGCTCTCACAATCCTGTTGTCCAGAGAGTACCACAAAACAGCCGCCTTTTCCGGGTGGATGACAGCACTCATATCAGTGCACCAATCAGTCACTTTGTCTACTGTCGCCGGTAGCTCCTGGGCTGTTTGCTCCCTATCTCTCCCCTGCCTATATGCAAGAATATCATCTGCAAATGTTAGTATCCTTCCAACCCCTGGTGCTTCTAGGTTTGCAATATTGCTCGTATACACGTTAAAGAGCACAGGTGAGACTGCAGATCCCTGTGGCAGTCCCGGGGTTAAAGTATGTGGCTCTGAGGTCCATGCACCCAGACGGAGAGTAACCCGACGAGAATGCAGGACAGCTGCTATCCATTTCACCAACCAGGGATTGACCCCCTTCTCCATCAGTGCGGTCATCAAAATATCATATCGAACTCTATTGTACTCATCCTCGAGATCAAGCGCTGCCGCCATCGTTTCCTGTCTACTCTGGAACCCCTCATAAATGTCAAAGGAAAAAGTGGCTGCATTTGACCAAGTATCTTTTCCTAGCCTGTAGCTCCCCAGGTTTGTTTGAAGAAGATCCCCCTTTCCAAAAACTCTTGCAGCTTGACAGCGACTATCTTCTCTAAAACCTTCCCAAATGTATTTTGACGGGTGATTATCCTAAAGCCGCTACCCTTTGAATGATCCTTGAATGGTTTTGGGAGAGGGATGAGATAGCTGTGTACCCAATCCTGCGGTACTGATGTAGACCTAATGCTCTGGTTAAAGCAGTCGGTCATCTCCTTCAGGTCTACATCGTTCAAGACCTTCGTGTGGCTGTACCTAACACCATCGGGCCCTGGTGCCGTGTCTTTTGCCGTTTTCAAAATATGTTTAACATCTTCAACCCGTATGATGTCTTCATAATGCATATTCTCCATGGTGACAGGTAACTCCTCTCTAACTGCGTCCCTGGTATCCGCATCATTATGATTGGCCTGCTCTAAAAAATCTCTGGAGAAACGCCTCCCCTTTCTCTTTGTCTGTTGTCACGCGCACACCATCCTATCTATAAATTGTTCCCACTTTCATAGGCCGATCTTTTCTTTACATTTGTCTGTGCAGTTTCAAGAATTTTCGCAGTGTTTTATCACCTCAAATATCTAGAATGCTAAATAATGTGACTGGATTAATTGACATAATCGTCTTTTATTTATGCAAATGTTGATGCACAGTCCAACCTCTTTTTGCAGTGGTTCTACTCACAATTCGTGCTTGCGACACTTTTTTTTTCAGTTACCACTACACCCTGAAATTCAATAATTTATTTGGCATTAACACATATGCTACAAGACTTTACCACTGCATTGAGCTTTCACGGGGCATTGCAGCCGTTTAACCTTGTTTACAAACAGGTTCGCTTAGCAGTCTCCCCTTGTGAGGCTCTAAATTCAGAGTTTAGTTACATGTGAATGCTTCAGGTAACATTCGTCTAAAAATGTACGCCCACTTACCATTCAGCATTTGTTACGCCCTTTGTGTACGTATATACCGATTTCACTGCAACGCATGGATTGCCCCATTGATAAGTGGAAGAAATGAAAAGCAACGAGATGGCCTGACATGAGATGACCAAGATCTTTAAGTACAGAACCTGGACACTGCGGTTTCAGAGCACACCACCTCCCCAAATGGTTCTCTGCCACATGCAGATGTCAAGCACTCAAACCAGTCCACATCCTACAGACCCCTCAGAATGTTTAAAGACAGAATTAATATCGGGCCCACGGCAGCAACTGTAGAATACAGCATGAAAGGTGCTAGTGAACGGTTGAAGTTCACCATTCTGTTTGTGTCCCAAATCGGGTAGGCTCAAGGCTCAAGTTGATCGTTGAAGTTGAGGCGAAAGTTTCCTGGTCAGCGATGCGCGGTTTCGGCTCGTAAAACGTTTTGGCCAGGTTTTCATTTGAGACACGTTAAAGATGTCAATATTATCACCATCTATTATATTATCAGAAAGAGTGATGGTTGTTTATAGCACTCTCTCGGAAGGTACGGTTTTAAAAGTTTACTTTTTGCTGATGCCAAATTGCTCGCCTTACACATTGCGAGATATGTGTTCGATCCTTGTAAATTGTCTATTTATTTCAAAAATATTATTGTTAATCTTACCCTGTACACTACTGTTTCGGCAAACTGCATGTTTGGGTGGGGGTGGGGTGGCAGTGAAAAAAACTCCCCCAACAAACATATTGTTAATGCCATAATTAAATCACATTAGCACCAGTCAATAACAATAACCAGTAGTGTAGCCTGCTTCTAGAACCCGTAATGTAGCCTGCTTCTAGCACCAGTGCAACGTCCTGTAAGGGATATGCAACTTAAAAACAAAAATGCAGCCTACTTCTTGGACCAGAATCTTAAGTTGCAATAGGGTTTAGATTACCCCAGGTTCGCGTGACACTTAAGCAAACATACAAGCTGTGTGTTGCTCTCAGCAATCATCTGTTTTGCTAGCCATTGGGTACCAAATATTAGACTTGACCAGGTTTTCCTAGCGACGAATTAAAGCAAACAATTGTAGGATGCTTTATTATCTAAGTAAACATATAAAGATAACCTCACGGTTGATACAGTCGTAGTGGTATTAAGTGTTCGATTGCATATTTATTATGTTAAGGAATAGTAATGCGGGTGACCCGGTATTCTCTCCCCCCCCCCCCCCCCCCCCCTCACGCCTTTCATTTTCGGATAATTTCCAGCAAATTCTGAAATTATTTGCTACCTGTTTTGCGGTTGCTCCTAGAGCCCTACTGGTAGGGAATTAAAAACCCTGCTACTACCAAGGGTTGAACCAGGCCACAATGTGCGTAAGCTGCGCACTAACCATAGAGTCACCGCGCGTCATTGAACGCACAATAAATACGGTTAACTTAACTAGCTTTTTGTATAATAAAATGTAACATTTATTTTCAAACGTTTGTTTTTTTCGTCTTCTGTGATCAACTTTGCTACGCAACGTCCGACATGGGTCAGACGTTTTTCACGTCGGGTGGCTCCAGCCGGCCAGATTTCCTCCCTCAATTTGGCGACGACGGGGCGATCTTCTAGGACATGCGTTAGGGTTTGCTCGAGTCCTTCACATTTGCAAGAGCCAGAGTCGGTAGGACCCTAACGGCAGAGTTGTGCTCGGAGTCCGTAATGTCATGTTCTGAGTCTGAAGATTTTGGTCTGTGCATTTATGCCAAGCTCATCTATGCTGTCATGTTCTATGTTCTGCACATCCTTTTCAGTTTGCATCCAACTAGATACAAAATGCAGACAAGAAAACCCGGCTGCTGTGGAGGCTGAAGTACAAGCGTTGATTTTCGAGAATTCGCTAGACGGTGATGCGGTCATCTACACAGATGGGTCGGTCGTCCGACATGTGAGAAGCTCATAGGCCTTTACAGCTCGGGCCGGAGGGAGAATTGTGAAGGAGGACTCTGGTACTTTCATTGAAACCACAAGTAGCCTGACTATGGAAGTCATGGCAGTAAGTAAAGCAATAACATGGCCCGAGACACAGACATTCACTAGGGCATGTTTCCTTAGCGACTCAATGAACATGCTCAAGAGGATAGATCCTATTGATCCACTGGCGCCCTACGCGTGTAAGACTTTCCAAGCCAGGACACAGAATTCAGATGAGTACATTTAATTTTAATTAGTTTAATAGTTTAATATTGTCATAGTGTGTTTCATGTAGTTTTGTGTTGGTTTGTATTTGTTTGTCCTGTGCTGACGAAGGCTTTGGCCGCAACGTCCAATTTGTCTCTTGTAGTCGTGTTTTAGTAAAGCTCACAACCTACTTCACGTTTATTTTGGGTGATTCATTCATTGTCAAGAGGATAGAGGAGGGGTCGATCCGAAGAGAATGGTTGCTGCCTCTGGAGCGGTCTCGGCTGACAAAGATTAGTTTCATCTTCGTGCCAGGGCATGCGAGAGTACAAGGAAATGAGCGGGCTGACAAGCTCGCAGGTGAGGCTACTGTGGAGGGCGGACGCGCCATGGACCAGGCTGACATTCTGAATGCTCTACGAGAAGTAAGACTCTTGCGTGAACCAAGTGATGACTGTGAATCTACAACCATGGCCAGACTGCGAGAACAGCAAATTAAAAGAGGGGTGGCCAAACAAGAACACTACGCAGGAAGCCAAAGAAGATTGATAAACCAACACAGAACTGGCGTCGTTAGCCGCTACACGCTGCGGGATTTGCTGAGGAGGGGATCCGAGCACTTATGGACTGAATGGTTCGATGTGCAATGAGGATGATCTGTCGACTAACTAACTAACTAACTATGCTGTCATGTTCTGGTCAATAGTTTTTATTTTCTTTCTTCCAAATTGTGCCTAAGAGTACCCACTATGGGCATTAGGTAGGAGTTTGCTGACAATGAAAGATCTAAAACCCGGGGGACGGGCGGGAGGGGGTGAAATATTTATTACCAGCCAAATACTAATCCCAGCCAGTCCACCACATATGCTGTGCTGAGAAACGCTTTTCGTTATCCATCAGTAGCAGAAGAGAGGGAGAACCCCCTTGCGCTCAATGCGTCAGCGTGCCAGGAAAGAGAATCAGAATACCATTTATTCACTTGGTGCAATGACACAGTGGTCAAGGCATTGGTGGATAAAGAGAAGGCTATATAAGAGAGTGGCAGGTGATGCAAAATAAGAGGCCCGAAGGAGATAAGGTGGTGCAACATTCCTAGCAGACATGACGGCTTCTTGAGCCTGCACAAGGCAGTACGGGTTGTTGTCGTTATTGGTTAGGCTGTGAGACTGATGAGACCGCGTTCTGTAGAGCAGAACCACAGGCCATATTACTGCATTGGCGTGTTCCACTGGTGGTTTCCTATTGACCCAAGGCCAGCGTAAAGCTTTTCCCAAAGCCTCGCCCTGTCGTTTCAGTGTCCAAGTTCTTGACTATCCTTTCAGTTCCAGCTGCTTAAGCATATCGTGGAATTACAAACCAGACCACTTGCACCTACAACTGCAGTGAATATGTTGACTGCATAACCTCTCAGAACGGCGAACAAATTACTGTACTCTTCCGCCTTGAAGATGTAAGTAAAACAAAAGTTCGGGATACGTTTACATGTCTTGAGGCGGATTGGGCATGTGGTCAGTAACGGTCCCTTGTACACATCTTAGGAGCACTGGGCATTACGGTGCTAACCACATATGTGTTTTAAATAGACGAATGGGCACCCAATGGGTTATGTGGTCAATATCATGCCCAATGTCTCTACATCCGGGGCATTTTCTGGTGTTGTTTTTTTGACTGGGTCGACCTGGAAGCTCAGGTCAATAATAGTACAAAATAAATCCTCGATTTGGGCCTTAGAGACGGGGTACTCTTCTATTCTTGCTTCATGCAGGATGATCTGCGTTAACTGCTGAGCAAACAAGGTCTTTTCAGAAACTTCCAGATTATGTAAAGATATTGCCCACGGCCCTTCAAGTTAACCATCAACTTCTTGTCATTTGTGCTATCGAGAATGGACACACTTTGTTATGGTAGCATGTGAATCGGCCACGCCAGAGGGCTGTCTTACGTGCGGACAATACATGCTCTAGAGCAGTGTTTCTCAACCTTTTTTGTACCATGCCCCACTTAAGCCTCTCTAAAATTCATATTGCCCCCCCCCCTCAACATATACATTATTTTTAATATTCAAAAATTGAAATGTTCACTAAAGAAACTTGAATGATAGGTTTTAGGAAGAAATCACTAGGTAATTATTGAGCAAACACAGTAAGTAAATTTTCAAAACATATAATGGAGAACTGCCGGCTCCATGGCCGAGGGGTTAGCAGCTTTCTCCGCTAACCCCGAATACTCTCGTCACGTGACGCGACGAGAATTAGCAGTGGTTCGAATTGCAAAAGTGACTTATGAGAGTATGGAGCCGGTCGCTCAGAAAGTCGTGGCGTGCTGATGAGCGTAATCTAGCCTAGGAATCAACACACAGCTGAAAGATGCTGGTGTTGACAGCAATATCCTGAAACAGGATGGAAACGCGGGAAAAAAAAAAAAAATAAAAAAAATAATGGAGAACTGAAATTCAAGTACAAAATAATTTTAATGAAAGATTTTTCTATATTATTTTAATTATTAATTATTTAAATTTAGTGAGATCCTTGCGCTTGATGCTTGCTGCAAAGAGATCTTATGTCAGGTTCCAATTTAGTTAACTTCAGTCTCAAGTCTCCCCGTTTTGTTATATTCAGCCGATTTCTTCCATTTTCGAATTGCCCCCCCTTAACAGTCAAATTGCCCTCCTGTGGGGCGTGGGCCCCACGTTGGGAAACACTGCTCTAGAGTCTACTTCTTTCAGCATACGAGACACGCTACATAGTCGGATGTTGCCCATTTGGCAAGGTTAGCTGCTGATAGTAGGACATCATAAAGAGATCTACCAATGAAACGTAGTCGCAACAACGTCTGCACTCGCTGTTTACTACGCGAGGGAAAGACTGGCCACTATTTATAAATATGCGACCAGGCCTAGAAAATGTGATGATTATAATCATCTAGCTTTACAAACCCACATCTGCTTCCTGGTATGGGACTTGTTTCTGCTGTAATAGTGTAACTGATTATAGTGTTACCGACTGGCATACTTCTTCTTCTGCTGCATTCCTCTTTTGAGGTGAGTGCATCCCGACAAGTGATACACTTCTAAGGTCAATATGTGTGACTTCAGTATGCATTTATGTAAGGTTTGCATCCTCTAGGTGGATGTCATCACAAGTAATGGTAACCTACCCATGTGAATGTAATTGTCATCAAAAGTAAAGGTAACCTACCCACGGGTAGGATTTTCTTTCCTAACAATTTTGTCCGACAGCTTACTCTTTGTGATTTCCAATTGTCTGGAATTGTTAACATGCACAACTTGGACATGGGACTTCCTGTTTTTTTGCCCTTATAGGAAAAGACTAGGTAACTGATCTCACTACCCAAGAGAAATAAGGGATGTATAATTCCATCATGCACCAATGGCTCTAGCAAAAATGCCCAGTGCAATGCTGGAAACAAACCCCGTATCTTATATGCCTGAGGCAGACACCATAACCTCTCAATCATGGCTCCCCCTGACTTGTATACAATAAAAAAAAAAATGTCAGGAACTGTTTGAAACGTCCTTGTATCTGTTAGGGCCTCGGCAAAAGACACCTTCAAACAAAAACAAAAGAAATCTTACAATTTATATCCAGAACTATTTATGGCAAAAACAAAACAACACAGTGAGTCAAGTTAAAGATAACTTTTGCAATGTATCATGGAACTGAGACTTGTTTCAAGAGGAATGTTCAACAAACATGGAAAATGTATACTTTATGATATGAGCAATGGTATCGACTATATAGTTTATTAACACAAAACATTATGCTTATTAAAAGTATGTACAAAGTGAAGGTTCTTATCACAACCACCTTTAACGATTATGTAATCAGTTCATTTCACTTCACCAATCATCATGTGCCACATTGACAGGCCTGGGCGGTCATGGTTCATCACGTCACACAATCACCAGATTTTCAGATCAGGTTTGTGTTCTTGTTCAAATCATGCCTCATGGCCAAACCATCTAGATATTTGTCTTCTTCTTCATTCAGAATGTTGTTTTAGGCGATATTTGCACCTTTCGGCTGACACACCCAACTTCTTCAGGCATTTGTTGGCCGGGTTACCTTCTCGGGTAGATATTTGTCTCATTGTCTTCCCCTTGTTCTTTACCCATCACATTGTTCAGTTGTTACTTGATAAATACACAACAATAAATAGTTTTCTGTAGCCATATAGATAACATAAATAACAAGAACAATCCATTAAAATGTCAACAACATATTACATTATGAGTATCTATTTATATGTGTCAATTACTACCATACCAGTTAATACCAAGTCACAGACTTCATATGCTAACAAGTACACTAACATACTGGATTTACTTATTGTAAATACAATCATAATACCGGGTATTTCTAAAGTCTCACTTATCTTTGTATGTAGAACAAATTTGAAAAATGAAGTAAATGATGTCATAAAAAATGAGCTCCTCAGTCCATCGTGAAGCAATATGCAACGAATGGCTATCGTCTGCTGGAGTAATTCTTTGCACTCCAAACAGAACTGTGTTATCAATGCAAGAAAGAAGTTTTTCAAATTTGTTCTACATACAAAGTGTAGTGAGACTTTACAAACATCCAGTATAAGACTAAAGTATAATTACTTAAAAATAATTTAAAGTTAACACACACATTTTTTTTTTCAGATACAAGCATCCAATTTTAACCCATAACACAATCATGGGAAACAGAGATACCATGATGAAGACATCAACATTCAGCGTAAGCCAACCATCACTGTTTTTTTTTTTACAGAACAAAAAGGTCTACTCCATGGTTCCTATCTCCACTGTTTACTTATACAACAGATATTCTGTTCTGGGTAGGTTTCCTAATTTTGAAATTTAGCCTGGAAACTATCTGTCCTATTCATTTTAATGTCCACCAGACAGGAAACTGTTAATGTGTGCAATGTCCACACAGGTACTCCGAGAATGCTAGATGTCGCACCCACTGACCTCGGATCAGGATGGTGTATAATGTTTACTCACTATAAAATTTGTCCCTAAAACATTCATATTTACTCAACACAATTCAGACCCTAAGACATATATTCTTCTTGTCAATTAATCTGAACCCTCACAGGTTTATAACTTACAATGAATATAATCCAAGTTTTAATCCATGAGTTTTACTTACAAATCTGCACCTGTATACACAAGTGCAAGAGGAGCTTTTATAGCACTAAAAAATTTGTGTAGTCAAAAAGAATTAAACACCAATTTAGCATCAAAATTAGAATATTTAATTCTAACATGAAATCAGTACTACTGTATGGATCAGAAACAGGCGAACAACTTGAATGACTTCTGATAAACAACAAACATTCATTAATTAGTGTCCACACAAAAGAGAAGGACTAGAATAGTATGACAGAATCACCAATGTGGAGCTCATGGAGAGAACTAGACAAATATCAGTGAACCAAGAAATAAGAAAAGATGCTGGTACTGGATAAGACATTGATTCAGAAATCCGAGAAACGTATAACTAGAAAGGCTTTTGTCTGGAAGCCACAGGGCAAAACAAATAGAGGAAAACCTAAAAAAACACATAAAGAAGAGAAGTAGAGGTAGACATGAATCATAGTGGGAGGATATGGACGGAGATGCATGGGACAGCTAAGATATGACAGCTTTCAGTGAGTTGGTTGAGGACGATGCCTCAATAGGGGATAAAAGAAGAAGGAAGACGGAAATACAGAAGCTTCCATCTTGCTGAAGGCAAGAATCTCTAACAATATCTGTGTACTAACTCGGTAGAAGGCAAGAATCTCTAACAGTATGTGTACTAACACAGCAGAAGGCAAGAATCTCTAACAATATCTGTGTACTAACACAGCAGAAGGCAAGAATTGCTAACAATATTTGTGCACTAACACAGCAGATGGCAAGAATCGCTAACAATATTTGTGTACAAACACAGCAGAACGCAAGAATCTCTAACAATATCTGTGTGCTAACACAGCAGACACCAAGAATCTCTAACAATATCTGTGTACTAACACAGTAGACAGCAAGAATCTCTAACAATATTTGTGTACTAACACAGCAGAAGGCAAGGATCTCTAACAATATTTGTGTACTAACACAGCAGACACCAAGAATCTCTAACAATATCTGTGCACTAACACAGCAGATGACAAGAACCTCTAACAATATCTGTGCACTAACACAGCAGAAGGCAAGGATCTCTAACAATATTTATGTACTAACACAGCAGAACGCAAGAATCTCTAACAATATCTGTGCACTAACACAGCAGACGACAAGAACCTCTAACAATATCTGTGCACTAACACAGCAGAAGGCAAGAATCTCTAACAACAGCTATGTACTAACACAGCAGAAGGCAAGAATCTCTATCAACAGCTATGTACTAACACAGCAGAAGGCAAGAATCTCTATCAACAGCTATGTACTAACACAGCAGAAGGCAAGAATCAGTAGAGACCATCCATGTACTGATACAGTAGAAGGCAAGAATCTCTAACAACATCTATGTACTAAGACAGCAGAAGGCAAGAATCTCTAACAACAGCTATGTACTAACACAGCAGAAGGCAAGAATCTCTATCAACAGCTATGTACTAACACAGCAGAAGGCAAGAATCAGTAGAGACCATCCATGTACTAATACAGTAGAAGGCAAGAATCTCTAACAATATTTGTGTACTAACACAGTAGAAGGCAAGAATCTCTAACATCTATATACTAACACAGCAGAAAGAAAGAATCTCTAAAATCATCTATGTACTAACACAGCTGAAGGCAAGAATCTCTAACAATATCTGTGCACTAACACAGCAGATGGCAAGAATCTCTAACAATATCTGTGCACTAACACAGCAGATGGCAAGAATCTCTAACAATATCTGTGTACTAAGACAGCAAAAGGCAAGAATCTCTAACAACATCTATGTACTAAAACAGCTGAAGGTAAGAATCTCTAACAATATCTGTGCAACAACACAGCAGATGGCAAGAATCTCTAACAATATCTGTGTACTAAGACAGCAAAAGGCAAGAATCTCTAACAATATCTGTGCACTAACACAGCAGATGGCAAGAATCTCTAACAATATCTGTGCACTAACACAGCAGATGGCAAGAATCTCTAACAATATCTGTGTACTAAGACAGCAAAAGGCAAGAATCTCTAACAACATCTATGTACTAAAACAGCTGAAGGTAAGAATCTCTAACAATATCTGTGCAACAACACAGCAGATGGCAAGAATCTCTAACAATATCTGTGTACTAAGACAGCAAAAGGCAAGAATCTCTAACAATATCTGTGTACTAAGACAGCAAAAGGCAAGAATCTCTAACAATATCTGTGTACTAAGACAGCAAAAGGCAAGAATCTCTAACAATATCTGTGTACTAAGACAGCAAAAGGCAAGAATCTCTAACAACATCCTTGTACAAACACAGCAGAAAGCAAACATCCCTAACAATAAATAGAAGACAATCTGAATGTCATAACAGAAACTATTAATCAACACATCTATTGACACTTTGTATCCAGCATGCAACTTTAAGCAGTGCACAATTTGACCCAACCATTTTAGTGTCCACTTCAAGTGGCTCATATCAGGTCCATTGTTTCACTGGAGTATTACAAAAATGAAATATTTTCTCCTAGATGTTCAAAACTAGGCTACAAAACACATGCTCTGGCTAATCATGGCAGTGATAGACTTCTTTTTCTATCTTCTATTCTTCAGGTACAAACACGCAAAGTTAATATTATCATTGATTAGAGTTTTACAAGTACAATTTAACAAATTATTAACATAATTTTCTATTTAATAAGTAGATTATATAATTTATATAGTTTAGATAGGACTTACCTTTCTGACACTTCACAAATTACTTACATAAACTGTAATATAAATAGAATAAGGGAAGTAATAATGAGTATGATGCCACACATATATTAGTCTGGCTAAAATAAAATTAGCATCTATTTACAGGAGTTTCTTGCAGCCAATAAATGTAAAATATGCTATTATAAAGTGAAAGCAACCAAAAGAAAGGAATGCAATAGTGTAATTTACTCTAGCACTACACCAATGATTGAAAGATACCAGGAAGTATAGCTGAAGGACTGTACTTCTTAACAAGATGACAAAGAAGGACATGGCTTTTAAAATATTGCTGAGATGAGTTGAGTTGAATTAAGAACCAACATAATTGAATTTGGGGCATTCCCATACACGCTCAATCCTTATCTTCAACAGCCAGCAAAGAGTTCCAACACTAATGGTGCCCATTGCAATCTGATTATGTCTGTCTGCCTTGCTTTACCTCTTTATAATACTGCTAAAACATGTAACTAACTCTATCTCAACAGACATAAATCTAATCATATATGTACCATTCCCTGCTTCCATCATTGTAACCAGTGTCTGTGGCTCAGGGGTTAGTGAACGCAGGTTAATAATTCCCTGACATACAGGGTCAAGGGTTTGAAATCAGCTGCAGGTGACTTGGAAGCAGGTTAATTTCAAGGGATGAACTTCAGCCATTCAGACAGTAAGGGCAAACTTTTTTTCCCCCCACATATCCTTTACAGGACATCGCTGTCAACATCTGCATCTTTCAGCTGATTGTTGATTTCTTGGCAAGACTACGCTCAGTAGTTTGCCATTGCTTTCTGAGCGACCGGCTCACATACCTCGTAAGTTACAGACGAGGAGAGAATCGCTACCGATTCTCGCAAACGTCACGTTACTCACGAAAGTATACGGGTTTACAGAGAAAGACGTGAACTCCTAGGCCAGGGAGACCGGCAATGGCAAACTACTGAATGTAAAATTTCCTAGTAAATCACAAATAGCCAATAAATGTTGGAGTTGATCATCCTTTAAAGGACATGCAACTAACTTTTTAACTGCTTCCATATTCTAGTTTGTTTTATTTGTAAAGAATGAAAATGTCATGCTAAAATTGTTCCAGCGACTGGCATTTTGCATGTACAGCAAGAATACAAGACGTCTTGTTATATACCAGACAGAATCGTCAGGGACACAATTTAGCTTTCTGGGAACTGACAAATATTGTCCTACACCAGGCACTAATAGTGGACATGATAGCCTAGTTGATAGGCAACTGTGCTGACAATATCATGGGCATGGTTGGATGAGGATTCATGCCTGGGCTGGTTGAATGCATAAAGACAGGAAACTGCTCATCTATTCCTGTGTGTATTCAGGCCTACAAAATGTGATGGCCGTACACATCACTGACCTTTAGCAGACTCATTAGTGACTCTATGAGTAAGCTCAGGAAGATAAAGATGGGGTCAGTTTGAAGACAGTGGTTGTTGTCTCTGGAGCGGTCACAACTGGCAAAGATTAGTTTCATTTTCATGCCAGGGCATGCGGGTGTACAAGGAAATGAGCAGGCTGACAGGCTTGCAGGTAAGGTTACCATGGAGGGCGGATGAGGCATGGACCAGGCTGATATACTGAATGCTCTATGAGAAGTAAGTCATTTGCGAGAACCAAGTGATGACTGTGAATCTACAACAAGACTGCGAGAACAGCAAGCTGAGGTATGGCCAATCAAGAACACTATGCAGGAAGCCAAAGAAGATTAATAAACCAACATAGAACTAGTGTTGTGAGCTGCTATACGCTACAGGATTTACTGAGGAGGGGATCCGAGCACTTATAGACTGAATGGTTCAATGTGCAATGACGATGATCTGTTGACTAACTTATTAGACCCTTGGCAGGAAACCCCTTCAGGACAAACTGTTAGGGATACCGACCACATCACCCACTTTGCGCTATTTGGTCTATTAAAATACGAGCTCCATATGCTCTATGAACCTTAGGCATGTATTGCGGTCCTTTACTTACTTACCTGGCACTAAAGCTGTTTCAACCAAATGTGAAAACTCTTACAATTTACAACATAAAACTAATCATCTGTTTAAAATGTGGCTAAATGTCTAACCCACTAAAATATTCGTGCAAGCGTTTTTATGGAAATGTGAGGTTCATGTTTTGTATTTTTAATTCAGTCACAATTCTTAATGTTTTGAAGATTGGTGACTATAAAAGACTAAGATAATTCGAGTGAGAAAATAATTTCTTCTTATTTTGTACAAGTTTAATGTAACGGCAGTAATAGTAGTCATGGAAATTGTTATCTGTATTATTTACATGATGTGTGAGTTTTAGAAACAATTGTAAATATACACATTACTGTGTCATTTTGTAAAGACAACAGGTAGATATCCTTTCATCTGGACATAAATTGTTTCTTGGAATAGTCCGTAAATCAGATGGAAGATGCCTTTTAGAGAGTAGAACAAGAATCTGCAAGCCAACAATAGCCTTCTGCAAGATGGAAAACATATTAACAATAAGCTGCTGACTACAGTACAAAGTTTAATACAGAGCCTATATAAGTTAAAGTTCTATACAAAGTCATGTTCTATGCATGTGAGATCTTGACAACAAACAGCCAAGGCAAGAAACATGATGGTTGCAGGAAAATCAAGAAAACATAGTGGGCGATAGAAAAACAAATGAAGCAGTTCATCAAGAAAGACAAAAACTGCAAATTGTTTTAGAGAAATTAGATGAAGGCAGGGAAGATATTTTTAGTGAATGCTGTAGAGAAATCAATTTGAAAGCAAGAGGAAGACAAATATAAAAATACCTGGATGGTTCAGGATACAAACACAGGCCTGATCATGTGAGATGACAAATTATGAATGCCCATGATGATGATGATGATGATGAAAGCTGAATAAAGTGGAGCTGCATAAGTTACATGATAGTAGAAAATATCCTTACTTGGTTCAATATTTGCTTTGTATCTGATAATACACAATTTATTAAGTATTTTACATACTGGCTCTTCGCAAGTCATTAAATTATTCAATAATGTACCTATACTTTAATAAATTATTTAGGGCATTCCCCAATAATCTCATGCTTTATTTGTGGTCTTATTATAATATACAGTCAAATCCACTTTATAGATGAAGTTGAACTTAAGAACTTTATTTGGTAAACTAAATTAAAGGAAATTAGCATGAACAGAGAAGGACGTTAGTGAGATGAGGGAAATAGCAAAAGATGGGATGGTTTGGCATGAGTTGGATGGGGGAGCCTATGCTTCAGTAGTAGATAAAGGTCAGAAGAAGAGAAGTGTGCAATCTGAAACAAATATGGCTGAATAAAGAAATATATAGAAGTGTCTTAAAAATAAACACTATTTGATAAATCACAAAGCAACAAACAAGTATGTACATGCTTGTTAAATCAATATCTGCACAATACTGTCATTTGTGCCCAGGAAAAAACAGACAGAATATACCATATACAAATATTTGTATTTTGGAAACAATTTTACAAAAAACCAGAATCACAAGAATGGTAGGAATTCTAAATTTTAACATTGAAATTTAAAAAAAATAGATTTAATAACAACCAATAACAAATTGTTGTACAATCTCACCTTCAAATTATTTATTAACTGACTTTTCAGATTTTATAAAGGGCCTGTACTTCAGACTGAAATAATATTTATCTAAAGATGTGGTGACACTGTCATCTGGCAGCTTTGTTAAACCTCTTTACGTTAACATATTGTTGTTCATGTTCTATGTAAAATCTTTAATGCTAATTAATGTTTACATTTTGTCAACATGGGCAGGTCTTATTCCATGGTAAATTGCTAATAGTAACTAACACTTACATTTCTGCCAAGCAATGATGATCAAAAACTGGCCATGTAATGAGTAAAATATGGATTATTAACTAATGTTCACATCTGTATCCAACATTGATGAACACATATAGGTTATGTTGTATATTAAAACTCTAATGCTAATATTTATATTTTCCCCAGCAGGGACAATCTATCATCTGGTCACGCTGTCCAGTTGTGACAATATATCATCTGGTCATACTAGTTGTTAAATCTTTGGTGCAATGTGATCATTGATCTTTGCTATTTTAAAACCAATTTTGCGGGAGCTCAAGGGTAATCTTGTGGAGCAATGCGATCATAAGTCTGCTGTTTCTTTAAACCAGTCTTGTTGAAGCTCTAAACTAAACCTTTGGAGAAATGCGATCATTAGTCTGTGCTTTCTTTAAATCAGTCTTGCTGAAGCTCTATATTAATTAAACCTTTGGAGAACTGCGATCATTAGTCTGTGCTTTCTTTAAACCACCCTTGCTGAAGCTGCTGATGGAGCTCAGCAATGCTCCTCTAGAAGAAGATGGTGGAGCAGAGGATGATGGTGCTGGCGGTGGGGGTACAGCTGATGGTGGCGGCGGTGGCGGTGGTACAGCTGATGGTGGCGGCGGTGGCGGTGCTGCTGGGCTTGGTGAAGCTGTAGTACCCAAGTAAATGATACAAATGAGATATTTATGAAATTTCCATCTCAACTAAATTAGAATAAGCAAACAAATGCCAACTATCTAGGTCTTAAAAATAACCATGTGCAATTATTTAAAAGATATAATTCAAATACATTTTCAAACATGTTTTTGTTTTTAAAATCTCAAAACAAAATTTTACATAATCAATAATAATGAACCATCAGTTTTTCTGATAAAAAATATCAAAAGATAAATTTTCTACACATCAGCGTCCATTCTTGCTAAAGATGTTGCTTAATTATGGACAATAAATGAGGTAATCAACCAAAGATTAGTCCCATAACTATATGAAGTGTTAGGCCTTCATATATTCTAGGTCACAGTATAATAAGGTGGGTGGCCAGTTCACTCCATCAGTGCCTTTCCATTCCAGACAATTCCCATACAATTCTGAAAACGATCCAAATCATCAAACAGCTGACTTACTGACCTAAATGAAGTGAGCATTTTTTCTTTCTAAAACAGATTTTAGAGAAATGTTTAATGCTGCAATGACATTTTAAGAACAAAACATCGTTTTATTTGGAGGCAGAAACATCAACAGAAACACGTAAACATAAAAAAGTAAATTGTTTTCTTTTGTTTTATGATGTGTGCCACTGAATTTAAACAGCAAAATGAAAATGGAGGCTACAGACATATGATTTCTTTGTAGAATGCTAAAAATCCCATGAACAGCAAAGAAAACCAACATCTAAATACAGCAAGATACAAAGACATTTGAATACCCACATAGAGACAAGACAAAACTATTTTGGCCCACACCCGCTCCATCTGAGGACAGACTCCATGGAGATGACAACAAGCTTAAACCGACTGCTGCTTTCTTTGCATTTATTCACACTGACGTCTGAAGGTGAACAAAGAAGAAGAAGCAGGACAAGACAACTATCAAGGAGTGGGTAAGGTATGAATGGAACTCACACCTGCACGAGTCTTTGTTGGTGCGTGGAGCACGTTTTGTAAGAGTGTCAGGAGAAGAGAATTCTTGTGCTGAACTGTGGATTACTAGTGGAGACACAGTCCAGGTCAGACGTGTCATAACGAGGGCTAGAATGGCCCAAGCCTAGTGCTGTTTGTATATTATATTTTAGTTTTTGAGTGATAGCATCTGTTCACATTTTAGTTGAGAATAGCTGTGTGATTAGATGCAAGTATAAACTATCGTAAATATGAAGCTGCGAAATAGATGATGAAAACAGCATGGATTTCTGTTATATTCTTTAGTTAAACTTGTGACTTTAGCATGAGAGTTGAAGAGAACGAGTGGCTAGCAAACGTGGACAAGTAATCAAGATTTGACAGTAAAGTATTCGGAAGATAATAAATCATGGCGCAGAGATCGTTAGCTATTAAATACGGAGCACAGAAATAGCGCCATGAGAAAATTACAGCCATGGAGTCGACTTGCCAGTCGAAAGACAATGAACAGAAGCGAGCTAAAAGGGTTGGCCTAAAAGTCGCTTCATGACAACAATCATCATGTTTGTTATAAGACGAGATGGTCTGCAGAAGCTGTTTAGTGTATACAAAGACACTGGTACCAAAACCTGTTAGGTCTTAGTCAGATATAACTGAGCTACTGTATGACAGTAGACGGTACTACCTGCTTTCTGTTAGCGCCGAATGTTGGGCGGCACTTACCAAACCCAACACCCCACATTGTGCCAACGGCTTCGGGTGGAAGAGCGCAATTGGGAGGGTACAAGCCTTATCCTGGTGCGAGGAAATGCAACCTAAAGACAAAATGTCATGGCAGGGCAGACCAGGTCCTAAGCCTTGGTTGGCAGCTGGTCTAGGATCAAAGCTCTGACAGGCGGACAGTTAGAGCATTGCTTGGCTGATCCGGCAGCTTCTGCAGCTTGCCTTGTTCTAGATGTATAGGTGTTACCTTTCCTCTGGAG
Organism: Cepaea hortensis; assembly: GCA_963921405.1. Lineage (NCBI taxonomy): Eukaryota > Metazoa > Mollusca > Gastropoda > Stylommatophora > Helicidae > Cepaea > Cepaea hortensis. The sequence goes on along the minus strand of OY992882.1, from coordinate 80,201,436 downwards.
TGAAATAGGCAGGCCATGCTGCATGGGAAACACATGGTCTCTATATTTTAGCCCAGGTTTTGTGCTATGGAGATGCAATAACTCCATCCCTGGTCTTAACCTGTCTCAGAATCAAAGCAAAAGGTAACATTTATGGGTTACAAGTCCTTGTCAATTGGCGTAGACATGGGATGCCACGGGTTGCCTCTGATGCTAAAAGAATGCATGAAAGATAATTCTTTTGTTTCTGAGTTTGAAATACATAGAATTAAGAAGAATATCAAACTGCAATTAAAATACTCTGTGTGTGTGTGTGTATGTGTATGTGTTGGTTAAACAACCAAAGTTGCATGAAAATGGAAAGCTGGAGTATGTCATCACAACCAGAAGGCTGGAGATGAGGAGAAGCAGGTGGGACCACAAGAGAGGATGCTGGGCAGTCTGTTTAGTATGGAAAAACATCAGTTTCAGAAATGACTGGCAGTACATGAGGCAGGAGGCTGTGGACAGACATGATCACCAATGCCTCACAGCATGGGTTAGGAGAAGAATTAGTTGTGATTGATGACCAACTCCTTGCTCTCTAACCCCGTCAACTTACTCCCTAAATTTTCAGCGTAAACTGTAGTTTTCCAGTGAGAATGCAAAGATTTCATTGTTGCTGTTTGGGTGCATGTGTGTGTGTCTAAACAGTAATAATGAAATATTGTGTGTTTGTAAACAATAACAACCAAGTAACTAGAATAAACAATAATGAACTGTTTGTTTTCTCTTATTCTCTAATGGAGAAAAGCTATGGGCTGTTCATATGTTCATGCTAATGACAGCACATAAACATATCAAGCATTTACAGATTTAATGCAAATGTTAAAATGTTGGCAGCACAAATGTAAATATTACAGACTCGTGCAAACAACAACTGATACCACAATGATAAAGCAAGAGTATTTTCATGCAAATACAAAGTGGGTAAGTGAATTTGGCAATTTGAATAATTTATTTAGATTTATGGAAATCTGATCACGCTCAGATGAATGATATGGTCACCGTGATAACCATCATGTGATGTCTTTATTTAGCTCATTAAAAAGTTAAAACAATTATATTAAATAATTTGGGAACAAACTGAAATTGAAACAGATCAGAGTCAGACAATGTTAATGGCTGTCTTAGGAAGTCCTTGTCTGTTAGGGACTACCATGAAAGTTCATCCAGTTCTCAATAAATATAGGAATAAATGTACACCTAAAATGTTTATCTGAGAGGATCAAGTGCAAGCAAGCAGTTTTGTTGTTATAAAAACAGACGTGAGAAGTGATGTGTCAACAGCCAGCTGTACATCTGAAGAGATTTAACTGTAGAGGCGACAAAATTAACAAACATGCATGCCACTGTTAATTTGCAGAAGCTAAGTGAAAATAAAAAAAATCTTAGTACCAAACATAGAATATTCAATTCTAACATTAAATCAGGATTAGTGTAAGGATCAGAAACATTGAAAATGACAGAAACGATTACTAAAAAGCTACAAATATTAAATTGTGCCTGCACAAAATAGAAGAACTAACATGGTATGACAGAATCACCAATGTAGAGCTCATGAAGATCTAGACAAATACCAGTGAACCAACAGGTGAAGAAAAGATGCTGACAATGGATAGGACACAAATTGAGAACACCTGAGAATAGTATCACCAGAAAGACCTTTTGTGGAATCCACAGGGTAAAAGATAGGACACATTGAGAATAGTGTCACCAGAAAGACCTTTTGTGGAATCCACAGGGTAAAAGATAGGACACACATTGAGAACACCTGAGAATAGTGTCACCAGAAAGACCTTTTGTGGAATCCACAGGGTAAAAGAAACAGTAGAAGACCTAAACACACACAGAGAATAGAAGTAGAAACAGAAGTGAATAATATGGAACAGAGCCGCATGAGATAGCTAAGACAGGGTCTGGAGTGAGTTGGTTGAGGGCATATGTCCCAGTAGGGTATAAAGGGTGAAAATAGAATATCATTGTCACAAAGAAACTTCCATTCTGTCTCTAGAATATGAGAATGCACCTTTTCACAAGTAAACAAGAATCAATGTATAAACATGCTTCATTTAATCAAAACAAAAACGCCATCATAAAGTGAATAAACTCTTTGGATGGTTTTGTAACTTCTGAATTATGCTTCGTTAATGGTGCTGGCAAACTTGAGTACTGTATGTATTGTCCTTTGACAAATCTATGCATGCCTGCTTAACAAATGTGTTCCTGGAAAGACCTCCTAATTGCCTGCCAAGAAGTTTTCCTGTCAGGACTCTTTAATGAACATTTGTGCCGTAAGTTACATCACAGCCACAATAGTTTGTCTTCATTTCAGTTTTAAATTAAGCAATTTTCTATGCTCAGTTATTTTTTCAAGGATAATATCATTTGCTTGTTTTTTAAAGCTCAACTTGTTCTTATCATTAGCACCACACCTTGATTTCCATTACATTTTTTTGGGGTGCTAGCTTTGAACTCAAGCGTAGTCCATACACACTATTTTTATAGTAGTGATGGACTGAATTTTGCGTGTGGGTTAGCTTTCCCTATTAGCAGTCTTCCTCGCCATCAGGCAAACCCACTCTGACTTCAGAGATACTTGTAATTTATGTCCCCATCAAGGAAATTAGGTCAATTTTTTAGTCCAGCTGTCTGGTGCAGGGGATGAATTGCTAACCTCGGCATCAGCACATCGGATGTTTAAGAACACCGTTCTTATCCATTCGGCCATGCGGACTTGCATTTCCACTACATGTATCTCATAATTTTCATGTTGGTTCATGTTTCAGAGCAATGAAGCACTAGTGACCATATTCATGTGTGAAGGATTCTATTTCACAATTTGGTTATCACGGTTTTCAATCTCACAGTTTCTGCTTCTCTCTATTAATCTATTTGGGCCTTCCATTCTAAGATATGTGACAAATATTATGTGAAAAGACAAAGAAATATGCTGACTGCCCTGGACATACATTTTCAAAAGTGCTTTTTAAGGCTGAGAAAAACACTAATAAAAACATGTGATTATTCATTGACTGTTCTTATCACACTCGTGACAAGAAGTATGTGAGCAAGCAAGTAAACAAGAATTCAATAAAATCAGTGCCGACTGTGCTGAGAAACTGGTTTAATACAGTTTGTTTTCAAATTTATTTAAATAAGCATTATCCTGTTCAACCCATATTGATTATAACTGAGACATTTGGTTTTAAAAAAAAAATATATCATATGAATTTTTGCATTTGCTTATCACATCTTTAAAGTATTTTGTTACTCACAGTGTGCTTTCCACCTCCCTTACAGTGATGTGTACTGTTATTGTCCTTTTTCATATTGCACTTGTTGTATTACATTGTTATTGCTATTTTTCTACTTACAACTTGCCATCGAATGGCTTAAATTATTAGTGTTTTACTTTACATGGTTGAGCTCCTATATACTGAGATTTGTTGCTCTTATGTGGAAACTATGGCATTCAGCCAGCTTCTTAAAACTTTTTTCTTACCTTCCACTTCCACTCATGTACCTGGGATATTTACTGAACCATTACCACCCACCAACCCCGAACCGTTACCACCCACCACCCCCGATACCATCCCTTACCCGTGATCCCTATGATGCATTGACTCTCTCAGCTGTGTTTAAAAGAAGATAACGGTGACATTTGTGTTAGTACACAGCTTGCGAGTCTGAGATAAGTAGTAAACATTTTTTTTTCAAATTTTCATTTTCTCTTCATTGCTTTCATTTTTTCATCTTATTCTTATCATCCCATCCTTATGCTTTAATGTAGTCACCGGAGGGTCTTCTCCATGACTATATGTTGTGTTTTGTGTATGTATTTATTTGCTGATGAAGGCTAGTCGCCGCAACGTTCTGTATGTTTTGTAATTCTTTTCTGTAAAGCTACATTACTTTGTGTTATTTTATATTGTTTACATTTCCACAGCTTTACTGTAGTTCCACAAAATTGTATTCATATTTAGCCAGTTTATAAGAATCTTGAAAACTATGACATTGCAACTAACTTGAAATTGCTATTAGATAAAAGCCAGATCTATCAGGCAATCAATCAATGAAGTGCCATCTCCAAATTTAAGGTTGGCTGCAATGGCACTCCAACACTTTCTTATTTTAGTTCACACTCTGACAGACTGCTGTCGTCTGTCTCTTGTTATCTTGTGGTTAGTAAGGATCATCATCATCATCACACCCAGGACAAATCCAAAGGTGCTCCTGAACATCTTCGCCAGCATATAACTACCTCTTGCTTACCTTTGACTTTCCCCACCAATATGGTTTCTAAATTCATGTCTCTTAATGTGGCCAAAATATGTCACTTGCCTCTTTTTTATTTCTTCCATCATCTCTCCTTTCATTAGCAGTTTCTCTAGGAATGTATATGTGTTTGTTTTCTGTTGGATCTATCAATAATGCTCATCAATAAACAACATAATTCATGCACAGGCACGTCTACAACTGCCACCACCTCACTCTATGAATCAGCACTTCCATGAGAGTGACATAAGCAGACAACTCACCAACATTAAAATAACAACAGCATACATACATAAATCAACATGCTCATATATACAGCTTTACTTGTAGACTCCCGTAGATGTCTCTTCCAAGCCAGGATATTTTATCATACCACACAATAAGTTATCCATTGAGATTTCTTGCAAAACTGTATCCGTAGCAAGCTTAATTAACAGGTAAATAGATAGATATTATTAATGTCCCTCTTCCATGCCACCAGTGTGATACTGAATAATTTGCCCGTTGAGTGAGGACGGATCTATAAAAACATGGGTTTAGAACAATATACCCAATACTATGAGGTCGTGTGAAAGTGGTCCTGAACTTACTTTTACTTTTCTTCCTTGGAGATCCCATAGATACCAACAGTTATTATTATAACAGTATTGGCACATTTATTTTATCATCATTATTTATTCACGCAGATTGCCAGAGAGTGTTCTATTTTGCATAACTAGAAGATTTACCTCCAGAAACCATGGAGATATAGTTCTTAGTGCACTTTCCTACATCACTGTGGTCATGGATTCAATCTTCAGCATTGAAAGAATTTGATCCCCCCCCCCCCCCCCCCCCCACCCCCCCAACCAGCTGGATTCATCTTCATTCCTCTATCAAACTGAGTGGATGACAGTTATGCACCTTAAAGATCTGTGTGTCTTACCTCAGCATGTATTCATGTCAGGTTTGTTTCCTCTAGACAATTCCATTCAAGGTAACAGGGTCTGTCTATAAATAGATTGGTATTCTTTCCCAACACTGTTGGCAGGGTAGCGGCCTTATAGCCTACTATTTGTAACTATCAAAGGCCTTGAGATATTTAACAAGCAGAATTTGCACACTGGATCTTTGTTTTTTCACATTTATCTGAAAAGGCTAGGGATACCATCTCACTGCCCAAAAGATCAGGGAATTATGTGATATCATTAAATACCAACAGTTCCGGAAAATTCCCAGCCATGTGCTGATATCGAACTTGGCACCTTCTAAGCCTGAGGGATACACTGTAAGCTCACAACCACAGCTCCCCTAGGCTGGATTCTGACCATTCCAGTCTTGAAAAACTGGAACAGAGATTATACTGGGATTGGAAGCTGGCGAAGAAGGGGGCTGGTCATCCAACTCTATGTCACGACCTAGTATATATAAGGCCTAACACTTCTTCTTCTTCTTCTTTCGTTCGCTTGAAATATGTCTATATCTGCAATGTCGTCTCTTGCATGAATTGAACTGTTTTTTTCAGTTCACACAGTGGTCCATAGAGTTTATCTTCCACTGTCGTCTCTCTAGGCCAGAAGGTTTGCCTAGATATGTTATATTTTGGGCAGTCTTGGAGTATGTGCTCTGCTGTCTGCGACGCCAATCCACATGTGCACATGGCTGTTTCACCAATCTTGAATTTTGTATACATGTGGTTGCGTAATCTATTGTGTCCTGTTCTGAGGTGCAGAATAATGACTTGTTCTGGTCTGTCCATAATGTGGTAGTCATCTTGAGCAGGTTTTGGTGGCTTTCTGACTGATTTGATCATTCTTTTCTTTTGGTGGTATGTAACGGGCACATCAGGCTGTTCCTCTTTGGCTCCTTCCTTAGCCAATTGATCAGCTCTGTCGTTTCCGGGTACTCCACAGTGGGATGATGAGCTTAAGCTGACTGCTTAGTTCAGAAAGTAATGTCCTTATACTGGCAATTTTCCAGGCAGGAGCGCCTCGAGTACTGATTTTGCATCTGTCAATAGCACCACAGGTTGTGTACCATTGCTGGTATTTAGTAATTTCTCTGTTGCTATCTTGATTGCCTCAATTTCGGCATCATAGTTATGGCAGTACTTTCCTGTCGGTACTCTGGCTGTGTCCCTAGTATTATTTGGGTATTCTATGTACACTCCCGCTCCTCCATTTCGAACAGCATTTTGTGCTGACCCATCTGTGTAGACTCGGATCCAGAGGTCCTGTGGGTATTCTTCATCAAGGAAGCTGAGAGTGGCTGTTCTGCGCTGCACACTGTTCTGTTCTTCCTTGTCAAATATTCCTCTCACTTTTGTCTGGATTTGTAACGATAGTCTATGCTCATCTTTCCATGGAGTTCGCTCTGGAATAGTTGTTAGGGGGATACCAACTGTGGGCAGATCAGTGGTTTCTCTGCAGAGTCGTTTGGCCTGGTGGATAAAACTACTTCTTTTCAACCGCCCCATAGCTAGGTTTTCAAATCTGTTCTTCATAGGGTGGCCTGGCAAGCTGAGGAACTTTTCTGCTTGTATTAGTGTTTTCGTATCTCTGTGCTCACTCAGTGCCTGTGTCCTCCCCATCTTCTCAATTTCCACTATAGGGGTTGATCTCATCCCTCCTGTGGTGACTCTAAGTGCTTGATTTTGCACCTTGTCCAGCTCTTGTAGTGTGGTATGTGATGGCCTAACACTTCACACCCCTACTAGCAACTTAGCATCTGCTAAGAGTTTACTTTTGCCTTTTACTATAGAAGAAACTTTCTCGGCAAGGTTTAATATTTGAGAGCTGAATTAGACCAGATCACTGCCGCCTAACAAGGTGAGTTGTCCTGCTTAATTGCTCACTAGCCTGACACTAAACAGGGAACCACATTAACTAGCTTTACTAGGTCATTTCTTGCAGTAGTCTAGAATTAATCTGGAATCTTCTATCACAATAATGAAAACCATGCCGGTTAACTGTGCCAACTTGTATGCATTAGAAATAAGTAAACCAAAACTCCCATATTCAGAAATGTAAAATGCTGCAAATGTAACCAACTACTTGGAAATTTACACTATTTTTGATTTATAAGTCTTAGAAAAATAGTTCAAACAATAAATAATCAAACAGACATGCATCAACAATTCTATGGGCCAAAGCCAAGCCTTATAAGACTGCATTTCAATGTCTCCACACCCGTTGCTTCCTTTGTGTCGGCAGCCAAGTGAAAGATAAATACAACATCTAAACCAAGAAAATAAATTATATGTATATACTTTGACAATGTAGGATGAAATAGCCTTCATCAAGGTCACAGGTCACTGTATTCTGCTGTAAGCATGCAAAGTGAAAACAGAAGGTCAGATCTTCCAATACAAAACCAGACATATATTAGTATATTCATGCTAATCTTAAGCAATGGTCTTCATACAGACATCTAATGATCTGAACTGTAATTTATATAGCTTGCTAACAGTCTTTACTATGACAATTAAAGAAATGCTATATTTTTACAACCAGTAAAAGTTAGATTATTGATAAGCACACATTTCAATATGCTTTGTGTAAAGTAATCATCAAGTGCCAGGCTGATAAGCATAGGCGGCCATGGATCATCATCACCAGAGTTTTGGATCAGGTCTGCGATCTCACCATTATGTCACATGGATAAGCCATCTAAGAATTTATCACTTTGCCTTCCTTTTACTTTTTTCACATTAAGTATGCCAGTTGTCACTGTGTTTTCAAGTTTATTTCTCCTCATAACATGTCCAAGAAATCTTGACTGTCCAAGTTTAATGTCTCTTATGAATTTATAGTTTTCATTTGTTTCTTATAGGACTTTTTCATTCGCATTTCTGTCCATCCATGGTATTTTTGCATTTTCCTCAGAAATGACATTTCCAGTGCCATTAGATAAGAAAACAAACACTGAGGTATTGACAGATGCAGGTGCTACTGTACATGATCACTTATCAAAACCATAGGGAAGGGACACATGACATGAATGGGTCATGTCAATAAAATATAGAAAAATAAATTAACCAAAAAAAAAAAAACATGGCAAAAGAGGCAGAGGAAGAGAGAGAAGGTGTATTCCTTAAAAACCAGGGTAGCAAATAATAATATAACCAATACCACCTCATAAAACTATTAAATTACAGAGGGTTTTGGGGAGTCATAAGTGGGGAGTCATGATTGCAGATGTGTGCTACATAACTTGCATATCTCTCTCTCTCTCTCTCTCTCTCTCTCTCTCTCTCTCTCTCTCTCTCTCTCTCTCTCTCTCTCTCTCTCTCTCTCTGTGTCTACCTATCTACTCCATGCCTAGCACACACCCAATACCTTCTCTTGCTGAAACATTTTTGCACAGTTGTGCAATTGAAATGAAGTCAGAATACCAAAACGACTGTTATAAACCACATCTCATATAAGATGACTGCCCTCAGCAGTAAGAAGAACAACTCTGTTGCCAGGAAACCATAAATATGGTGATTGCAGTTTTATAAAGCTTTGTTTCCACATGCTAAAAACATGGCTAGGCAAAATTAGAGTAGGGAAGTCCATTTGAATTTTACCAAGATAACAGTATTTGCTGAACATAACTGAAACAAATTCAGATTTGCATCCCAGAAGCAAATGTAATTCCTGTTGTGTCAGACAGAAATTTTATATTTGACATCATTCTTACTTTTGTCAGGTGATACTCAATGTTTATAGATAGGCAGAGTGTGCCTCAAGCTATGGTGGTAAGACATCTTGCTCGATCCTTAAACTGTGTGCTCAGACTTTACTGCAAATGACTGGACACATTAATATGACTTAAGATGATGAAGACTTCCCTAATAACCAAAAACTTCATGTTTAGGATCCAATTCTTGGATCTCTTCAAGTTTGCTGGCTATGGTATGCACATTTGAAGATTTATTTAGACTAAATTGTCATTTCAAGGCCCCCCCCCCCCTCACTCCTGTTTCTATTGTGCTGTAAACAATAGGGTTCAAGTTGACATAGTTGCAATTTGCATTGAATTACAACAGTCATAAAATTACATTAATTAGATAGTTTGTTCTATGATTAATATTCAAAATTACATTAAATAGATACTTTGTTGTATGATTAATATTCAAGATACAACATATACTTTACCAGTTTTGGTAACTGAGCCACCAAGATACATAATACAGAAATATTATACAAAATTAAGAAATAAAAGGTCTCCAATCTGCTTTGAAAAAATCTAAAAGATTAATCCCTTAAATGACAAATATATACTAACATAATACATAATTATAAACAATTATCTGATATATATTACAGAATAAGAATATGCTTGCTTTAAAAGCTGTTCATTAGCAGTGAAATCACAAGTCTGAATTAGGAGTTGCAGCATAGGAAGGAGACTCCTAATTAGTCACTCTATGTAGGTTTTAAAAGTGGAAGAACTGGCCAAAATCAACACCGCATGTTCCCTAGATACTTCTGCATACATGTTTATTTAATGTTAATAATCAGTTAGATTTCCTGATTATTGAAATCATGCCCATAAATATGTATTACCTTCAATTACCCCCTGGTTATGAAATAAAGATCATCATGTTGAAACAAAAGAAATAACCAAATCAAATGTCACAATTTTAAATATATAATAGTTACAAACTAAAAGCTTTAAGCTGAACAATTTACTATTATTCAAACAAAATCCTGGCACAGTTCACTTATCTGAGGCATATATAATCTCATTATCTATTATTATTCTCTTACCAAATCCTCAAAAATTGTGTTGAAATGTTCACTATGATCTAGTGTGACATAAAATGTCTAAAACATTATAAACAGAGATTCCTTTTATGAATTTATTAAGTAAAATGCTACTAGGTGACTACATAAATAATTTTTCTACCAAAACCACGACTGTATAATGTTATTCTGAAAAACTTTAATAAACCTAAATTCCGTGAAACCGGTAATTGAGTAAGGGCTGTTGTCATAAAATAAACGAAGACTATTATTTAAACTAAAATTGGGAATTTATGTTTTCAGAATATTTTTACCTGTTAAGTATATTTGTAAATTAAACACAACAATACCTGCTATAAGGTATGTCACATCACACAAATTCAACATAACCAAAAGCAAAGAGAAAGGGGAATCAGTATGGTCCACACATACAAACAATTAAGCTATGATCTCAAACAAACAAAAAAATTATAGAATAATTACTTACCTTCAGGGGCTGGTGTTGTAGGTGATGACAATGGTGATGAGAAAAAAGGTGTTGTTGGTGTTACAGGTGTTGTGGGTGACCTGGGTTCTACATCACCATTTTCTTTCTAAATTAACAGAAACAAAATATACACAAAAATATTCAACCACACAAATCAAATAGGTCTGGCATTATGTGGCTATATTGGTGATTATGCTCGCTCCCTCCCACCCACACACACACATATATATATATATATATATATGTGTATGCACGCACTTGCAAGATGTTATCTCATTTATCTGCATCTGCTGGTTTTGTTTTCATTTAGAAAATATTCACTGCTGAGAAATAAAGACTATGTGTCCTTCTAATACAACTGTATTCAGGCCAGGGTTTTTAAAAATTGTACCTGTGATAGACAGACATTCTTTGCTTTATTGTGATGGAGAACCATGCCTCCACATCTGAGAAGCTGATGTACTAACCAATGGCCACTTGCTTCCCTACACTGCTTTGAAATATGATTTACTAGAGATGTATATAGGGCACTGATGTAAAACAAGCATCTAGGTCAACTCTGCAGCACAGTGGTAGCAAGTCCAACAATTTGCATTGAAAAGATGTGGCTCTGCTAACCCTCCCTTTATGGTGCTACACAGACTGACTTGACTCGATAAATTACCATTGATTTGAATTACCAAAATGAAAACAAGATCACAATTGTTCAAAGTAGGCAGAAGTACAAAGCAACATATAAGCACAATAATGTACTAAGGTACAAGTACAATGTTTGGCAGAAGTACAAAGTCAGATACGAGCTTAAGAGTTAGGTAGCTGTACAAAACCTGCAAAAAGCACACATTAGGGCATACAAAGTAGTGTAGAATAGTAAATACAATAAATTAATACAAAATTTAAAAATTTACAAAAATACAAATTAATACAAAAATAACACTGCAAAGCCCACACCGTGTTGCCTTTTAATGGCAATGAGTCAATGAATGAATACAAAATAAGCATATTAATATAATCGTCTTATCAACAATGTCAGCAGTAATCTGATACAGTTACAGTATATTATTTTCTTAAATAGTCTTATGTGTTCGCCAAGAACTGTAAGCTAACGCCTTGAATTAAGTTATGAGGTATACAATTACCATAGTCTAATATATTTAAACCATGATTATTTTTCCTGGCAGTACTTGTAAGCAAGATGATTATATAATATTTATTGTCTTCAAAAATAACATACTATGTATTAAGACAAATATATTATCAGTACATATCATCATGAAAAATGGGTTGCTGAATTACCACTTATACTGAGTTGAAACACAAGCTCTGACAAGAGCTAAGTATATCTAGCTAACAGGCAAAAGTAATCCTATGTCAGGTACTGCTGTTGTGTTTGTAAATTGTTTGGCTTTAATATATACTAGGTAATGGCTTTATGCTTCAGTCAAGGAAAAGATAGGTAACAAACTACTAAGATAAGTCAACATGCAGCAATACTAGAAGCCTCTATATTGAAGTGTGAAGCTCTTACATTAGAACCATGGGCAAGCAGCCTAGATTTTCAAGTATTTTCATGGAAATCTCAGAAATAACCTTACAAAATGCACAAAACTGTGTTGGAAGAAAGAGCTTTCTAAAAACTTCAAATGCTCAGAGAAAAGTATCCCTCCAATATTTGAACATGGGCATTTATAGATGGTTCTGCCAAAGAGGACACAAATTGAGGCAGTGGAATCAACATAAGACATCATAATGGAACTTCTATAGCAGCAGGACAATTTTATACTAATTTCAGGGTAAAAGCAACTACTCTTCTTACAGATGTAAAGACAATATATTGTTGAGTAGAGTTAAAAGTTAGTTGCATATCCTTTACAGGACGTTTGCAGTAAACACCAGCAGATTTTGCTGTTGCTGATGTCTTGGCAAGTTTATTTTCAGTAGGTTGCCATTGTTTTCTGAACAACCGGCATCCATACCATTTACGTAATAAATCAGCGCAATGCGGTCTGCTGCCAAATCATGTGCAGCTGTGTTTTGAACATGGGTATACAGGATCACGAATCCCTTTCTAAGCCCCTTGCCACAGAGACTGGCTGTCAAGTCAAACTAACTTTTACAAAAATGCGGTCTTCACAGACTCAGAGTAAGCCCTCCAAGCCATCTCATGCTCCAACAAGACTATATTATCCATGAAATACATGACAGCATTAGAAGCTGTCTACAAGAACAGAACTAGATCAGTGTGTGTTAATAGGCAAGGGCTCTAACCACAATGTTGGTGTAGTTTGTAAAGGATGACCATCAATTCTCAGATACTCCATTAAGTGCATCAGTCTCCTCATACAGATCACACATGGAGAGTTTCAACACAGTCCACATGATGTTTGTGAAGGAACATAATCAGGCCACTTGGCATGGAACCTGATAATGATATATCTCATTTATAACCGAGAAGAACTGAACAGGATATATTACCCAGCAAAATAAAAATCAAGAGAAAGACACTTACCCTCCTCATTCTTCTCCGTTTTTTCTTCTCCTCTTCAGACATATGAAACTCCTTAGCCTTTGACAATCTAACCACCTGCTTCAGCTGAAAATTATTTTCATTAGTTAACAACTGGAACAAAAATACTTCCATGAAAACAATTTCACTGCAATCAGTGCTTTTCAATTACTGTCTAGAGAAACATACCAAGCACTTGTGTGAATCTAAGCTCAAATGGGATAAGAAATAAGGAGACATTACAAACATTAAGAACAATAATAAATGGTTTTCAAGTTTGTATCACATACAGCTGTTTTTGCATAGTAACATGTATCTGACTTTGACTCTTGTCGATAACTGTTTATGCTATGAATTATGGAAAGCAAAGAAGAGAGGCAGTTATGATGTTTGGCAGCTACAAAATAAGTAAATAAAGTGTTTTCATGAATTAGTCTTTGCCTTTATCATCATCCAAAGTACCTTGCCAACTTATATGGATGATCAAGCTTCTCACCAGCACCCTTTCTCTATCAGTATTTACCAATTATGTGCTGATATCTTACCATGTTATGATGCACTATTACTGATGTAGTTGTACCATTGTTGATGTCTGCAAAGGGAGAGAGGAGGAGAGAGAGAGAGAGAGAGAGAGAGAGAGAGAGAGAGAGAGAGAGAGAGAGAGAGAGAGAGAGAGAGAGAGAGAGAGAGAGAGAGAGAGAGAGAGAGGGGGGGAGTTCTGTGCAGAGAGGGAGAAAGACCACTTGCCGAAAGAGTGGCCACACTGTGTACAGTCTAGGGTTCATATTGCACCTCTGATAAAGAAAACTCTGAGTCTTACTAATAAATAGAATACATGTCACATGATATGGCAGGTGGACATCCTACCCTCTCAGTCACACAATCTTCATTTTAATAGTGGCTAACTATTCAAACTCTGCATGTTAAAGTGCATTACCAGAGTAACTAACTATACACACTCTGTATATGTTACAGTGCATTACCAGAGTAACTAACTATACACACTCTGTATATGTTACAGTGCATTACCAGAGTAACTAACTATACACACTCTGTATATGTTACAGTGCATTACCAGAGTGACTTAACTATACACACTCTGTGTATGTTATAGTGCATTACCAGAGTGACTTAACTATACACACTCTGTGTATGTTATAGTGCATTACCAGAGTGACTTAGCTATACACACTCTGTATATGTTACAATGCATTACCAGAGTGACTTAACTATACACACTCTGTGTATGTTATAGTGCATTACCAGAGTGACTTAACTATACACACTCTGTATATGTTACAGTGCATTACCAGAGTGACTAACTATACACACTCTGTATATGTTACAGTGCATTACCAGAGTGACTAAACTATACACACTCTGTATATGTTACAGTGCATTACCAGAGTGACTTAACTATACACACTCTGTATATGTTACAGTGCATTACCAGAGTGACTAACTATACACACTCTGTATATGTTACAGTGCATTACCAGAGAAACTAACTATACACACTCTGTGTATGTTATAGTGCATTACCAGAGTGACTTAACTATACACACTCTGTGTATGTTATAGTGCATTACCAGAGTGACTTAGCTATACACACTCTGTATATGTTATAGTGCATTACCAGAGTGACTTAGCTATACACACTCTGTGTATGTTATAGTGCATTACCAGAGTGACTTAACTATACACACTCTGTATATGTTACAGTGCATTACCAGAGTGACTAACTATACACACTCTGTATATGTTACAGTGCATTACCAGAGTGACTAACTATACACACTCTGTATATGTTACAGTGCATTACCAGAGTGACTAAACTATACACACTCTGTATATGTTACAGTGCATTACCAGAGTGACTAAACTATACACACTCTGTATATGTTACAGTGCATTACCAGAGTGACTAACTATACACACTCTGTATATGTTACAGTGCATTACAAGAGTGACTAACTATACACACTCTGTATATGTTACAGTGCATTACAAGAGTGACTAACTATACACACTCTGTATATGTTACAGTGCATTACCAGAGTGACTAACTATACACACTCTGTATATGTTACAGTGCATTACCAGAGTGACTAAACTATACACACTCTGTATATGTTACAGTGCATTACCAGAGTGACTTAACTATACACACTCTGTATATGTTACAGTGCATTACCAGAGTGACTAACTATACACACTCTGTATATGTTACAGTGCATTACCAGAGTGACTTAACTATACACACTCTGTGTATGTTATAGTGCATTACCAGAGTGACTTAACTATACACACTCTGTGTATGTTATAGTGCATTACCAGAGTGACTTAGCTATACACACTCTGTATATGTTACAATGCATTACCAGAGTGACTTAACTATACACACTCTGTGTATGTTATAGTGCATTACCAGAGTGACTTAACTATACACACTCTGTATATGTTACAGTGCATTACCAGAGTGACTTAACTATACACACTCTGTATATGTTACAGTGCATTACCAGAGTGACTAACTATACACA
This sequence comes from Cepaea hortensis, assembly GCA_963921405.1. Classification (NCBI taxonomy): domain Eukaryota; kingdom Metazoa; phylum Mollusca; class Gastropoda; order Stylommatophora; family Helicidae; genus Cepaea; species Cepaea hortensis. The sequence continues at coordinate 80,185,893 of OY992882.1, read as the reverse complement.
CTCTGTATATGTTACAGTGCATTACCAGAGTGACTAAACTATACACACTCTGTATATGTTACAGTGCATTGCCAGAGTGACTTAACTATACACACTCTGTATATGTTACAGTGCATTACCAGAGTGACTAACTATACACACTCTGTATATGTTACAGTGCATTACAAGAGTGACTAACTATACACACTCTGTATATGTTACAGTGCATTACATGAGTGACTAACTATACACACTCTGTATATGTTACAGTGCATTACCAGAGTGACTTAACTATACACACTCTGTATATGTTACAGTGCATTACCAGAGTGACTTAACTATACACACTCTGTATATGTTACAGTGCATTACCAGAGAAACTAACTATACACACTCTGTATATGTTACAGTGCATTACCAGAGTGACTTAACTATACACACTCTGTATATGTTACAGTGCATTGCCAGAGTGACTTAACTATACACACTCTGTATATGTTACAGTGCATTACCAGAGAAACTAACTATACACACTCTGTATATGTTACAGTGCATTACCAGAGAAACTAACTATACACACTCTGTATATGTTACAGTGCATTACAAGAGTGACTAACTATACACACTCTGTATATGTTACAGTGCATTACCAGAGTGACTTAACTATACACACTCTGTATATGTTACAGTGCATTACCAGAGTGACTTAACTATACACACTCTGTATATGTTACAGTGCATTACCAGAGTGACTAAGTAGAGCCAGTAAGGTCCCTTTTACATACCTCAGACACATTGGGCATACAGTGCTAGACCTTTATTTGTATAGACCAACTGGGACATTGACAGGTTACGTGGTATCATGCCTTTAATTCAAAGACATTTTCTGCTACCCATTTCTTTTGATGCTCTCTTGCTTTGAACTCAAGCGTAGTCCATACACACTACTTCCAGTAGTGCTGGACTGAATGTAACGTGTGGATTAGCTTTCCCTATTAACAGTGTCCCTCACCATCAGGCAAAACCACACCAACTTCAGAGGTACTACGCAATTTATGACAAGGACGACAGGTCAACATTTTAGTCCAGCTGTCAGGTGCAGGGGTTGAACCCCTTACCTCGCCATCAGCACACCGGATGTTTAAGAACATAGGTTCTTATCCATTAGACCATGCTGACCTACTGGTAGCCATTTTAGGATGCATCAACCTGGAAGCCCATAACAATTTTAAAAATCTGCTCCCGAGTGGATTGAATCCATTTTCACTAGGACAGCTAGCCACTACGCTATTGTGGCTCCCAGAGAGTTAATGCAGTCAAAATAATAGTAATAATAATGCTTCAAACAACTTAGATGAACAAAACAGTAGTGCACATACAAGCTTCTTATCACTTTTTAATCTGCTTTCAATTTCATCTCTGGAGGCTTTAACGAATTCCTTGAGTTTGCTTGGAATCTTCAGAACTGGTCGGTTAACGAAGGCTGGCAGAGTAACGTTGGAGAATAGCCTGGAAAAAAAAAAATAAATGCACAAAGTTAAGCAAAGAGAGAAATAGAAAGAGGAAGAGAGGGAGGAGGGATGGAGAGTGAGAGAGAGAGAAAAAAATTATATATATATATATATATATAAAGTTAAATATATAAAGTTAAATGACTGGGTGTCTATACAGTTCTTGCAATATTTTAAACTTTATATGAGAGAAAGAGAGAGGGAGAGAAAGAGATAGAGAGAGAGAGAGATAGAGAGAGAGAGAGAGAGAGAGAGAGAGAGAGAGACAGACAGAGAGAGAGAGAGAGAGAGAGAGAGAGAGAGAGAGAGAGAGAGAGAGAGAGCTCATATATAAGGGTACCTATAGTTGGGGGTCTCTGTGGCTAAGGGCTTGCGAACGTGGTTTGTGAGCCCGTATACCCGGGTTCGAAACGCAGCGGTGCTGGTTTTTTTGAAAAAGGTATAGGAGCCGGTCGTTCAGAAAGCAATGGCAAACTACTGAACGTAAAATTTGCCCAGGAATCATGAACAGCAAAAATGCTGGGGTTGACTGCTACGTCCTGTGAAGAACATGCAACTTAATTTTTTTTTTTTTTATAGTTGGGGGGACACTTCTTCTTCTTCTTCTTCTTCAGCGTTCCGAGCCTTTGAGGTTCTTTGCTGCAGATACAATCCGTCTCCATTCGTCTCTCTGGTGGACCTTCTCTTTCCAGTCGTTGATTCCAAGTGCTTGTAGGTCTGTATATGTATTATCTCTCCACCATCTTCTTGGTCTACCTCGGGGTCTACGGTCATTTATTTCCTAAGTGTAAGCGAGTTTTGTTTCCCTATTACCTTCCATTCTTTCTATATGCCCCAGCCATTGTAGTCTATTAGCCGTCATGATACCAGTGATTAGCGGGGACTTAAACAGATCATAAATGTCTTTGTTACTTCTTCTTTTCCACTCTCCACTTTGTGTATCCCTAATGGGTCCAAAGATGCATCTTAAAATGTTGTTCTCAAAGGTTTGTAACAAGGCTTCGTCTCCTTTCGTTGTACTCCAGGTTTCAGAGCCATATAGCACAACTGGTCTGATTAGTGTTTTGTGTATTGTGATTTTGGTGTTACGAGATAGCGCATTTGATTTTAGTAGATGTTGTAGTGCATAGTATATCTTATTTCCAGAGTTGATTCTAGTTTGTATTTCTTCCCTTATGACGTTGGAGCAATTGAAAATTGTACCCAGGTATTTGTATGTTTCCGTTCTTTTAATGGTCACATTATCTATTTGTATGTGGCCAGAGTTTTTAGCCATTCCTTCTCTTGAAATTACCATATATTCTGTCTTATATTGGTTGATAACCAGTCCCATCTGTTGGGCTTTTTCCTTTAAGTGAGTCAATATTTCCAATGTCTTTTGTTCACTTTGCCATATAATATCTATATCATCTGCATAACCAAGCAGCTTGGATGCTCCTCCAATATCACATTCCTCCTTTACCTTCCTTACAACTTTCTCTATAGCCAGATTGAAGAGTAGCGGTGATAGTGCATCACCCTGTTTCAAGCCAGATGTTATTTGGAAAGGGTCTGATTTCCTACCTTTATATGTTACTATATCATAAGTATCTTCCATGCAAAGTCTGGTCATGTTGATTAACTTCCTTGGTATTCCAAATTCCTGCATAGCATTCCATAGACTATTCCTATGGACACTATCATAAGCCTTTTTAAAATCCACAAAAATGTTATGGAGATCTCTTTTATATTCCCAATTTTTCTCGGCCATTTGTCGTAAGATAAATATCTGATCTATTGTTGATCTGTTTAGTCTAAAACCCGCCTGGTAGTCACCTAATATGTCTTCTGAATATGGTTTTAGTCTATTTAGTAATAATGCGGATAGTATCTTATAGCTTGTGGACAGTAGTGATGTTCCTCTGTAATTTTCACATTGGAACTTGTCTCCTTTCTTAAAGAAAGGTATCAATAATGACTCTTTCCAGTCATGGGGTAATTCCTCTGTCCTCCAGATTTTTATTATTAGTTCGTATAGCTTTAGATGTAATGCATGGCCACCTGCCTTTATAAATTCAGCAGCAATTCCATCAGTCCCAGTTGCCTTATTGTTTTTAAGTCATGTGATTACATATAGGATTTCTTCAAATGTAGGTTCTTCAATTTGTGGTTCACATGTTAGAACCTCTTCCTGTGGGAAAGTGTTACTTGTAGCTTCACAATTTAGTAATTCAACAAAATATTCTTTCCATGTGTTGCACATTTCCTCATTGGTATTTATCATATTCCCATTTTTGTCTTTTAAACCATATGTGTTTTGTTGGTGCCCTCGTTTCATTGAATTCAGTTCTTTAAAAAACTTTCTGGATTAATTTTTCTGGTGATTAGTTTCCATATCTTTGATTATATTACTCATATATTCTCGCTTCTGCTGTCGGACTATTATTGTAGCCTCTTTACGTTCATTTCTATAATGCTCTTCCTTTTGGATCTTGTTGATGTCATTTAACCATAAATGTCTGGCATTCTTTTTCCTAATGACTGCTTCTTCACATTTTTGATTGAACCATCTGTTCTTTCTATGCGTGGTTAACACACCGAGACATTCTTCTGCGGTAGATTGAATTGTATTCTTGATGTTCAACCAAGTTTGGTCAACGCTTTCCTCCAAAGGGTTTTGCAGAGTTTCAAGTTTACATTTTATTTCATCTGTAAATTTCTCTTTGACTGTAATTTTTGTAGTTTTTCTTTGTTATATGTTGGGTGTAATCTTTGCAATTTAGTATAGAAAGCTCTCTTAAGTTTTATTTTAAATTTTGCTCCAATGAGGAAGTGGTCACTGTGGCACTCAGCTCCACTATAACTTCTAACTTGCTGTATGTTTGATGCATTTCTGTTGTTAATTAAAATGTGATCTATTTGATTATAGGTTCTCTTGTCACATGATTTCCAAGTTTGTTTGTGTATATCCTTTCTTTGTAGTCTGGTACTGCTAATCTGCAGTCCTTTGGCTTCTGCCAGGTTGATGACTCTCCATCCATTATCATTTGAAATTGTATGTAGGCTTTCCATACCGGCCACTTTTTTATTAGTTTGCTCTCTACCTATTTTTGCATTGAAGTCTCCCAGCACAATCAGGATGTCCTGTTTGGGGGTTTCTTCTATGACATCTTCCAGATCATTATAAGTCTTCTTTAATATCATTTTCTTTCTCTTCGGTAGGTGCATGTACATTAATCATCGTTATATTTTTCCATTTACCTTTTATTCGTAATTTGCTAATCCTGTCATTAACAGCTTTAAAGTTTAAAACGTTCCCCCATAACTCTTTTTTGATGACAAATCCTGTTCCTAATTCATGTTTATTTTAGGTGTTTCCTCCATATATTATAATCATTCCATTTTGCTCTAAAGTACCCTCTCCTGGCCACCTTATTTCTTGAATTGCTGTTATATCCATTTGATATTCAACAAGCTCCCGGGTTAGTTCTTCGGCCACTCCAGCTCGATATAGCGTCCGTACATTCCATGTTCCAAATCTCCAAAGTCCTTTAACGTTCCAAGGTCGTTGTCCAGATAAGTCAGTCCGAATTCAAGGCTCATGTATCTGTTTCGTAACAAAAATGTTTTTTTTACAAAGGTGGGGATGTTAACCCCACGCTTCAACCCCCAACCTGGAGGACCAGGGTGTTTCTCTTTGACTGTTCTCTACCCTTTGACCTGTCCGGCTTGGGAGGCCCTGCTGGTAGCTACGCTACCGCCGGCATAGCTCTCAGGGTCATTGAGAAACTCAAGCTCCCCCACCACGACAAGGTGGAAACACCATCGGGGGAGGGGGGGACACTGAACATTGATAAAATGAAGTACTATCCACAATGCATTGACAAACTCTTGAACGATGACATGCCAAATGATGAAGCAAGTAGCCAATGACTATTTCAGTGTGACCTCAATTGTGTAATGATAACGAGTGGAAAGAACACATTTTATATATAATATATATATATATATATATATATATATATATATATATATATATATATATATATATATATATATATATATATATATATATATATATATATATATATATATGTGCCGGCTTCATGACTTAGAGGTTATGACTTTTCTCCGTAATCTCGTATACTCTCGTCAGTAACGTGATGACGGTGAGAATCAGCAGTGGTTCGAATCGCATCGGTAACTTACGGGGTATGTGAGCCGGCCGCTCAGAAAGCAATGGCAAACTACTGAGTGTAATCTTGCCAAGAGATCAACATACAGCTGAAAGATGCTAGTGTTGACAGCTAAGTCCTGTAAAAGGATATGCTGAAAAAAAAAAAAAAATATATATATATATATATATATATATATATATATATATATATATATATATATATATATATGTACTAGAACAATTAGATAATTAGCTGAATTAGGCTTTAACACCCTTTGATGCTATCTGCCGAGGATAATAAAGAACTCAAATGACTGTGGCCAAATAAAAATATTGTAGCATTCTTGGTTGCTTAAAATTAAGATTTGTCATCTCTTCAAAGAGATGAAAATTAGTAATGCAGAAATGTGGCCTTAAAGCATTGATATGTTCATAAAAGCCACATATTGAAGACTTGTTCTACTTAAAATCAATGATAGAAACAAATGTAGCCAAACTGCAACAACTCAAGTAAAACTGTATGGAAAGCTTGTAAATATCTTGTTTTCATTGATAGTTGTCATGTTAATACCAGGGAATGTATGCAGAAGATGATGAAACCAGTATCTTATGTCCAAAGACATTAATAATACTCATTGACACTGATGACAATCGCAAGATTACAAACAACTTACGGATGAAGCAGCAAGTTGGCAATAGTTGGTAAACCATTTTTACATGCCTCTGTGGTTAGAATAGACTCTAAGACAGATCCTACAAAAAGAATACAATGTTTTAGCTGTCAGGATGTTCGTTCTTGATCTTAAACAAGGACTATTATGGTTAGTTTTTAAAGTCATGTCATGTGAAGGTAAATTTAATTAATAACTTCTGACATATTCTGTGGCCTTGTCTTACCTGGAAACACAAAATTAAAAAAACAAAGACAACTGTAAAAGAATGTTCAGTTGTTACAAGACTACATAAATAAAGTAAGTAGTGGTTTACATGGCAACATATGGATGCAAGTCATGGACAATTAAACAATAATTAAAGAAGAAAATGGAACTTTTGAACATCAATGTTACAGAACAATTTGTGTATGTGGTGGTAAAATACAAATAAAAAAAATACTGACATTCTTCAATACGTGAACATCAAAGAACACTAGCTCATAAAGGACACAATGTACAATACGTGAACATCAAAGAACACTAGCTCATAAAGGACACAATGACTTGGAAATAGAAATACTTTGACTATATTAAACATCACAGTGGCTTAGAGAGGACAGTGATGGGAGACATGGTTCCTGGAAGAAAAGCCACGGGTTGACCAGCATGAAAACGGATGTTAAAGACACCTTGGGTATGAGAATGCAGGAGTGTTAGCAAAGCGTATCTTTTCGACGGGCTGTGACGAGAGCAACACTCATAAAAGGACCAGCTTCATGAAGATGAATGGTTTAGAACAGTGGTTCTCAACTGGTGGGGGGGGGGGGGGGGGGAATTTTAGGGTTTCCAGAGGGGGAATGGAGATCATTTCAAGATCGCGTTAATACAAGAACCGATTACTTGATATTGCTTTTCCATTCATACTTTACAGTTATGCACGTCTCATCCTTCTAAAATTCATTTTATAAAGTAAGTAGACCCACAAATCACGTTTTATGTGGATGTCTAGACCTGTTTTAACATATTTACCTTCCATTTTTACGTATACTGTGTAGGGTGGGGATATTTAGGTAGGAAATATGAAAGGGGGGGGGGGGGAATGACGTTATGAAAATATGGTGAAGGGGGGCACTGGCCAAATATTTTACAGGAAAGGGGGGAATGACATTCTGAAAATATGGTGAAGGGGGGCATGGGCCAAAAAAGGTTGAGAACCACTGGTTTAGAATATTCAAGCCGTCTAGATTTTAATTTATCTCAGAAGTTAATTCAGTTTTTAATGTTCAGTCTTAGAACTATATTTCTGAAAAGGAAAGTAACATTTAAGCAAGATTCTCAGACACTTATGTTTTCATTGCCAAGTTTTTAAATGACCATAAACATTAATTTTAAGAACATCAATTACTAGAAAAAGGTGAAACATTTTTAATGTGTAATTTCTTGAGTTACAACACATTTTCTTTCCATGGATGTTGGCATTTCAAAATTTCATGTATGAATGGTTTAGATAAGTTCTCTGAACTCTGTATTAGGCTTTTATCTGTATTTGTTGTTGTTGTTGCAGTATTTTCATTACACCTTCATCGCAAGAGAAACATTTATTGTGATGTCTGGGTAATTCTTCCCAATTATCTGCTACCCATTTTATGAGGCTGGGTTGACACCAGAGTTGTACTGACAGGAACAAATAATTCTACAATCCCGCTACTGTAAGAGATTGAACTAAAACCACTGTCTTGGAAGGCAGATACACTAACCACTTTGATGCTGCAGCTTGTACAGAACATGAGGAAAGAAAAGAAAGAATTTTGAGAAAACACCTCAGAAGATGAAAATATGATAGTGTACTAGCTACCCAATACAGTATACTGGAGTAAAACAAGAAAGAAGATGAAAGGTAAATTAAAAATAACTTTGAGAAACCATTGCAGAAGATACAGCCATGGCAGTGCACTTCCCTTTCAACTCAGTAATCTAGAGTCCGCCATCAATAGCAGCAGCATGTTTTCTTGCCATTGCTAACCTGGAGTTCATCCAGCCTCGTAGAATGAGCACCCGATATATTTAGGAAAACTGAAGACGGTGTACTACTGATCACATTACAGTTTGCAATTATAAGTACTCTAGCAGTAGGAATCTCTAATGATGCTAACAAGAAATCAGTGTGGCAAAATAGTTAATACACTTACTTACCAGTACAATAGTCCAAGTTACAATTCCAGTGGCAACATTTGTTTCAAAGCAATAAGGTTTTGGGTGAAAGCAGCCTCATAACAAGGGTCGTCATCATCAATAGCTCTGCTAAATGGAGTAGGTGTTCATGAATTTCCACAGATTTTGGACTTTGGTGTTCTGGATCAATGTCACTGTTGATATTTCTTCATGCCACCATCCCAATCCATACAGCATTATTTATCTCCGCCTGCCCCTGCCTCTTTTACCGCTGAGCTTTCTGGTCATAATGTTTTTCAATGTCTCGCTCCTCATTTAGTTTAGTCGACAAATCAACATCACGACACACGGGTGTAACCCATAAGTGCTCCGTTTTACTCCTAACTCAAGCCTGAGTCCGGAGAATCTCAGCTCAGTGCACAAACTCCACAGCACCGACGAGGATCCTGAAATACTTCGGGTAGAATTTTGACTCAAAATTTGCCCAGGCAGCACCGTTAGGCTACTCTTTTTTGATCTCCAACTGCCAAGGAATTTTTTACGTGTGCAACAATACACATGGGCGTCTGATCTCACTACCCAGAGACCAGGGGAAATTTTTGTTACTAGAAGTCCACATGAAAACATCCTGGCCCTCACCGGGGCTTGAACCCGATACCCCCAGCACTCGAGGCAGACACCATACTTCGAGACCGCTCAGCCCCCCAATCATTGAATGACCAAAGAATGTTGTTTGTTGCCTTCTTATATTTTTACATAATATGCTATTTTCAACAGCCTCTGCCAGGCAATTGTTGTTAATTACTCTGGATGTCCCAGATAACTGCAACAGTCTCTGTTGCCTCCAAGCTCTTCCTAATTACTAAAGATTTGGGTACTGGATAATTGTCTGAGGAAGGAAACTAGTCTTTCCTCTTCATGTTATGATGTAGAATGTGTAAAGACTTAGTTGTCACACCCTTAAGGCAGCATCTACAACAGACTACCTTTACCTTGCCCCAACATGTACTTAAAGACTCTGTGGCAAAGGAGTTACAGACGCAGTTTGTAATCCCGCATACCGCGTTAAAAACACAGCTGCAGGTGATTTCCGCCTTGCATTGGTTTGTATGAAATGGTATGGGTGTCGGTCAAAAAGAAAGCAATGGCAAACTACTGAATATAAACTTGCCCAGGAATCATGAACAAAAAACAAAATGCTGGGGTTAACTGCTTCATCCTGTAAAATATGCAACTTTTTAACCTGTACTAAAATGTCATCCTAGAACATATTAATTTAAAATGTTGAGCACATAAAATTACCTACTGACAAATACTTACGAATTTCTGCTGGACATGAGACAGGGAATTTATCACAGGTGGGTGTTGCCAACTGAGTACCAAAAACCATTTCATACAACAAATGTCCAAAGGTATACACATCAACAGCATCTAGTGTCTTTTAGATGAAACAAAATTCACAGAAATATTACGAAAAAGTGAAAACAGTAAATGTATGATTTTCGTAGAATGGATATTTTGGTTGCACAAGTGCAACTTCCATCATTAATTAAAAAGAATTAAATGCTTGATTATATGTTAAAATGCTGACATATAAGTAAGAAAAGAGTCTATTTTACACACCTACAGTTGTGGCGAAGGGGTTGTGGGTGTAATTTGTAATCCCGCATAATGTGTTTGAAACACATCTGTGAGCGATTTGGCAGCAGAGTGCCTTGCATTGGTTTTCATTTAATGGTATAAGTGCTGGTCATTCAGAAAGCAATGGCAAACTACTGAACGTAAACTTGCCAAGAAACCACAAACAGCCAAACATTTCTGAGGCTGACTGCGACATCCTTTATAGGATATAGAACTAATTAACAGATGTGTTTGACATATGGTATTAGCATATAAGAATCAGCTGCTGTAATTTCCAAGATATTTTCTGGCAACCATTTTAGGCTGGTCAACTTGGAAGCCCAGGTTATTAAAAAGAAAATCTCTAAATCACTATGATCTTTGACTTGACCTCAACAGTTTGACAATAATGCCAAGGTTTAACACTTCACATCCCTATGGAGTATATGCCTAGGTTTTACTTCACTTTTTTATATCTGTTGTAACATGAACCATGAAATGATTAAGCATTATTTTCTCAATATATTTCTACTCTACTGAAAATAATGAACAATGTTTTTTCATTTAACCTTTGCTGTGTGTGGTAGTTTAGTTTCACAACAATACAAGCTACGAAATGATTAAGGAATTGCTCTTTTTCCAACATATTTCTACTTAGTTGAAAGTAATGGTCACAACACATGTATGGCAATACAGAGCAGCCAGTTTACAAGTACCTTTTCCTTTGTGTGGTACTTTAGTTTCATCTCAGCTAGAACAAGGACATGATATGCAATTGTTTTCTCAATGTATTTTTACTTTGCTTGAAAGTGATGGAGATCACACATTTATGGCAGTGATTTTACATCTACCTTTTTCTTTATATGGTATTATAGTTTTATGAAACCATGATGTAGAAATGATTAAGCAACTGTCATGTTAATGTATTTCTACTTTGCTGGATTTTACACTCACTTGAACTTTTTTTAACTCCGTGCAGAAAGCTCTATAGTAGCCTGGTAGCCCAATGATGCTGTTTTCAAGTTCAGACAACTGACAAGTGTTGTTAACAACCATGACATTTCCAGCATGAAGATGACCTGAAATAGTTAAACACAATTCCAATACCATAATTTGTTTCCTTTACCAAAATTCGTGCTAGTCTCATCTCATCTCACCTTGTTCTCTTGTACCTTGCGGTGTCAAAGTAAAGTATAAACATTGTGAGAGTGCCCGATTATGAGCTTCATGTATCGATATTCCCATGGACTCTGCTATTCTCTCTGTCCAACATTTATGTGGTCAGCCTCTTCCTCTGTTTCCATCTGGTCACCAGTGGAATATTGCAGTGCAGTCATATTGAAATAAACATGTGTTAAAAACTGACAAAACGTCCTATAAAAATAACTGTAATTACAGAAAGTCATGACTCAGAGATTGGAAAAATGGATCATATCAGATACAGCTGAATTTATGTACAGTTATAAGATAACATTACATTGTGTAATTATAATGGTGGGTGAACAATTTCTTTCATTGCTGTCCTTTCTAACTAGGTCAGCGCTGTGGCAAAGGAGTTAACAAGGCAGTTTGGAATTCCCGCATACTGCGTTCAAAACACAGCTGTGGGTGATTTGGAAGCAGATCGCCTTGCGCTGATTTTCATACAATGGTATGAGTGCTGGTAAACTTGGTAAGAAATCACAAACAGCCTAAAAATGCAGGAATTGACTGTGACATCATGTAAAGGATACGCAACTAACTTTTCTAACTAGAGGAGTCTCTGATAAACATCTGATGAAGCTGGACCAACCACAAAGTAAGTCTAAAACATGTCTTTACATGGAGACCAGATTAATCATCATTAGCATGAATGTTACCATGTTAAGTTAGTTGGTTGCATATTCTTTACAGAACACTGCAGTCAGCACCAGCATTTTTTTTTTTGCCGTTGTGATCTCTTGGCAAGTTGATGTTCAGTAGTTTGCCATTGCGTTATGAATGACCGACACTCATATCATTTCATTAAACAAAACCAACACAATGCAGTCTGCTGCATCCCAAACTGTGTCCGTAACCCCTTCGCCACGGATTATGCTACCAGGACTTCCTGGAAAATTGGAGGGGGGGGGGGGGGTGGAGAAGAGGAGAGACTAGCGCCATGTGAAATATTTCCCCCATTGTTTCTCAAGACTTGCTTTTTCCTGACGTACTATTGTTCCTGACATAGGCTACCTGAGAATGTTTCTGTGTTTGATAGTTTATGCTTCTGAAAGTAACCAATGCATGGTGTGGCATGGCCTATTCATATGAGGAAGCAAGACAAACAGCCCAAGTGACAGCTTTGAAGCACCTGTGGTCTAGACATGACCAGTGGAGAAGGGAGAAATAGTGTTGTTATTAGATAATCTTCTTTTAAACAATGATAAACAATCAATACATAAAAAAACCAAAACTGCTCAAGTATATAATCAGTTGTGGCACTGGCAGAAAGGATAAATGGAGAGGCCAATGTGGGTTGGTACATAATCAGGTCATGATAATGCAGGGAAATGATTTGCCAGCCTCAAAGGCACTTATGGTGGGCATATTGACTATGGATAAGTGGCCAATTATAAAGTCCAATATACAAATATAGTACAACGAAAGGAGATGAAGCCTTGTTACAAACCTTTGAGAACAAAGTTTTAAGACGCATCTTTGGACCCATTAGGGATACACAAAGTGGAGAGTAGAAAAGAAGAAGTAACAATGACATTTATGATCTGTTTACGTCCCAGCTAATCACTGGTATCATGAAGGCTAATAGACTACAATGGCTGGGGTATATAGAAAGAATAGAAGACAATAGGGAAACAAAACTCGCTTACACTCAGGAAATAAATGACCATAGACCCCGAGGTAGACCAAGAAGACGGTGGAGAGATAATATATATACAGACCTAAAAGCACTTGGAATCAACAACTGGCAAGAGAAGGTCAACCAGAGAGACGAATGGAGACGGATTGTATCTGCATAAAACAACCTCAATGGCTCGGAACGCTGAAGAAGAAGAAGAGGAATATAAAAATATACATGGTGATACAGTAGTAGATAACCAGGTCTGTTTGAGACTTGAAATATTGATTCAGATGTGACTCCGGCACAAGGAGGATAACTCAGACCCCACAAACCCATTGCATTCTTATGCAATTAAGAACTCATCTTTTTAACTAATGAACAGTTAATAAATGAGTCCCTTCATGTTTCAGTTTCAACACAGCAAGATGATTTGGCGAACAACACAACAAGATGATTTGCCAACAATACAACAAGATGATTTGGCCAAACTCATTCATAATTTGCAGTTCTATCTATCTACAAGTAGCTTCAATAAAACTTTATCAGTTACCTAGCATCTACATTTCAGTAAAAAGAAAAACAAACCTTAGTGAACTCACCATAAGGGAATCCTTTTTCTTGCAGAAATTTCAGAGCTTCCAGAATCTGCCGCCCAAAGGTTTTAATTGTAATGAAATCTAACTGCACAAATGTCTTTGGATTTGAGTATTTCTGCAAAAATGTTCCTTTTGGCTTGCATTTACAAATAATGTCTCGAAGAGATCCTCTTTCAACAAAGTCTCGGATGGCTATGCACCCATTTTCATTTGCTGTTGCAAAGGCAGTAGGAAAGATGTATGGATGCTGTGAGATTAAATCAAAATAATCGACAATTTTAAACATGACAACTGCATGAAAGTTCTGAAGTAGCTTTCCAGTTTGGCTTTAATAAGAGGTAGAGAAATGAATACTTGTGTTAACAAACCCACAAGAAAATCAAAGAATAGATACACTGTAACCTACCATGCATGTCACCAGAGTGACTAAGGAGGGTTGGGCTTAGGTTATGTTCTTCATCCTGTAGAGTACTTTAGCCACAAAACTCAATCTACCATGAAGATAGACATACTGAGAGTCTATGCTCTAATGGGGGAATAAAGAGCAGATGAGAAGAAGATGAATGAAACTATCTGAAATATATTTCAACATAAGTAGAGATAGACAATATTATTCATTTATTTAGCGTAATGTTACTAAGATTACAAACACTAATAGAGAGATCAATAGAGATACATTTTTTTTTTGCATATCGTTTTTACAGTACATCACCGTCAACACCAGCATATTACTGCTATTGCTGATGTCTTGGTAAGTTTACGTTCAGTAGTTTACCATTGTTTTCTGAACAACCGGCTCCCATACCTACTCGTTAAAATTCAGAGCAACACCGTCTGCGGAGACTGGCAGGATATCAATTCATGTATTAAATAACACTATAGCCATCACTTTAGGACATTATTACATATATTAAATGAGATACTGAAAGACATATATTTGTGCTTTATAGATTATACCAAGACATTTGATAAAATCAAATTTGACGAAATGATAAAAATTTTGGAAGATCTAAACACTGATAGGAAAGATCTCAGAATAATAAAGAAAATTTAATGGAAACAAGCAGCAGCAATTAAATTTTTTTTTTTTCCCCCCGCGTTTCCATCCTGTTTCAGGATATTGCGGTCAACACCAGCATCTTTCAGCTGTATGTTGATTCCTAGGCTAGATTACGCTCATCAGCACGCCACGACTTTCTGAGCGACCGGCTCCATACTCTCATAAGTCACTTTTGCGATTCGAACCACTGCTAATTCTCGTCGCGTCACGTGACGAGAGTATTCAGGGTTAGCGGAGAAAGCTGCTAACTCCTCGGCCATGGAGCCGGAAGCAGCAATTAAAATGGAAAATAAAATTATGAACAGATATAGCAAGCAGTAAGACAAGGATGTGTTTTGTCACAGGATCTCTTCTCTCTATAGAGCAAAATAATGATGACAGAGATCAAAGAGAGGCAGGAATACGAGTTGGAGGTTACAATATAAACAATCTATGCTATGCAGATAACAGCATTGATGGCAGACAATGCAAAAAGGTTTACAACAAATTTTGTGCACTGTATAACAGTAAGTGCAAAATTAGAACTTTCCTTGAATATAAAGAAAACAGAAACAATGAATACATCAAAGAAAAAGATGACATCTAGATGTGAGTTAACAATAGAAGGGAAAATGCTTAACCAAGTGGATAAATTTAATACGTAGGAGTAATTATAACATCAGCAAAAGCTTCATTTCAGAAAATGAAAAGTATCTTGTGCAGAAATGTCACTATCATTGAATGTAAGAAAGAGAGTGCTGAAAAGCTATAAAGAACCTGTTTTGCTGTATGGCAGCTAACCATAGAACATTTTGAATAAATTAGGGAAAACTTAGAAGAAACAGAGATGTGGTTCCCGAGATGAATGTTGCGATTGCCTTGGACTTCCAGAGTAACTAACAATTGCTTGGAAGAGGCTAATGAAACTAAGACATTATATACAATTATAAGAAAGAGACAAACAGCTTTCTTTGGTCATGTGATGAGAAGAGAGGCATCAGAGAATATCGTTACAACTGGAAATATCAGTAGAAAAAGAAGCAGAGGTAGACAGAGAGAAATGACTCTAGGTGGGCTGAGCTAGGTGGCTTGAGGAATACCATACACAGCACCAAGGACTGAGATCTGTGGAAAGACATGAACACCTACCCCAGCAAGTAAGGCACATGATAATGATGAATATTATTAAGGGGTACAATATTTCTCAATTATACATATAAAGTTTCTTGGGTAAGTGAGTACCCTACACTGAGGTACTCCAACTAAAAGCAAAGAGCACCCTTGATGATTTCCTTTAGACAGTCCCCATAATTAACAACAGTGAGTTACTCCAACTAAAAGCAAAGAGCACCCCTAATGATTTTCTTTAGACAGTCCACATAGTTACTAGCAATGAGGTACTCCAACTAAAAGCAAAGAGCACCCTTTATGATTTCCTTTAGACAGTCCCCATAATTAACAACAGTGAGTTACTCCAACTAAAAGCAAAGAGCACCCTTGATGATTTCCTTTAGACAGTTCCCATAATTAACAACAGTGAGTTACTCCTAAAAGCAAAGAGCACCCTTGATGATTTCCTTTAGACAGTCCCCATAATTAACAACAGTGAGTTACTCCAACTAAAAGCAAAGAGCACCTCTAATGATTTCCTTTAGACAGTCCCCATAATTAACAACAGTGAGTTACTCCAACTAAAAGCAAATAGCACCCTTTATGATTTCCTTTAGACAGTCCCCATAATTAACAACAGTGAGTTACTCCAACTAAAAGCAAAGAGCACCCTTTATGATTTTCTTTAGACAGTCCCTATAGTTAACAACAATGAGGTACTCCAACTAAAAGCAAAGAGCATCCTTTATGATTTCCTTTAGACAGTCCCCATAATTAACAACAGTGAGTTACTCCAACTAAAAGCAAAGAGCACCCTTTATGATTTCCTTTAGACAGTCCCTATAGTTAACAACAATGAGTTACTCCAACTAAAAGCAAAGAGTACCCCTAATAATATTCTTTAGACAGTCCCCATAATTAACAATGAGGTACTCCAACTAAAAGCAAAGAGCACCCTTTATGATTTCCTTTAGCCAGTCCCTATCTCTTTTACATGCTTTAAGTGCATTTAGCATAAGGTTCAAGGCCTACATTAATTGATAGATCAATCGGCACTACAAAGGTAATGTGATCAATATCCCGCCACCATCCTTCACTTCTAAATACATTTCCTGGTATTTAAAATGGGCTGGATGGACCAGGCAGTCCAGGTCAATTATGAAAATCCTTCTCAATGTAGACTTGACACCATGACCACCGAGCCAGCAATCAAGTGAACTAAAGTGATGTCTGTAAGCATCCAGTTGCAGCAGTTGTTTCTATCCATTTCTTTCTGGACAGCTCTCTTCAACTTTCCTTACATTGTTTCAATCTTTATATCCTTTTAATTTAAGGCCCATATCTAAAGTATCACAGATCACTCTTTTCTTTATTTTCCTTCCGAGACCAGTCCTAGGTATTTGTCACATTTTGTTTTGTGTAACTTATGTCTTGTTCATCATATGAAAGGAAGGAAGAAAGAAAGAAAGACAGAATATAAGAAGAAATAACCTTGATGGATGGCAGCATATTAACAATAGCACTCAACTCCTTCAGAGGCAAATACATGTCAGGTCCAAACTCGACCTGAGAAGGAAAAAAATCATAAATGAGTAATGGTAAACCTCTATATAAGCAATGCAAGTAATTTTAGGAAACATTCATTTTTATCACGCTATGCAAACCAAGAACAACAAATAATGAAATTGAAATTCTATTACAATTTTTCTTTTAGATTAATTCTCAAACCATACATATTATAAGCCACTGATGCGACATCTGTACCAATGCTGGTGTTGCCAGGAGGTTTTCAGACAGGCTGATAGTGAAAACATTACGAAAGTTTAATTTAAGCTACCATCTATTGTGCTTTCATGCTGTATATTACTCTGTTTAATCTGCTCTGTTTTGGTTACATTTTTAAGCTCTCTTTCAGAGTATAGTATTTTAAGGATCAGAGTGATTGAATAATGAGTGATGGCGAGGGACACAGGTAACAGCGAATGCTAATCCTCGCACAAAGCACTCACTAGTAGTAGCAGGACGTGTGTGGACTGCATTTTAGTTTAAAACAAGTGAGCACACACAAAAGCCATAATTATAATTGACCAGCTGACCCGGCCCGGCTTCGCCCAGCCCCTGGCAGGGATCTATCTATCTATCTATCTGTCTGCCTGCCTACCTACCCGTACGTCTCTCCCTCCATCCCTGCCTGCCTGACTGCCTATCCATCCATCCATCCATCCATCCATCCATCTATCTATCTATCTATCTATCTATCTATCTATCTATCTATCTATCTATCTATCTATCTATCTATCTATCTATCTATCTATCTATCTATCTATCTATCTATCTATCTATCTATCTGGAAGCTGCAGACGTTTGAATTCGAATGGCATATCTGTTGGAATCATTGGGATGCGAGGCAACAGTACATCTTCTCCTTTAAATTTCACACTTAAAATTGTAGCTTCAATTATATTGTTCAGAGTTAGAAAATTTTTACGTGTCTAAAATAGATCCATTATTTTTACGAAAACTTTGAAGATTTTTTTTTTCCCCCCATTATTTTTAATGAAAACTTAAAGTTGTTATCACTTTGTTTATACCAGATACGACTGTGGTGCACAGAGTATATGTTCGGCCCTTTCCTGTTCTCATTTCGGGAAAAATGGGTTCGAAAATTTTCACGTATCTAAAATAGATCCATTAATTTTATGAAAACTTTGAATATGCCTTAAAGTGTTTATCACCTTTTTTTTTAAAATGCATATGCCTGTAGATAACTTCTTTAAACATTTTATAAAACTTTAAGAAAAATACAACAATTATTTAAATTACATAATATAGCAATGTTACTAAAAGTAATGTCCCTTAATATAACTTTTGTTGTTAAGTCCCCTTAATTAGACGTCTTTCCTTTCAATGTTGATTTATTATGTAAATAAATATTTTTAAACTAATTAACTATGCCAGTTGGCTCCGCGGGAGTGAGAAGAACATCTGTACAAAATTTCATCTCAATCGGATGGACCGTTCAGGAATGCATAAAGGACACACAAACAAAGACACAAAGGCACAAACATCCTCTTTTATATATAACTGATATACTTTTTATCTAATATATTATCTTACCGTTTCTTAAAACTAATTAAAACTAATTGGCAGTAAACATTTAAATGTTCTGCATAGAGATGACAATGCTGAAGTAAAAGCCATGGACAAGAAACCACAGCCAACAGGCCATTGTTGTTTGCTACAACAATAAAACCAGCAGTTTCTCATCCTCAGGTATCAAGTAACTGCTATCTGTGTGTGTCTGTGAAGATGCTTTCTCTAACAATGTTCTGTTTATCTGGCTTTGGTGGCAGAGGCTTTAGAACTCGATTGCCAACAGTTACATGGAGATTTATACACAGATGTTGCTATGGTAAACAGATTGTCAGTGGTCCACAGTTTCTGCTCTGGAAAACTGATACCTCTCTGGAACACAGCTGTCTCTATGGTAGACAGCGATTTCTCTTATATATTCAGATGTCACCCAGTTGTCGGTTTGGAGCATGAAATATTGTCTGTATGAAGTGTACAAAGTTGTCTCTATGGAGTGTACACATCTGTCTCTATGGAGCGTAGAAATATGTCTCTATGGAATGTACAAAATTGTCTCTGTGGAGTGCAGAAAGTTGTCTCTATGGAATGTAGAAAGTTATCCACATAGAGTATACACTTCTGTCTCTATGGAATGTAGAAAGTTATCTCTACAGAGTGTACTCAGTTGTCTGTATGGAGAGTCGAAAGTTGTCTCTTTGGAGTGCAAAAAACTGTCTTTATGGAATGTGGAAAGATGTCTATCTAGAGTGTACACAGTTGTGTGTATGGAGTGTACACATTTGTCTCTATGGAGTGTAGAAAGTTGTCTCTATGGAGTGTAGAAAGTTGTCTCTATGGAATGTAGAAAACTGTCCCTATGGGATGTAGAAAGTTGTCTCTATGGAGTGTAGAAAGTTGTCTCTATGGAGTGTAGAAAACTGTCCCTATGGGATGTAGAAAGTTGTCTCTATGGAGTGTAGAAAGTTGTCTCTATGGGATGTAGAAAGTTGTCTCTATGGAGTGTAGAAAGTTGTCTCTATGGAGTGTAGAAAGTTGTCCCTATGGGATGTAGAAAGTTGTCTCTATGGAGTGTAGAAAACTGTCTCTATGGGATGTAGAAAGTTGTCCCTATGTAGTGTAGAAACTTGTCTCTATGGAGTGTAGAAAACGGTCCCTATGGGATGTAGAAAGTTGTCTCTATGGAGTGTAGAAAGTTGTCTCTATGGAGTGTACACAGTTGTCTCTGGAGTATAGAAAATTGTCTCTATGGATTGTAGAAAGTTGTCTCTATGGAGTGTACACAGTTGTGTATGGAGTGTAGAAAGTTGTCTCTATGGAGTGTACACAGTTGTGTATGGAGTGTAGAAAGTTGTCTCTATCGAGTGTACACAGTTGTGTATGGAGTGTAGAAAGTTGTCTCTATGGAGTGTACTGTAACTGAACTACTCTCATATGCATACAAAGCGATACATACAGCGTTATGATGTGAAAAAGAACCATGTTTTTACAGTGTAAAAATTAGAATGCTTCAAGAGACCTCTAAAAAAAACTTCAAACAACCATCTTTTCAGCCACCTTGTTTTGCTATTTGTTCTTACCATTTCTGTTACTGCTTAATGAACAGTTATAAAAAATAAACTGTAAACTATTTAAACCTATTAACATTGAGAGTTAAGTTTTTCACATAAAGAGGACACTATTTCATGCTAGCCAACATTGCTAGCCACTGTGCTGACACAACTACCAAGTTTCTATTATTCTTAAATTTTACATAATGACAACTAGGTATTTAATTTATTGAAAGAAATTACTGAAATTAATACCCATAAAAGCACTTGCTGCATTTTTGGCTGTGCCAGTGGTTTCACCAGAATATACTGCTTTCGTATTCTCCATCCTGCAATAAATTTAGTAACTCATATTACATATAAACAACTAAAATAAGAGACATATAAAAACAGAAGAAATTATTTTAAGGCTTAACACTTTACGAAGGAAACTAACTGTAAACTGAAATAATGACATTCTTCTTCTTCATTTGATTTCGTCCGGAATGTTATTTTAGACCAGAGGTTCCCAAACCACGGCAGGCCACTTGAGTCAGAAAGTGGGACGCAAGGCCTTGAGCAGTCATTTTCCACAATTACCTTTATGAAAAACAACCAACGTTCCAGACTCACCGACAGTAACCTAGCTGAGCTTATGACTTTGGGCACGACATATTTGAGCCCAGACATTGATAAATTGGCATCTGAACTTAACTGGTTATGAATAACAGTTACAATTGTAAATTAATTACATTAATAGTGATTTTCGAAACTGATTGAAAATTTAAGTTAAGAAAGGTAAGAATGATATTGCACGACTTTTATAATTTTATAACGTTGTGGCCCGCTTAACTACTGAAAATAGTAGATATGGCCCTCTGTTTGAAAAGCTTGGGGACTACTGTTTTAGACGCAATTGCATTGTGCCTGTTTACAGCAGAGCTGCGATATTTGAACCTTTCGGCCGACACATCCAACTTCTTCAGGCATTTGTTGGTCGGGATAACTTCCCAGGTGTTTTGTAGGATGTTTGAATATCATGATATTATCTCTGCCTGGCGGCAAAGCATTTAGGAGATAAGAATTTATGAGAAAAAGGACCCCCCCCCCCCCCCCCCCCCCCCCTGCCAAAAAAAAAATCTTAATCATATAGAAGAAGAAGAAGAAGAAGAAGAAGAAGAAGAAGAAGAAGAAGAAGAAGAAGAAGAAGAAGAAGAAGAAGATAATGAAGAGAGACAGAAAGAAAGAGAGAGCAAGAGACAGACAGACAGACAGACAGACAGACAGAGCAATTAACAGATCTAGCATAAACATGTAAATAGTTAAATGACATTTTAACTAACTACAAAAGTGACACATGGTTTTTCATTACCTAATTCTGGCAATGGCTCTATAACATCCCATTGTGGTTCAGATCGAAATAGCATAGATACATGTTGAAGTGCTATTTCTGAAAGTGAACAAGCAATCTTTTAAAACAATAAATAACTAATTTTGGAGTTGTTTTCTTATTTTGCTCTACCAACCTTTTATCTCAATATTCACAAGTTTCCTACAGGGTGAGCAAAATATCTTTACATTTTTATGTTTCTTTAATCACCAAAGATGCTCATATTGGATGTTTATAACTTAATGACTTTTAAAACATATGGAAACAGTTGATGTTACAACGAGCAAATCAGGTACGCTGTGGTAACTTTTCAGTATAAATTATGAAAAGACAATTGTATGTCACTAACATGAACTGAAGCAGAAATTAACTGAGACAGGTGAATGAGTGCTCGGAGAAACTCCACATACTTCAGCTTTGTTAGTGATAGAAAATATATCTGAAGAAAGGTCAGTACTTGAAATAAGGTTGATTTTAAACAAACAAATTGGGACAAATATCCAGTATGATGCAAAATAAATGATGTATACTGGGACTAAAGAAACGACTAGAAGGATTTTCCTGGTTTCTATTGCACTCTGTATTTATATTTAGTGTGGTCAAAAGTGATAGTGCAGTAACTTACTTGGATTAACCAATTCCATTCTAAGATGCATGCAACATAAACAAGACGGAATAAACACATTCAAGAAATAACTGAAAGGAGTATATAAAAAAGGCATTATCACTCAAGGATACTGAAACATGGAAGCACAAGAAGACTAAGAGACTAACACAGTTGTATGGATAGTCAGAGGTAGATCAGAGAATTGAAACATGAGAAGATTAACACGGTTATGGAGACAGTCAGGGGAAAATCAAGGAACTGAGAAACCAAGACATGAGAAGACTAAGAGACTAACACGATTATACAGATAGTCAGAGATAGATAAAGGAACTGAGACACAGAGACACGAGGAGACAAAGAAAGATCAAGAGACACTTTTTCTTTTAAATGTGCCCAAAAATTATTGACTGTGTATGTCTAATTTCTCTAACTAAGTTACGGTTTTCAAGCATTTATTGAAAAATATATTTGTTTTGCTGTCAATCCATCTTATTCTTTGCATTTCCCTCAGAAACCACATTTTCATTGACATTGGATGCTTCTGTCCATGCTTCACATGCATAGAGAAGTACTAACTCTTGATAGCCTTCAGCATTTTTTTTTACCCGCTGTGATTGACAGCTTTTTATTGGTAGATATTTTATCTACAAACTTCTATTCTGTAATTAATAAACAACATGAAGCTAACTTGATACAAGATAGATCAATTACTTCAATTTATGAAGAAAACTGTAATAACTTATCATAACTCATTATAAAAGTATGGCAATTATGTTTCACAAAAAATCAACCAACCAACCTACCTATCTACCTTAAATATTGGAACAGTTCCCTATTCAATCATAATACAAATGTTTTAAATATCATAAATACAATGCTTTCATGAAGTTATAATTTTTATCAGATAGGGAACACAGTAGGTGGTTCACAGTATTGACCTATGTCTAGGTTTATTCAAACTTTCAAAGTAAATCCATATGCAGGCCATAAAGATCCACTCTGGTCAGTGGTAAAATGTTGAAAACTTGCATGGTTTCGGCACGTCACACATCATGACAGCTTCTCAAAAGTAATCCTCCAGAGAACAGTCAATGGCAGATGGAAAAGAGGCAATCCTGGACTGATAACATTTAAGAGTGGAGAGGATTAGTATTTCCACACTTGTGTGTGTAGCTGATGACAGAGATCTCTCAAAAATTGCTAGAAGTCTAGAAGAGCTGATCCTGTCTATGAAGAGACACTGATCCTTTCGGTAAAGAGCCACAAAGAAAATCAAAATCTTTCTGAACTGAAGCAAAACCATAGATCCCAATGAACAATTAAGAAATTGAAAATAACAAAACTGAATATCTTGGCTTCATAATCAACAACAACGGGTTTGCTCAAAAGAAGACAGATGCAAGCTGGCCTGAGCATTGCAGAGATTAGAGAGAATAAAGGAGCTATGGCACAACACCAGCAAACAAGTTCAAGTACAATTTTTGAGTAAACACTTCTTTCCTGTGGCAACATATGGATGTGAATTATGGACAATTTAGCAGCCACTAAAGAAGAAATTTGGGACTTCTGAGCTCAAATCGTACAGACAAGTTCTTGGAATATCGTGAAGAAGAAAAATAATGAAATTCTACCAGATCTGAACTTTGAAGAAAACTGGCTTATAAACAGCAGCTTGCCTCAGAAACTAAAATACTTTGGCCAATTAAATGTCATGGTGGCTTGAAAAGAACAGTGATGGAAGGCATGGTTCCTGGAAGAAGAGGCAGGGGTCAACCAGCATGAAGATAGACACAGGACATCACAGAGACTGGGCACGAGGGTGCATAAGACAGGAGAAATGGCCAGAGATTGAGAAGTTTTTCCGACATTCTGCTAAAGACCTGCTACAAGATGATAATGATGTGTGTTGCTGGAGACAGAGAGTGGTGGAGGACTCTGATTACTAAAGCTGTCATCATGACACCCCTAAGATCCATGTCAGGGTGGTTGTACATTTCTATCTTTCAGTATTCATGTGCTGTTGTCTCTTACTGCTGGTGGCATTTTTCTCATACCATTTATACCATGCCATATTTTGCCATGGAGTTCCTTAATCTAGAATCTCTTTACTTAATCACAACACATTTTATAAAAGAAACTTTAATAGACTTGTGGTAAACAAAGCAAACATTTGTAGTGGGCCTATGATTGTTTGATCATAGCCATAAGGCTATGAAGCAACTTCAACATGTTTTCAAAGAACATTTCTATTAATGTAATTAGCAAATCTTGGAATTTTTGCTTGTATGTGTTTGTTTTTGGCATACTATGTGTCTTTTCAAAACTTGCTTTGTATAATGCATTTGAGTCAGTGCTACATCAATTCTTTCTGTATTTTCATACTTTAGAGCACCTTTGTGTCTTTATTTCTTTGCTTCACGGATGCATTCAGCAGTTTAATTATTATACGGCTATAACAGTATGAAGTAAACAACTTCATATAATTCTCTTGATTTTCCAAGTATTACTGTATTAAGTCCCTTTTCAATTTTGCCTTCACTCTTTGCTACTAAGCAGATGTTATTGTATCACATTCACCGTAAATTGATTGTCAAATCCTAGTTTTAAGGAAAATATTTTCTGTGCATACTGCTTTCATAATCATCTACTTACCAACTGACATACTTTAAAACCAGTGACATACAGTGTACTTTACAATCCTTCCATCTGTTGAAAGACATGGGGAGAAATTTTCTCCATGGCACCAGTTATGTGGTTATTGATTTTGTGAGACAGTATTCTGTAGTATCTCTTTAACACTATTAATCTATTTTCTCTTTTGTTTTCCTCATGCTGGCAAAACTTACTTCCAAAAATAAACACTGCCAAATGGGAGGAGGGGTGTGTGTGCTTATTATATGTGTGAAATAATAAAAGATCATGTATACTAACTCATCATAAGATCATGAGCTGAACTAACTAGCTTTCTTCCTTCTCCGCCCCAATGACAAGATTCTATTTTGATAACTGGATGATTATGGGATTCCATAATCTGGTTTGGAACCAATTACCCCAGTCAGTCAGCTATCAACAACAATCGCCCAAACAAATTAGCATAACAGAGAACAAAGAGGTGAAGAAAAGATGCCGGTGCTGGATTAGAGATACATAAGACAACATGAGAACATCTGAGTAGTGTAACCAAAATGGCCTTTATGTGGAATCCACAGGGCAAAAGAGCAAAAGAAGCAGAGATAAACTTAAAAACACACAGAGTAGTAGAAACAATAATGAATAATATGGTGAGGAGATGGGTGGAGCTGCATGGGACAGCTAAGTAAAGGCGTGCTTGGGGCGAGTTGTTTGAGGGTCTATGTCCCAATAGTAGATAAAGGGTGAAAGAAGAAGAAACCAATGAGGCACAAACTTCAATGAACAATTACTGTGTCTAGACTGAAAATGACGAAGCCATGGTTGTGCAACAAAAAGACTGTGAACAATCCTTACCTAAGAAGTTAGATGAATAATTGTTGCTGTCGAGAAACTTTTTCACAATCAAGCTCCTGGATATCACAGGAGTATTGACTATTGCATTTAGATAACTCTGGGGAAAAAAAAAATAGAAACTTAAATGAACTTCAATCATTTTGTTTTAGACTGACTTCCACGTCATCAAATGTAAATATATCTATTTAAAAACAACAACAAAGTAAATCCAGAATCCAGACATCAATGATAATATCCTGGTAAGAAATTATTTGGCATAAGCTAAAAGTGGAAAAAGCCCTAAAGTTCTACCAAGCAAAAAAAAAAAATAACTTTCACTTAATGAATATTCTGAAGATACCCTAAGGTGAACAAGACTCTATACCATCTCTGTGTGGTAGTCGTGGAAACTATAGCTGAGAGATTAGGGATTGAAGAGCAGTGTAGCTGAGATTAGAGATTGAAGAGTAGTATAGCTGAGAAACTAGGGATTGAAGAGTAGTGTAGTTGAGATTAGGGATTGAATAGTATAGCTGAGAAACTAAGGATTGAAGAGTAGTATAATTGAGAGACTAGAGATTCAAGAGTAGCATAGCTGAGAGACTAAGGTTTGAAGAATAGTATAGCTGGGAGACAGGATTGAAGATTATAATAGCTGAGAGACCTGAGACTCAAGAGTAGCATAGCTAAGAGACTAGGGATTGAAAATTAGTGTAACCAAGACTAGGGATTGAATAGTAGTATAGCTGAGACTAGGGTTGAAGAGTAGTACAACTGAAACACAAGGGCCTGAGGAGTAGTACAGCTGAAACACAAGGGATTGAAGAGTAGTATAGCTGAGAGTAGGGATTAAAGAGTAGTATAGCTGAGACTAGGGACTGAAAAGTAGTATAGCTGAAAGTAGGGAATAAAGAGTAGTATAACTCAGACTACGGATTGAGGAGTATAGTTAAGATGAGGGACTGAAGAGTAGACTAGCTGAGAAACTAGGGATTGATGAGAAGTATTGCTGAGAAACAAAGGACCGATGAGTAGTAAAGCTGAGAAACTAGGGATTGATGAGTAGTATAGCAGAGACTAGGGATTGATAAGTAGTAAAGCTGTGAAACCAGGAACTGAAGAATAGTATAGCTGAGAAACTAAGGACTGATGAGTAGTAAAGCTGAGAAACTAGGGATTGAAGAGTAGTACAGCTGAAACACAAGGGGCTGTAGAGTATTTTAGATGAGAAACTAGGGATTGATGAGGAGTATAGCTGAGAAACTAGGGATTGATGATTAGTATAGCAGAGACTAGGGATTGAAGGGCTGTTGTTTGTCGAGACTCCTGTCGTTTCCACTTTTTACTTTGGGTAGTGGGGAGCGTTTTGTGTGATATTCACTGGCACAGGAACAGAGCATAATGGGGACGACCCGTTGCTGTGAAGTTGGAACTGCGACTAACTAACTAACTAACTAACTAGGGATTGAAACGTAGTATAGCTGTGAAACCAGGGTTTGAAGAACAGTGTAGCTGGGAGACTTCTACTTCTTCTTTCGTTCGCTTGAAATATGTCTATAACTGCAATGTTGTCTCTTGTATGAATCTAACAGTCTTTTTTAGTTCACTCAGCGGTCCATAGAGTTTATCTTCCACTGTTGTCTCTCTAGGCCAGAAGGTTCGCCTGGGTATGTTGTAATTTGGGCAGTCCTGGAGTATGTGCTCTGCTGTCTGCGACGCCAAACCACATGTGCACATGGCTGAGTCACCAATCTTGAATTTTGTATACATGTGATTGTGTAATCTATTGTGTCCTGTTCTGAGGCGCAGAATAATGACCTGTTCTGGTCTGTCCATAACGTGGTAGTCGTCTTGAGTAGGGTTTGGTGGCCTTCTGACTGATTTGATCATTCTTTTCTTCTGGTGGAACGTAATGGGCACATCAGGCTGTTCTTCTTTTGCTCCTTCCTTAGCCAATCGATCAGCTCTGTCATTTCTGGGTACTCCACAGTGGGATGGTATCCACTGTATGGTGACCTTATGCTGACTGCTAAGTTCAGAAAGTAGTGTCCTTAGAACTGGTAATTTCCCAGACAGGAGTGCCTGTATTACTGATTTTGCATCTGTCAATATCATCACCACAGGTTGTCTACCATGGCTGGTATTTTGTAATTTCTTTATTGCTATCTTGATTGCCTCAATTTCAGCATCATAGTTATGGCAGTACTTTCCTGTTGGAATTCTGGCCGTGTCCCTAGTATTATTTGGGTATTCTATATACAATCCCGCTCCTCCATTTCGAACAGCATTTTGCGCTGACCCATCTGTGTAGACTCGGATCCAGAGATCCTGTGGGTATTCATCATCAAGGAAGCTGAGAGTGACTGTTCTGCGTTGTACATTGTTCTGTTCTTCCTTGTCAAATATTCCTCTCACATTTGTCTGGATTTGTAGCATTCATCTTTCCATAGAGTTCGCTCTGGAATAGTTGTCAGTGGGATACCAACTGTGGGAAGATCGGTGGTTTCTCTGTAGAGTCGTCTGGCCTGGTGACTAGGGATTGAAGAGTAGTATAGCCGAGAGTCTAGGGATTGATGAGTAGAATAGCTGAGAAACTAGGAATTGAAGAATAGTATAGCTAGGAGACTAGGGACTGAAGAGTAGTATAGCTTATAATAGGGATTGATGAGTAGTATAGCTGAGAGACCAGAGGGTCAAGAGTAGCATAGCTGAGAGACTAGGGACTGATGAGTAGAATAGCTGAAAGACAAGGTACTGAAGAGTAGAATAGCTGAAACACATGGGACTGAAGAGTAGTATAACTGAGACTATGGATTGAAGAGTAGCATAGCTGAGAATAGGTATTGAGTTGAGTTGAGTTGAGTCAAGAACCGACATCACTGCACTCAGGACATTCCCATACGCGCTCAGTCCCCTTGTTCAACAGCCAGCGAAGAGTCATACTACTAATCGTTCCCACCACTATCTGATTAAATGTTCTCCTGGTCATCCCTCTCAGTTTTGAGATTCTTCCAGAACCCCTGCCGATCCTTCGAAATCTCATTCTTTCCACATATGGGTTCTCAATCTGTTCCTCCGCCTTCTCCACCTGGTCCCACAAGCGCACGACCACCTCCCCCTTGTCCATAGGCAAGATACCACCAAGAGGTGCAGTCCCTGCTAGCCTATCAGCCTGTTCATTCCTCATACACCCGCATGGCCAGGGCAAAATATCCATACAATTCTCACAATCTGTGACCTCTGAAGCGATGAGAGCCATTCCACACGAAACATTCCTTTCTCCACCTTGCTAAGCATACTCTTTAAATCTGTAATGAACACAACATGTGTTGCAGTAGTCTCCTCTAGCCACCGGAATGCCGCTGTTACTGCCTCCACCTCCATTCTCATGCTGGAGGTAGTACTCTCATATGCCAGGCTCTCCTTTTTCAAGACTCGCCCATTAGCCTTTGCAATAAAGCCCCAGCCACTACGTCTGTTTCTCACCACTGACCCATCGGTGTAGATGACTATGTCATCTTGATGTGTGTTGCTCTGGATCAGCTGTTGCACTTCAAACTCAGTGCGGCCCACTGCCCATTCTCTGCAATCACGACCCGGTGTTATTATTACATTGTGCAAGTCCGTCATGTCATCCGGAACTTCAACCCACTCTCTTTCACGATTGATGGTCTCTAGATCACACACCTGACTTATAGAAAGTTCTGCCTGTGCCATCCAGGACCTGCCTCATCTTAGTCTATGACCCTTTACCATATCCATTGCTGCATGCAGCGGGTGATCCCTGTCTGCGGCAACTCTCAGGTACCATTTGGCCTGAAGGACCCTATGCCTATCCATCATTATAGGTAGCGCCAGGATATGCCTCATGCAGATAATTGGTGTGTCCTTTGTGCACCCCAGTATTAACCGCATGGCAGCATTCTGTATGTGCTCCAACCTTTCAAGCTGGCTTTTTGATACTGTCAGCAGCCCCAAACAATACTCAATGACAGAAATTATTAACTGCTGAAGCCTGTACAGCATCCTCTGATCTACCCCGGTTGCTGCCATAGCCCTCAATGCATTAAGTCCCCTACCAGCCTTCACCACCAAATCCTCCACATGATCCTTAAAAGACAAACACCTGTCAAAGGTGATACCCAAGTACTTCAATTTACTCTCTCGACTAAGAGGACATCCATTCAACATAATACCTGAGACTAGGTATTGAAAAGTAGTATAGCTGAAACACTAAGGATTGAAGAAAGAAGGCTAACCAGTCACAAAAACAAAAAACTATTGTGTTCAAGTTGGAGGTGTCTTTGTCAGAACAAATAAGAAAGAAGAAACATATCATCACACCTGTTACCAGTGTGACATTCCAAATTATTGAGAAACAATTGGTATACAGTTAATTACATAGACATGTATAAACAATATCTGTATCACCTGCAGACCATTCTGTCTCTCTGCAATAAAATCTCTGTCAAAGTTACCAAACACTTTTTTGGGAGGCAGTGGAAGATCAATATTTGTGAACTTTAGCTGTGAATCAAGTTTTTCAAAGTCGCTGTAACGCTTTTTAATCTGCCATGAGTGATCCCTGAGTGGGCCTCTTTGAACACGGATAATATACTCCTGCAATGCAAAGAGAACAATTATATTTGTACAATCACAATGTAAATAAGAAACATGGACTTAGTATGTTTTGAACTATGTTCATCATAAATTATTCTAATCATGGTGATGATGAATTGTACAGTAAAAGTCAGCAGCATTAATCTGACGCATGTAAAGAGACTTAAATATTTGAGTACATGGATAACATTAGATGGAAGATGTATAATAGAAATAAAGAAGAACAGAACAAGCAAAAACTATCTTTTTTATTTTTAAATGAAGAAAATCACTCACAAAAAGTGTTTGGCATTGTAACTAAAGTCGCTTAAAAGTCGACAGGGTCGACTTCATTGCACCGGGTTTTTATCCCATATGGCTCGGTCTCTTTCTGAAGCAAGGAAAGCATCACACAAAGCCCAAACTCCGTAGCTCTCGCGATGACCCACAGGAGTCTCCAAAGAATTTAACTCGTGAACCGAAGGACGCGGCCCGGAATCGAATCCACAACCTTCGGAGCCCGAGTTAAACGGCTTGACCACTTCGCCATGAAGACTCCCCAATGGCTACCAATGGCATTGTAACTTATAAAAGTAACTTTTACATGCTATACAGATCACTTTTAATGTAAGAATCCAGGACAAGTAGTATAATAGCAAGGGCATCACTTTAAACAGCAGAGATGTGGTTTAGTTGAGGAATACTGAAAAACATACTAGACCGCAAAAATGGGTCTGAATGCTTTTAAAGATTAAAGATGATACTGCCACAACAGAGCAATGACTAACACACTTGCCTGCCGGTCTAGTGGTCTTGCATTTGATTACCAACTGGAAGCGGAAATTGTTTGAAAATTCTCCTAGGCTGCCAGACTAAAATAGGTACCAGAAAATGTTCTGGAAAGTTAAGGCATGATACTGACCACATTACCTACTGAGTGTCGGCTCTGTGGCGAAGGGGTTACAGATGCAGTTTGTAATCCCGCATGCAGCGTTCAAAACACAGCTGTGGGCAATTTGGCATCAGATCGCCTTACTTTGGCTTTTTACAAATGGTATGAGTGCCGGTCATTCAGAAAGTAATGGCAAACTACTGAATGTAAACTTGCCAAGAAATCAGGAACAGCCAAAAACTGCTGGGGTTGACTGCGACATCCTGTAAAAGTATATGCAACTAACTTTTTTAAACATACTGAGAGATGACCTGTCTGTCAACATATAGGACTAGCACTATGGTCCCAATATGCCTCAGGGCACGGAAAAGGGTCCTTTGCTCATATTGATTGATTGATTTAGGAACCGACATCACAGCATTCGGGACATTCCAATAAGCGATCTGTCCCCATCCTCAGCAGCCAGCGAAGAGTTCCAACACTCATATTAAAGACACATGAATGTCAGAAAAGGGTCTTTTCCTCATATTAAAGACACATAAATGTCAGAAAAGGGTCCTTTGCTAATATTAAAGACACATAAATGTAAGAAAAGTGTCCTCTGCTCATATCAAAGACACATAAATGTCAGAAAAGGGTCCTTTGCTAATATTAAAGACACATAAATGTCAGAAAAGGGTCCTTTGCTCATATTAAACACATAAATGTCATAAAAGGGTCCTTTGCTCATAGTAAAGACACATAAATGTCAGAAAAGGGTCCTTTGCTCATATTAAAGACACATAAATGTCAGAAAAGGGTCCTTTGCTCATATTAAAGACACATAAATGTCAGAAAAGGGTCCTTTGCTCATATTAAAGACACATAAATGTCAGAAAAGGGTCCATTGCTCATATTAAAGACACACAAATGTCAGAAAAGGCAGCCAACATTTTGAACCACATGCCACATTATCAAAAGATAAAAAAAACTGGAATGCTATGGATAGAAATTGTAGAGAGGCATGATCACCCACACTAGTTGGTCAGGAACGTGATGACGATGGTGACAATGACATGATTTCAAACAATAAAAGTGCTGTATGTCAAAGAGAAATGAAACTAGTGCTAAGTTTTACAGGTAGAGCTAATATTGGGGTTGTTGGAGGAAGGATGGGAATAAATGGGAGGTGGAAGGCATATGAATGAGATACTTTCTGACTACTATTATCTTCCATGTGAACTGCTAATATGATGCTTTAATATTTTATTTACAATAGACTAACATGTGTCTGACAGCAGTTATTTACTATTTTAATAGAAGTAAGTACCGAGGGGTTAGCAGCTTTCTCCGCTAACCCCGAATACTCTCGTCACGTGACGCAACGAGAATTAGCAGTGGTTCGAATCGCAAAAGTGACTTATGAGAGTATGGAGCCGGTCGCTCAGAAAGTTGTGGCGTGCTGATGAGCGTAATCTAGCCTAGGAATCAACATACAGCTGAAAGATGCTGGTGTTGACCGCAATATCCTGAAACAGGATGGAAACGCGGGAAAAAAAAAAAAAAAAAAAGTAGGTGGTTATATATAATCTAACAAATCAACAAGAATATTAATACTTACATTTATGTACACATTATAATAAACATCCGATTTGGCAATCGTATGCATCAAGACAAAAATAAGGTCTACATCCTTGACATTGGGACCCTACAATAAAAGGCTTGTTTTCTTTAGGTCTATGCCTAGGATTTCCCATTTGTACTGTCCAGTTATATATGATTCATTCAAGCAGATGATCGATGATCTGGTATTAATACTCCGAAACTGTTGAATGTTGGTTATTCTTATTTTGTTACTTATTCTTTAATTTTATGCATTATATTATGAACCATTTGGTAAACACTAATAATTTAAGTCACTTATTGAAGAGCTGTAAATGTACTGTGCTGGATAGTGACCATGCATAGCACAGCTGCACAGTATTACTGTTACAACTGTCTGAAAGACATGATTATTTAATACAGACAACATAAACGTCTATTATACTATATGAAATAACAACTGACATGTAGTTCATTTATTATAATATATCCCAATAATATTAACAATGCCGGCCTCCCTGGCCTAGGAGTTAAATGACTTTCTCCGTAATCCTGTTTATCCACGTAGGGTAATGAAGCGCGTGAGAATTGGAAGTGGTTCTCGCCGCGTTGATAACTTACGGGATAAGTGAGCCGGCCGCTCAGAAAGCAATGGCAAACTACTGAGCGTAATCTTGCCAAGATATCAACGACAGCGGTAAAATGCTGGTGTTGACAGCGATGTCCTGAAAAGGATATGCAGGGGAAAAAATATTAATAATACAAGTCCAGAAGGGTTGAACAGGATGTGATGGATATTGATACCAGACACAATAAAATTTAAAAATACAATAATTAATTTTAATTATATAGAAAATATCTAATTCAGCAATAAAAACAAACAACGAATGGTTTTTAAAAAAAAGTGAAATAAACAAAATAACTGTCACGTTTAGTACTCATATACTTTAACTCGTAATTATTTACAACAAATCACAACAATAACATCAACACGCACACTGAACACAGCCTTCTGGCTTCTCTTCTTTTTCTTACTATGTGATCTTCCTTCTTCTGTGCGGTTTCTATGGTGCACGACAGAGGTACCGTGTCATCCAAAGTAACCTTAGTGGACTTCCTTTGCTCAAAAACACCGGCCATGTAGATCAATTTAACTCAGAACAGCTGAAATAAATACAATTAATCAGAAGTTTCAGTTTCGGTGCTCACAATACAGACACTCATCATTGATTGAAGAGAAGGGGCGTGTGTCAACTATCGCTACCAGGTACCTGTCAATATTCATGTCGTTAATTTGTCTTACGCAACAAGTTTCAGTTATAAGATATTATTGGGCCAATTTTCAAATATAAATGTATTTCTGAAACAAAATAACAGAAGGTGAACAATAAAGTGAATGTAAGTAGTCAATAAGCGATGTCGTAAATAGGTGGGATTCTGTTTGCTGAAGATGGCTGCCCCCTGCTCTCTGTCAGCAATGCGTGTGTAGGTCAGGTCGAACGATTGAAACGACGCAAAAAGCTAGCAGTAATTTTGTATACTGTCGTATGCTTTGAAATTTGAAAACGTAACGGTAAGCAATGTGTTTATATCTTTTAGGTAGCATTGTTCAATTTTTTCTATGTCTGAACACTCATATTTTTGAAATTTGTATCAATATTCAACAACAAAAAAAAACGTTAGACAGCCCCATCACGATTTTAAATTTGAGTATTTACTCATGAGACCACCACAGTAGATAGGCCTTGAAATTCAAAACCTAATGGTACCTCAATTATGCCTGTATGTATGTCACTTCTAAGTGAAGATATTCACATTTTTGTGAAGGTGAGACGAGTTGAGTTGCAAAGTTGCGATTTCTCATGCTCATCCGATATTAGAACTCTTCAGTGTGTCCATTTCATCCACCAGCGATCTGTGCGTGTGAGAATGTCTCAAACGGTCATATGAAAACTGACTTCAAAAATATGTTCCGTCATGTTAAATGATTACAAAATAGTACAAGTATACAAATAAATTATTAATATTATTAATCTTTAAACATGTGTTCACTTTAACTTCAGTAGTTCAAGTTGCATGTTTTGAGTGTTACAAAGTGTAGCTGTAGCGCAATCGATATGCGTGGCCGCCCTGACCCGTGGGTTTCCAATTCACAAAGGCACATCGCAGAAAATCTGTTTTTCAACCACAATTCGAGCAAGTTTAGCGATGAAACTATACTGATTCAGGGGCAATATTTTATATGGCAATTAAAATTCACATTAAACAAAGACACCTATTGGTATTGGATCCATCAATTCCAACACTCGATCATTCCGCTGGGGAATGCGCTTCCCGGCAGCGGCAATTTTTTTTTGTCAACCTGTCAGCTCTGGTACAGCTCTGGAGTCAACTCAGTATCATAAAAATGGGTTGCAGGGGTAGAAAATGAAATATAATTCAGGAGATAGCATGTACTGCTTGCACATTCGGGCTGAGAAAAAAGAATTAAAAGTTCAGGCTGCAGGTAAAAATGTTGCCATGGCCACTGGGTGCACTGGATATTTCCTACCCTTGATTCCAGATAATTCATGTTGTTTTCTGAGAATTGTCTGGGAAGGAAGGGGACTGGCCATCCATCTCATTTGTTTTGGTCTTGACTATGTGAAGGCCTGGAATGTCACATCCCAATGACAGTATCTGCTCTGCTATGGGAATATTATTACCATATTATATTTGTGTTGTTGTTCTCTGTTGATCCAGCATTGTGCCATCTTCTCTTTTTGTATGTATTTGCCATGAGCCTGACGACGTCATGGCATGGTTCAGTTATAACCTAATTCAGAGAGTAAAGGTTATGACTGTGTTCGGAAGTGAACACGAGAACGTGGAAAGCAGGGGCTTTCCACACAACGTGAAAACGCTGGAGCTCACTGCCCAGGTGACAGGAAGTGAGCTCAGGCCAGGGGAGTCTGCGTTGATCCATCGTCCTGTGTGGACATGGTGAAAAGTATACAGCGTTATGGCTCTATATTGAGCCACGCATTTAATCTGTGATGTAGTGTAACGTGATGTGACTGTCGAATAAGTGATGGTATATGTGATTGTGTAGATTATACGTAGGAAACTTATAACAGTCTTTGTGTTCACTCTTGTTCGAGTTAACTGGAGTTCAAGTGGGTGAGGTGTATGACGTATGATCGAGTAACCATGATATACTCATGTGCTGTGAGATGACCAGGGTGCGGACTGGAGAAGAATAGAAGAATAAATCATCCCCTGTTGGACACGAGAAGTGTTGCTACACAAGTATCAATAGTAGCACATACAGATAGTCCAGTCATATTCTGGCAGTATTCCTTCCCACCTGAGTCAGTAATTTAATGGTTATTTAATAATTATTAATTATGTGTTTATCTAAATATTTTTTCCCGCACATGGCCGTCACATTTCACTAATACCTAATATGTTGACCTTCATTCTATTTCATTATTGCTGTTTTCCAGCTTTCCATTTTCTGTAAGTGTTCTGACATTCCATTTTCCGATGAAGTTAATTGTTACATTTGCATACAATTTGTGTACAGTATGATGACAATCGAGTATTGCATGTAGTGTATGATGTTCTGTAATGGACAAGGTGATTCTATTGGAATTCCCACTAACATCTTTAACTAGATCCATTGTTGAGAAGCACACTGTGCTCTGTAAATTTAAGCTCAGATGGATTGATTATGTTTGCATGTCAAATGAGCTGCTTCCAAAGAAAATATTCTATGGCAAACTTGATTCAGGCAGGTGAGAACCCTGTGGGGTGGGGAAAGCACCTGCGAAGAACTGTGATGTTAACCATGAGCATTGGGAGAGTGTTGGTACAGTTAGTTATGCCTGATGTAGTCAATTGTCTGTTAGTGCTATTGTTTTGGAGCAGTTAAGAAATGAGAAAGCTACTTATACGCATCATAAATGGGCTCAGGACATTACAGACTTCTTGGGCTTTAGGGTGCATATTGCAGAACTGGCAAGAGATTGAGAGACTTTCTGCAGACCATGAAGTAGCAGTCTTCTGCTAGACGCCTGTCACGTGATAATAATGATGTGGTGGCATACTATATGAAAATCAGAAGTGGAGTTAGCTTCATCTGATCAATAGTTGACATTCCTTTTTGACTTTTATGTAAGCAGTAATACTTCTTCTGTTTTATCTTATTTAATGTTTCCCTTTTCTTCTGTTTCAGAATATAGGTTGTGTGAGTAAGACATG
The DNA here is from genome assembly GCA_963921405.1 of Cepaea hortensis. NCBI lineage: Eukaryota > Metazoa > Mollusca > Gastropoda > Stylommatophora > Helicidae > Cepaea > Cepaea hortensis. The sequence goes on along the minus strand of OY992882.1, from coordinate 80,148,841 downwards.
GCACTAGCTATTTTAAGAGGAGTGAGGACTCACTGTCAGTGCTCTTACCAGCTCTTAAAACAGAAGAGGTCATATTTTGTAGGGAGTTCCTGTGTATTTAAAGATGATTTTCCTGTGCGATGCGGCTTGCCAGTGCATACAGCGCATGCAGCGTGTGAACCACCTAACATCAAACACAACTCATTGAGTTTTTTGCACAAGAAAAATTTTTCTAGATGCTGTGTTCATTTTACGGATTTAAGAGCCCTAGAAGATATTGATATTGAAGCAATTAAGAAACAGGTCATAGAAGAAAGAAAGAAAGCCCCAGAGAAAGGCGTACATTTGACTTATAAAATAAAAGAAATAGTGACTGCAAAGTGTGATGAAATTGTGGCAAACTTAGGGCCTGAGGATGAGAAGAAGTTAAAAGTGTTGCAATTGGAGCATAGTTTCATGTATTCGGAGGGCTTGATGATTCCTGTAAGTATGCTTATGTTTACAGTCATTAGCAATAAACACTCTGAGCATATATAATTAAAACTAATTCAGCAGTACACTCAGATTTATTCAATATTTCTTACTTAAATTATGAACATGGAAACTGTTTAGGAAGGTATTGGCGTCCATGTTTCTTTTTAATAGTCTACTCTTTGGAAGTCATGCATCCTCTCTACGTTGGATTAGGATGTCTAAGATGTGTAAGGTGTCAGTATGATTGTCATCAATAGTCAAAGAGTATACATGATCTTATCCTGGAGTAACAGACCAGTTGTGTGTGCGGTAAACATTAGGCTGAATGGAGAAATGCTTGCTTTACAAAACAAAAAAACTTGTTGGCCTACCTAGGAGTAGAATTAGATAGGCAGCTGAAGCGTGTAAAAAAATCTCAGGGAAAAGCCAAACTGGCATTTGAATCTAGTCAAACACCTTGTTAGAACCATTTTAGGAGCAAATACACCTTGTACCATCTGTACTAGTGCTATTTTATCTCTATACTGTGCAGAGCCCGGTCTCTCTGGCCAAGGGGTTACAACACTTTCTCCGTAATCCCGTTTATCACGCAGAGTCTCGTAGCAGGGCGAGAGCTGGGAGCGGTTTGACCCCCGCTGGTGACTTGCGGGATAGCTGAGCCGGCCGCTCAGAAAGCAATGGCAAACTGCTGAGCGTAATCTTGCCAAGAAATCAACATACAGCTGAAAGATGCTGATGTTGACAGCGATGTCCTGTAAAGGATATGCAAAACATAAAAAAAAAAAAAACTGTGCAGAGGAGAGTCAAAGACTTGTGCAGTGATAAGGTCTTTTAGCTGCCTGTGAAATAGTTACCAACATAGAGCCACTAGACATCAGGTGAAAGAGCACTGGCTGAAGCTGTGAAAAGGTACAAGAGGCAAGAGAAGGATCATCCAGAGTAATTAAGACATGAACAAACACTACTTCCCACACGAGGGGGTAAATGAGGAAAACATTACCCTCTCTTATCTACTCCTCCTCCCCACCTACCCCCCCCCCCTTTTTTTTTTTCGCCCATGCACACACACACAAGTCAGCTATTTTATCTTGTGTTGCAGATATACGAACAATTTTAATGATAGCTGAATTCCTTGTTTCAGAGCGCAGAAGAAATGGTCAATGAGTATTGGCTAGAGGCAATGAAACTACCATCTAAGGGTCAGAGATTAAAATACTACAATTTTCTGGCCAGACGTAAAATTATTAAGGACTCGGCAAAGAGTAAAGACGCTATTAAAAAGGCACAAGCGGCAGAAGAAAGACCAAAGACAGAATTATATGAACATGGGCGCATTTTTATGCGCATCTATGAGAGCACAATGAAAAGGTAGAGCTTTGTTGTGCTTGTGCACTTGTGCTTGTTCTCTCTTTTAATTCATCATTTGTAAAATTTTGAATGCCATGTTTAGTTAGTAGCCATTTGTCATCTCAGGTTCTGTTCTTGGGACTGTGGCTAAGAAGTTGATGTGTCTGGTGCATGCTCAGACATTACTTTTAATTCCAGCACAGGGCAGGGACATTTTCAATAATACATTGGTTTCTAATGATATGTCATGTTGCTATGGTCTCTTGATATTAGGACTGAATGTCTCGCATATTAGCTGCTGTATATATGATGTGCCTGTAAAAAATAATACAGGCAGTGCAATAATAAGCATGTTATTAATTATGCAATATTAACAAATATGGAGGTAATTATGGCTGAATGGATAAGAACCCCCGAACTTGAACTTCCGATGTAGCAGGTTTGGCTCCAGCACCGGTCAGTTGGACTAAAATTTTGACTTCTCGTCCTTGACTTGGGAGCGTCAATTACAAATACCTCAGAAGTCAGAGTGGGTTTGTCTGGTGGTGAGGGACACCGGTAATAAGGAAAGCTAATCCACACACAAACATCAGCCCAGTGCACTAGAAGTAGTAGTACTTCACTTGAGTTCAAGTGGGCGAGCGCAATCAAACAAACAATAAACATACAATAACATTGCAATATTTTGACCCAGTCTTTTTCAAGTGAGCATAACGTATCCAACAGTTAATGAAGTTGAAACATAAATGAAGAAAAAAAATAGTATAACGTATTATTAAATATATAAATATGACATCTATGTATATGTACGATTTAAAGCCAAGGCTGTATTAAAATTAAGATGAAGGTTGAAAATATGAAACAAGAAATATAAAGAAGATATGTAATACTGAATGGAGTGAAGAAATATTGTAATAGTTTGGTAAGAAAATGCACCCATGGGTCAGGCAGAGCTGTTACTTTGTGTGGAATCAGTCTAGAGGAAGAAAACTGTATGCAAATATATATTGAAGCTGGACACTCTGACCTTAGAACAATAAAAAATATTGCATCTCTTTTTCAGTGTTGTATTCTAGGCAATTTTATGCTCAGTAGTTTGCCACGATGAGACAGAATATATGGTAATTTAAAGAGAAGGAACGGCTAAAAACTCTGGCCACATACAAATAGATAATATGACTGTTAAAAGAATGGAAACATACAAATACCTGGGTACAATCTTCAACTGCTCCAACATCATAAGGGAAGAAATACAATCTAGAATCAACTCTGGAAATAAGATATATTATGCACTACAACATCTACTAAAATCAAATGCGCTATCTCGTAACACCAAAATCACAATATACAAAACACTGATCAGACCAGTTGTGCTGTATGGCTCTGAAACCTGGAGTACAATGAAAGGAGACGAAGCCTTGTTACAAACCTTTTAGAACAAAGTTTTAAGACGCATCTTTGGACCCATTAGGGATACACACAGTGGAGAGTGGAAAAGAAGAAGTAACAAAGACATTTATGATCTGTTTAGGTCCCCGCTAATCACTGGTATCATGAAGGCTAATAGACTACAATGGCTGGGGCATATAGAAATAATGGAAGGCAATAGGGAAACAAAACTCGCTTACACTCAGGAAATAAATGACCGTAGACCCTGAGGTAGACCAAGAAGATGGTGGAGAGATAATACATATACAGACCTACAAGCACTTGGAATCAACGACTGGCAAGAGAAGATCCACCAGATAGACGAATGGAGACGGATTGTATCTGCAGCAAAGAACCTCAATGGCTCGGAACGCTAAAGAAGAAGAAGAAAAGTTTGCCACTGATTTCAGAATGAGAAGTCAGTTTTCAAGTCCAACTAACCAGTGTAGGAAATGAACCCAATATCCTGCCATCAGTGATAAGGTTAAGCGTGAGTGCTTTAGCCCTTTGCAGCCATGCTAACCACCTACCTTAGAGCTAGAGAGGTGTATAACTTTAGCCCTTGCAGCCACACTCACCATCTACCTTAGAGCTAGAGAGGTGTATAACTTTAGCCCTTGCAGCCACACTAACTACCTACCTTAGAGCTAGAGAGGTGTATAACTTTAGCCCTTGCAGCCACACTAACCACCTACCTTAGAGCTAGAGAGGTGTATAACTTTAGCCCTTGCAGCCACGCTAACTGCATACCTTAGAGCTAGAGAGGTGTATAACTTTAGCCCTTGCAGCCACACTAACTGCATACCTTAGAGCTAGAGAGGTGTATAACTTTAGCCCTTGCAGCCACGCTAACTGCATACCTTAGAGCTAGAGAGGTGTATAACTTTAGCCCTTGCAGCCACACTAACTGCATACCTTAGAGCTAGAGAGGTGTATAACTTTAGCCCTTGCAGCCACACTAACTACCTACCTTAGAGCTAGAGAGGTGTATAACTTTAGCCCTTGCAGCCACACTAACCACCTACCTTAGAGCTAGAGAGGTGTATAACTTTAGCCCTTGCAGCCACGCTAACTGCATACCTTAGAGCTAGAGAGGTGTATAACTTTAGCCCTTGCAGCCACACTAACTGCATACCTTAGAGCTAGAGAGGTGTATAACTTTAGCCCTTGCAGCCACGCTAACTGCATACCTTAGAGCTAGAGAGGTGTATAACTTTAGCCCTTGCAGCCACACTAACTGCATACCTTAGAGCTAGAGAGGTGTATAACTTTAGCCCTTGCAGCCACACTAACTGCATACCTTAGAGCTAGAGAGGTGTATAACTTTAGCCCTTGCAGCCACACTAACCACCTACCTTAGAGCTAGAGAGGTGTATAACTTTAGCCCTTGCAGCCACACTAACTGCATACCTTAGAGCTAGAGAGGTGTATAACTTTAGCCCTTGCAGCCACACTAACCACCTACCTTAGAGCTAGAGAGGTGTATAACTTTAGCCCTTGCAGCCACACTAACTGCATACCTTAGAGCTAGAGAGGTGTATAACTTTAGCCCTTGCAGCCACACTAACCACCTACCTTAGAGCTAGAGAGGTGTATAACTTTAGCCCTTGCAGCCACACTAACCACCTACCTTAGAGCTAGAGAGGTGTATAACTTTAGCCCTTGCAGCCACACTAACCACCTACCTTACAGCTAGAGAGGTGTATAACTTTAGCCCTTGCAGACACGCTAACCACCTACCTTAGAGCTAGAGAGGTGTATAACTTTAGCCCTTGCAGCCAGGCTAACCACCTACCTTAGAGCTAGAGAGGTGGGGGGCTGCGTGGTCTCAGGGTATGGTGTCCGCTTCGAGTGCTGGAGGTCCCGGGTTCAAGCCTCGGTGTGGACCGGGATTTTTTCATGTGGACTTCTAGTAATAAAATTTCCCCTGGTCTCTGGGTAGTGAGATCGGATGCCCGTGTGTATTGTTGTGCACGTAAAGAATCCCTTAGCAGTTGGAAATCGAAAAAGAGTAGCCTAACAGCGCTGCCCAGGCAAAATTTTGAGTTAAAAAATCTACCCAAAGTATTTCAGGGTCCTCGCCGTGCTACGGAGTTCGTGCACTGAGCTGAGTTTCTTCAAACTCAGGTTTGAGTTAGGAGAAGGATGTAGAACTTAAGGGTTACACCCATGTGCCGTGATGTTGATCCATCGACTAAACTAGAGAGGTGTATAACTTTAGCCCTTGCAGCCAGACTAACCACCTACCTTAGAGCTAGAGAGGTGTATAACTTTAGCCCTTGCAGCCAAGCTAACCACCTACCTTAGAGCTAGAGAGGTGTATAACTTTAGCCCTTGCAGCCAAGCTAACCACCTACCTTAGAGCTAGAGAGGTGTATAACTTGAGCCCTTGCAGCCACACTACCTACCTACCTTACAGCTAGAGAGGTGTATAACTTTAGCCCTTGCAGCCACACTAACCACCTGTCTTAGAGCTAGAGAGGTGTATAATTTTAGCCCTTGCAGCCACACTAACCACCTGTCTTAGAGCTAGAGAGGTGTATAATTTTAGCCCTTGCAGCCACACTAACCACCTACCTTAGAGCTAGAGAGGTGTATAACTTTAGCCCTTGCAGCCACACTAACCACCTACCTTAGAGCTAGAGAGGTGTATAACTTTAGCCCTTGCAGCCACACTAACCACCTACCTTACAGCTAGAGAGGTGTATAACTTTAGCCCTCGCAGCCACACTAACCACCTACCTAACAGCTAGAGAGGTGTATAACTTTAGCCCTTGCAGCCACACTAACCACCTGTCTTAGAGCTAGAGAGGTGTATAATTTTAGCCCTTGCAGCCACACTAACCACCTACCTTAGAGCTAGAGAGGTGTATAACTTTAGCCCTCGCAGCCACACTAACCACCTGCCTTAGAGCTAGAGAGGTGTATAACTTTAGCCCTTGCAGCCACACTAACCACCTACCTTACAGCTAGAGAGGTGTATAACTTTAGCCCTCGCAGCCACACTAACCACCTACCTAACAGCTAGAGAGGTGTATAACTTTAGCCCTTGCAGCCAAGCTAACCACCTACCTTAGAGCTAGAGAGGTGTATAACTTTAGCCCTTGCAGCCAAGCTAACCACCTACCTTAGAGCTAGAGAGGTGTATAACTTGAGCCCTTGCAGCCACACTACCTACCTACCTTAGAGCTAGAGGTGTATAACTTTAGCCCTTGCAGCCACACTAACCACCTGTCTTAGAGCTAGAGAGGTGTATAATTTTAGCCCTTGCAGCCACACTAACCACCTGTCTTAGAGCTAGAGAGGTGTACAATTTTAGCCCTTGCAGCCACACTAACCACCTACCTTAGAGCTAGAGAGGTGTATAACTTTAGCCCTTGCAGCCACACTAACCACCTACCTTAGAGCTAGAGAGGTGTATAACTTTAGCCCTTGCAGCCACACTAACCACCTACCTTACAGCTAGAGAGGTGTATAACTTTAGCCCTCGCAGCCACACTAACCACCTGCCTTAGAGCTAGAGAGGTGTATAACTTTAGCCCTTGCAGACACGCTAACCACCTACCTTAGAGCTAGAGAGGTGTATAACTTTAGCCCTTGCAGCCAGGCTAACCACCTACCTTAGAGCTAGAGAGGTGGGGATCTGCGTGGTCTCAGGGTATGGTGTCCGCTTCGAGTGCTGGAGGTCCCGGGTTCAAGCCTCGGTGTGGACCGGGATTTTTTCATGTGGACTTCTAGTAATAAAATTTCCCCTGGTCTCTGGGTAGTGAGATCGGATGCCCGTGTGTATTGTTGCGCACGTAAAGAATCCCTTAGCAGTTGGAAATCGAAAAAGAGTAGCCTAACAGCGCTGCCCAGGCAAAATTTTGAGTTCAAAAATCTACCCAAAGTATTTCAGGGTCCTCGCCGTGCTATGGAGTTCGTGCACTGAGCTGAGTTTCTTCAAACTCAGGTTTGAGTTAGGAGAAGGATGTAGAACTTAAGGGTTACACCCATGTGCCGTGATGTTGATCCATCGACTAAACTAGAGAGGTGTATAACTTTAGCCCTTGCAGCCAGACTAACCACCTACCTTAGAGCTAGCTAGCAAGCATACAGATTCAGATAAGTACCTTTAACTAGTTTAATATTGTCATGTAGTGTGTTTCATGTAGTTTTGTGTCGGTTTGTGTTTGTTCTGTGCTGACGAAGGCTTTGGCCGCAACGTCCAATTTGTTTCTTGTAGTCGTGTTTCAGTAAAGATCACAATCTACTTCTCGTTTTTTGGTGATTCATTCATTACCTTAGAGCTAGAGAGGTGTATAACTTTAGCCCTTGCAGCCACACTACCTACCTACCTTACAGCTAGAGAGGTGTATAACTTTAGCCCTCGCAGCCACACTAACCACCTACCTAACAGCTAGAGAGGTGTATAACTTTAGCCCTTGCAGACACACTAACCACCTGTCTTAGAGCTAGAGAGGTGTATAATTTTAGCCCTTGCAGCCATGCTAACCACCTACCTTAGAGCTAGAGAGGTGTATAACTTTAGCCCTTGCAGACACACTAACCACCTACCTTACAGCTAGAGAGGTGTATAACTTTAGCCCTCGCAGCCACACTACCTACCTACCTTAGAGCTAGAGGTGTTTAACTTTAGCCCTTGCAGACACGCTAACCACCTACCTTAGAGCTAGAGAGGTGTATAACTTTAGCCCTCGCAGCCAAACTACCTACCTACCTTAGAGCTAGAGAAGTGTATAACTTTAGCCCTTGCAGCCACACTAACTACATACCTTAGAGCTAGAGAGGTGTTTAACTTTAGCCCTTGCAGCCATGGTAACCACCTACCTTAGAGCTAGAGAAATGTATAACTTGGTGTGATACATTCTATTTGGACAAGGAATGCAGAATTTATGTATTTTATATTGGGTATGTTGTCATTGAGGTACTTAAAATATTTGTGGGCTTGATTCCAATCAGGTCCACTAACTATAGTTTTGTAAGTGTAAAAGTGTTCTGCTACTTTATTGTCACCTTTACTTTAGTCCTCATACTAATATACATCACCCTTTGTATATCATGGTGTTATTACTTAACTAGAACCTGTTTCTAATTTTCTAATATTTGATTGTGTGATAAAAATGATTTTTTTTACTTTTTAGGTGGCAGAATCACCGCCTGGCACATTCCATGATGTTTGGCATACCACTTGTCCTGGACATGGATTATGTGCAGCACATGCGCCGCCAGGAATTGAGAAATACAGCCACCCAGCTACAGGATGTTTATACTGTAAACAGGAATGATGATTCGCCATTTCATCTTCATTTTACAAGTTGCGCTGAGGATAATGCTATCTTCAGGTAGTGTTTGTTATAAAGTGTTCACTACAGAAAGAAGACTTTAGAAAATGTGTAATTTATGTCTGAGTGATCAGTGTCTCTGGCTTAAGGGCTAGTGAATTCAGTTTCACAATTCCACGACATGCCGGATCAAGGGTTTAAAATCTACCAACGGCGATTTGTAAGCAGATCACTTTGTGTTGCTTTTGATGTTATGAGGGTCGGTTGCTCAAAAAGCAATGGTAAAAAACTGAACATTAAATGACCTAGTCAATCACAAACAGTGAATTAATGCTGGGGTTGATTTGCAACGACTTGTAAAGAACTTTCAACTAACTTTATTTCACCTCTGGGTGGGTAATGTTGAGGCATTCAATTAATTATCATCCTACCGGTAGCGTCAGCTGGGGCAGACTGGTAGGAGGTGGGGTAGGCTGAGCTATGGTTACACTTTATACTTCAGGACATGCTCTGGTCAAGACACTGGTGTAGTTAGTGCTCAGGCCCCTGGACTTGCTTTCTCTCACTCAAGTCACCCTCGGGACAATACCTCTAGGGGCTTAATCCAGAAGACAACTCAAGTAACGTCATATTAACAAGCAGATAATGTATTATACATAAGAGTATAGAAGAGGAGAGATTGAGATGAAGGCAGTGGATATAACAGGTAGATAGGTGAAGAAGATCAGCATCAGATGATCAGTGGTGTCATCACTGGGCATTTGTGGTTCCGGTCAGTAAGTCTGGTAGACATGGGTAGCTCACCAGATCTCTGAGGATCCTCCTTCCGTAAGCGTCGGCTGGGGCAGGCTGGTAGGAGGTGGCACTCTTTCCTCAGGTAAATGGTCAGACTCCAAAGGTAGACTGGGTTGACTATCTGGAGTCGGAAGACTTCCGAATAACGTACTGTTCAGATAAGTTGCTGTAGACCTCGTGGACTACGACAGGTGGTGGCTGTCCCGATCAAGCACTGTTCAGACTTAAGGACCACCACGGATGCAAGGCATGGTCTCTAACCTGCTGACGTACTTATTCTTTTTTTAGTCAGTTCCTGAATTTTTTGTGCACTAATTTGGTATTTTGACTGTTGTGTTGTTTTTCAATTTCTAAGCAATTTTTCTCAAGCCATGCTTCTTTTGGCTATTATGATGTTTATTTCTGAAATTTTACATTTCTTTAAAGCAGACTCTATGTCATTAAAAAATTCCTCTACACTATCTTCACTGGATTCCCCCTGTTGGGGCATATACTTGAATAACGTTTATGCTAAAAGGCCTGTCGCTTAATTTAACAAGTAGAATTCTGTCTGACACAGCCCAATATCCTTGAACAGATTTTGATGTTTGCCGGTCCAAGATAATTGCCACCCTCATTTGTTGAACTTCTCCAGAATAAATAATCTTAAAATCTTCATCTTCTTCTTCTTCTTCTTTCGTTCGCTTGAAATATGTCTATATCTGCAATGTTGTCTCTTGAATGAATTGAACTGTCTTTTTCAGTTCACACAGTGGTCCATAGAGTTTATCTTCCACTGTCGTCTCTCTAGGCCAGAAGGTTTGCCTAGATATGTTATATTTTGGGCAGTCTTGGAGTATGCGCTCTGCTGTCTGCGAGGCCAATCCACATGTGCACATGGCTGTTTCACCAATCTTGAATTTTGTATACATGTGTTTGCGTAATCTATTGTGTCCTGTTCAGAGGCGCAGAATAATGACTTGTTCTGGTCTGTCCATAATGTGGTAATCATCTTGAGCAGGTTTTGGTGGCTTTCTGACTGATTTGATCATTTTTTTCTTTTGGTGGTATGTAACGGGCACATCAGGCTGTTCTTCTTTGGCTCCTTCCTTAGCCAATTGATCAGCTCTGTCGTTTCCGGGTACTCCACAGTGGGATGATGAGCTTAAGCTGACTGCTTAGTTCAGAAAGTAATGTCCTTATACTGGCAATTTTCCAGGCAGGAGCGCCTCGAGTACTGATTTTGCATCTCTCAATAGCACCACAGGTTGTGTACCATTGCTGGTATTTAGTAATTTCTCTGTTGCTATCTTGATTGCCTCAATTTCGGCATCATAGTTATGGCAGTACTTTCGTGTCCGTACTCTGGCTGTGTCCCTAGTATTATTTGGGTATTCTATGTACACTCCTGCTCCTCCATTTCGAACAGCATTTTGTGCCGACCCATCTGTGTAGACTCGGATCCAGAGGTCCTGTGGGTATTCTTCATCAAGGAAGCTGAGAGTGGCTGTTCTGCGCTGCACACTGTTCTGTTCTTCCTTGTCAACTATTCCTCTCACTTTTGTCTGGATTTGTAATGATAGTCTATGCTCATCTTTCCATTGAGTTCGCTCTGGAATAATTGTTAGGGGGATACCAACTGTGGGCATATCGGTGGTTTCTCTGCAGAGTCGTTTGGCCTGGTGGATAAAACCACTTCTTTTCAACCGCCCCATAGCTAGGTTTTCAAATCTGTTCTTCATAGGGTGGCCTGGCAATCTGAGGAACTTTTCTGCTTGTATTAGCGTTTTCGTATCTCTGCGCTCACTCAGTGCTTATGTCCTCCCCATCTTCTCCATTTCCACTATAGGGGTTGATCTCATCCCTCCTGTGGTGACTCTAAGTGCTTGATTTTGCACCTTGTCCAGCTCTTGTAGTGTGGTTTTTGATGCTGAACACCACGCAGTTGACCCATATTCCAGGTGTGGTCATATGCTCTGTTGGTAAACTTTGCTAAGTATTTTCCCACTGGCTCCCCATGTGGTTCCACTTAGCTTTCTCAGAATGGCTATTTTCCTTCTGGCTTTTGCTACTGATTTGTTGATGTGCTTTCTCCATGTCATCCTGCCATCAAATATTACTCCAAGGTGTGTTGGTTCTTTATCTTCTCTTAGGGGTGTTCCATTTATCTGGATGATCCCTGCCTTTTGTTTTGAAGAGAGGGTAAATAGAGTGGTGCTGCACTTGTCAGTGTTTATGCTGACACCATCTATTTGCCCATGCAGCAAATGTATCTACAGCTCTTTGTAGCAATTTGGTGTTCATTTGTGCTCCATAAAACCAGGTCATCGGCGTACATTGCCGCTTTAATTCCATGTGGTAGATTAGCAACAAGATCATTGATGAAGATTAGAAAAAGTGTGGGGGACAAGACTCCGCCCTGGGGAACACCGTGACGCAGTAGTACTTTCTTGCTCTTGAGTCTGTCTATCTGTACTCGGGCTCTTCTGTTGTGCAAGTATGCTTTCACCCATTTGTACATTCTTCCATTGACTTTGCAGTTTCTCAGTTTGTTCATCAGACCTTCTTTCCAGACTTTGTCAAAGGCTTTCTTCAGATCTATCCATGCCGCAAGCACCAGCTTCTTCTCTTGCATGCATCCTCAATTTCTTGAGAGAGATAGGTTGTCTGATCTTCCGTAGAGTAGCACTGCCTAAAGCCAGCCTGCTGTGGCACAAGGATGTTTTTACTTTCAATGTACCACTGCAGTCTGTGATTGATGATGCGCTCCAGTGTTTTGCAGAGACAGATGGTGAGGCTAATTGGTCTGTAGCTAGAGGCAATGGAACTAACTTTCCCTGATTTTAGGAGGGGTATCATGATTGCTTCTCTCCAGGCTTGTGGAACACTGCCTAAGGTCCAGCTGTTATTGAAGATCTGCAACAGCTTTGCTTTGGCCTCTGTTCCTAGGTTCCTGATCATTTCATTGGAGATACCATCAGCTCCTGGTGACTTTCTCATTTTCAGTTTTGATATGGCTAGCTCCAGTTCGCTGATTGTGATGGGTGCCTCCAGAACCTCATGTACTATTTCCTTCTGTCCTGTATGTTGTCATTTCTCTCGAATCTCTTGTTGTTTCTCTGGACTAATTTTGATATTGTTATCTTGTGCGAATGAGTCCGCAAAATGGTCAGCTGCTTGCTTTCTTGTTAAGATGTTTCCGTCTTTATATAGTGCAATTTTTGAGCTTCTCCCTGTGCCCTCATTGTTAAGCTGTTTTATTAGCTTCCACAACTTCCTTGTGTCTCTTTCAAAGTTCAGAGACTCCGTTTTCTCCTGCCAGCTTTTCCGTCTAGCCTGCAGCTTGGCCCTTTGAAATTTGGCTTTTGCGTGCTGGAATTTATTGTGGTGCTCTTGGCTGGGTGTGGCCTCTGCTTGCTTTCTACACACTTCCACATCGTTATGCAACTGTTCCAGTTCACTACTCCAGTAGGGTTTATATTGTTTACGGACTCCTCTTGGTACTGTTTCTTGCGCTGCCTGTAGCATGCATTTCCCACACTCTTCAACTACTTTATTTATGTCTTTCTCAGTGTTCAGGTTTCTAACCAGTATGCTGGTGCGATGCTTGTACATTGCCCAGTCTGCTTTCTTGTAGTTCCACCTCGAGAGGGTGCTGCTTTCACTACAAGCTCATTTTCTACGGTTAGAAAGACTGGCCGATGGTCACTGCCACCAAGTTGTTTCCCAACAATTCGTGTAATTCCACTCCAGGTCTGGTGAATGAAAAGCCAGGTCAGGTGTAGTTGTAGTGTGCCATGATCTCGAGTAGAAAGTATGTGGGTCAGACGGCTTGTTAATCAAGATGAATCTATTCTAATCCTGCCAGTCTTCTAGTCTCTCTCCTCTCTGGTCCATGTGATCATAGCCCCAGCTCTGCGAGTGGCTGTTGAAATCGCCACACATAATCATTTTTTCTTTTAATGGTAGTGTGTCCAATGCCTGTGGGCGGTCACTTGGACAGTAGTCATTGATCAGATGTAGGTCTGTATTACCAGTCTTAAGTTTAAGTGTCTGATACTCAGCCCCTTCCATGTAGACTTTGATTTGGGAAGCAATGATGTTACTTTTTACAAGGGTAAGTATCCCATCTTTTCGCCTGTCCTTTCGGTCAGATCGGTAACACTGGTAGCCTCTGATTTTGAAGGCTATATTTTCGTTGAGGTGAGTTTCTTGCAAGCAACATATGCTTATTTTTCTTGGTCCAAGATGTTTTATAATTCTATTTTTTTTTTTTTTGCTGACTCCCTCCGCATTCCAGTGCATTATTTTAAGTCTTCGTTTAGTATGGCCAGTCATACTATTCTCATGTCCCCTGGTGCCACAGGACATCTGAGAAGGACCTCCAGTAGTTGGGGTTGGACCCTTTCGAGACATAGGGCCCGGCACTGCATCTGCCTGGGGGTCCAAAGCAGGGCGAGCACCATAACATTTAGCAGTAGTCGACACATTCCATTTTGCGTTATTGCGTGGCATCCTGATTTCTGTGGTGCGCCTCTTGGCTGGTTGCTTCCGTCTTCAGCACCTTTCTTTGCTAGAGCAGACTGTGGTCTCACTCGAGTGTAGATGTGTACGCACGCACACACGTGTCTGCGCATGCATGTACGTGCATACACATCTAGAGCATACTGGTTATTTTCCCGCGCCAGAAAATCGCCGTCGCCCCTTCTCCTGTTAGTTTAAACAGTTCCGCCACGTGAAGGCCAGTAGTTGGACTTTTGCTGCATAGGTTATGTATTCACGAGCCATTGGGGTATTTAAGCAATGTTGGGCGCTCACCCCAACACTGCGCCCCGGCTACATACAGCAACATTTGGAACCAAAATCTTCATCTATCTAAATGCCTGCTCCTGTCCATCTCGTTTCGCACATCCCTAAAATATTAATTTTCTCTCTTTCCGTTTCTTGTTTGATGTTATATAATTTTTCATCGTCGTTTAACGTCCTAACATTCCATGTTGCTAATTTTAATGTCTCTGTCCTTGTCTTGTGATGATAGGTTGTTAGGCGAACCATAATGAACTAGGCACTTTTAAATAAGGTACCGTTGCTTTCCTTTCTGGCAGTGACCGTACTGGCTGGGTGACGCAGCCATTGTCCCAATAAAGATATCTTCTGCCTGCCGTTGCAAAATTTGAGACCATAACCAACAACTATCTGTCGGCTGCCCTCAAAATTTCATCCACCGCCTGCCTTCTCTGGCTTCTTTTGAACACTTCCAATCAACGAATATGAAATAACACCACATAATCCACAGGAAAACACTAAGAACAGCGTCTCCCGAAGAATGAAGTCAATGGCACAGGTCATGATATATATTGTATATTATAGTTGGTACTTGATGTTTCTTTACAGATAGAAATAGAAGGCTGAGCAAGGACAATAAAGTAATATAAGAAAATAGTTTGATAATGATATTTACCTTTTTTTTTTAAAGGAATATTGCTTTAGCAAAAGATGTAAAAACAATGACTACTGCATATGTGTAAACTGCTTTATCCTCACAGCCCCTACATAGGGTTTTGCTTAAGAGCCAGTTTGTGTCCTGAGACCTTGTCCATTCTCTTCCATGCAATTTATAATACCATTCTTGTTACTTAATTACTTTTCTCTGTATTTTTGTTGTCAGGATGTTACAACTACTGCAACAAGAAGAGCAAGATTTTCTGGCAACAGTGAGTGAGAAAAGTTTCCTGGATGTGTTTCAGAAGGAAAATTTAGTGTACCTCTCCCCAAATGGAAGACGGGTATGTTCTTGTTCCACATGTTGTGAACATTGTGGATAAAGTATAAATGTGTATTTAGGTGGAGGAGCAGGCATTTGAGGAATTACAACACTAATCTCACACATCAGGTGACCTAGGTTGTAATCCTTGGTAAGAGGAGAGATTTATTGTATTTATCATAGATACAAACATTGTTATACCATAACATTGTATCGCAACAGCTTAGGCAAGCCTTGATTTCCTCAGCTAAAGAAAACCTTCCCAAAGGATGCCATTAGTGGTCTTGTGTTTTTATTTTAATTTTTTATGTTTCAGGTTTCAAGTTTTATGTGTGTGTGATTATTGCTGTATCTGTAATGTAAAGGTGTTTATCTCGGTGCTCGTTTCCTATTGCGTTTTTGTCTGATGTGACAACATTTACAGGTTTATTTCACCACATACTGTGCCCATGTCTGATTTCTCGAATAAATTTACAGTTTTCGTTTGATTCCCATGGGACTTTTCTATCTATGTTTTCCTTCTTGCAAAATGCTATTCTTGTTCTAGTTAGTTAAATAGTTAGTCGACAGATCATCCTAATTGCACATCGAACCATTCAGCCCATATGCTCGGATCCCTTCCTCAGTAAATTTTGCAGCGTGTAGTGGCTCATGACACCAGTTCTGTGTTGGTTTATTACTCTTTAGCTTTCTGCTTAGTGTTCTTGTTTGTCCGCACCTCTTTTAACTTGCTGTTCTCACAGCCTGACCATGGTTGTAGATTCCCAATCATCACTTGGTTCTCGTAAATGACTTACGTTTCATAGAGCATTCAGAATGTCGGCCTGGTCCATGGCGCATCCGAGCTTGTCCACTCTCTTTGGATCCACCCCATCTCTGTCTTCTTGAGCATGCTCATTGAGTCGCTAAGGAAACATGCCCTAGTGAATGTCTGTTTCAAGCCACGTTATTGCATTACTTACTGCCATGACTTCCATAGTCAGGCTACTTGTGGTCAAAGCAAAAGCACCAGACTCTTTCTTCACAATTCTTCCTTCGGCCTGAGCCGTAAAGGCCCATGAACTTCTCACTCGTCGAACGGCCGACTCATCTGTGTAAATGTTAGCATCGCCGTCTAACGAATTCTCGAAGATCAACACTTGTATTTCCGCCTCCACAGCAGCCGGATTTTCTTGTCTTCATTTTCTGTCTAGTTGGATGCAAACTGAAATGTACGTACAGAAATCTGTTGGCACTTGTACCCATTCCTTGCCATGTTCTAAGGCCTCAAGCGAACACACCTGTTGAAGAATGTCTTCGGCTTGACCCATCCACGACCTTCCTCTTTTTAACCTGCTGCCCTTTACCTTCTTAATTTCACTATGCAGTGGATGTTTAGTGTTTGCATTGACTCTGAGGTAGGCACGTGCTGTGTAAATTTGTATTGTCTCCAGTGGTTGGAAAATCAAGAAGATCGTGTGCGTTGCCCTGCATGCTGTATCCCTTGTACATCCAAGAATAATACGCATATCTTCGTTCTGTATCCTTTCCATCTGCTTAAGGCAGAGAGTCAGGATTGCCATCGCGTAATCAAAAACAGACATGACCAGCCCCTCTTATAGAAGACAGATGGCGCTGCTCACAGTTTGCTGCCGCCATCACCCGTATCGCAGCCAAACCCCGCTTGGCCTTTATCACCTGGTCTATGTGCTCATTATAAGCAAGGCTTCGATCAAACCGTATCCCCAGGTAATTGATTGCCTGCGTTCTTTCCACCATCTCTAAACACAGCTTTACAGTTGGTGTTGGAGTGTTGACAATATGATTATTCAACGAAAACCAAGTCACTGTTGCCTTTGTTCGGTTGGCCATTGCCCCAGCTTCAACACACCAAGTACTTATTTGTAGTTCCACAGCAACCTGATTTCTATCCTTCCCCTGACGATACACTAAAACATCATCGGCATATGACAGTGTCGTCCCCAGTCCATTGATCTGCTCGCTGGTGATTCTCACAGTGTAGGCGTTGAACAGTACCTGAGATAATGGTGATCCCTGTGGTAGGCCTGGATATATTGTTGTTGGTTCAGAAGTCCAACTGCCATGTCTAAAATCATTTTCCGTTGGAAGAGGACTGCAGCGATCCAACTAAGGAGGAATGGACTTATCTTGAGTTCAAGAAGCTGAAACATTAAAAAATCCAACGGTGCTCTATTGTGCGCATCCTCAAGGTCAATCGCCATAGCACATATTTCAATGCCCGAGTGGAAACCTTCATAGACATCATTGGCAAAAACTGCTGCATTGGTCCAGGTTTTTCTATTTGAACGGTACCCTTCAAGGGTAGGTGGGAAACAACTTTACCTCTCTAACTGGCTTGGTGTTTTTCTGGCAATTAACGCCTCCAGCAGCTTGCCTGTTGTATTTTGCATGGTTATTACTCGGCATCCCTGAATTTGTGTGTGGTCTTTGCCAGGCTTTGGCAAGGGAATCAGATAGCTGTGTAACCACTCCTCCTTGATGCTAGCAATCTGCTAGGTCCTCTGGCTCGTTGTTGGTACACATATTGATGTCGTCATGCCTTATACCATCTGGCCCTGATCCGCTGTTCATCGAAGCACAGCCCTGATCTCTTTCACTGTCACTGTGTCTTCAACTGCAGTGTTCTGGGCCTTACACTTATCTGAGGTAACCGCTTTGGCAAAATTTCAGCCTCTCATTTCTGTCTGGTTGCTCTGCTCTCGAAAAGGGCTTTGCTATTATTCTCATCAAACCTCTGCCAGATAATAAGATCAGCACTTTGGAAGTCAGGAACACTCTTATTCTTGACTACCCCATTCATACTTTTATGTAATCGCCAGAACAATTTCAGTGACTTGTCTGTGCTTATTCTTTGATACAACTCTGCCCATTGTTCACTTTTAACCACTTTAACCAGTTTTTTTTTTTTAAATAACTAACTTTGGTGTCCATCTCTCTTTCCAAATGCACAGTAAGACTAGGATGGACAACTGTTCTTCTTGGCATTTTGCCATTTCCTTACAGCACCACGCTTATCCACCCAGGCCTTCTCCACCTCACAATTTCACCAAGGTGGCTGTTCACAGCTTTTTTTCCTGCCATGATGATTCCTCCGCTTGTCATGCCTTATTTTATTCACCACATCTTGCCCTGAACTGTCATGCTTAAAGGTCTTGACCGTTTACTTGTGCTGCCTGGTTCTACCATTCTCCACCAATATGCTGCAAGTGTGGTGGTCATTGCCATGGCGCCATAGGTCACCCCATCTACACACCGTAGTGACGGAGACACCAGCGCCATGTCATTCACACTGTTCTCGTCACCTGGGTGACTTGCTGTCCTGGTGACACAGACACTGTTGATACACACAAGGTCACTGGTTTCAAGTGCTGCCTTGAGCCCCTCCCCCTGTGTGTTGGAAGAAATGTTACCCCATGATTTGCCCTTAGCGTTGAAATCGCCACAGAAAATGACATTCCTCTCATGACATAATATGTCATTCAAACACTGTCGTCTCTGGGAGTCTACACTTGCGTTACAGGCATAAACATTCACCAACATGAATGGTAGACCGGAGTGAACAGCCTGTAATTGTATCTCGTCACTGTCTCTATTCTTGTTCTAATCTCTACAAGGCATCAAACATAAGATATTACGACTGCTCCAAAACAGTTAACCTGTTTAATTGCATATTCATGGCTAGAATACAGACCTGATTCAAGGAGTGAGGTGGCGATCCATGACTGCTCACGTTTCTCATCATGACACATGATAATGATGTAGTGTAAAGCGTTACTGCTGTAGTTGTGTGAGTTGATATGCCCTTACTTATGCATGTTGCAAGACTGCCCAAAGTATAACATTTCTAGGGAAACCTTCTGGCCTAAGAGAGACTACAGTGGAAGATAAACTCTATGGACCACTGAGTGAATTAAAAAAGACAGTTAAATTTATACAAGAGACAATGTTGCAATTATAGACATTTCAAGTGAACGAAAGAAGATGAAATGTATGTTGTGTATCCTTATTCTATTTTGGATATTTTTCTGAATTTGGAGTACATAATAAGGTAGACTTGAACAGGATCATGAAGGAAAAAAACTAAATTCCTTCTGTGATGA
Source organism: Cepaea hortensis (assembly GCA_963921405.1). Lineage (NCBI taxonomy): Eukaryota > Metazoa > Mollusca > Gastropoda > Stylommatophora > Helicidae > Cepaea > Cepaea hortensis. Next base: position 80,129,669 of record OY992882.1, on the reverse strand, counting down.
TACATAATACATTTAAATGCAACAAAGCATATAAATGTAATGACTGGCTGTTCTGAAAAAAAACCCACTAAACAAGACCTTAAAGAAATTAGAAGCCACCAAGGGTGTAGAAGAGATATTTTAAATGGCTTCATGTACTATTTTTAAGAGTAATTTATCTCTTTGATAAAGTGATTTTAAATTAAAAGCTTTCATTTTCCTGACATTATTTCCTGTTTATGAAAAGATTCCTATTCCTGCCCCATTCCTCTAAAGATATGATTATATTTTTACCTATAATGTTTATATGCACTTACCAGTTTTAGCAATTTCTTCTTTATTTTTACACAATTTCCAAGGTAATGACAGAGTTTGACCCTACAGCTGTATACATCATTGGAGCTTTCAATGATAAAGCAACAATGAAGCCCATATCATATGCCAGGGCAAGAGAGTACAATATACAATGTCAGCGCCTTCCATTGGATGAAGAATTACAGTGAGTAATCATAACTAATTATGGGAAGGGTAGAAGCCATTGTGCAATATACAATCTAACAAATATGCTAGGTTGAGATCTGGCAGAGAATTATGAATACAAGCTATATGGTATATCTCACAAAGTAAGTTCAGCCGCAGAACATCTTCTATGCCACTTTGCCAGCCCAAACAGTACCTTCTCCATGTCTGTCTCTAAATTCCTCATTCACATTCTGTGAAGGAATCATATCTCTGTCCTGTAGTTTTTATTTTCTAGTTTTGGTATTCAAAGTCTGCGATTCATATGCCTACGGTAGTATGGGTAGTGTATAGCATACTACAACTACTTGGGTAGGTAGTGTATGTTTCCCTGTGTTTCTTTATATAGTATATTTTCCCATATCAGTGGTGTATAGACGATAAGGATATACCAGTTTGTGAGATAAATGATTAGAGTTTGTATTTGTGGTTGCTCAGCAGGTTTCTAACTTTGTGAGATAAATGATTAGAGTTTGTATTTGTGGTTGCTCAGCAGGTTTCTAACATATCCTGTTTGTTACATTTAATAGTATTCATGCTTTTGCCTTGAGAGCCGCTGTAGCATGGTGGGTAGCATGCTTGCTTGCCAGCCTGATGGCCATGGTTTTGAATCCAAATCGAGGGAAGGATTTGTTTAATGGGCCAGGGTACCCAGGCTCGCGCAGCTTAAAATGGCTACCAGGAAGTATGCGGGAAAGTAGATGCTACCTGTGTTATATCACATGGGTGCTAGAAAAGATATGGGGCTCGCACCATTTACCTGTATGCTTTAAGGCAATGAGAAAGCTCCTTTTACTTTTTAACATGCTGCGACTTAATGTTTTCCTTCGTTATACAAGATGTTTGTAGAGCAATCGGTTAAGCTGGGCGTAAATTACACTTTAAATACCATTTAATTATTCATTGTTTCTGTTCATTGTATTGAACATACCTACATCTATTATTTTAACTCCTCCTGTACTGGGTCCTTCATTTATATTTATTGGCAGCTATATACATCCCAGTTCTTTCAAAATTCTTAGAATATCATGGATCAGTTAGTTAGATGCATATCCTTTACAGGACATCACAGTTAATCTTTGCATTTATGGTTGTTTGTGATTTCTTGGCAAGTTTACGTTCATTTGCCATTGCTGTCTGAACAGCCGGCACAAATACCATTTTATGAAAACCAACACAAGGTGGCCTGCTGCCAAATCGGCCGCAGCTGTTTTTCGACAACGGTATTGCGTCAGTAACCCCAGGGCCAACTTAGTCATGGACCAAGAAGAAGAAAGCTACTGACATTCTGCAAGATCTGAACGTTGGAGAAAACTGACTTATTAACAGCATCAGGTCTCAGAAACTGGGGTACTTTGGCCATATTAAACATCATATGGTTTGGGAAGAACAGTCATGGAAGGTGTGGTTCTTAGAAGAGCCAGGGGTCAGCTAACAAGAAGATGGACAGACACAGGACATTGCAGACATCTTGGATTTGAACATGCATGAGGCAGGTAATGGTTAGAGAAATGTTTGATGAGCAGTAACGAGAGCAGTGGTCTTGACAGGATTATATGCATCGCAGACATTTCTGAACCTATACGTCCAAGGCTGTTGTTATTTTAAAGTTGTAAATGTCTGTGTCAAAAGGTCAAGGTAATCCCTTGGCAGATCCTGTTGTTTGGGTGTGAGGTGTTCAGCCTTCACATAGTTATGGCCATGACATGAGGTGGGTGTCGGAAAGAAAACAAGTAACTGCCTGAGAGAGAAGGTTTAGTTTATAAAGGACCACAGTTGCACATGGAAACATGGTGGAGGTATAGCATCCTGTTTTTTTTTTCTGTGCAAAATCCCAGTTTCATTTGTTCCTGGTCATCTCGTAACAGAGGTGGCCACCATACACCTAAGCCACACCTTTTCTTGGGGTAAGCAATGTAAAGGAATCATTTTTTTGGGACGCATTAAATTAATGACAGCTGAGTTTGTTAAAATAACTGCCAGAGGCTGAAAGAACTAAAGATAAGTTACCAATATGTCAGTAGTTCATCATCATCATCAAGTGCCTTGCCAGCTGGCGTGGGCATTCATGGCTCTCTACAGATCTCGGTCTTTGGTGTTCTGGATCAACTCTGCTGATGATATTCCTCCATGCCACCGTTTCAATCCACCTAGCATAATTTCTTTTGGTCTGCCTCTGCCTCTCTTCCCCTCGATCTTTCCAGTTGTCACAATGTTTCTCATCTCATCACATTACCACATGTAAGTAGTTACTGTATGAAAAACACTAGTCAATTCAATCTTAATTTCTTGTATACCATTTATATGTATGCTTTAGTTCAGTGTTTTTGTCTTTTAACCTTAAACAGGTGGGGCATAGGAAGCAAGAATCTGACTCTTGACCAGATGATAAAGATACTGATTGCTGTAAAAAATAAGAAGTCCTGGCGAGAGGCTTTCTCTGCCATACCCAAGCGAAAATTAAGAAATCAGTATGACCAATGAGTTAAAGATGTGTCATGTCTTTTGGAGATTATTACAATTATGGCTACAAGATCAGCAGTCATGTGTGTATTATCTTTAAGAGAAAATGGTTTGAGATCCTGCAAAGAAACAAAGAATACAATGTATAGTGTTTTCTTTCTTTGTGTTTGTGAGCCTGAATAAGAATGTTGTTATAATGTAGCTGTACTTGGTTTACTTCATTGTGGCTTAACTCTTTCTGTCCCAAGCAATAAGCCATGTGTGATTCACTGTACTTTGTATCTTGCAATCAACATGGCATATATGACTGGCTATACTTTGTATATTGCAATCAATGTGGCATATGTGATTGGCTATACCTTGTATGTCAATAAACGTGGCATATGTGACTGGCTATACCTTGTATGTCAATAAACGTGGCATATGTGACTGGCTATACCTTGTATGTCAATCAACGTGGCATATGTGACTGGCTATACTTTGTACATTGCAATCAATGTGGCATATGTGATTGGCTATACCTTGTATGTCAATAAACGTGGCATATGTGATTGGCTATACCTTGTATGTCAATCAACGTGGCATATGTGATTGGCTATACCTTGTATGTCAATCAACGTGGCATATGTGATTGGCTATACCTTGTATGTCAATAAACATGGCATATGTGATTGGCTATACCTTGTATGTCAATCAACGTGGCATATGTGATTGGCTATACCTTGTATGTCAATCAATGTGGCATATGTGATTGGCTATACCTTGTATGTCAATCAGCGTGGCATATGTGATTGGCTATACCTTGTATGTCAATCAGCGTGGCATACGTGATTGGCTATACCTTGTAAACTGATTAGAGTCATTAGACGTAGATAGTCAAAATTGTTTGGGCATGTTATGAGAAGAAATGACTTGGAGAACTTGGTGACGACTGGCAAGATTGAAGGGAAGAGACCAAGAAGTAAATGCCTGAATGGCTTGGCCACGTAGCATGGTCGAGACAGGAACACGGAGCTGATCCACGACTGGTGATCGAGTGAGATGGCAGAACATGACCACCCACGTTTATCGGCATGGCACATGATGGATGGATGCCTTGTATGTCAATCAACATGCATATGTGATTGTATATACTTTGTATATTGCAATCAACCTTGCATATGTGATTGGCTATACCTTGTATGTCAATCAATGTGGCATATGTGATTGGCTATACCTTGTATGTCAATAAATGTGATTGTCTATACCTTGTATGTCAATCAACGTGGCATATGTGATTGGCTATACTTTGTATGTTAATCCCCCCGGGAAGGTTAACCCGGTCAACAAATGCCCGTAGAAGTCGGATGTGTCGGCCTAACGGCGCAAGGACGCAGCTCTGCTGTAAACAGGCACAACGCAATCACGTCCGGGAAAAAACTCCAGATGAACGCAGAAGAAGAAGTATGTTAATCAACGTGGCATATGTGACTGGCTGTACTTTGTATGTCACAATCAAATGGCAAATGTGATTGTACTTATGTTTAGTCAGTTAATACGTAAGAAATTTGGTTGCCGATTTTGTTTACAAATTGTGTTTATTACTGTAGTCATAACATCTAATGGAAGTTGCCTTGTAGAGATTAGAACAAGTATTGCTATAGCATTTTGTAAGGTGGAAAATGTACTCTCCAATAAAAAAAAATCTGAGAAAGTGTTGAAGTGCTGTATAGAACCTATATTGCTGTATGCTTATAAAACATGAACAATAAGCAGACAAGCTGAGAAAAACCTAATGGCAGTGGAAATCTGGTTTCTGGGGGAAATGCAATGGATATCTTGACAGGGTAGAAAAACGATGAGGCATTTCTTCAAGAAACAAAAGAAAACCATAAATTGCTTAGAGAAAATTGATGTAGGCTGTCAAGATTGTTAGGTACATCATGAAAAGAAATAAACAGGAAAACTTAGTAATGTGGCAGAATAGCAAGGGGAATACAATGAGATAAATAGCTGAATGGCTTGGCCTCATGGCCAATACAGACCTGACCCAAGACAAGTGGCCATATAATGTGGCAAACATTGACCATCCACACATGGTTATGCTATTACAGTACATTTAGCCCCTGTGAAAATAATACACTTGTGGTGTTTTCATTATTTCCCCCTTTAGTAGCTGATGTGACTAAAAGAATTATGCCGGCATTTCTTTTCTCTGCACATATAATGGAGATCAAAGTTTTTGTAATCTAATCAAGTTACATGATTTCTTGTATAAAATTCTTTGCTTTGATCTAGTAGTGTTTATGTCTATGAGAGAGGAGTGGGAGTAAGATTAAGAAAGCAACATCACTATACTCAGGACACTTCAGTCTTCTTCGAGCAGAATTTTGTGGGTGGACTGCTGGTTAACTCCACATTGGCATTTACTTTCTTTCCTTCTCTCTTCCACACACACACACCCTCCCCCAAAATGTCTTAGTGATAGGAGAATGGACAATGGGTCACCTCGTCAAAATAGCAGATGACAGAGAAGGAGAGAGTCATGACTGCCAATGTCTGCTCCACACCAAGCATCCAAAGATGTGATAGTTGGTTTGAAATCAGCATATCTGGTCTATTAGAAAGAGTATTATTTAAATGTGTCAGTTATTTCAAAGACAGTAAATGCTGTATTTATGCTGATTACATTATTGACCATTCTGTTTAAGTAAGTAAAGACCTGCATCTTTGCTTTACTGAAAATACAGACTTGATAAAGTAAGACATGTCAACATGATGAGGATACTTGCAGATCTACAGATTAATGGGAAAGACTTGAAAACAAGTGGCCATAAAGATTAAAAATGAAGTAGGTCAATATCAGCCAATTAAGAGAGGTGTAAGACAAGGATGTGTAATGTCTCCATATCTTTTTTCCCTATACAGTGAAAATATTTTCAGAAATTTAGAAGATATGAGAAGAATCACAATTGGGTGACGTAACATCAATAACATTAGATGTGCGGATGATACAGTATTGATTGCAGACAATGAGCAGTATCTCCAACATTTAGTAGATGCATTTGTTGTACACAGTGAAAGGCTAGGGTTAGATTAAGGCTTGCAAACGCGGTTCATGAGCTGCTTACCATGCGTTCAAAACTCAGATGTAACCGCTTTGTGCAGCAGACCATGTCACGTTGTGTTATAACGTGTTGGTATGGGAGCCGGTCGTTCAGAAAGCAATGGCAAACTACTGGACGTAAAACTTGCCTAGTACATCAACAGCTGAAAGATGCTGGTGTTGACTGCAACATCCTGTAAGGGATATGCAACATATATATTAAAAAAAAAAAAGATTTAAATTGTAAGAAGACACAGATTATGGTCACTAGGAAGAAGGAAACAACACAATGTAATATACAAGTAAATGTGAATACTCTTAAACAAGTGAATCAGTACAATTATCTCGGGATGCCGTAAAGAGATTAGAACATGAATCGCCATGGCAAATGTAGCCTTTTGCAACAAGAAAACGTGTCGAAGTGCTACATAGACCCTGTACTTTTGTTTGTATCGATGTGAAGTGTGGACAATGAGCAAAGCTGAAAAATATCTAATGGCCTTGGAAATGTGGTTTCTGATGAGAATGCAAAGAATACCTTGGACAGACAGAAAAACCAACGACAAATAAAAACCGTAAACTGATTAGAGAAATTAGACGTAGAGTCACAATTTTTGGTCACATTATGAGAAGAAATAACACTATTGATGGACAACTCTGTCTGACAACTATTCGAAATAACATGGCTAGATGACAAACACATCTTCCACTTTATGATCAAGATGTTTCCTAGACATCTCCCAGTCAGTATGCTGTCACGCTTTATGAAGTACTTGTTTTACTGAGATGTGATGAAACATTAAGATTTATGGAGCTGACACTTTGGGCTGCATAGCATCTTCTAGTTAAATATTTTGAACAATTTGAACTGACTGAATCATAGAATGTGAATGAACAAATTAGGACTTCAAGGCAACAGAGATGTGGTTTCTAAGATAAGCATTATGAATCCTTTGTACTGTTAGAATAACCTAATGATTGCCTGGATATGAAATTAGAAAATTATATACAAATATAAGGAGACAAACAGCATTCTTTTGGTCATGTGAAGAAAAGAGAGGCATTGAAAAACTGGGGGGAAAAGTTGCTTAAAAGTCGACATGGTCAACTTCGTACCGGGTTTTAATCCCATATGGCTCGGTCTCTTTCCGCAGCACGGAAAGCGTCGCACAAAGCACGAACTCCGTAGCTTTAAGCGACGACCCACAGGAGTCTCCGAAACATTTAACTCGTCAACCGAAGGACGCGGCATGGAATCGAACCCACGACCTTCAGAAAAACTGGGAAGATCATCAGCAGAAGAAAGACCAAGAGAATTTGTTTTGCGCTCACTTGCTTGAACTCAAGCGCAGTCCATACACACTATTTACAGTAGTCTTCTTACTCATGCGACTCAAGAGAAATGATGTTGGACAGGATGGAATGATGTGATTTAGAAAGATCATTAGAGGAATTGATACAGAATGCCAGGAACTTATTTCTGTGGAGATACATTAATGCCAACCCAGCATTTTTGATCTGGCAAGTTTATGTTCAGTAGCTTGCCATTGCTTTCTGAATGACCGGCACCTATACCATTTTGTTTTAAAAAAACCAAACACCAACACAAAGTGGTCTGCTGCTAATATGCCAGCTACTGTGTTTCGAATGTGATATTCAGGATTAAGAACTGCGCCTGCAACCTTCACCACGGAGCCAGCCTTGAATGGTAGGTCACAGATAACAGTAGTGTCAAAAGGGTGGATTGTGCCTAGATGTTTGTTTGGAGTCTGTGAGCTAGTGATATTGGTTTGGGGCGAATACAGAAGTACTAGGTGTCTGGGCACATGGAGGACAGAAAAGAGTGGGACAAACAAGGACTGCATTTAATGGGATGAGGAACATCTTAGGCAGTCCTTGCTTGTCCCACTCTATGTGAAGGATGATACCCACACCAGTCGGCAAGGTTCTTGGTAATGATAATTGGGTCATACATTTGTCACAATAAAACAGATGTCAACACAGAGGTGGGTATAAACAATTAAGCATAAACTCCACATTACAATTTTGTATCACCTTACAGTTAAGTACAGGTGCACCAGATTTCAGGAACAAATATTTTTAAAAAGAAAACAAGATTCACCTTTCAGTATTTTATTACACTTTACAACTTAATGACCCTTTGTCAATTACATAGTCTAAGACTAATTCACCATACTCAAAGCTAAAGGTAAATAGAAATATTTCTCAACACATGCCTTCAGTTATTGAAGTTAAAATGGTTCACAACGAACGTAAAACTATGGTATACTCCCAAATGTTCGACAGTCATTGGACAAATTATCAAAAACCCGCAGTGCAATAAATAATCCCTTTATGCGAGTGGCCATTTCCATTGATTAGGTGGAGCCTGTCCAATCAATTGTTCCCATGGTTTCCATACCAACATCTTGCGGACAAGATACAGTTCTCGTTCTGCCTGTGAACAGACCATATCATTGGAACATGTGATTCACATTGATAATATACAACTACAGAACATTAATCGGTGAGCGTAAATAATACTAATAAATAAATGGAGTTGTCTGCAGAGGTACAAATCAAAATGTAACGCTAAATTCAAAAATACAATCACAAATGAAACACATTTGAGGCTGTGCAGTGAAAGTGACGGGAGAAAAAACCACTTTTATTCCAGCCTTGCAATCTCTTACATGAGATGTGCAAGGTTTGTTAACCATCATTGCACATAGCTGAGCTGACCAATTCCACTTTCATCTCTGTTGATTTACTCATTGCATTGTTACAGCTTTAATGCGGTTCAACCCATTTCAAACTTTGCATCCGGGCATCATGGGAAACGAATGTCACTATATGAGAGGAAAAGTAATATAAACCAAATTATTTCACACGCCTGTGACAACTTTGGGCTCAATATCAACTTGGAGAAGACTGTAGTTATGTACCAGCCAGCTCTAGGGATTAATCACACCATGCCGATTATCAAAGTGAATGGTCATAGACTAAGTGTTGTGGATAAATTCATCTACCCCCGGGAAGGTTAACCCGGTCAACAAATGCCCGCAGAAGTCGGATGTGTCGGCCTAACGGCGCAAGAACGCAGCTCTGCTGTAAACAGGCACAACGCAATCACATCCGAAAAAAAAAACTCCGGATGAACGAAGAAGAATTCATCTACAGCACTGTCACAAGCTGCCACAACTGATGACGAAGTGAATGCAAGAATCTCCAAGGCCAGCGAACTTTGGCAGACTACAAGACTGGGTGGGACACAAATGGAATAAGCCTGCAAACAAAGCTGAAAGTCTACAAAGCAGTTGTATTATCCACACCGCTTTATGCTTGTGAAACCTGGACTGTTAATCTGCGACACGCTAGGCAATTAAACTACTTCCACAGTCTGCCTTAGGAAGTTACTGAAGATTAAATGGCAAGACAAGATCCCAGAAACTGAAGTCGTAGAAAGAGCGTCCATGCCCAGTGTCCACTCTACTAATGAAGAATCTGATTCGCTGGGCTGGTCACCTGACTCGCATGCCAGATCACAGGCTCCCTACACGAACTGTTTACGACAAGCTGCGTTATGGTAAACGCTTCCAAGGCGGCCAGAGGAAACGCTCTAAAGATCTCACTAAAAGCTTTTGGAATTCATCATGACACATGGGAGACTGCTACCAAAGACCAACATTTGTGGCGTACTTCATTATGCAAGGGTGCAGTCACTTGTCAAGCGCCCAGGACTGCAAGAGCTGTAAAGAAAAGGCTGGATAGAAAAATCACTGCAGGAGATCTTCCTCCTGGAATGTCAAGCATTCTTTGCCCACATTGTCAAAGAAGATTTTGAGCCAAAATAGGCCTTATTAGACACCTTAGAACTCACGGCTCCATACTTTCAACCTGGATTAAATGAATGGTCATCATCATTCTTGATGGACAAACAACATAATATAACAATATAAACCAATGGTTCTAGCATTATGAACATCCTCAGAGAGGTGGACCGAAACAGGAACTTATAATGAATGAATGAGCACCAATAGTCAGATGTCAATGTCTGGATTAAGAGTCACCAGAAAAAAGCAGCACACAAAGCAACTCGTCAATCAACACCAAGCCAGGACAGTTACTGTATTACAGAAACCATAGCACATATGAATGAGTCTTAACTACAGTGGTAATAGCCCACACACACACACACAACTGAAATGCAGAAAATACAATGTTTAACCAGAAATATTTAGTTGTAAAGACAGAATGATACATTCAAGGTGAATCCTTAGTGATTTCTAAGTGATGCAAAAAAACTGTGTGATATCTAGTATTCTTTTAATGGTTAAAAAAACAAACACTCTGCTAACTGGTCTAGAAAAGAAATCGTTTCTCTTGAGACAAAAAATAAATGCAGCTTACCAATCAGAAGATCATGGTCCTAACACACAACAACCTATTTTGGTATGTGTCAAGTAATAATAAGTCTGCCCAGTAAACAGAATCGGCACCGATTATGTGTCCACCTGGTCTTTCCTTGGGATACTGAGCATCGGCCAGATCCTCTGGTCACTACCTGTTGCACCATTCTCTCCAGACAATAATGGTGTATCTTCCACACTATATTCATGATCCCATAGGGGCCTGACCACATCTGCCTTATCATGCACCAATAACCTAACCAGCAGATGTATCATATCTTGGCTGAAATGCATAACACACACTTGCTGTTGAAGTCAGACACACTGACCTGTGAAGTGCATAACTACATGTGATATACTCTCCTCAGATGAGGAAAGAAACATAATTTCTTGTGAAGTATGACAGCACATTAATTAGCACATCCACCAAACACTATTACATTCTATGATTCACTTCTTAACAGTGGTAGGATTTTGTTTTCCTTGACCAGTTTTACTGTAGGATCAACCATATAATGTGTATTAGAGATTTCTTTTATGGGAAATAAAGCATCTGAAACTTTCTATGACAAATGTTGCAAATTCCTTGGACTGCCAGAGTAACTAACGACAACTGCTTGAAAGAGACTAATGAAACTATATTATAAACAACAATAAGAAAGGAACAAACAGCTTTCTATGGTCGTGTTATGAGAAAAGAGGCATTGGAGAACATCATGACGACTGGAAAGATCGAGGGGAAGAGAGGTAGAGGCCGACCAAGAGAAATGATGCTGGATGGATTGAGGCGGTGGCATGGAGGAATATCAGCAGCAGAGTTAATCCTGAACACCAAAGACCGAGATATGTGGAGAGACATGAACGCCTATGCCAGCTGGCAGGGCACTTAATGATGATGATAATGCCATGGTACTGATCTATCACCCCTACTGTGCCTGTTTGGTCACTAAGAAGATAAGCATAAAACCATGCTCCAGATGCACGTGAGTGACATGTAATCTTGGTTATTTAGCCTTAGGGAAGAATGCAGCAAACAAATAACATCCCACCTGTTTAATCACCTCTTCTACCTGGCCACAGTTGATCTTCTTCTCAAGCTTGGCAGTGTCTAGTTCCTGAAGGACAAAGGCAATATACATCTAGTCTTAAATCTGCAGTTTGCACTAACTTACAAGTTTAATAACAACATACATAAAAATATACTAGGTCATGAAACTATCAAACGGTTGACTATGTCCTTGCTGTCTGTATTTCCCACAGTAATTTCTAGAACTTGCTGCAAGGTTTGATTACAGAGGCAGAAACTGTTGTTTGGATGTGAAGAGTTAGGTCTTCACGTTTTCTAGACCAATGCATAATGAAGTGATTATAACAGTAAGACAGTTCATAACTACAGCAGGATGTGGAATGAAAACATACTTAGATCCTGCAGAGAAACAAGTATAGGCACATGTGTAGAAACAAAGACAAATGTGCACACATTACAATTTTCTCATTCCAGGTGAATAGGAATCGGATCTGGAAGTTGATCACAAATATAATAATGATAACGTTATGGAAATATAAAAGAAATTAAAGCACAAATCTGACATTTCAATTTTAATCTTTCTAAAGAACAGCACAAACAAGACTAATGGAAAAAAAAATAACAACTGTACATAAAAACACACAAAATATAACCATTCCATGTTCCAATACAGTTTATATTGTGTATGTTATTATTTACTACAATAATTTTTTTGGTAAACTATTGGTCCAGTTTGTGATGTTTTTGAAGAAAGTTACTAGGAGTGAAATGTTGAATTTGTGTGGTGTGATATATAAATTATGTACTTCCTGAACATTATTTTATGATTATTATTCTAATTCAACTTTACACTGTGATTCCTATTCACCCGCTCCAAGACCAATGTAAGATATGTAAACTTGTCTATACTTCTTGTTTCTCCACGGACTCTACATATGTCTTATTGTTTCATTCACATAATGAGGTGGTATGGCCAGTTCTTTCTGGACACCTTTTCTTCCCAGAAAATTACCCAGTATCCACTTTAAGAGACTGGGTTGACCCCAGAGCTGTAAAGGTAGGAAAAAGGAATCCTTTCACGGCCAGAGATTGAACTTGGTAAGTAAATGCACTAAACACATCCACCGTGGCTATAAAGATCCATATACTTAAAAACACCTTTGTTTGAGTGAGCAAGGGATATGAACCTAACCCTTGGTGGTGGTAAGTTACTATGCACTAGGTCTGCATAAATGTACACAATGTGTGTCAGGTCTGTAAAACGTCTCTAGGTTTGAAACAAGTGTTGTCTTTAACAACATGATGTCTTATAAATGAGGACTGTTATTAGAAACATGACTTTCTGTCAAGCTAATTAAAAAACAAGCCACACAATAACAAAACACCCTGTTATCAATATGAAAGAGTTAATTCATGATCAATCATTCTGCTTGTTTGAAACGTAACAAATCGCACTCAAAAAGAATAATCAGTCTTGCTGCATGGCAAAATATGAGACATGATGTCAACTTGTCAAATGCCCAGAAATGTATTTTTGTGCCATTTCTTAAAATGGTATGGATAATAGATGGATCAAATATTATTTTACTAAAAACGTATGTAATATCTGTTTATATCTATCCTCTTCTAATTCTGCTCTCATCAATTTCCTATTTTCAATTTGTTTTTCATCTAGAATATTATAATTGACTTGCTTTAATCCAATCAATTCTATTAATTCTATGATTGCAGCACATCGGGAATGTATCTTCTAGCCACTTATAAGTTGTGTTGACTGTCCATGTTTATAGCTGTTTCATAGTTATTCAATATTTACATTTTTATGTCAACTTCTAAAAAGCTCCATATAGGAAAAATTGGAATTGTTCGGTGTCTTGTCCTTTGTTGTGGTGAATGCTTGTGAAATTCTTACTATTTCTATTTGTTGCCACTTGGAGAACATGTAAAACAAACAAAAAAATGCCTAAAAGTCGACAAGTTTGACTTCATTGCACCGAGTTTTATCCCATATGGCTCAGTCTCTTTCCGCAGCGCGGAAAGCGTTACACAAAGCACAAACTCCATAGCTCCAGCAACAACCCCCAGGAATCTCTGAAAAAATGTACATGTGAACCGAAGGATGCAGCTTGGAATCGAACCCGCAACCTTCGGAGCCAGAGTCAGACAACTTGACCACTTCGCCACAGAGACTCCCGAACTTGTAAAATTACATACTACAGTTAAAAGAAAACAACTACTTTTTAAAATCCAAATGATAGAGTGGTGAGCAATTCAATGTCTATATTGTGTTTGTTTTAATGTGCATTACCAATATATCACTCTACCTATTACTCTTTGCACAGTTACCATAAAACTTGTGACACTAGCATCCGCTATTAGAAATTTAGGTACTTTTGCCTTTATTCACCCCAAACGTCATCAGCTATATTTAGGGTCACCAGCTATATTTAGCACTGACGGTGATCTCTCTGTTCGGGTACAGTGCGTGCCAGTGCGTTTCAATTGCCCCACAGCATTTCTTTGGCTTTGGCAACCGTTTGATTGATTGATTGATTTAGGAATCAACATCACAGCATTCGGGGCATTCCTATAAGTGCTCCGTCCCCCATCCTCAGCAGCCAGCGAAGAGTTCCAACACTAATAGTACCAGTAGCAATCTGATTATAAGTCCGTCTTGCCTTTCCTCTGAGCGATGAGCGTCGGCCAGATCCCTTCGTCACTCCTCGTTGTCTCATTCTTGCCAGACCATGGTAATCCATTTGCTCCTCCGAGGTGTGCACGTGCTCCCACAAGGCCGCAACCACGTCTGCCTTGTCATGTATCAATACTCCACCAAGTTCTGCAGATCCAGCCAATCTGTCCGCCTGTTCATTTCCCAGCACACCGGCATGCCCCGGAGAAAAGATCCAGGAGATGCTTGTCACCCGTGACCTCCGAAGCGAAGCAAGCCACTCCGCACGAAGTCTGCCCGTCCTCACCCTCATCAGCATGCTTTCTGAGTCAGTTACAATCACGATGTGTGTGTGTGTCGTATTCTCCATCCAGCGGAGAGCCGCAGTGACTGCCTCCACTTCCATTCTTAAGCTGGATGTTGTGGTATCATATGCCAGGCTCTCCTGCCCCAAACATCGACCATTAGCTTTGGCTATGAACCCCCAGCCACTTCTCTCACCTCTTGACACCGAACCATCTGTGTAGATAATCACATCACTCGAGTGAGCATTGTCCTGAATTAGTTGCTGGATTTCCACTTCCGTGGCCCCTGCTGGCCACTCCCTGCTTAATGTGATTATAATTCTGCACAAGTCTGACTACTCCGCTGGCACTCTGACCCACTCCTCTCCACGCCTAATGTTCTCCAAGGGGCACACCTGTCTGATCATATCCTCTGCCTGAGCCATCCATGATTACCCTCTTATCAGTCGCTGACCCTTAACTGCGTCCAGCGCCTCCGTTTCTGGCAACCGTTTCTGTGTGAGTGTTGTGTGTCTGTCTCATCATGAGTTTTCTGGAACTGTCAGCAGCAGCTGTCCACGACAAGCAGAGTAGCGTTGCCTTTTCTGCAGCATCATGGTGCATCTTACATTCTGCTAGACGCTGTTCTCATAATCATATCATGGTGCTATACTATTGCTGACTGAGCACCAGGACAGATGGAGATGCCGACGACATTCACCATGTTGGCAGGACATCCCGCTGAGACAAGGCACATGGCTGCAAGGCGCGGGTCTCCCGTACAGACAGATCATTCTTATCGTATACTGCTGGTCTCAAGAGTTTACAAGCATTTCATATTGCCAGTTACAGTTGGGAGATGTCGCCGAGAGCAACTGTTGCACATCGATAAAATTGCGCACTGAGCTACGGCGCAACACAGGGAACCCCTGGATGTGACGTCATACCCTGGGATTTCATTTGTTTGGGGTGAATTAAGGCAAAAGTACCGAAATTTATTTTACCCCTCAAGGTGATTTTAAAAAAAATCAAAATGTAAACATCTCTACTACTCGCACACAAGCGTCTTCCTACATTCAATGAAGGGGGCACAAGACATTCACTAACAAATAATTACACTTTTCAACTTTAATAATGCTGTTATTTCGTCTTCACTCATCCACAATTTATTTGAATATCAGCTTTTGGAATGTAACAGTAGTCAGTTGTCATGTTGGGTCAGCCTCTAAGAACAACTGACAGGGAGAAATTACATAAAATAAATGACCTACACTCTCTACAATCTTTAGCCGCTCGTTGATGATCTTCTCTGTATGTCTGCGATATGCAGCATCTTGGGGAATCTGCTGCAGCTGGACAATGATATTGTTATATAAAGCTTTCAGCGTCTGCAACAGGCAAAGTTATAAAAAATAATCTCAAATTCTGTCAATTAACATTAGCGGAGTTTTAAATCCATTAAAACCTCTGCGATTGCTGCTTAAAGCAATTAGCCAGCATATACTCTAACTCAACTCCAATTGCATCATAATTATGATATTCAAAACAATGTTTTCCCGTAGTGAATTTGAATAACGAAGACACAAACAATAGATTGCACGATTTATTGCCTGGCATATTTCGCTGCATCTCGTCAGGTACATACTGCAGAAATCACACAACTTACGTGAAATTAACTAGATAAATCCTTCAAGTTGAAATATACACATATTCGCACAGTAATGTCACTTATCTACAACGGTAATTTTAAGCTGACTAATATGTCTTTCTGTTTACACAATTCTGGCTTGCGTTGATAGATCATAATTGCTTCTGCAAATTTTAACAAGCGAGTATTTTGTGTTCTAAACAACACGCGAAATGCAGTGTCTCTGGACACAACATGGCCACTGGCGACAATGTGCCTGCCGATTGAAGACGCCGGGAGCTTCCGGTGTGTCGTCACCTGGCATCCTGGCATCACACCTGTCCAGTACAAACGGGGCTTAGTACGGACCTTGTTTGACAGTGCTAGAAAGATATGCACCCAGGACACACTGACAGAGGAATTTGAAACTCTTAAGAATGTCTTAAACCTGAATGGGTACTCCACAGGATTTATAAAGCGCCATTGCCAACAGCCCAAACCCAAAGCAGATGTAACTACAGTCCCTAAACTCAAGGTATTCATCCAGCTAACCTTTCGAGGGGATGACGTAATGCAACATCTACAAGACCGGCTTACTACAGCAGTAGGTCGAACATTCTGTGCGGCAACTCCAGTCATTAGATGTAAAACCGTACCCATTCCTACACCAATAGTCAAAGAACCTGTTCCTCTGTACGCCACAAACAATTGTATTTACCAATTCACATGTAGATGCCAGGCCGTTTACATTGGTCGGTCGGAGAGACAGCTTAACAAACGGGTGTCAGAACACATACCTCAATGGGTCAACAAGATACAACACACAGGAGATGCTAGCCGCGAGGAGCCGACACACCGGAAGCTCCCGGCGTCTTCAATCGGCAGGCACATTGTCGCCAGTGGCCATGTTGTGTCCAGAGACACTGCATTTCGCGTGTTGTTTAGAACACAAAATACTCGCTTGTTAAAATTTGCAGAAGCAATTATGATCTATCAACGCAATCCAGAATTGTGTAAACAGAAAGACATGTTAGTCAGCTTAAAATTACCGTGGTAGATAAGTGACATTACTGTGCGAATTTGTGTATATTTCAACTTGAAGGATTTATCTAGTTAATTTCACGTAAGTTGTGTGATTTCTGCAGTATGTACCCGACGAAATGCAGCGAAAAATTGCCAGGCAATAAATCGTGCAATCTATTGTTTGTGTCTTCGTTATTCAAATTATGATATTCTCTATAATCTATCCTCTGCCCAATTAATTTAAATTCAAAGGACACACTGCTAAAGAAAACACAAAACACATTTATTTTTAAAAACATGTGCTTACATACCCACATGCACAAAACCTTGGCACTAAATTATGTTAAAGACAGAATCTAGCACAGATGTGCAGCAAAATATTTACACTTTTATGGTTAAACCTGGCATCAACTCATGCCACTAAATATTAGCCTAGTAACACATCAAAACCTGACATTAAATCATGCCACTAGAAGTAATACTGTACTTAGTTGTAAGCATAAAGTTGGTATCAAGCCAAACTGCTAAAGACAATATCTAGCCTAACTATGACAAAATCTGGCCCTGGTAATTGACAGTCCCAGAAAGTTTTGCAGCTGATGTCAAAGGGGGGAAATGACCACTATGAAATGTGTATTACTTTCAGAGGCTAAACACATGACAGAACTGTCTACTAAGCAAGCCAGGTTTCTTTAGGACACCTGACCATATGCAAAGGACTTCAAGCAGCTTCATGTGGCTTGTCTGGAGCAGACATTTGCAATCATCATTCCAATATTCTCTTGTCATTTGATATTTTGATAAACTCAGTGTTGCTGATATTATTATTTGTTGCTAGGCTATGTAAAGCATGCCACACATATCATTCCTTCTTTCTGTCTCTCTTGCCCAGTACTTTTTCCATATAAGGCAAATTTTCCTAATCCACCTCTGTTTATATATTTCATTTGTAGCTTACTTATCATTTTCATGTGTGATCTTATAACACATGATGCTGTCAATACCTCAGCATTCATTTTGTTCTTTGCCCAGGATACTCTGACCTACAACCCCATTGCCTCCAGTTTCTTTACCATTAAATTACTCATTGTATTTGCATCTATACTGAACAACAGGTAACACATCACTTGTCAATAAGTGGATTGCTGTGCTTGCGGTGATACTAGTATTTTATGTGTTGTTACTCCTGTAGTAAAAGAGTCTACATACAACATTCTTTTTCTCTTAACCTCTGTGCCACTGAATAGCCTAGATATTTACAAAGATTGACTTATTTTAGTTTTACACTTTTATTATGCATAGTAAATGGCATTTGTGCTTTCTTGGAAACTACCACTGAGTGACAATTGCAGAGACACAGTGGCTAGTATGCTTGTTCAGTGGTTATCTCTCACACACCCCTTGAGACAGGGATTATTTTCAATAACCAGGGCTCCCAGGTGACCCCGCCTAAAGTGAGTACTAGGA
This sequence comes from Cepaea hortensis, assembly GCA_963921405.1. NCBI lineage: Eukaryota > Metazoa > Mollusca > Gastropoda > Stylommatophora > Helicidae > Cepaea > Cepaea hortensis. Next base: position 80,111,115 of record OY992882.1, on the reverse strand, counting down.
GATATAATGGGAAGTCGAGACGGTTGACACGGTAATGATCACATCATCTATGAAGTGCCAAATGGTCTATAAAATTATGGACTTAGCTGCCAAACAATTTTGTTGCATGACCTTTGCAGGATGTTGTGATCACCACTGGGTTGATTTTCTAGGCAAGTAGTTTGTCAACACTTTCTGAATGAGAAAATGTTTACGTCCATCTTAACCCAGGGTAGGGGTTTAACTGCCTACCTCGCCATCAGCAATCAGGAAGTTTAAGATCGAGGGCTCTCATCATTTCAATCACGCCGACGTCTGATATACCCAATATGCTTCATGATGCAAGGGCTTTTTACTTTACATACCATGCTTTCTGGTAGTGTTGAGTAAATTATAGCCCTACCAAGTGGACATAGTTGTTTCCTGTGTGTTACTGGGAATTATAACAGGAGCAGAGAATAGTAACACTGTAGTCTACCATGAAAGACTCCTCATCCCATAAAGCACTTCATGGAGGTTTGGCGGTTGAGCTGTTAAGGCCCCTGAAGTGTTTATACTTGTGGCTGCGGTTTGCGTATGTTATGTTCCTAGTGTTGGACTGGTAGTGTGTAGTTCAGTCATTACTGAGATGAATGCGTGGAGCGACGCTGAGCTGTGGATTTCATCTGGAGTGCCTTTACACCTGTTTGCGGTTGTTTGTGTCATGAATTGCATGTTCGGAAAAATGGCAACCACCACCTGCTGAACTAACTGGGTTTGCCTTATGCAATGGTTGCAGTGGCTGATGGTTTTCTAGTGACCGCCACTTCCACTGAAGATGAACTATTTTTTTGTGGCGGACTTGTGTTGGCATTATGGCAGCGGCATTATGCATAGTATACATGTGCTGGCTGTCGGTTTTTCAAGACTCCTGTCTGTTCCACTTTTCACATGGGGCAGCAAGGAGCACATTGTATGATATTTACTGGCACAGGAATGGAGCATTAAGGGGCAACCTTTTGTCATAAAGTTGGAACAGCGATTAACTAACATTAGCTGTTGAGCTGAGCTAGGAACCGACATCACTGCACTCAGGACATTCCCATATGTGCTCTGTCCCTTCATTTAAAGCCAGCAAAGAGTTCCATTACTAATCATTCCCACCGCTATATGATTGAAAGTTCTCTTGGTCTTCCCGCTCAGTTGCGAGATTTTATCAGAGTCCATGCCAATCCCCCACAATCTCATCCTTTCCACACATGGGTTCTCAATCTTTTCCTCCGCCTTCACTTGGTCCCACAGGTGCGCGACCACCTCTCCCTTGTTCATAGATAATCAACCACCAAGAGGTGCATTCCCTGCCAGCCTATCAGCCTGTTCATTCTCCAGCACTCCCGCATGGCCAGGGCAAAAAATCAATGCAATTCTTACAATCTGTGACCTCTGAAGTGAGGTGAGCCATTCCACACGAAACATTCCTTTCTCCACTTTACTAATCATACTCCTTAAGTCCATGATGAAGACAATGTGTGTTGCAGTGGTCTCCTCTAACCAACGGAATGCCGCTGTGACTGCTTCCACCTCCATTCCCATGCTGAAGGTCGCAGCCTGATATGCCATACTCTCCTTTTTCAAGAATCATCCATTAGCCTTTGCAATGAAACCCCATCATCTCCATTTGTTTCTCACCACTGACCCGTCAGTATAAATCACTACGTCACCTTGATGTGTATTACTCTGGATCAGTTGTTGCACCTCAAACTCTGTGCAGCCCGCTGTCCATTCTCTGCACTCACGGCCGAGTGTTACTATTACATTGTGCCATTCCGTCCTGTCTGCCGGTACTCCAACCCACTCTTTTTCACGATTGATGGTCTCTAGATCACAAACCAGACATATAGATATTTCCGCCTGTGCCATCCAGGACCTGCCTCATCTTAGTCTATGATCCTTGACCATATCCATGGCTTCATGCAGGGGGTGATCCCTACCTGCAGCAACTCTCAGGTACCATTTGGCCTGAAGGACCCTATGCCTGTCCGTCATTGTTGGTAGCGCCAGGATATGCCTCATGCATATAATTGGTGTGTCCTTTGTGCACACCAGAATCACCCACATGGCCGCATTTTGTACGTGCTCCAACCTTTCAAGCTGACTCTTTGATACTGTCAGGAGCTCCAAACCATACTCAATAAGAGAAATTATTAACTGCTGAAAGAGCCTGTAAAGCATCCTCTGCTCTACCTCGGTTGCTGCCATAGCCCTCAAAGCATTAAGTCCCCTACCAGAGTTCACCACCAAAGCCTCCACATGATCTTTAAAAGACATACACCCATCGAAGGTGATACCCAAGTAATTCAATTTACTCTCTCCACTAAGAGGACATCCATTCAATTAACACATAGTACATCTGCCTTCACAATCCAGTTATCCAGGAAGTACCACACAACCAATATCTTGTCTGGATTTAAAGCGGCCCCTGCGTCCCTGCACTACTAACTTTAGCTGCAAACACCAACCACTCATGAACAGGTCTATAAAGGGTTTGGTATGAGTTGGCTGAAAACCTATGTTCCTTTAGGAAATTAAAGGCAGAAGAAGTAGACAAACACGGTAAAATATGATGTTAGGAAAACAATTAGCAATTATGTCTATCTAAGGAAACAAGACAAGATGTAACCCTACCTTGTGTGGATGACGAGAAACAGCCAGTCCTGTTAGTCCAGTTGACTGTTAACCCAGAATAAAACATTTTAAAAATTATTACAAGTGCATGCAATTGTGTTAGATAAATAAATTGAAATACAACGTGCCATGACATGATGGTCAATGTGAGGGATGCATATTTCACCATCTATCTGACACAACCCCCAACAATCGGAGGCCAAGTCTGTGCTCTTATCCGTTCTTCTTTCTTCCTTTGTCCCTCATCTGAGCATAGAGCCTTAACTAAGTCACTACAAGCCTTTATATTGTAGGTTCGTTTAGTTTGATTATGCGATACAAAACTGGAAACCGGAAACCGCTCCTGCGCAGAATGATCGAGTGTCCCCCCCCCCCAAAAAATGGCTATGTAACGACCATTTGTGTGGATATATGAAAGTTAACACCTTTCTCCGTAATCCTGTTCATCCACAAGAGGAACACAGCTGCATGAGATTCAGCAGCAGATCACGTTGTGTTGGTTACTTACGAGGTATGTGAGCCAGTTGCTCAGAAAGCAATGGAAAACTACTGAGTGTAATCTTGCTACGAACATCAACAACACTGAAAAATGCTGGTGTTGGCTGCAATGTCCTGTAAAGGGATATGCAACTTCTTTTTTAAAAAAGACCATTCATGCTTCCGATATCGTTCATTCATTCAAATATCACATGACAATAACAACCACCATGTTAGTTTCTGCTGAACAGGTTCGTCTAATATTCCATGCATAGTGACTGGTTGAAATTATCATGACTTTTTAATAGATGTACCTCAGAGTAGCTGCTGACACCGATCACCCGTTGCATGAGGCGCTGGATGCAGTTAAGGGCCAGCGACTGATAAGAGGGAAATCATGGATGGCTCAGGCAGAGGATACGATCAGACACGTGTGCCCCTTGGAGAACATTAGGCGAGGAGAGCAGTGGCTCAGAGTGCCAACGGAGCAGTCAGACTTGTGCAGAGTTATAATCACATTGAGCCAGGAGTGCAGGGAATGGCCAGCAGGGGCCACGGAAGTGGAAATCCAGCAACTAATTCAGGATAATGCTCGCCTGGGTGATGTGATTATCTGCACAGATGGTTCGGTGTTGAGAGGTAGTAGAAGTGCCTGGGGTTTCTTGGCAAAGGCTAATGGTCGACGTTTGGTGCAGGAGAGCCTGGCATATGATACCACAACATCTAGCTTAAGAATGGAGGTGGAGGCAGTCAGTGCAGCTTTCCGCTGGATGGAGAATACGTTACACACACACATCGTGATTGTAACTGACTCAGAAAGTATACTAAGTAGGGTGAGGACAGGCAAGCTTCATGCTGAGTGGCTTGCTTCACTTCGGAAGTCAAGGGTGGCAAGCATCGTCTGGATATTTTCTCCGGGGCATGCTGGTGTGCTGGGGAATGAACAGGCAGACAGAATGGCTGGCTCTGCAAAACTTGGTGGAGTATTGATGCATGATAAGGTAGACGTGATGGCGGTCTTGTGGGAGCACGTGTACACCTCGGAGGAGCAAATGGATCACCATGGTCTGTCAAGAATGCAACAGCGTGGAGTGACGACCAACATGCCCAGGCTGACCTTCTGGCCTAGAGAGACAACAATGGAAGATGAAACTCTATGGACCGCTGAGTGAACTAAAAAATACTGTTAGATTCATACAAGAGACAACATTGCAGTTATAAACATATTTCAAGCGAACAAAAGAAGGAGGATAAGAAGAAGAAGAAGAAGAAGAAGAAGAAGAAGAAGAAGAATAAGAAGAAGCGTACTGAGCGTCAGGACAGATGGAGATGCCGACGGCGACATCTCCCCGCTGAGACAAAGCCACATGGATGCAAGGCTCGCGTCTCCCGTACAGACAGATCATCATCATTCTTTTCATATACTACTGGTCTCAAGAGTTAAAAAGCATTTCATTTTGACAGTTACAGTTGGGGGGATGTCGCCGAGAGCAACTGTTGCACACCGATAAAATTGCACACTGAGCTACGGCGCAACACAGGGAACCCTTGGATGTGACATCATACCCTGGGATTCTGTTTGTTTGGGGTGAATTAAGGCAAAAGTACCCCCAATTTTTATATACTGACTATATATGCTATTTCTACATCCTCTCTATGATTCATTGCAAAAGCAAAACAAAAGAACAGCAAAAGTGCCCTGTTGTCACTGTTGACGCAGGACTCTGGCTGATCATTAGTTATTAAGTCCGTATAATTCATCTTGATAATGAAACTGCGATTGGCCTAGCAATTTGGCAGTGAATACTTAAATGTTGCCGCCTGTTTTGTTCCCCTTCAACTTCAACCCTGGCCCTACGCTAAAATAAAAAAGTAAAAACCTACTCACTACACTACTCGTCGAAGGATACATAAATTGATGCACATTTTCAACAGTGAAACATTACCTAAGAAGTATACAACAGAAGATTAATCTTATACCAAGTTTTTTTTTTTTTTTTTTGGTGTGAGTGTGAACAATAACATATCTAAAAAATAAACTAGCTGATTTAACAACAATACGCTTACATTGAAACTTACCACTTTGGTGGCCATTTTGCCTTTTGAAGGTCAGGGTGTAAACAAAAAACAAATTTCGGTTCTAATTTCCCCTGTCACTTTCATTTAATTTACATATACATATATTAATTATTCTTAATATTTATATGCTATAATACAAAAATAATAACTTAGATTTGTTTGTGTGTATAATGGTGCCAATGAAAATAATGCCGCATGGATTTGTTTAGTTAGCGAGGTTTGTTTCGGACAATATTTTTTAAGAGTATTATGTCTGTAAAATCAATGCTCAGTGGAAGTTTTATCGGCACAATTTATGGGCGTCGTCTGTTTTCAGAGACTAATTGGGATAGTTGATAGTTGTTTGTCAATCACAGCTGATATTTCATGCTCGTCTTTTTAATTATAAAGTACAGTTTGAATAGATAAACATTAAAATATAATGTTTTAAACAACAAATACATTATTTATATCTTAAATACATATGAATAAATTTAAAATAGCACTGTATATAATTAATAATAATATTAATTAATATTATTAAATAATAATAATAATTTAAATAATTAATATATAATAATAAATTAATAATTAATATCTCTGATTTAAGCAACAATAGTAAATTTACTATTACTGTTATTATTATATTTATTAGTAATAAATTTGTTTAACATGACAAGTAATCAAACTAATAGTTTATCAGAAGACACAAAGCTAATTGCAGCCACAGCTATAGCGTCTTTTCACAATAGTATCATATTCGTTTCGAATGATAAATCTGATAATGATAGCAGTGATAGTAGTACTAGTAGTAATAGCAATAGTGTTACAATCTATGCCGCAGCAGCCAAAGATGGAAAGGACAGATCAAATTCCTCAACAAAATCATACTATCTTTGGCTTCTCTCATCGTTTTCAGCATTAGGGGGATTTCTGTTTGGATATGATACTGGTGTTATCTCTGGGGCAATGCTGTTCCTTAAGGATGAGTTCTCATTGTCCTCAGTTTGGCAGGAGGTTATAATTAGCATTACAGTCGGCTTTGCCTTCATATCAGCACTATTAGGAGGGTTTCTTAATGATAAATTTGGGAGAAAGGTTGTTACACTAATAGCAAGTTTTATGTTCACTGTTGGGGCAATAATCCTTGGTCTTGCACAGAACTTAGGAATGCTATTTTCTGGCCGCCTGATCCTTGGCATTGGAATAGGTAAGTTGTGTTATACAACGTTTTTAACACTCATTCTAAACGGCAGTAAAGGCAAAAGGATTGATTGAATTACACCTGGTTTTATCCCAAATAGTTTGGTCTATTTCTACAGAGCAGCCTGCAGAGAGTGTCTCATAGAGCTTGAATTTCATAGCTTCAGTGACATGCAAGAGTTTTTCTGAAAACATTGCACTTGTGAACCTTCAAAGCATGCAGCGTGACCACTTTAACATAGAGTCCCTCCCCCCTTCCCCCCTCCAATTTTCCCTTCCCACCACCCCCCTCAAATACTCATTCTGCAACCAGCAGATCACCTCACCTTCATCTGCTACCTTCTTAGTATCATTGTACTCCTTTAAAAGTGTCATAGACATTTATGTCCTTGCACATTTCTTGGTCTTTGGCATTCTGGATACATTCTCTTGGTCAGTCTCTGCCTCTTCTGCTGCTGACATTTCCAGTAGTCACATTGTTCTCTGATGTCTCTGTTCTAGTTATGTAACCAACATACAATTCTTGCCTCTTTCTTATAGTTACATATAATATTATGTTTTCCTTAGTCTCTTCCAGGCAGTCATTGTTAGTTTGGCTAATCAAGGTATCACATTTTACTTCCTAGTGAACAAAATACTGTAAAGGACAGATCCCCAATATTTTTTTTTTTTGGGGGGGGGGGGGGGGGGGGGAATATTTCCAATATGTTTTAAGGATGTACTAGGGGGAAAGTGAATACACTATCCAAAGAGGTGGACATTTTCTTTTGGTAGACAATATTAACAGATGGCTTAGAAGTCCATCAGACAAATGCAGTTCAGAAAGTACTGGCAATTCAGTAAAGCTAACCTTCCATGCAGATAACAATTACACCACATTTTGATAATAGCAACATATTTTCAAAAGCATCTGCGCATTTTTTTTTAAAGGTTTTGTTATGGTGTTTGCTCGCTTTGAACTCAAGCGTAGTCCATACACACTATTTATAGTAGTGATGGACTGAATTTTGCATGTGGATTAGCTTTCCCTATTAACTGTGTCTCTCGCCAACAGCCGAACCTACTCCGACTTCAGAAGTACTTGTAATTTACGTCCCCATGTCAAGGACGACAGGTCAACATTTTAGTCTGGTGTAGGGGTTGAACCTCTAACCTCAGCATCAGCACACCGGAACATCTGAGCATAACTAACATTTCAAACAAAGATCACAATCAAGAATAAAGAATTTGAAAATGTCACAAAATGTGAATATCTTGGCTTTGTCTATATCTATAAAAATCGTTGTATGTATGTATGGATGTATGTGGATCCGTCCTTTATGCGTTCGCGAACGGTCCATCCGATTGAGATGAAATTTTCTACACGTTTTCCTTTCATTCCTGTGCACCCAACTGTCATAGTTTTATCTATCAGCTATCAGATATTACCTACCTAAAATTTAATTTTGTAATTACATGACTGAACATAAGAAAATATAAAAAAATATAAAAAAGGGATATAACTTTTAGTAGCATTGTTATATCTTAAGTTAAGTCCCCTGGCTATAGATTAAATGAGTTGATTGACGATGAATTAAATGAGATGCTCCCCACCAGGGACTGGGTGCAGCCGGGCCAGGTCAGACAGACAGATAGACAGACTGACAGACAGATAGTCGGGAACGGGAGCCAAGTTTACTTTAGATAGATCTCTTCCAATCATATTTTCTATCTATTCTTCTATTCTATCTATATTTTATTGTTATGTTCGGGCCGAACATACATACATAGACAGACAGACAGACAGACAGACAGATAGATAGATCGATCGGGAACGGGAGCTTATATGACTACTTATATGAATTAAATGAGATGCTCCCCACCAGGGCCTGGGCGAAGTCGGATCGGGTCGGACAGACAGACAGACAGACAGACAGACAGACAGATAGTCGGGAACGGGAGCTTATATGACTACTTATATGAATTAAATGAGATGCTCCCCACCAGGAGCTGGGCAAAGCTGGGCCGGGTCAGACAGACAGACAAGTAAACAGACAGACAGACAGATAGATAGATAGATAGGTAGATAGATAGATAGATAGATACATAGATAGATACATAGATAGATACATAGATAGATAGATAGATCCCCGCCAGAGCCTGGGCGAAGCCGGGCCGGGCAGCTAGTAGTCAATAAACCAGTCTCCCTGGCGAAGTGGTTAATGACTTTCTCCGTAATCCTGTATATCCACGTGAGGAACACAGCTGCACAAGATTTTGCAGTGGATCGCATCGCATTGGATACTTACGGGGTATGTGAGCCGGTCACACAGAAAGCAATAGCAAACATCTGAGCGTAATCTTGCCAAGAACATCAACAACAGCTTAGAAATACCGGTGTTGACTGCAACGTCCTGTAAGGGATATGTAACTTTAAAAAAAAAAATAATCAACAACAGCTGGGACTGTTCAGAAGAAGTCAGAAACTGCCCATAGCAATGCACAGGTTAAACAGTATTACGAACCTATAGTATAGCACAAAAACATAGCAATGTACAGGTTAAACAGTATTATGAATCTCTATTATAGCACAACAACATAGCAATGCACAGGTTAAACAGTATTATGAACCTATAGTTTGGCACAACAACATTGCAATGCACAGGTTAAACAGTATTATGAACCTATATTATAGCACAACAACATAGAAATTCACAGGTTAAACAGTATTATGAATCTATATTATAGCACAACAACATTACAATGCATACATGTTAAACAGTATTATGAACCTCTATTATAGCACAACAACATAGCAATGCACAGGTTAAACAGTATTATGAACCTATATTATAGCACAATAGCATAGCAATGCACAGGTTACACAGTATTATGAACCCATAGTATAGCACAACATTGCAATACACAGGTTAAACAGTATTGTGAACCTATATTATAGCACAGTAACATAGCAGTGCACAGGTTAAACAGTATTATGAACCCATAGTATAGCACAACAACATAGGAATGCACATTTTAAGCAGTATTATGAACCCATGGTATAGCACAACAACATAGCAATGCACAGGTTAATCAGTATTATGAACCTATAGTATAGCACAACAACATAGTGATGCACAGGTTAAACAGCATTATAACCTATAGTATAGCACAACACTAACAAATAAATTAAAGAAACATTCTGAGAAAAAATGCATTTTCCCGTGGCAGCTTGTGGTTGTGAGTCATGGAGCATTTTGCAATTACTAAAAATAAAATCTAGACTTTGTAACTTTAAAACGACAGAAAGGTTCATAAAATATTGTGGACCAAGAAGAAGAAGAATACTGACATTCTACGAGATGAACATCAAAGAAAACTTGCTCATAAATATCCTCAAGCCTTAGAAAGTGAATTACTTTGGTCATATTAAATGTCACAGTGGCTTGGAGAGTACAGTAATGAAAGGCATGCTTCCAGGAAGAAGAGGCAGGGTCCAATGAATATTTGTGAACAGCCAACTTCTTTGTTTCATGAACATCATTCACTTTATTCACAGGTTTAGCTTCCATGACAGTCCCTGTGTACATTGCAGAGAGTGCACCTGCTCCTGTACGTGGTCGTTTAGTTACTATCAACAATCTCTTCATAACAGGAGGTCAATTTGCAGCAAGTTTGATTAATGGCGGTTTCAGTTATGTTAAGCCAAATGGGTGGAGGTAAGTTTTCTTTTTATTGTTTAGATCACTCATGACTGTTTGTCACTTTGACAATGGTGTTTAATAGTTTATCTGTCATTCTAAAAGTCTGTGAGCAAAAAGTGAAAATGTTCTTTTTGATTGGCTATCATATTATCTTTTATATGTTTACTGTATCATTTAAAGTGGCCAGTACCTAAATTTTCAGAGCTTCACACCTGTCCAGTATAAACGGGGCTTAGTACGGACCCTGTTTGACCGTGCTAGGAAGATATGCACCCAGGACACACTGACAGAGGAATTTAAAACTCTGAAGAATGCCTTAAACCTGAATGGGTACTCCACAGGATTTATAAAGCGCCACTGCCAACAGCCCAAACCGGAATCAGAAGTAACTACAGTCCCTAAACTCAAAGTATTCATCCAGCTAACCTTCCGAGGAGATGACTTAATGCAACGTCTGCGGGACCGGCTCACCACAGCAGTCGAGCGATCATTCTGTGCTGCAGCTCTAGTCATCAGGTACAGAAACACACTGATCCCAGTCCCAGCAGTAAAAGAACCTGTAGCTTTGTACGCCAAATCAAATTGTATTTACCAATTTACATGCAGATGCGAGGCCATCTACATAGGCAGAACTGAGCGACAGTTACATTGCAGGGTTTCGGAACATATTCCGAATTGGTTGGACAAGATACTACACACAGAAGATGGTAGCCTAGGCAGGCCGACACACCGGAAAAGTCTGGCTTCATCGGTCGGGAGACATGTGCTCGAGAGTGGTCACGTCGTTGAAAGAGACAGTGCCTTCCGTGTGTTTTTCAACACACAAAGTAGTCGATTGTTAAAGTTTGCTGAAGCTATACTAATCAACCTTCGTAAGCCGTCCTTGTGTAAGCAGAAAGACATGTTAGTCAGTTTAAAATTACCGTGGTAGACAATCGACATTACTGTGCGAACATGTGTATATTTCAGTTTGAAGGATTTATCTAATTCTTCTTCTTCTTCTTCGTTCATCCGGAGTTTTTTTCCGGATGTGATTGCGTTGTGCCTGTTTACAGCAGAGCTGCGTTCTTGCGCCGTTAGGCCGACACATCCGACTTCTGCGGGCATTTGTTGACCGGGTTAACCTTCCCGGATTTATCTAATTAATTCACGTAAGTTGTGTGATTTCTGCAGTATATACCTGACGAGATGCAGTGAAATATGCCAGGCAATAAATCGTGCAATCTATTGTTTGTGTCTTCGTTATTCAAATTAAGAAATATTTTATTTGAGTTGAGTTGAGTCACAAACCGACATGACAGCACTTTGGACATTCCCATATGTGCTCCATCATCATCTTCAATGGCCAGTGAAGAGTCCCAATACTAATGGTACTAATTGTAGTCAGATGATATGTCCGGTATAACCATTCCTTGGAGTATTGATTGTTGACCAGTACCTCTGGTCACTCCCTGCATTGACATTTGTCCTATATTTTTGTTAAGTAAGAATGTATACAGCAGACAATTGGTTTATAAAAAAACCATAGTTCATTGGCTAACAAGATTTTAATGTGTGATATTATCTTTACATGTTATAAAGTTTCAGCATTTTCTCAGTTAATGAGAATAATTATATACACAAACAATTATTCCATCAGTATGTTTATCACTGTGTGTCTTTATAGTACAACACATTCTTCAGTTTAACATAAATACATTCATTCTTGATGTTTAATCTTCCCATTACAGTATTTTTTTTTCTCCCCGCGTTTCCATCCTGTTTCAGGATATTGCGGTCAACACCAGCATCTTTCAGCTGTATGTTGATTCCTAGGCTAGATTACGCTCATCAGCACGCCGCGACTTTCTGAGCGACCGTCTCCATACTCTCATAAGTCATTGGGGCGATTCGAACCACTTCTAATTCTCGTGCGCTCATGTCGACCACGAGAGTGTTCAGGGTTAACGGAGAAAGCTGCTAACCCCTCGGCTAGGCAGCCGGCCCATTACAGTATTAGTTTATTATATTTTGTTTTTTCCATCCTTACAATAACCTTGTTACTAAGAATTTTTGTGGTCATTTACCTTCTTCTAGAATGGGGAACAATTGTAATGCAGTGACTAGCTTGCTTGCCTGCCAGCATGTTGGTCATGTGTTTGAAGCCCTATTTAAAAAAAAAAAAAACATTTCCTGGACTTCCACGTCAACCCTGCCTAAAATAGGTACCAGGAAATGTTCATGGAGTAAAGGTGGCTTACATGATATTGACCACATGATGCATCAAATGTCGATTGGTCTTTTCAAGAAGGAGGCTACCACCATATACCCAATAAGTTTCAAGGTATGACAATGAACCTTTTTACCTCCATGGAGCCATTTATTCAATACTTTTCTTGATATTTCTTTACAGATATATGTTGGGACTTGCTGGTGTTCCATCTGCTATTCAGTTTTGTGGGTTTTTCTTCTTGCCTGAGAGTCCTCGCTGGTTGATGAAGAAGGGTAAAGAGACAGAAGCTAAAGTGGTTTTGAAAAGATTACGTGGCCTCAACCATGTTGACGATGAATTAACTGAAATAAGAGATGCTATCAATGCAGAGCTTGAAAACAAAGGTAATGATATCTTCTTGTTACACTTTTCACAGTTTAGTAGCAATGAACTTAGCATACTGCAAATTAACATTAACACTTTTGTTTATATCACACTTGTAATAGAATGATCAATTAAATTGAGAAAGAAAATAAGCAGAAGTTTTACTTATTACATATCCATTGTTCTTTTCCTTGAATTAAAAATGACAATGCCTGAATTAACACATCCAATTAAGTCTTTTGAAGTCAGTAACAAGACCTTTTGACATAGTAATTCTACAGACATATGCTCCAACAACTGATTATAGTGATGAACAGCTAGAAGAACACTATGAAGACCTGCAACAAACACTGAAAGTTGTAATATCATCAGAGATCTTGGGAGACATTCTTCTTTCGTTCGCCTGAAATATGTCTATAACTGCAATGTTGTCTCTTGAATGAATCTAACAGTCTATTTTAGTTCACTCAGCAGTCCATAGAGCTTCCACTGTTGTCTCTCTAGGCCAGAAGGTTTGCCTGGATATGTTGTAGTTTGGGCAGTCCTGTAGTATGTGCTCTGCTGACTGCGACGCCAAACCACATGCACACATGGCTGAGTCACCAATCTTGAATTTTGTATACATGTGATTGCGTAATCTACTATGTCCTGTTCTGAGGTGCAGAATAATGACCTATTCTGGTCTGTCCATAATGTGGTAGTCGTCTTGAGTAAGGTTTGGTGGCCTTCTGATTGATTTGATCATTCTTTTCTTTTGGTGGTATGTAATGGGCACATCAGGTTCTTCTTTTGCTCCTTCCTTAGCCAATCGATCAGCTCTGTTGTTTCCAGGTACTCCACAGTGGGATGGTATCCACTGTATGGTGACCTTATGCTGACTGCTAAGTTCAGAAAGTAATGGTCCTTAGAACTGACAATTTCCCAGACAGGAGCACCTCTGTTACTGATTTTGCATCTGTCAATATCACCACAGGATGTGTACCATGGCTGGTATTTTGTAATTTCTCTGTTGCTATCTTGATTGCCTCAATTTCAGCATCATAGCTATGGCAGTACTTTCCTGTTGGAACTCTGGCCATGTCCCTAGTATTATTTGGGTACTCTATGTACACACCCGCTCCTCTATTTCGAACAGCATTTTGTGCTGACCCATCTGTGTAGACTCGGATCCAGAGATCCTGTGGGTATTCGTCATCAAGGAAGCTGAGAGTGGCTGTTCTGCACTGTACACTGTTCTGTTCTTCCTTGTCAAATATTCCTCTCACCTTTGAATGGATTTGTAGCGATAGTCTATGTTCATCTTTCCATGGGGTTCACTCTGGAATAGTTGTCAGGGGTATACCAACTGTGGAAAGATCAGTGGTTTCTCTGCAGAGTCGTTTGGCCTGGAGGATAAAACTACTTCTTTTCAACCGCCCCATAACTAAGTTTTCAAATCGGTTCTTCATAGGGTCGCCTGGCAAGCTGAGGAACTTTTCTGCTTGTATTAGTGTTTTTGTATCTCTGCGTTCTCTCAGTGCTTGTGTCCTCCCAATTTTCTCCATTGCTACTATAGGAGTTGATCTCATCCCTCCTGTGATGACTCTAAGAGCTTGATGTTGCACTTTTTCCAGCTCTTGTAGTGTGATTTTTGATGCTGAACACCACGCAGTTGAACCGTATTCCAGGTGTGGTCTTATGCTCTGTTGATAAACTTTGCTAAGTATTTTCCCACTGGCTCCCCATGTGGTTCCACTTAGTTTTCTCAGGATGGCTATTTTCCTTCTGGCTTTTGCTACTGCTTTTTTATGTATTTTCTCCATATCAGCCTGTCGCCGAATGTTACACCAAGGTATGTAGGTTCTTTATCTTCTCTTAGGGATTTTCCATTTATCTGGATGATCCCTGCCTTTTGTTTCGGAGAGAGGGTAAATAGATTGGTGCTGCACTTGTCAGTGTTTATGCTGACTCACCATCTATCCGCCCATACTACAAATGTATCTACAGCTCTCTGTAGCAATATGGTGGCCACTGATGCATGTTCATTTATGCTCCACAAAACCAGGTCATCAGCGTATATTGCCGCTTTAATTCCATCCGGTAGATTAGCAACAAGATCATTGATGAAGATTAGAAAAAGTGTGGGAGACAAGACTCCACCCTGACGTAATAGTACTTTCTTGCTCTTGAGACCGTCTATCTGTACTCGGGCTCTTCTGTTGTGCAAGTATGCTTTCACCCATTTGTACATTCTGCCATTACAGTTTCTCAGCTTCCTCATCAGACCTACTTTCCAGACTTTGTCAAAGGCGTTCTTCAGATCTATCCATGCTGCAAGTAGCTTCTTCTCTTGGAATGCATTCTCAACTTCTTGAGAGAGATAGGTTATCTGATCTTCTGTAGAGTAGCACTGCTTAAAGCCAGCCTGTTGTGGCACAAGGATGTTTTCACTCTCAATGTACCACTGTAGTCTGTGATTGATGACACGTTCCATTGTTTTGCAGAGACAGCAGGTGAGGCTAATTGGTCTGTAGCTGGACGCAATGGAACTGTCTTTCCAAGATTTTAGAAGGGGTATCATGATTGTTTCTCTCCAGGCTTGTGGAACACTGCCTAAGGTCCAAGTGTTATTGAAGATCTGTAACAGCTTTGCTTTGGCCTCTGTTCCTAGGTTCCTGATCATTTCATTGGAGATACCATCAGCTCCTGGTGACTTTCTCATTTTCAGTTTTGATATGGCTAGCTCCATTTCATTGATTGCGATAGGTGCCTCCATAACCTCATGTACTATTTCCTTCTGTCCTGTATGTTGCCATTTCTCTTGAATCTCTTGTTGTTTCTCTGGACTAATTTTGATATTGTTATCTTGTGCGAATGAGCCCACAGAATGGTCAGCTGCTTGCTTTCCTGTTAAGATGTTTCCATCTTTATGTAGTGCAATGCTTTAGCTTCTCCCTGTGCCCTCATCGTTAAGCTGTTTTATTAGCTTCCACAACTTCCTTGTGTCTCTTTCAAAGTTCAGAGACTGTTTTCTCCTGCCAGCTTTTCCATCTAGCCTGCAGCTGATCCCTTTGAAATTTTGCTTTTGCGTGCTGGTATTTATTGTGGTGCTCTTGGCAGGAGTTGACCTCTGCTTGCCTTCAACACACTTCCACATCATTATGCAACTGTTCCAGTTCACTACTCCAGTAGGGTTTATAATATTTACGGGCTCCTCTTGGTACTGTTTCTCATGCTGCCATTAGTATGCATTTCCCAAACTCTTCAACTACTTTATTTATATCCTTCTCAGTGTTCAGGTTTCTAACCAGTATGCTGGTGCGATGCTTGTACATTGCCCAGTTTGCTTTCTTGTAGTTCCACCTTGAGAGAGTGCTGCTTTCACTTACAAGCTCATTTTCTAAATTAAAAAGAATGGCCGATGGCCACTGCCTCCTGGCTGTTTCCCAACAATTAGTTTAATGTTCCACTCCAGGAACATGAATGCAAATGTTGGAAACGTTAAATCACAAACAGCCAAACAATGATGGTGTTGATTGCCACATCCAGTAAAGGATATGCAACTATTTTTTTATTTTAGTTACTTTTAACTCAGTAAAGCTGATTATCTTAGATTGTTTTTTAAACCCTTGTTTTATGATATTTTACTGAATTGATTGAATGTTTCTGATCCAACAAGTCAATAATTAAACAAAAGCACTGAAAACCAATTCTTATGCGCAGGCTATATACATATTCAAGTAAACAAAGGTACTAAAAAGAGTCTTAAAGAGTCTGAAGCACACTGTTTAGAAACTTTGATAAATGAATTTTTTCCTGATCTTGCAGACAAGTAGTATATTTTACCATGGTAGTATGTTTCTTGTTATTTTTTATTTTATATTTTTAAGTATGTTTCTATAACATGTTTTGATTTTAAAAGATGTACAACCTTCAAGTAAAAGGAAGTAATGTCAATACTTAATTTTACTCTTTCAGATGAGAATACTTTCATTCGAATGCTGCAGACCCCGTCAGTGAGGAGAGCAGTTATTGTTGGATGTGGACTGCAAGCATTTCAGCAACTGACTGGTATAAATACAGTTATGTAAGTTGTTTGTTTATTAATATGACACAACAGATTGAAATACTCCTATTTTTTTTGCTTCTTTTCTAAACAAATATTCCATAGTCAGGTAGCTGATAACATTTTTGCCTTTTCTAAACAAATATTCCATAGACAGGTAACTGATAATAGTTTTGTCTTTTCTAAACAAATATTCTATAGTCAGATAGCTGATAGCAATTTTGTCTTTTCTAAACAAATATGCCATAGTCAAGGAGCTGATACCATTTTTACACAGTTTTTACCATGGGGTGGTAGTATCTGTGATGAAGTGATTATGCCCTTGCCTTGCGTTCCAAAGGTTATGGGTTCAATTCCAGCTTATATCGTTTGGTTCTCTGAGACTCCTGAGGGTCATCGCTGGAGCTATGGAGTTTGTGCTTTTGTGCAATGCTTTCGGTGGGCCACCTTGTGGAAAGAGACCGAGCTCTATTGGATAAAACCTGGTGCAATGAAGTTGATCTTTTTACCTTTTCTGTAATCACAGAGTGTCACTGGTAGGAGCTGTGGTAACATAGTGGTTAGTGCGATGGCCTGTCAAGATAGTCATCTGGGTTCAGTCCCGGAGGTCAAATTATATTTTTTAGCAACCATTATTGCTCTGGATCAAACATGGCTTCATAAAAATCAGTATCAGACAATTTTAAGAATTTTCTTGGATTTATGTCTGAAAGGAAAAATGTGGAGGTAGGGGACCGGTCACTCCACCTCATATGGATTGGCCCTAAAATAAGTGAAATCTTAGTGCTTTACACACAAAACGTAGTATCTGCTATGGAACTGCCTATACCTTATAACTGGTAGGTAGAGAGATTAAACTATATAGGGTCAATAAAATCAGAAAAAGTGAAAACAAAGATAATATGCAAGATAATCCAAGCACAGGCAACATTCTATCAAATGAAGAACATTCTGTGATTGATATCCCAATCCATGGAAGTCAGTAAACATGTGATAGGGTACTACTGTGTACCTGTGAATCATGGATACTGAATAAATAAGTAGGAAGTAGGAAGAAACTAGAGGCCACAGAGATGTGGTTTGTTGGTAGAATGCTAAGGATCTTTTGGATGGCTAAGGAGACAAATATTGAAGTACTTCTTGTTTTCATATTCTTTTTATTTTGTCTTTGAGAATTCTAGTGGAGTATAGGCCCACTGCCTGGCATATACCAAGCCCTGTGTAGGCCAGTTCTTCTTCTTCTTCTTTGCGTTCATCCGGGATGTTTTTTCAGATGTCATTGCGGTGTGTCTGGTTAGGCACCCTTGGGTCGAAACCCTTAGGCCAACACATCTGACTTTTAGCGTGCATTTTTGGCCAGGTTAGCATTCCTGGGAGACTCACTTTTGTGGTACTGTCCACCTCCCAGCTGGTCAAGTTGGAACAGTCGAAGACTGCACGGTAATCCCTCAAATGAAGGCAGGGACAGTCCATAGCATTTTCCGCCATCCTGGGTGGCTTCCATAATTGCAGAGCCGGCACATAACGCTCTGGTACTGGGCTCACCGAGGGAATCGTCACGTCCTGCTCATGGCTGCTTTAATTCCTCACTTCAATATATTGGGCATTTCGTTCGCCCCGGGCTGTTCCCGCACAAACCAGACAGGTCTGCAGACGATATCCACTCAGCGAGTTTTGGGACATGTGCTTGTCGTTGCGCCCGTCAGAGCTGTTCCAGGCACGACGGACATTCGGAAAACTACCTAGTCAGAGCTGTTCCGAACAAGAGCGGCATTCGGAAACTAGGTAGTCAGAGCTGTTCCTAGCACGAGAGACATTCGGATGAGACATTTCACTCGGACGTAAATGCATAGTGCCAATTTATAGTTTGCCACCCGTAGGACGGCACTTCCGACTTCAGCAGGCATTTTTTAATGAGGTTAGCTTCCTCGGGTTTCGAGGCACGTTAGACGTATTGTTGTGATGTCGCACACATCTCAGCTGGTCAAGATAGAACAATCATCGACATCACGGTTATCCCTCAAGGGAAGGCAGGGGCAGACCATGGGCCTATCCAAGGCTATCCAAGGAGGCTTCCATAATTGCAGAGCCGACACATATTGCTCTGAGACTGGGCTCACCCGAGGGATTGCCTCGTCCTGCTCATGGCTGCTTTAGTTCCTCACTTCCATGTGTTGGGCATCTCGCTTGCCACCGGTCGCTAAATCACATACCAAGAACAGTCAGTCTGCAGGCGACATCCACTAGATAAGCTTTCGCTTTGGACTACGCAATGGATTCGCTAGCCGTGCGTTCCATTTCGTGTTGAGACATTTATCCACCTTGTTTTTCCACCTTTGTCTACACTCTCTATGAGTTAGATAGTCAGTTTTCGTAGCCTTTCATTCGACTAGGGCACTTCTTCAACCTTTTTGTACTCGCTCACGAGGTAGGCTACATGTGCTGCCGGCTCAGCACCTTACCTCCGTACAGCAGTGAGCGAGAAACGGGCAGCCCTCTCATCCGGGGATCCCTCATATCCCCCAGCTGAGAGCCTTCGGACAGGTATCTGAACTGGGCATGTAGCGTGCTCAGTACCTCAGCTCCGTATTTCGGTGGGTGAGTATTTGGCCCAGCTCACTCATCCAAGGGTAGTAGCTTAGAGGCGTTCAGCTACATCTCTCAGATTGTGGCCTTTGTGTAAGTATCTGGACCAAGATTGTGGCTTCGTGCCCGTGAGTTTAAAATCTGACTGCTATCCTCAGTCTACCTGCAGAGCAGCAGGTTGTGTCTCTCTTAGTCTGGTCCCTATCCCATGAGCTGTCCGATATGTAGTTTTTCATCCATCGACAAGCACATGGGGTCGATGGGACACGCAAGCTCCCCCACCACGGCAAGGTGGAGACACATCGGGGGAGGTAGGCCAGTTCATATGTGGTTGGATAATTGGCTGAACTTTTTTCTATGGTATGAGAAACCAGCCTGAGACCAACTCTGTTTAGTTGCCTATATGAACATGCACACGGAATCTACAGTGTTACTATTCTTTACCTACCCTTTGGAGCCCTGTTAACACATGGGTGATCAAAGTACTGGATGAGGCTAATTCACAAAGACATATGTTTACTCACATGAAGACAACACAATCATAACATTTTGACCACATTATGAGAGACGGGATTTGAAGAATGTTATAATGACTCAGAAGATTGTGGGTATGAGAGACCAAAGTTGCAGAGAGAGAAGTACTTCAAAGTTTTGCAGAGTTACAGGGCAGATGATCTGCTGTTGAAATTATCAAGAATTATTAGCATCAAGTGCCCTGCCAGCTGGTATCATGACTCTCCACAGATCTTGGTCTTTGATGTTCTGGATCAACTTTTCTGATGGTATTCCTCCATGCCACCGGCTCCGTGGCCGAGGGGTTAGCAGCTTTCTCCGCTAACCCCGAATACTCTCGTCACGTGACGCGACGAGAGTTGGCAGTGGTTCGAATCGCAAAAGTGACTTATGGGAGTATGGAGCCGGTCGCTCAGAGAGTCGTGGCATGCTGATGAGCGTAATCTAGCCTGGGAATCAACATGCAGCTGAAAGATGCTGGTGTTGACCGCAATGTCCTGAAACAGGATGTAAACGCGGAAAAAAAAAAAAAATTCCTCCATGCCACCGTCTCAATCCATCCAGCATAATTTCTCTTGGTCTGCTTCTGCCTCTCTTCCTATTGATCTTTCCAGTTGTCACATTGTTCTCCAATGCCTCTCTTCTCATCACATGACTAAAGAAAGCTGTTTGTCTCTTTCTTATTGTTGTATATAATGTTTTAGTTTCATACATGATGATGGTGATAACTGGTAGGTTAGAAGAAACCTAAATCAAATTAATAGCATGTTGATGATTTATTATTGTGTTGTTTTTTTTTGTCTGTCTACAGGTATTACAGTGCCACCATAATAAAGATGTCTGGAGTTGAGGATAAAAACACAGCTGTGTGGTTGGCTGCACTTACTGCTGGAATTAACTTTGTTTTTACTATTGTTGGTGTGTGGCTGGTTGAGCGAATTGGTCGGAGAAAGCTCATTATTGGTAGTTTAATAGGTAGGTTTCATGTTTTTAATCATTGATTGATTGATTGAAGGCTCAGCCTAACATTCTGGGCAAACCCATAGATGCTTCATATCCTGCAGCAAATATCACAAGATGTAGATGTTAATCATTCCACTGACACACTGGTTATAAAAGTGTTGACTTCATCCTCTCATAATTCTACCCAGACCTACACATAACTGCTAAGTGGAGCATCCTTGAATATATATTATTTCATCCATTATTGTGTCTTTACTATTTTAAAAAACATTGTTCAGGAGCAGTTTCCTGCTATGAATCTGTGATGTGATAATGTCATCACATGTTTTAGGTCAGAATGATTGGAGGAATAGGTAGAAAATCTTGCCCTCACTTTCACAGGTGATGAGCCCAGACATTGAACCTGCATCCAACCATGCCCTTGATATTATGGACTCAATTTTGTTATCAACTTTACCAATGTGCCGCATCTTTACCATTAGTCATTCATAAATAGTCTTCCTTATGTCTGCTTTGTGTGTAATGAGTGTTCCAAATGCTGGTACTTTTGAATCCAACCAATGCACTTGCTCAGTACCTCACACTTAACATGTCCTGGACAGTATAATCATGTTAGTGCCTGCAAGAGAGAGTGATCTATGTTAAGTATCTACACATGCTGCATTTGTCCGTTTTGAACTTTACATAAAATAACTGAGAATCAGATGTTATGATTGCTTTCACCTGTTTTTTTTTGCTTTAAAACTGCAGTGATAACTGTCACCTCCATCCTCATACTTGAGGTGGCGGACATATAGGCTCCATTGTCCTCAGCAACAACCTTCCCTCTGACTGTAGAATCCCCAGACAGATTTATCTCCACGCTTCACAGAACCATTTGTATATGTACTCTTGTATCATTTCTACTGACATTTTAATTTATAGATTGTTGTACTTTCAACTCTGTAAATCCATTACAACAATCTGTACATTCTCTGCCTAAATTTGTGACGGCCTTTTCCTGTTTCTGCCACTGTCAGTGCATTTTTACCACCTGTGTATTTGTTTGACTGAGAGAATCTTCTCCATAGTACATTCTGATTGATCAATGCCATTCCTCTTTTTCCGCCTCAGTGTGATGTCATTTAGGTTATAGTGTAGTGGTTCTATGTCATCATAGATGACTCACATGTAGGCCTTGGCTTGTGCTAATGGAGTCTAGATTTAACAGATGTAAGCCCTAGCATATGTATCATTGCTTTGATGGAGGTATCTCATGTATACCTCAAGATTATTTGCATTCCTTTATTCTGTATTCGTTCAAATTTTCACACCATGAAGCAGACAGTGTTAAAATACCCTTTTCATAATAAATTAGTGAAAAAGCGTGATAATTATGCAACAGTTTAACATCAAATATCACACCTAAATATTTGGCTTCTTCCAATTATCTGTCCTAGCTATATGCTAGGCAAGTCGGCTTTTCCTCAGACATTTGCTGAATGAGAACCACAATACACTGGCCTTCTCAGATTTCACCACTGAATTTGTTTTTTCACACCACTTCTCTATCTTCTGCAACATCTTTTATATTCTTTGCTTGTGTCATGTCTATTTTAACCATTATAGCCTACTGATTACCATAGTTATGTTTGTTCTGTTGCTTTTATTGTCTAATGACTTAACTGAACTAAGTCTTGTAGCTTACAGCTATGTTACTCTCTGTATATATGTATGTGTTTATGAAAGTAGAAGCTATATGTTCATCACCATTACCATTTCTCCCATGTGTCCTAACATTAAAAAATATAAATGTATTATTTGTGATTTTAAGATTGATACGAAACAAGTTTTAGCAACCAGAAAAATATAATTAACTAATACTATTTTTTTCTTATAGTCCTCCTAGTTGCACTGACAGTTTTAAGGTTTTTTTTTTTGGTACCTTTACAATTTCAGACCACTATTTTATATGTGATGATTATTTTTCTGACAAAAGAAAACATATTGTCTCATCTGTGTATTTCAGATGTTTAAAAAAGTTAGTTACATGTCCTTTGTAGGACATTACAATCAACCCCAGAAGTTTTTGGCAATTTACTAGGCAATTTTAGTTCAGTAATTTGCGAAGGGGTTACGGATACAGTTTGTGATCCCGCATACCTGCATTTGAAAGACATCTGCAGGCAATCTGGCAGTAGACTGCGCTGCGTTTGTGTTTTACGAAATGGTATGGGTGCTGGTCATTCAGAAAGCAATGGCAAACTACTGAATGTAAACTTGCCAAGAGACCACAAAAGTAAAAAATTCTGGTGCTGACTGCAACGTCCTGTAAAGGATATGCAACTAACTTTTAACTAATTTGCCATTACTTTCTAAGCAGCCGACACCTCTTACCACCAAAATAAACAAAAGCAATCTGCTTCGAAAATGCCTGCGGCTGATTGTGAACCCTCGACTCAGTATACCAGGGAATTATGAATTTGTCCTCTTACTATCCCCTAAGCCACAGCTCTGGCTATTTTAGATGTACCTGTATAATTTTAGGTCAGGATTTTATAAGTAACTAGCTGACCCGGCCCGGCTTCGCCCAGGCCCTGGCAGGGATCAATCTATCTATCTGTCTGTCTGTCTGTCTGTCTGTCTGACCCGGCCCGGTTTCGCCCAGCTCCTGGTGGGGAGCATCTCATTTAATTCATATAAGTAGTCATATAAGATCCCGTTCCCGCTCCAGACTATCTGTCTGTCTGTCTGTCTGTCTGTCTGTCTGTCTGACCCGGCCCGGCTTCACCCAGTCCCTGGTGGGGAGCATCTCATTTAATTCATATAAGTAGTCATATAAGCTCCCGTTCCCGACTATCTGTCTGTCTGTCTGACCCGGCCCGGCTTCACCCAGTCCCTGGTGGGGAGGATCTCATTTAATTCATATAAGTAGTCATATAAATTCCCGTTCCCGACTGTCTGTCTGTCTGTCTGTCTGTCTGTCTGTCTGTCTGTCTGTCTGTGTATCTATCTATCTATCTATCTATAGCCAGGGAATTTAACTTAAGATATAACAATGCTACTAAAAGTTATGTCCCTTGTTTTATATTGTCTTATGTTCAGTCATGTAATTACACAATTAAATTTTAGTAAGGTAATAGCTGATAGTACACTAAAAAAAACTATGACAGTTGGTTGCACTGAAATGAGAAGAAGACGTGTAGAAAATTTCATCTCAATCGGATGGACCGTTCGCGAACACATAAAGAACGGACCCACATACATCCATACATACATACACACATCGCCTTTTATATATATAGATGATCATGTTTCTGAAAACAGAAAACTTATTGCCTCATCTGTGTATTTCAGGTGTTATAGCAAGTCTGTTTGTACTTGGCTTAAGCTTCCAGTTGATGGCTACCAATTCTCCACCTGTCACTTATTTTGATAATGACCATATAAATACCACCTGCTCATCCTACAGGTTAGTGGGAATATCTTCAATAGTTACAAGTAATATTTAGCAGCTTTCGGGATTCTCAGCTATTAATAGATTTGAAAATCTGTGCACACTGAAATAAATGTCTTTATTTTTGGAAAATGTCTGAAAAACATTAATTATTTCAATCAGTGTCTCAAGTCTTTGGACTTGTAAAAGCATTGGAAGTTTTGTTCATATAGTAATATGCTGATGTTATAGTATGCCTTTATAGAGTTTGCTGGCTCTGTGGCGAAGGGATTACGGGCACAGTTCGTAATCTCACATACTGCATTCGAAACACAACTGCGTTGGTTTTTTATGAAATGGTATGGGAGCCAGTCATTCAGAAAGCAATGGCAAACGTAACTTGCCCAGGAATCACGGACAGCTAAAAAGTCCTGGGGTTGACTGCTAAATCCATAAAGGATCCATCTATCCATCATGTGCCATGCCGGTTAGTGTGGGCGGTCATGTTCTGCCATCTCACTCGATCACCAGAGTCGTGGATCAGCTCCATAAAGGATATTTTTTTTTAAATGTAGCATAACCCTTACAGGACGTTGCAGTCAACATCAGCATTTTTGAGCTGCTGTTAATGTACAAGGCAAGTTTTACATTCAGTAGTTTGGCATTGCTTTATGAACGACCGGCTCATATACCCCCGTAAGTTACCTGCGTGGCGCGAACCGTTGCTGATTCTCGCAGCTGCTGTTTTCCCCACGTGGATATACGGGATTACGAACAATGTCGTTAACACCTTGGCCAGGGAGACCGGCGTAAAGGATATGCTATATGCGTTAACTATCATTCATAAACTATACGCATAGTTGTAAAGGATATGCCACTAACTTTATGGAGTTTACTTTTCATCAGATATAAATACTTTATGTTATAGTATGCCTATATAGAGTTTACTTTTCATAAGATATAAATACTTTGTCTTTATATGAAGCACTTTAAATTAATAAATACTTATGACCGCAAATGATCTTTCTTCCTAATCAACAGTGGCATTGACAGCCAGGGGGAAGGTATTACAGAAGTAATTAAGTCTCTGAAGGAGTTAATCAGTTAAAGAAGATTTAGAATTCCTTGAATAAATCAATCAAAGGCATTTTGGTCACATACATTAGTGAAAATAAATATTAATTAAATTTGCAGTGGAACATTAATTGTGAACATAATTGATGATAATGAGTTAAATAAACAGAGAATGGAATTATGATAATGAGAATAATTCTTACCAAACGAAAGAAGAAGAAGAGAATAAATTATTTCCTAGGATTTGTTAATAAAATGTACTGTGTGGCTGTCAGTTACTTGTTGTTCGTATGTTTATCTGCTTGATAATGTAATCTTTTCATTGGTTTCAACAGAAACTGTGAAAAATGCACAGAAAACACACAGTGTGGATTCTGTTACACAGGAACTGCTGGTTCAATTGATGGTGCATGTTTGACCGTAGATCTAAGGGAAGACACTCATGCTGCCTACGGGGAATGTCAAAATGTGTCTTTGCCTGCAGGTGTCATGTGGTCATATGAATATTGTCCTACTTCATATTCATGGATGGCTCTTTTGGGGCTTGTTTTGTATCTGATGTTCTTTGCACCAGGTGGGTGGGTGTTATTTTAGCAAGTTTTGATTCAGCTGTGTAATAACAATTACTAATTGCTAATAAACTACAGACATTTATTAACTGATGGTTCGGAAGAAAATAGAGGCTAAAATGGTATACAATCACCAATGTGGAGTTCATGGAGAGAACTTAAACAAATACTGGTGCATCCAGAGGTGAGGAAAAGATACCAGCTCTTGATAGGGCACATATTGAGAAAACCTGGTAGTAGTATAAGTTGAAAATCATTTGTCTATAACCCATAAAGCCAACAAAAACACAAGGAGAAGAGAATTAGAGACAGAGATGAATAATATGGGGAGAGTATGGAGTGAGCTATAGGAGATAGCAAAAGATGGATGGCTTAGTGTGAGTTGGTTGAGGGCCAATGATGCAATGGGGGATAAAGGGCGGCAAAAGAAGAAAAGGACAGCAACAGAAGAAATGTAATATTTGTATTCTTATCATCTCAACATGTAATTCATGAATACTTGTTGTCTTCTCATAAAGATACTACTTTTATGCATAATCATTCTGAACTTTCTTGTGAAACTGTTTTGTCGATATCTTATAGAGGGAAAGTCATCATGTAATTGGAATTTTATTATAGAATGCATGCTAGAGTATGCACAACAGAAATTATATTTCAGGACACAAACTGACTCTTAAGCAATAACCCATGTAGGGGTTGTGAGGATAAAGCAGTTTGTGCATACACAGTAGTGATGTGATAATGACTGCCCCACTATCAACTTCCACTATGGAAGAACAACGAGGCATTATTCATTTTTTGTGGTCAGAGGGTGTGACACCTTGTGTCTATAGACGAATGATGATTCAGTATGGAGACAGTTGTTTGAGTCAGGGGAGAGTGTATGAATGGGTAGAAAGATTTCAAAATGGAAGACAAAATGTAAACAATTAAAGATGCAGGAATCCACTGAGAAAATCAGGATGATCATATTTTGGAATATCAAGGGCCCCATATTGGTGCATTTCCAGGAAAAGGGTGAAACTGTAACTAGTTCTCAATGCAGTTACATGCTAGTGAACACATTGAAGGCCACGATATTATCGAAATGCCGGGACTTCTCTCAAAATGAGTATTGTTGATGCATGACAATGCCCGCTTTCATACAGTACAACTACAGTGTGTATACTATGTGTTCTGAAATTTGAGGTCTTGAAACATCCAGCATACAGTCCAGACTTGGTGCCATCAGACTTTCACTTGTTTGAACCTTTAAAAGAAATTTGTAGGGTCAGAGGTTTGCAGATGATAAGGTTGTGGAGGTGGTGACATACTGGTTTGAGGCCACACCCACAAACTTTTTCCTGGAAGGCATCAGTACTCTGGTGGACCAAGTGCATTGCCAAGCAGGGGGACTTTGTTAAGAAATAACACACACACAATTTCTTATTTGCGCTGTTGCAATAACGTTCTTTGTAAATTTCCTATTACTTAATGACTTCCCCTCACATATACACCTCTCTCTCTCTCACATACACACCCCCACCAACTCATACACAGACACAGATTTGGAGAAGGCAGGGGAAATGAAGCCAAAATTAAGCATTGCCTGAAGCTCTTGGCACAAAACACCAGCACCTTTCATATTCTACTAAAGAGAAATAACTCTAGAAGTATTTCTTGCTGGTGGAGTTCTGTGTCATTCATGTCAATTGTTATTCTAATTATGGTCACTTGATATGTTTATATGTATGCTTTTTCAGGAATGGGACCTATGCCTTGGACAATCAATTCTGAGATATATCCTATTTGGGCGAGATCAACAGGGAATTCACTTTCTGCTGCAACCAACTGGATGTGCAATCTCATTGTGTCTATGACTTTCCTCACACTCACTGAAAGTATAACTAAATATGGTAAGTGTGACTGATCCAGAATTTTATTTTTGACTCAGTTAATTGTATTTAAAGCAAAGCAAAGACTGTTGTTATTACTGTTGTTGTGCTACTTCTTCTGAATTGTCTAGTACCATTCTTATTAAGGTTCTAGTTGTTACTTTGCTGTAGTTGGTTGAGGAACTATAAAGTGAATTTGTGATAGTTTAAGGCAGTTGAAGTTGGTTTTATTTAACATTTGAAAATGTAGGGCAATCAGTGGAAAAATGGTTGGATGTTTCATATTGGTGAAAGCATTGTCTGTATAGCATTGCATGTTGGGGATTACAATGGATTAAAAATAGTGTCTGCATAGTGTTGCAAGTTGGAGATTGATATATTTACAATCAAGAAAGTCTTAAAAGTCGAGAGGATCAACTTTCTTTGCACCAGGTTTTATCCCATATGGCTCAGTCTCTTTCCATAGGGTGGCCTGCCGAAAGTCACACAAAGCATGAACTCTGTAGCTGCAGTGACGACCCCCAGGAGTCTCCAATAAAAATGCACTTGTGGACCTAAAGAAGTAGCCTGAAATCGAACCCACAACCTTTGGAGCACAAGGCAGGCGGCTTGGTCACCTTGCCATAGAGACTCCCATATTTACAATATTGTTGTCTGCACAGTGTTGCATGTTAGGAATAATATGGATTGAAAACATTGTCACAAACTGAATGATAATTGTATACTGTAATCATGCTAATCATAGCTGTAGTGATGACATCTTCCCTCTTTGGAAATGACATCAACCTTAAGTTGACTTCTGCCTTCTTTAAATGTATTCAAGTTGATGTCTGAAGATGGACATTGTAACCTCTAAATTACTCTGCATAGCTGAGACAATGAATACTGCAGAGTATGAAGCACACACCAGAACTCATTCCAGTCTATAACATTCTATATATCCTCATGGTGAGAGGTGAAAGGAAAAGAGTAAGAAGAAGAAGAGATGGAGGTGAATTAGGCAGCAACATTAGCAAACATAGGACATGGTAGCAGCAGCAAGAGATGGAAGAGAAAGATAGAATATATCATCATCATCATAACTTGTAGTTATCAAGGTGGTGTCATCAGCATGATGGAGATAATACACAACCTGATATATATAATTGGGGAAACATCCTGTCATTACTGAGAACTGCACATTAACAACTAAAGCCAGTGCATTATCCACTACACTAAAAGCCTTTAAAATGTTGCATGTCCTCTGGCATGATAACAAATTATTGGAAAATAAAAGCTATTTATCATGTATCTTTTTGGCTTTCCACAGCAATCTTCAGATGTTTGAGAATAGGTGACAGTTTATAAATCACTATGTTTGCCATTTAACACATTGTTCCTATCTTTCTGTTGAACCTTCTGTCAACCATGAAAAGGCTGACTACATATTTGAACTATTTGATATTTGAAGATTAACTTTGGTATTGCTTATTTGTATGTTTAGTTGGCCTGTTGGCTTGCTGTGTATTCTTAAGCTAAAGAAAGTATTGGAATCATATAATTACATAAATAATTGTTCTTGCTGACCATTTCACACGTTTTTCTTCTATAATAGGAACTTACTGGATGTTCTGTGGATTTGCAGTTGTGGGTTTAATTTTCATTGTGGTTTTCCTGCCAGAGACTAAAGGCTATAAATTAGAAGAGATGGACAGTTTGTTTTCCAAGTCATTATGTAACATCTGCCCATCGAGAACAAAATATGCAAAATATACCTCTCTGGAGCCGGAGATATCGCCCTAGATATGAGTTAAGAAATACATTTCTGACAAGTAAAACTATGTTGATATAAATATAAATGCCATAATTATTGTTCTGAGTAATTATTAATTCATACATAAAGATCTGCTGTTTAGTGTAATCAGAGCTCTTCTATCATGTTACATGTTTCTATGTTATTAGTAATTCACACAAGGCATCATTTAATTGATTAGTGTTATTAGAGCTCTTCTATCATGCTACATTTTCTGTGTAATTATTGATTAATTTATAAAGATCTGCTGTTTAGTGTAATCAGAGTTCTTCTTTTCTGTGACATTTTTATTTGCAGTTATTAATTCATACATACAGATCTGCTGTCTATTTTAATTAGAACATTTTTAACATTGAATTTTTATATATAGTTATTAGTTGCTAAATAAAGATCTGCTGTTTAAGTCAAGTCAAACGCTTCAATCATGTTTACTTTTTCTGTGTAATTATTAATCAGTTTTTCTGTGTAATTATTAATGAATATTCAGAAATCATGGAAGATACATCATAGAGATAAAGAACAGAACAGGACAAGCAAAAACTGCCCTCTGTCAGATTAAGAATAGTGTATGCAATAAGTCCTTGTCTTTGAAAGTTAGAAAAAAATTATTGCATGTTACATAGAACCAGTTTTAACATGTGGCTGTTAATTCTGGACAATTAGTACACAAATTAAAAAATCCCTGGAAGCTTTAGAGATGTGGTTTCATTAATAAATAATCTGGCTATTTTGAGGGAGGCTAAAACACAAAGACAACTCATCACAAACATCAGAAAGTGGCAGTCATAAATTTTGGCCAAAAAGTGAGAAGACAACAACTGGAACATGCTGTGACAACCAGAAATATTTGTCAGAAGAGTGATAGAAGAAGACAGTGAGAGAAAATTCTTGACAGTCTTGTGTCATGGCACAGAAGTGAGTCAACACAAAAAATGAAACATGCAATTGGGGATTGCAAGATGTAAAGAAGCATGATTGCTTACGCCAGTTGGCAAGGCACTTTATGATGAAACAAAGATGTGCAATTTAGTGTAATCAGAGCTCTTCTAACATGTAACACTTTTATTTGTATTTATTAATTTGTACATAAAGATCAGCTGTTTAGACCTATTCACAATACCTCTTTGAAGTAAAATATTTGTGCAGTGTAAATTCTCGTGTATAATACACATTAATGTATAATAAACATGCATCATTTAGTCAAAATTTTGCTAGTAAAATGGAAATTCCTGTATAATATGTACCATAATTTTTCAAGATTTTATTCTATGAAAAATTTGATAAAACAATTTATGACATATAAGAAAACATTCAACACATTAAATGTCATATTATTTTCACTGTCAAATTGTGACAAAAACTTCACAGAATTTCCAGTGTAGGTCACTCTCGATATAAAGAATAGCATATGTTTAGTACAGCATGCTCACCCATATTTTTACCAAACTACTGAATGTAAACTTGCCAAGAAATCACAACAGCAAAACAAAAATGTTGGTGATGACTGCAACATCCTGTAAAGGATAAGCAACTAAAAAAAATTTTTACAGACAAAAATGACTAGACATTGTGCATATTATACATAAGTTTCATGGTCATGATTAATTCATACATAATGATGTAAGATCAACGTGGCTGAGAGGTTTAATACACTTGTGCCTATATTTCCTATGCCCTGATGGCACGCTAATGGGTTCATTCTACACACCGGACAGTTGAACTTAAACATTCATTTCTCATTCAGAAAGCAATGGTAAACTACAAAACATAAAATTGATAAGAAAATCAACCTGATGTTGACTGTAACATCCTGCAATGGATATGTTACGACATAAAGTTGTGCTCTTTAGATGAAGTCAGAACTCTTCTATTATATTAAAATTGCAATACAGTCCTACGAAGGCATTCTGTTTTGACTTCCAATATATTCTTTCATCGAGGTACCACTTTTCATTATGGTTTCAGGAGTTTCAGATAATATGTACTCTCAGAGGACATATAGGATTTCCCCATGATTGGTGTAGGCATTTTGTCTCTCTGAGTGTTCAAGTACTGTTAAAGTGCAAGGGTCAGTTAATTCCCTATTTTCTTTTTGTCCAAAAACTATACTGATGTTACACACTGTTATAAATTGATTTTTTAAGAATTATTACCAGGACACAATGGAACAATTAGTTTGGAAGAATTGATCAATCATAAATGCTGACATTTCATTATGGATGCCTGGAAATATCGACTCCAAGTACTGCCCTACGGACCTTTAAGAGGATGTTAAGATATAATAAATTTGGGTAATTGGTAATCTTTATCTTTATATTAAAAATATTAAACTCTGTGATTCATGCTCCTAACATTTATTTCAGTCATGTGATATAAATGATTTGTTAAGCCATATTTGGGTGTTACACATTTATTGATGAATATACAGTATTACTGTATGGTTTGAATATCTAACTTGTCTACATTTTATTTATAAGTAATTTTGAGATATTAAAGTATGTGCCTTTAAATCATGTTCTTGTTAATATAAATGAGTGCCTTTATATTAAACTGCAAACATTGTAATTAACTTTGTGTAAAATATGTGGTTAACATAAAAAAGCAACCAGTTCTGTTGCTTTTGAAAAGTGAATTAACTGTCTACAGTGTGAATAATATCTTGGTTGTATGGTATGCATATTTACCTTTAACATTTAATATGAAAATAATTATGTTTCTGTAGCTGAAAAAGGAGCAGATATCTTTTAGCATAATCTATCACAGAAATGTCTTTCTTTGGGCACCTGGTCTGGAGCAGACACTGGCAGTCATAACTCTTTAATCCTCTATTCTGTGATATTTTAATGTAGTTGATGTTGCTTGTATTATTCTTTGTTGCCCAGTTGTTTAGCCTTTTCCCTCCAAGTTATCAGTTTATAATCCTCTATTCTGTGATATTTTAATGTAGTTGATGTTGCTTGTATTATTCTTTGTTGCCCAGTTGTTTAGCCTTTTCCCTCCAAGTTATCAGTTTATAATCATCTATTATGTGATATTTTAATGTAGTTGATGTTGCTTGTATTATTCTTTGTTGCCCAGTTGTTTAGCCTTTTCTCTCCAAGTTATCAGTTTATAATCATCTATTATGTGATATTTTAATGTAGTTGATGTTGCTTGTATTATTCTTTGTTGCCCAGTTGTTTAGCCTTTTCTCTCCAAGTTATCAGTTTATAATCATCTATTCTGTGATATTTTAATGTAGTTGATGTTGCTTGTATTATTCTTTGTTGCCCAGTTGTTTAGCCTTTTCTCTCCAAGTTATCAGTTTATAATCATCTATTCTGTGATATTTTAATGTAGTTGATGTTGCTTGTATTATTGTTTGTTGCTTCAATTCATAAGTTTATAGGTATCCAGAGGAGGGGGATGGGATGTGGGTGAAAATGCCCTGAGGTGTCTAATTTCAGTGTGAGGCCACTACCTCAAATAGATGGAATGAGCACACACAAAATGTGAATAGTAAATTCATGTTCTATGCAGCTGGTTTGGGAGGACTGATAAAATTATGGAATAAGTGCATCAATGTTGGTGAAAATTATGTTGAGAAATAAAGGGACAATGTATGTATAAAAATATACTGGTTTCAAGTTGTTAACATATTTAGTTATTTTTCTACAGCCATTTGTGGCTTACTTATTAACTTACCCTTATATAACTAATGTTATGAAAGGATCAAAGTGGTCACTAGTCTCATGATTCTTTATGTCTGTCAGTCATTGTGTGTGTATGGATTGCACATTGACATGCAGGCTCCCCCACTCAAACCAAGCCCACACACACACATAGAGAGAGATAGAAAGGAAGCGAGAGAGGGAGGAAGAGAGAGAGAGAGAGAGAGTGAGTCTCAGATTTGTAAGATAATACTCAGATTGTGAACATGTAATGTTTTCCACTTCATGGTTTTATTTGTAGATTTAAGTTGCCATCAACTGTTGTGATGTTACACGTACCATATAATGTTTGCAAATTACTCCTACTTGTTATTTACTACTTATGGTCATGGTGGCATAGTGGTTAGTGTGCTTGCCTGTCAAGACAGTGGTCCAGGTTTAATCCCCAACAGAAGCAGGATTATTGTTTCTGACCAGTACAGCTCTGAGGTCAAATCGGCCTCATAAAAATGGATATCAGATGATGTAAGGAACTGTCTGGGAATTATCTTTGAAGGAAAGACAATCAGGAAAGAAATTGGCTACGCCACCTCATATTCACAACATAGAATATGGGAAGGTCTAACACTTTATATCCCATTGACAGTATTTGCTATGGGGCTACTTTTACCTTTTTATTTACTACTTACTGTCTCAGTTGTTCTAGTTATAAAATACTTTTTTCATGTTTATCAAATAAGTCAAGTTTTCTGATATGTTATATTTGAAATCACACATATATTTAATCTGTTCAGGAGAAGGTGATAATCTTAACAGTTCTTGCTACATTTATTCAACCAGTATAATGTTTTGTATAACATTTTTAACAAACGATTTATTGAGTTTGTTTTCAGCTACCATCTTTGGAAAACTTCTGCTTACAATACGTCCACGGCCTTTTGTCCCAGGTATAGCCATAATAAACCAGAATAGATTAGAAAACTTAGTGATAACTGGCACAATTGATGGGGAAAGAGTAAGTGGAAGACAGAGAGTTAAATACCTGGACAGCTTGGCACATGGCATAATACGCATAAGAATGCAAACCTGATCCAAGACTCTGAGACTATGAGGGGGCAAAATGTGACCACTCTTGCATATCAGCATGGCACATGACGATGATGGTGATGATTGCCATGATTTCTAACAGAGACATGTTGCCATGACAAAATATCCAGTGGGAGCCATGATAGCACAGTGGCTAGCATGCTTTCTTGCCAATCATGCTTCCTTGCCAACCATGCTTCCTTGCCAACCATGCTTTCTTGCCAACCATGCTTCCTTGTCAACCATGCTTCCTTGCCAACCATGTTTCCTTGCCAACCATTCTTCCTTGCAAGTGGATATCAGGAAATGTCTTTGAAAGTACTGTTGGCTGATATGATGTTGACCACATCACCCCTAGAGTGATGGTTGGCTTGGAATGTAATGTTGGCTGACCACATCACCCCTAGAGTGATGGTTGTCTAGAAATATAATGTTGGGTGTCTTGATGTTGACCACATCACCCCTAGAGTGATGGTTGTCTAGAAATATAATGTTGGGTGTCTTGATGTTGACCACATCACCCCTAGACTGATGGTTCTCTTGGAATGTAACGTTGGATGACCACATCACCCCTAGAGTGATGGTTGGCTTGGAATGTAATGTTGGCTGCCTTGATGTTGACCACATCACCCCTAGAGTGATGGTTGGCTAGGAATGTAACGTTGGATTACCACATCACCCCTAGAGTGGCTCAAGTGCCAGCCAGCTTGACTTCCCAGAACATGTCCTGGCATTGATTCTACGCTGGGTCGACCAGAGAGCCCATGCCAATGAAAACATATCCAAGTTTGCTAGCCACCATGCTGCCATGGCTCCCACTGGGCATAGTACTCTATCATAATATAACTTATACAAAATATGTATTTGTCATGTTGTTTGTTACTGTTTTTAAAGAATGAACTTGCTCAGTTCCTCATAATCAGTTAATAATTTTAATATTGTTATTGTTTTAAAAAAATAACTAACTTGTTTATTTCAATTTGACAAGAGAAAACCATATATGCATTCCATGTTTGACATATTTTATTTATCTTGTTATCTTGCTATGATTTTTATTAACAAGTTTTTTATTTTCTAGTTTGTTTAATGAATTCATAAAATAATCTAGTTTTAATTGATGAATTACTTATGATAAATATTCAACTTGATTTTCAGTTTATTGAGCAGTTTTATTTGGTTCATGGTTCTTGATATTAAGAATTAACATCGTAGCATTCTGGCCAAACCATAGATGCCCAGCATCTGTCAGCAAATGTCATAATGTGTAGCTGCTGCCTGGACCATTAACACACTGGATACAAACATATCTGATTAATTCCCTCATACTATCCTCCTTACTGAAGTCCATTTCGATGTAGTCACCACTGCATTCAATGCAAGGCCTCGAAAACTAAAACTCCTCATTCAGACATCCATAAATATACAAGGGGGTTTCAAATCAAAACATTAAAAGTGTGATAGAAATTACAATAACCATGCCATTGTCTTGTAACATGTCAATAATGTTGTTAAGGATGGCAAGAGCTTTAAGCACATTACATCACAGTGAAGATGAACACAGTGACATCATAAGGACAGTTTAAAGATGGGCACCCCACTTTTGACATTCACACAAAGAGGAGCAGCATTATGTTATCCGTTTTTTTTAATCAGTGATTGGGTGAAACTATAGAAATTCATCGGCGAATGAAGTTCCAGTATGGTGATGCATACTTGTCAGTTCAGCAAGTGTATGAGTGGAGTAGGAAGTTTCAAAACGGCGTGACTTCTGTGACAGACTGTTAATGACCGGGTCAGGCACATCAAGCAGTGACCTCAGAGAAATTTTATTTCTACAGGAATCCGAGCACTTTATCAGTGCTGGAGGCCTTGCATTGAATGCAGTGGTGACTACATCGAAAAATGATGCATTTGCTCTTTAGTTTTTCAGAATATATTCACCTAAAAACAAAACAAAAATCATTTAAGGTTGTCATTTGAAGCCCCCTCGTTTGTTTACAATTTTTGAAATAATTGTAAGCAGAAGTTTTCCAAAGCACAAACTCTGTAGCTCTAGCGACAACAAATGGGAGTCTCCGAAAGTTTTCACTCTTATATATATATATTTATATTTCAGTTTGTAATTCCTGTATTGTTTTTCTCTTTTCTTGCAATAGCCTATACTTTTATGATAAGGATAAGTAACATGAGAGATTAAAAAAATCTATTTGGTTGTAAGTAACTTGATGTTTAGTTGTTTGAAAATTGTATTTGGTTGATAGTGGGTTACAATGTCCGCCTCAGGCTCAGAAGGTATCGGGGTTCAAT
This sequence comes from Cepaea hortensis, assembly GCA_963921405.1. Lineage (NCBI taxonomy): Eukaryota > Metazoa > Mollusca > Gastropoda > Stylommatophora > Helicidae > Cepaea > Cepaea hortensis. The sequence continues at coordinate 80,074,602 of OY992882.1, read as the reverse complement.
CCTAGCATATGGGAATGTTTCCAAGAACTATTGGTATCTTATTTGACACGTATGGTCTCTTGGGTAATAAGATCAGAAACTTATCCTTCTCGGATAAGGGTGTAAACATTGATGGTCATGTGTGCAAGCTGTGCACATTAAAAATTCCACGGCAATTGGAAATCGCAAAGAGTAGGCCATAAAACCACTGCCTGCCAAAATTATTAGGAAAAGTAAACCTACCGACAGGTGGACAGAGCCTGTTTCCTTGGATCGAATCTGTCTAGAGGAAGGAAACCTGACACAAATACATGCCGAAGTGGGACACACTGACCTCTGGGGGTGAATAACTAGATGGGACACACCCCACTTGAATGCAGAACGAAGAAGATGTCGGCTTAGATAGTCACAATGAAGAAAGTCAAATCTAATGATGTTTTAGATAAGTACCAGTTTCCGTCTTCAGGCTCTCTCCATTAAATCTATTGAAACCGCAGAAATCAAGTTTTACACTTTTACACAAGGAGCGGCTGGCTGAGTGGCTAGAACGCCAGACTCCCATTCGGGAGACCCGGGTTCGATCCCTCGGTAAGGTGTGGGATTTTTTTCTGTCGGGGGCAAAAAGAACATTCTAATCTGCACAGTTTGCAGCGACTGCACTAGCTAGGCAGCCTTAATTCCTCAGGCTCAAAGACTCCTCTGCCATACACCGCAAGGTACTATGTTGGCAGTAAATGACAGTTTATGACACAAGAATGCTGAAAATATGATTTACAGCCAGAAAGAGTAATTAAGATATTTTTAGTTTTGATTTTTGTAGGATCACTTTTATTGCACGCGGGACAGTTTCATACATGCCTCAGTTTCGTCCCATAGGTCACGCAAAGAGAATCTCAGCAGAGTGCTTGGATTCCATTGCTCTTCAAGGGTTCACATGAATCCCACATGCTATAAATATTTGTTTAGGTAAGATTTCAAATGTTTAATTTAGCCTGAGCATCGGCTATTTTGACCAGTTCTTTTTTATTTTCAACTGATGAGGTGTTTTTATAAGCATTATGCGCACGTGTGAGCCATGGTAGTACAGTGATTATCATGCTTGCCTACCAGCACAGTGGACAAGTGGTGGGGGGGGGGGGTCCTTTTCTTGTTAGTAAAAATCCATACCATCAACACATGAACCATATCTAGCTTGCTTGGGATTGAGACGGGCATCATCTCTCCAATCCCTTGAGGATGTTTTAAAAGAGCCCAAACCACACAAGAAACTAATTATTGAAGGAGGCAGTCAATATGCTATATCATGAGAGCATATAAAAACTGGAGGAAGACAGAGAGCAATATGCAGGATAGTTTTGGACCATGGTGTGCTGCAATATAAATACCTTGTATGATACATTATGGAGGAAGACAAATAGAAAGATACTGGATAATTTTGCAATGAAAAGATATCAGTATCTTACATGATGAATAGCACTAGAGAATGCGGAGAGAGACAATCTTTCATGCTAATAAACAAGGCACAGGATGATCATGGTATTCAAATCATTTAATGAAAATACATGTACAAATTGTCATCTATAGCCTCATGGAAAAATGAACACGAGTCCATATATTGAGTCTGAAGCTGTAGTCTAAAACTACAGACAGTTAATTTCTGACAACATCAAGATGCATCCAGTGTCAGAGTCTCACCCAGAGTTATAACGCTTTGTCTGCACCAACGCCCGACAATGCAACGCTGATCTATGATAAGCACTACAGCTATAACGCGGCGTCGTCAACAACGCCAGGCAATCAACGCTCAGCAATACTAAGCAGTCGGCGGTCAGCTGGAACACAGCGTGAACATTGGGGGGTCACGCGGGCTGACTCGAGCACAACGGTGGTGTGTGCTAAAAGTCCAGCCAGACTAGGCTTGGGTGCCGTAACGGACTGACGTGTGAATGCGGCTTGAGAGTTTTATGCATGTCTTGATAGCTAGCCTGTATGACCGTTGGAGATGGAACGCCTGTCTGTGTGACTTGTAAGTGGAGTGCATTGATGTATTATTATATTGATGTATTGATTGCTTGCATTTATAATCTATTGGATATTGTGAATTGTGATTGCGTGAAGCTTGTATTGTTTCTGATGTGTGCAGTGTGCGAATAAATAGCGCGAATTATATTATCGGTTGTTAGCCTCGTGTTATTTGATAAGCATATTTAGTATCACACTTGTCAAGATACGAGCCATAGTTCTTGCCCTAAGCAAGACTTTGACATCCAGCATGCAGCTTGGATAACCAACAACAAAAATTAAAACACACCTTTTATTTATGGTGATATATTAAAATAAGACAAGAATAAATTGAAATAATACAATAAAAATACATACTGTTTAAAACATATTATATATATTTAACTGTAGAAAGAAAAGCATTATGGGATATAACAGTTTATTAGAAATGAAGCTATATTTCAAAAGCAAAATCAAAATATTTTGTAGCATCATATATAATATATTCTCCAAAAAATATATTCTCCAAAATCCACTGCATGCCAAGAAACTCATACATTTGTCAATGACTGCAATCAAACACTTGAAATGTATTGGCCCATTTTATACTCTACACAGCTGGTACTAGACAAGAGAGCATTAGGAATAATAATATTAGACATATCATAGGTAATGTAGATGCATTGAATTCATACAGAGACAACAAATAAAGGGTTCAGATATCTTCTAAGAATAAAGCTTAGCCATGTACTGCTCTGTGATACAATCAAGGAAGTCTGGATTTACAGTTAGAAGAAGACTAAGAATCAGATGGATAGACTCTATAAAATAAAAACTTAACATAGTCCTGGCTGCATAAGTGACTCGGGATCAGAAACTTCAACTCTTCTCTACATTTATTGCCAAATGTCGATAACAATTCACCATCCGTAATTAATAGACCCAATTAGTCATATATGACTAAGAGCAAAATGTCTCCAGTTGCACAACTTGACTTTTGGCCACACTGTTCAGTCTATCTGCTGCAATTTGCTTCATGTCCCTCCCATATTTTTCATATGTCTTTAATTTTCTTCTCCTTGTGATTTTAGGTCTCTCTTTGTTTCGTTTAGTCAGGAGCAGTTAACTGATAATTATCTGCTATAGGAATTAAAGAAGTAACTTTGAGAACGATGGACTCAAGTAAACTTGCATTGCATGATACTCATGAAGTTAAATTTATAACTAGGACAGAGTTGGTTATTGTGAAAATGGCTGGAAGGAAAGGAGTGAAACATATGATGCATTCTTTAGTACAGAAAGAGAAAATGAAAAACGCCGTGATCTTATAGGCAGTGACCAATTGAGGCATGTAGAGATACTTGGCAGAGACTGAGAAACCACACAACCAACATTCTGATCAATCAGAAAAACAAACAACAATTGTTGGAGTTGTTTAATTATATCCATACAGTAATGTTAATGTACATGTGACTTTAAACTAACAAGTTGCTCTACAAGAGCAGTAGCTGTCAGTTGATAGTTTAACTCTTTAAGTTCTAGAAGATTTTGCAGCAGATGCCAAAGGGATGAAAAGGCCACTGTGAAAAATAATTGAGGTTCATGGCCAGCCGAATCACGACGTACTTGATGAGGAATAAGTACGGCGACACGGCGGTTAAAAAAGGGGAGGTACTTGGTGTCCCCGGGTATCTCGAGCACGGCACCATAATCTTGGAAGATATCCAGAGAAAGAAGATGAAGAAGGAGGAACTCCATATGATATGGTTGGATCTGGCCAACGCGTATGGGTCAATGCCACACCAGATGTTCTCGCATGCACTCAAGGCGTATCACGTGCCCGAGAACATTGCTTATGCTTATGCAGTACTTCTCTGGCTTCTCTCACCGTTTCTCGACCAAGACGTTTACGACAAGATGGATCGACCTGTGGGTGGGTATTGCCATGGGATGTACAATTTCGCCGATACTATTTGTAATGATCATGCATCCATCCGGCTACGCACACGGTCCGAAACTCAGCGAGGGACGAAACATTCCGCCGCTGAAGGCCTTCATGGACGATACGACAATCCTGACACCGAAGGAGAGTGATGCCCTCAGCATCCTCCACAGACTGGACGATATGATTCGCTGGTGCAGGATGAGCTTCAATACTAAGAAATCGAGAAGCCTGTCGATCGTGAAGGGTAGAGCTGCGGAAAGGTTGTTCATGGTTGCCAGACAAGAAATTCCCACGGTGATGGAGGAACCGGTAAAGAGTCTCGGTCGTGTGTACGATTCAACCCTGACGGACAGGAACGCAGTGGTAGAGATGCATGAAGTGTTGGCGAACCACCAGCGTACCATCGATCGAAGCAGGCTGATAGGCAAAATCAAGATCTGGTGTCTCCAATTCATACTTATTCCGAAGCTCCTGTGACCGCTGTTGATATATGATATAGGCACGACCACGGTGAAAGTGATGGAGGGGGAAAATAAGCAGCGACATAAGGAAGTGGCTTGGAGCACCACCATGCCCCACCATGGTCGCACTATACTGCAAGCAGAGTAAACTCGTCCTCCCGTTCCGGTCCCTCATGGAAGAATTCAAAGTCGGAAAAGCCAGACTCGCAATGATGGTGCGCGAGTCTCCAGATAAAACGGTCTTTGAATACGCAATGTCTGCCATGATACTACCCCATTCAAATGTTGATGCGGAAAGAGTTTTCAGTACTGTGAATTATACAAATGTAAACTAAGAAACAGGATGAAACTTGACCTCTTAAATGCTATGTTGACAATAAGATTTGGCCTGATGAGAGCAGGAAAATGCTGTTCAACTTATCAGCTCCCTGATCGTGTATTAAAAGAAATTGGAACAGCTAAAGCATACCAGAGTCATTTTGAATCAGAAGCTTCAACTTCATCATCCAAGCTAAGTGCATCTTATGAGAGTGCATCATCAGTGAAGATGAGGACATGATTCTATAGGTAAGTCACATCAATTTTTGTTTTAAAATGTTGCATATCCGTTACAGGACATCGCTGTCAACATCAGCATCTTTCAGCTGTATGTTGATTTCTTGGCAAGATTACGCTCAGTAGTTTGTCATTGCTTTCTGAGCGACCGGCTCAGTTATCCCGCAAGTCACCAGCAGGGGTCGAACCGCTCCCAGCTCTCGCCCTGCTACGAGACTCTGCGTGATAAACGGGATTACGGAGAAAGTGTTGTAACCCCTCGACCAGAGAGACCGGCATTATGTGACAAAAGGATATTATTTATCTGTAATGAAAACGGTATCCACGAATTACACAGAAACATTAACTGATGTGCATGATCAAGCACAAAACATCATTATATACATGTCATTAACTCTTAAAGGTCATGATGATTTGGGCAGGATTGTTTTCTATGAGTTGTAATGTCGTGTTAAAAGTTTATAATTAATTTATTTTTATGATTTTCAAAACCATGCTGGTATTATAACCAGGAATAAAAGAGATATTTACAATGTATAGCCATAGCAAAAGGAAATAAAAAGTGTAATAGACATTCCATTATCCGAACACTGGTTTTCTGATCTTTAAGAGTTAAGGCAAATTTACAATACCATGCTTCGTTCATGTGTTCCATGAGCAGACGGCATATGAGGGGTAACTAATTAAATATATCATCCACCATCTTGACGTTGTCAACTTGTTTTGTAATGGAACAATTTATTTCCCATATGTAGCAGCTTGAGTGCTGCTATCACATCAACCTTCACCAATATGCTGCCAAAGAAGAAAAAAAGAATTTGTTAACGTTTCTGTGTTTGCATGCTGCATTGAGAAAAGTAAACTATATTTGATAAATGGAATTGTTCTCTTTTCTTACGTCCTGTTGTAGCAGGTTTCAAATGCAATCATATATAGAGGTTCTAGAAAAGCTGGGAATGAAAAGTGAGTTGATGAAATTAATGTAAAGAGGCAATAGAAAATAGTATGGCCATGTTAAAAGACATTAACACTGTTTTAAAAATCACGCTTAAGGGTAAGGTTAAAGGCAAGAGTTAGACAACGACACACGTGGGGACATAACATCAAGAGATGGACGAACAGCAATCTGATAGAATGTACAGTTAGGGTGAGAGATAGATAGTGTTGGAGATCCATTGCAGCCAATCTTCATTGTGGAGACGGCACCTGATTGATTGATATATAATTAGAGGAACTGTGGTAAAGCTGTGGAAATGTAAACAATATAACATAACACAAAGTAATGCCGCTTTACAGAACAGAATTACGAACCAATACAAGGGCGTTGCCTCTTTTTTCCACCTCTTCTTATTCTTCTCATTCTGTCCTTATGCCTTAATGTAGTCACCGGTGGATCTTCTACGTGACTATATGTTGTGTTTTGTGTATGTATTTGTTTGCTGATGAAGGCTAGTCGCTGCAACGTCCTTGTATTTGTTCGTAATTCTGTTCTGTAAAGTTTCATTACTTTGTGTTATTTTATATTGTTTACATTTCCACAGCTTTACTGCAGTTCCTCTAATTATATTCATATTTTACTATGTTTACAACTGCAGCTAAGTGTATTGTCTCCTCCTGTTAATGGTTATGTGTTTGTATATGTGTCTTAGACTCGTTTACTTCCTCTAACTCGTTAAAGCTATCTTTCTCTATTTCTTTGATTTACATCCACCTCTGTTTTCATCTATTTATTCTACTAATTCCGCCCTTATGCCTTAACGTAGTCACCGAAGGGTCTTCTACGTGACTATATGTTGTGTTTTGTGTATGTATGTGTTTACCGATGAAGGCTAGTCGTCGCAACGTCCTTGTATTGTTTCGAAATTCTGTTCTGTAAAGCTGCATTACTTTGTGCTATTTTACACTGATTTATTGATAATTAAGTGTGAGGCCACTGCTAAAACGCTCATACCACGTGGCTCCCAAACTCCTCAGATGTACGGTCTACCCAAACTTCACCAGCCCGGCATCCCGCTAAGACCTATCCTGTCCATGGTTAACTCTGCACAACACCGAATGTCGAGATGGCTAGCCGAAATTTTAAAGCCAGAACGACAGTCCTTAGATCCAAAAATACTCAGAGATACATCCGAACTGGTGGAGTTATTGGACTCTATGGACATAAATAACAAACACATGGCATCCATGGATATAGCTTCCCTATTCACCAACGTTCCATTAGAGGAGACAGTGAAAATAATAAGGGAACGCATTAAAGACAAACAAATAAAACTAGGCATACCAACATATATTCTGGAGAGGCTATTACTACTATGTATCGCCAACATACAATTCAAGTTTCTAACAAAGTTATACCGTCAAATTGACGGAGTGGCCATGGGGAGTCCTCTTGGTCCTATTCTAGCGGACATCTTCATGGCACATTTAGAAGAAAAGAGTTCCTCAGACATTAACAACTTGGTCTTCTACAGTCGTCATGTGGATGATATACTTATTATCACCACAGACGAGTTACAAGCAACATCGTGCTAGAAAGATATGCACTCCACGGGATTTATAAAGCATCACTGCCAACAGCCCAAACTAAAACCAGACGAAACTACAGTCCTTAAACTCCAGGTATTCATCCAGCTAACCTTTCGAGGGGATGACGTAATGCAACGTCTACAAGACCGGCTTACTGCAGCAGTAGGCCGAACATTCTGTGCTGCAACTCCGGTCATTAGGTATAGAATCACACCGATTCCCACACCAGCAGTGTTCCTCTATACGCCAAAAACAATTGTATTTACCAATTTACATGTAGGTTCCATGTCTTCTACATCGGCAGAACAGAGAGACAGCTGAACAAAAGAGTGTCAGAACACATACCTCAATGGGTGGACAAGATGTTTAGTTTAGTTTAGTCGATGGATCAACATCACGGCACACGGGTGCAACCCATAAGTGCTCCGTTTTCCTCCTAACTCAAACCTGAGTCTGGAGAAACTCAGTCCAGTGCACGAACTCCGTAGCACCGGCGAGGATCCATTAGGGGGCTGCGTGGTCTCGAGGTGTGGTGTCCGCCTCGAGTGCTGGAGGTCCCGGGTTCAAGCCCCGGTTATGACCAGGATTTTTTCTCGTGGACTTCTAGTAATAAATTTTCCCCTGGTCTCTGGGTAGTGAGATCGGACGCCCGTGTGTATTGTTGCGCACCTAAAAAAATCCCTTGGCAATTGGGTCGACAAGATACGACACACAGGCGATGCGAGCCTAGTGGGGCCGACACACCGGAAGCTCCATGAGTCTTCAATTGCTAGACACATTCTCGAAAGTGGCCATGTGATTAACAAAGATTTGTTTTTCGCGTGTTGTTTAACACACAAAACACTCGCTTGTTAAAGTTTGCAGAAGCAATAATGATCAATCAACGCAAGCCAGATTTGTGCAAACAGAAAGACATGTTAGTCAGCTTAAAATTACCGTGGTAGATAATTGACATTAAAAATGTTTTGCGTATCCTTTTACAGGACTTAGCTGTCAACAGCAGCATCTTTCAGCTGTCTGTTGATCTCTTGGCAAGATTACGCTCAGTAGTTTGCCATTGCTTTCTGAGCGGCCGGCTCAGTATCCGCAAGTCACGAGCGGGGGTCGAACCACCTCAGTTCTCGCTCCGCTGCGAGACTCTGCGTGATAAACGGGATTACAGAGAGAAAGTGTTGTAACCCCACAGCCAGAGAGACCGGCTTAATTGACATTACTGTGCGAATATGTGTATATTTCAGCTTGATGGATTTTTCTAGTTAATTTACTTTACGTTGTGTGAATTCTGCAGTATGTACCTGACGAGATGCAGCGAAATATGCCAGGCAATAAATCGTGCAATCTATTGTTTGTGTCTACATTATTCAAATTCATTACGGGAAAACATTGTTTTAAATTACTGATAAATGCTAAAGGTGTGATACTAATCAGTTCACCAACCAAGTACCGAGGGTCTATTATTATTAGCACAGAAGCATATACCCAGGGCACCTTAAGGTGTGTTAACTGGTCCTTTACTTTGTTCATTTTATTGATATATATATATATATATATCGTATGTTTGAGAGCCATGTAGTGCGGCAGCTAGCACGCTCACCTGCCCGCCTCGTGATCATGTATTTGAACCCCAATCAATGCATTTTTTTAAATTGACCAGGACCCTCAGATCTATTACAATATAAGTGCCGGGAAATGTCAAGAGTGGTGAAATGTACCCGAGTGATATTGTTTACAGAGCTCACGGAGAGCCGACTGGTCGATACAACAATGGGACTAGCGCCATACGCCCAATACACCACACAGCATGTAAAAAGGTCCTTTATTTGTAATGTATGTCGCTAACATGAATATTCATGTCTTCTTTGTTTAGGATTTTCCTTACAAAAGAGAGGGTCGTGGTGGCACACAAATTATTGTACAGTACTTGTTTACCATGGCATTGATCCTTTTTCAATCCCTGTAGTGACTGGATGCTATCTTAAGAAACAAGGAAAGACCAACGCGTAACACTCTGAGTGAGCTGAAGCAAGCGAGGAAGGATGTACAAAAGGCTGCCAGGCAGTGTGCGAATGAATATTGGATCAAGTTATGTGAGTCCATTCAAATCGCAAGTGATAAGGGAAACATCAGAAGCATGTATGAAGGGATAAAGAAAGCCTGTGGTCCAATGATCAAAAGAAGTCCACCGCTGAAAACCTTGACTGGAGAAATCATCACTGATAAGAAACAGCAGATGGATAGATCGGTCGAGCACTATTTAGAACTTTACTCAAGTGACACCAAGCTAGCGGATGATGCCCTCAACGCCATAGAGGCCCTGTCAACTCTTGACCACATGGACACACTTCCCACTATAACAGAAGTTAAGTGTGCTATAAATAAGCTTGCATCTGGCAAGGCTCCAGGTAAGGATGGGATTCCAATAGAGGTAATCAGGAGTGGGCAAGACACACTCGCTCTACAGATCCACCAGCTAATAGAGCTATGCTGCCGAGAAGGACAAGTCCCACAGGATTTCAAAGATTCAAACATCATAACGCTGTTCAAGAACAAGTTCGATCGGAGCGACTGTAACAACTATAGGGGTATCTCACTTCTGTGTATTGTTGGGAAAGTATTTGCCAGAATTGTCCTGCGCAGACTTCAAGTCCTCAGAGATCAAGTCTACCCCGAATCACAGTGCGGCTTCCGTCAGAACCGGTCTACCATTGATATGATATTCTAATTGCGACAGATGCAAGAAAAATGCCGGGAACAAAATCAGCCAGTTTATTGCCTTCATCGACGTCACAAAGGTATTCGATTTGGTCAGTCGTGAGGGTCTGTTCAAAGCACTAAAGAAGATAGGCTGCCCACCAACTCTTCTGTCCATTGTGGAATCGTTCCACAGACATGAAGGGTATAATCAAGCTTGATGGCTCAACTTCAGAAGAGTTTGAAATCAAGAGTGGAGTTAAGCAAGGTTGTGTACTATCCCCCACCCTCTTTGGGATATACTTTTCAATTCTACTGAAATATGCCTTTCGTGATCAGGATGACGGTATATACATTCACTCACGCTCAGATGGTGGCCTCTATAATGCTCAGAGACTGAAGGCCAAGACCAAAATTAGGAGGGTACTAATCAGAGAGTTGCTTTTTGCGGATGATGCTGCGATTACGACCCACTCTGAGGAAGAATTACAACATTTACTATCTGCATTCTCCAATGCTTGTTCTGAATTTGGTTTAACAATTAACAAAAAGAAGACACAGATTATGTCACAAGGTGCACATGGTGTACCATCAATCTTTATTGACAACGCCGAACTGGAGATAGTAGACCATTTTACATATCTAGGATCAGAGGTAAATAGCAAATTATCCCTAGATCAGGAAATCAACATCAGGATTGGCAAGGCAGCAACAACAATGAACATGTTAGCAAAAAGAGTCTGGGAGAATAGGAAGCTTACTGCCAAAACAAAAGTCCTCGTCTACCAAGCCTGTGTCCTTAGTACTCTTCTATATGGCAGTGAAACCTGGACAACTTACTCACGCCAAGAGAAACGTTTAAACAGCTTTCATATGCGGTGTCTGCGAAGAATACTTGGTATTACGTGGCAAGACAAAATCACAAATACTGAAGTATTGGAAAGATCAGGTTGTGTGACGGTGTATTCCATGCTCAGTCTTCGTAGACTTAGATGGATAGGACATGTTAGAAGGATGGATGATGGTAGAATACCAAAGGACATCTTCTTTGGTGAATTACAGACGGGTAGGAGATCTCAGGGTCGGCCTCTACTACGATACAAAGATGTGTGTAAGCGGGACATGATAGATACAGGCATAGTTAATGCACATTGGAAGCAAGTCGCCGCTGAACGTGTTGCATGGAGGGCAAATATCAGAAATGGAATAAAGACAAAAGAGAAAATGATTGCAGATAAAGCACACCCAGAGCGTGAGAGACGTAAGATGGTGCACAATGGTGGAAATGACCATGTTTTCACATGCATCTACTGTGGGCAAACATTTGCAGCAAGAATTGGCCTTACCAGCCACACTCGCCACCGCCATGGGTCGTAGTTGTTAAGCCTTTTTGACGCACAATGTACCAAACTATCGTCTGTCAAGACGGAAAGGTGCCAATGAATGAATGAGTGACTGGATTTTTCCCCCACAAGAACGGCGTTTCAAACTACTCATGCTCAGTTTAAAATATTCTAGAAATGAGTGGACAGTCAAGACAGTGAGGAAGGGAACTGGTCACGCCATCACATCATGCAGTGGCTTGGTATGACAACTAGCAACTTACTGTGTATAAGTGAACATCTGACACTTCATTTACCTACTGCGGTATCTGCAATGAGCTTGTGTAGTTTTTTTTTTTTTTTTGCGTATCCCTTACGGGACATTGCAGTCAACACCAGCATTTTTCAGCTGCTGTTGATGTACTAGGCAAGTGTTACGTTCAGTAGTTTGCCATTGCTTTCTGAGCGACTGGCTCCCATACCGGAACGACTCGGTCTGCTGCACAAATCGGTCGCAGCTGAGCTTCGAACGCCTAGTACCCGGCTCACGAACCGCGTTCGCAAGCCTTTAGCCACGGAGCCGGTATGTGTAGATTACCTTTGCTAAATTAGGATAACACTTGCATACAATAATATTAAAATGTTATTCACTCATTTTATATTAAGAACTCCTAATAAGTTTGAATATTTATGTGGCTTAAACAAAGTTCAGTATTTGCATGTCACTAAAGCATAAATGCCGGTCTCTCTGGCCGAGGAGTTACACCACTTTCTCCGTAATCCCGTTTATCACGCAGAGTCTCGTAGTGGGCGAGAACTGGAAGCGGTTCTACCCCCGCTGGTGACTTGCGGGATAACTGAGCCGGCCGCTCAGAAAGCAATGGCAAACTACTGAGCGTAATCTTGCCAAAAAATCAACAGACAGCTGAAAGATGCTGCTGTTGACAGCGATGTCCTGTAAAGGATATGCGAATTAAAATAATAAAAAAAAGCATAAATACAAGATGGCGTTAGATCCATAAGTTTTATTGATGGTACACAAGGGTAATTTGATTTGTTACTTGTTCATCGCCTTTACAATGAAAGACGATAATTTAATACCAGTTGTTTAAAGACTTTGTAGCCCTCCCCCCTTAAAAAAATTTTTTTTTTGTGGTTCTTCTTCGAGTTGTACAAATTGAGAAACATCCTGGCATGATACGTTACTGAAACCCATCCCACCATAGAAAAACATGTAAAAGGTTGTTATGTTTTACTCCACCTGGGACATTTTGGGTATATTATGCTAGCCACATATTGAACAGGCCAGTGGGCAGTGTAAGGGTGATGAGGAAAATATTATATCAGCATCTTTTACTTCCCGAAACATTCTCTGGTACACATTTTACGCTATGTCGATCTGGGAGTCTAGGTCAGTTTGAAACATCCATCTGGATGTAAATTAGAATCCATGACTGTCAGGCCGGAAGACAAACACGCTTCTAGATAAATACATTCTGTTCATAATGTAATTACTTGAACTTCTTCAGATCCAACTAAGTAATAGTGGTTTGCACATATTTAAGGTAACTAATACCCGTGAGCCGGTCTCTCTGGCTGTGGGGTTACAACACTTTCTCTCTGTAATCCCGTTTATCACGCAGTCTCGTAGCGGAGCGAGAGCTGAGGCGGTTCGACCCCCGCTCGTGACTTGCGGGATACTGAGCCGGCCGCTCAGAAAGCAATGGCAAACTACTGAGCGTAATCTTGCCAAGAGATCAACATACAGCTGAAAGATGCTGGTGTTGACAGCTAAGTCCTGTAAAGGATATGCTAAAAAAACCAAAAAAACACCTGTGACCGTCATCATCATCATGTGCCCTGCCAAATGTCATCGATGCTCAAGCCTCTCTTCAGATCTCAGCCTCTAGTGTTCTGGATTCAGTTTGCTGATGCTAATCCTCCATGCCACCGTCTCAGTCCATCCAGCATTATTTCTCTCTGTCTGCCTCTGCCTCCTTTCCAACTGATCTTTCCAGCTGTCACGATATTTTCCTGTGTTTCTTCTCATTACATGACCAGAAGAATGGCTTATATCTCTGACTTATAATTGTGTATAATTCCATGCAATCAATGTTAGTTGCTCTGATGATCCAAGATATTTGCAACATTTGCTTCTTGAACACGTATTCGTTGCTTCCAATCTTTTCCTAATTTGGAGCATTCTCCTTACCCCCTACAGAAAGAGTTTCAAAGATGATATTTCAATGCCTGAAAACATCAACACTAAACGTGTAGTTTTGTAATTTGATTTCTTACCTATTTGACTATGACTAGCCTGTGAGCTCTTGTTGCCCATATTTAACATCATGTTCTGCTGCACTGTTTAACTCGTTGTCATTCATGGCCTGCAGTCAAGAGCAGACAAATTTTAGAACACATGTCTTGTCATGACTGTCGTTTGTTTCTTCTATTGACAAACATGTTATGCGACATATCAACACATGAGGTAGAACAGAGAAATAGACCTTATTTGGGAAAGGTTGGTAATAAAAGTAAAGGGATAATGAGAGAGATGGAGAGAGAGAGAGAGAGAGAGAGAGAGAGAGAGAGAGAGAGAGATGTAAGGGAAAAGTTCACATAGCTTGGCAAACAAATAATGTAAGTAAAATCAACTGCATCAATGTATCAGATCACAAAGAGGACTGGAAAGACATAATACCAATATATATATATATATATATATATATATATATATATATATATATATATATATATATATATATATATATATATATATAGATATATATATATAAGACCAGGTACCAGAAGAACAATCATTAACTTCTTCTTTCGCACTCAGACCTCTATATTAATGCCTCCAATAAAATAGGTAGATCCATGTTCGTGACATCCTCATACAGATTTTGATGGAAGGAAGTTAGTTGGTGCCTATTTGTTTCCGTTCATTACTGTCACTCGAGATGGGCTGTAGCAGATGCCTGACTCTCATGGCACTATTTTCACACACAGAGGTGCGATTAATAATTGTAGATAAGCAGGACAACATCATAGAATGGAGGTGGAGGAGGTCAGTGCCGCTTTCGGCTGGATGGAGAATACGAAACACACACACACATCGTTATTGTAACTGACTCAGAAAGCATGCTGAGGAAGGTGAGGACAGGCAAGCTTCGGGCAGAGTGGCTTGCTTCGCTTCGGAGGTCACGGGTGGCAAGTATCGCCTGGATCTTTTCTCCGGGGCATGCCGGTGTGCTGGGCAATGAACAGGCGGACAGATTGGCTGGCTCTGCAAAACTTGGTGGACATAAAGACTCACAAGTATACACCTAGTATAAATGGAACGATCTAGATTCTAAAAGCCAAATTGACTTTATATTAACTAGAAATAACAGAAAGAGAAATATATTAGATGCCAGGGCAGTGCCCAATTTAAGTATAAATACAGATCATAAAGCAGTCGTTGCTACAATAAGAACCATCAGAAGAAGAAAGCAAAGAGCAGGAAAATACATGCCATGCGAATCAGTAAACCTAAAAAACCTTAAAGACGTGGCAGTAAGGGAAAATTATGAGAAAGAACTAAT
The DNA here is from genome assembly GCA_963921405.1 of Cepaea hortensis. Taxonomy (NCBI): domain Eukaryota; kingdom Metazoa; phylum Mollusca; class Gastropoda; order Stylommatophora; family Helicidae; genus Cepaea; species Cepaea hortensis. Next base: position 80,059,535 of record OY992882.1, on the reverse strand, counting down.
TGAAATCTTTGTAAAATTACCTATAGAAAGAAAAACACTGGAAGAAGAATGGTAGATGTTCAAAGCAAGCATTTTAAATACTGCAAAAATAACACGTGGAACCACGAAAAAACGCAAAACACGGATAAAGAAAATAACAGGTTGGTGGACCGCAGAGGTAAAGAAAGCGGTAAAAGACAAAAAGGAAAATATAAAAAATTGTTGAAAAGTAAATAGGAATGTGATTACATAGAATATAGAATAGCGAGAAGACATGTGAGTAGAATAGTAACGAGGGAAAAACAAAAAGACTGGGAAGAGTATGGAGAAACCATAAATAAAAACTACAAGGAGGCAACTAGAAACTTCTACAAAAAGATAAGTGCAATGCGAACCGAATTGACCCAATTGAGTACACATCTAACAAACCTATGTAGAAGCTTATATAACAACTGTGAATGCATAGTGAGAGCAACTGGAGGACAATCAGAACCCTTCACCATAAGATCTGGAGTACGACAAGGTTGTGTCCTGTCCCCGCTCTTGTTCATAACATATATAGACAACATATGTAAAGAAACCAGCCAAACAGAGACCGCAAGAATTCTGCATGACGAGAACACAGAGGAAGAACCATCTGCATATCTAACCATTAGAGAACTCCTGTTTGCGGACGACCAAGCACTAATAGCAAAATCAGAAGCTGAATTACAAGACCACATGAATAATCTAAACGAAATGTGTAGGTAACATAACATGAAAGTTAGGACAAGCAAAACAGAGGTAATGACTATAACTAAAGAAGAAGAAACAACAACATTTCACCTAAACGAACATCCCTTGAAACAAGTAAAGAGTTTCAAGTACATAGGAAGTATAATATCATCAAATGGCAGATCAGAAGACGAGATCGAAAATAGATGCAATAAGGCAAACCAACTTATTGGACAAATGGCACCAATATTAAAGAACAAATATGTACCAATAACTACTAAGAAAGCAGTTTACAATACAATCTTCCTACCAACTCTATGCTACCAATGCCAAACCTGGAGAATGACAGAAAAAGAGAAAAGAAAAATCACAACAGAAATGAGATTCCTGAGAAAAGTACTCAATGTATCAAGAAGAGATAAGATCAAAAATGAAGAAATCAGGACTAAAGTGTGGGTTATAGCAGCATTAGATTTTATTAGAAAGCAGCAAGTCAAATGGTTTGGCCATGCAAGTAGGTTACCAGTCAACAGCATACCACAACAAGCTCTTCGAGAACGACGACATTGGAATAGACATCAACTACCGTATGGATGGAAAGTTATTCAATCTCAGAAAGCTGAAAGCTAAAACCAAAATTAACAGCGGCACCGTCAGAGAGCTCCTGTTTGCTGATGATTGCGCACTGTACGCCAACTCAGAGGCGGACATGCAACATAATGTTTCAGCTTTCTCACATGCCTGTGCCAACTTTGAGCTCAATATCAACTTGGAGAAGACTGTAGTTATGTACCAGCCAGCTCCAGGGAATAATCACATTGTGCCGAATATCAAAGTGAATGATCATAGACTAAGTGTTGTGGACAAATTCACCTATCTTGGCAGCACTGTGTCACAAGCTGTCACAATTGATGACGACGCGAATGCAAGAATCTCCAAGGCCAGTGCGGCCTTTGGCAGACTGTACAAGAATATATGGGACAGAACTGGAATAAGCCTGCAAACAAAGTTAAAAGTCTACAATACTCTACAAAGCAGTTGTTTTATCCACACTGCTATATGCTTGTGAAACCTGGACTGTTTATCAGCGACAAGCTAGGAAATTAAACCAATTCCAAACAGTCTGCCTAAGGAAGCTACTGAAGATTAAATGGCAAGACAAGATTCCAGACACTGAAGTCATAGAAAGAGCGTCCATGCCCAGTATCCGCACTCTACTGATGAAGAATCAGATTCGCTGGGCTGGTCACTTGACTCGCATGCCAGATCACAGGCTCCCTAAACGAATTTTTTTTACAGCGAACTGCGTTGTGGTAAACGCTCCCAAGGTGGCCAGAGGAAACGCTTTAAAGACACTCTGAAATCTCATTGAATGCTTTTGGAATTCATCATGACACCTGGGAGGCTGCAGCCAGAGACCGAAATTCGTGGCGTGCATCATTACGCAAGGGTGCAGTCATATGTGAGGCAACCAGGACTGCAAGAGCTGTGAAGAAAAGGCAGGACAGAAAAACCACTGCAAGAAATCCTCCTCCAGAAACGTCAAGCATTCTTTGCCCACATTGTCAAAGAACATTTCGAGCCAAAATAGGCCTTATCAGCCATCTTAGAACCCACGGCTCCATACCTTCAACCCCACTGGATGAAATGAATGGTCATCATCATTCTTGATGGACAAACAGCTACAACACAACAAGCAATGATGTACAGAGCAGATGGAAACAGAGGAAGAGGCCGACCGCGTAAACGTTGGACGGAGGGAATAGCAGAATCCATGGGAATATCGATACATAAAGCCCATATTCGGGCACTCTCACGATGTTTATACTTCACCTCGACACCGCAAGGTACAAGAGGAACATGATGAGATGAGATGCGATGAGTTCATGCTACTTCATCGTCGTCGGTGTCTGTGTCTTGGGGATAGTAAACGCAGCTTTACAACCGTGACACACCTGGTTCAGTATAAGCCATAGGCAGACCGTTTTGAGTTGACTGTCACAGCCAAAAAAATGCTGAGGTTGATTATGACATCCTCTACAAGGACGTGCAACTAACGTTTAACTTCTCCGTCGTAATGTATGTTTAATTTCTCCATCATAATGTATGTTTAACTTCTCCATTGTAATGACAATGTATGTTTAACTTCAAGCTTGTGGTTGTCATATTTTCAGTGTTTCTTTTTCTGAATAACGTCACCTTATAATTAACATATCATGTTTAACAGCAGTAAGTAAAGTAGAGGACCATATTTACACGCCTTGAGGTATTACAATGGGTATGATGACAGCCCTGTATTTGTATAGACCAGTCAGTACACTCTAGGTGGTGTGTTCAATCAATATCACTATCCTAGACATTTCCTGGTACACATTTTAGACTGCCTCGACAGAGACCCACGTCAAGTTAAGAAATCTGCCTAGACGGAGATGATAAACATGATCACTGTGCCAGCGGGCAAGCGTGCTAGCCACTGTGTTATTGGGGCTCCAAGAATGAATGTAATGTGTTTTATTCCGTCACCATTACGTAGTAGGTCCTCTGTAGAACGTCACTATCATCACAGAAGATCAAAAAGTGTTTCGATCTCTTGCCAGTTCGTCCATCTAATCCAAGCTCATGCCGCAGGTGTCTTCAGTGTCCTGTATCCATCTTCGAGCTGGTAGAACACGCCTCTTTTTCCAGGGAACACACCTTCCGTCGCTGTTCATACCAAGATTAACGTTTAATATAACCACATCATTTAGTTTCCAAGATGTGTAACAGCGTTATTAGATGTCCGAATCTCACAGAATGTCAGCACCTTTCCTCTTCCTGGTACACGATTCTCCAAGAATGTTTCCCACAGCTAACAAGTTCACGCCCCCAAATTTCCTCTCCTCCTGAGTGACCTGGAAATGGTCGATGACCTGCATCCGTGTGTTGCCAGGGAAAGGATGCCCGTTCTCAACAATGTTACCTTAACGTGCTCGCTGGTGCTGTGCCACAGGCTGCCAATTCTGCTCAACTTCTGCATTGCCATGACCAGCTGACATCTGACCTTCATTGAACAGTTCCCACACTTGTCGACCATGGAGCTAAGCCACCCAAAGCCAGTGATACTTTCCATTTACTCATTCTTGGCGTTAATTCTTGGTTGGCATGTAGTCTTATGTGTAGATTTCAATTTTGCTTCTTTTTTTTTTTAAAGTTCTCCAAACACACCTACAATGCCCTAGCACCACTCGAACGGAGGACCATCTCAATGACATATCTGAGGTCTGAAACTGAACCTTCATCAACATGAAAAAATGAACATTTTCTCTTGTCTCACCATTTGTGATGTCTCTTATTACTTTTCTGCGCAAGTGTTGAGCAGACTTGAAGGCAGAATTCTACCCTGTACCACCAGCCACTTCTCTGTGGCCAAGGGGTTACATACGCAGTTCGCAATTCCGAATACCACGTCCTAAACACAGCTGCGGGAGGTTTGGAAGCAGACTGCCTTGCACTGATTTTCATACAATAGTATGAGTGTCGGTCGTTCAGAAAGCAATGGCAAACTACTGAACGTAAACTTGCCAGAAATCACAAACGCCCAAAAAATGATAGGGTTGACTGCAACGCCATGTAAAGGATATTCAACTATATTTTAACCACTAGCTTGTGCACCCCATGCCAGCCTAATGTTTCACCGGCTATTCTGACAGCTGCTTATTTTCATGATATAGAGATTTTTCTTATTTTTCTACTTTCCTCTCATGCAAGGGGTACGCCTCACCTCAAAGGACAGTGTCTGACTTGTGCAATGTTTGCTTCCTCTAGACAAATGCAATTCAAGGTAAAGAATAGGTTTTCTTTCCTAACAATTTTGGGCCTTACAATTTAAGATTTCTAATTACCATGGGATTGTTAACATGCACAAATTGCAGTCATGACCTTAAGCTTTTGCCCGTATCTGAGAAGTCTAAGTGTCCGATCTAATTATACAAGAGACCAGGGGGACGTGTGGTGTGGTGTGATATTAGGTACAAATGGTCTTGGGAAATTCCCAGCTTTACGCTACCTTTTGAGCCTGACGTGGAATATAATTATTCAATTATATGGGTCAAGTGTGTTGAAAACCCCATCTCTTAACATGTTCCACTATTTCCCCCGTTGAACACAATCGAAGGCATTACTGTTGTCTATGAAAAAAAACAGTATGAAATAAGTACACACACAATTATAACATTATACCCAAAATTGTCTGAAGTCAGTCTCTTCCTCTGTCTCTTGCACTGCACTAGCAGGGATGTATACGGGATTCATGACAGACAACTCCGGTTTTATACCCTTTAAAGAAAACATAACAATAAAACTTTCTGCACAGTTTTTTGACATCCACATAATTTAAATTACAATTAAATTACAATTAAAATCATGTGTTGCATATAATGTTTATTACAGTGCAATGTAAAACATTGACAACCAAAAGACAATGTGAGGAAAACAAGTGAAGCTTTCAAAATTTAGTTACATCGATAAATGGGAGGATCATCATGGCCGGAGAAGGAAAGCAAAGAAAGAAATATAAAAACTCGGATTGAAGACAATATTATTGAATGACATCAAGGCAGACAATGAAAACACTGCAGCTCTATAAAGCAATATAATTTCTATATAAAAGATTTGATGATCTAAGTCAGCATTATATTGTTAAAGTACAGGTAAAGAGCCCTTTTAAACTCCTTAAAGTGGAATAGGTATTTGGTGCCAGCCACACATTTTTTTAAAGACAAATCAACACTCAATGGGTGATGTCAATATCAAGCCAGTTGACTTACCACTATCCTTTACACATATCTAATTGGAAATACCACATTATATTTTTATAACCTAAGAAGTTACTTTATAAAACAAACATTAATATACTCAGAAACAACAGCATATACTACATGATAGTTGTTCTTCTTGGAATCAAGATATCCATCCAGATAACAAAGTCACCAGTAGTCAATACTGTCATCTCCTGAGCCAAAGCCAGAATGAAGTATCTAGATATCTGACTTGGGAAAAATGTATTCATCTCAAAGAATCTTACCTTAAATTTATGTAGAAACCATGTCTTCATTCCTCTGTAAGTTGGTGATGGTAACCGATGTGGCGTGTGTCCAAAGGAAGTCAACACAATAAGAAGGAAAATGAATGTCACATGTTCATGTTTTATTTCATAAATACAGACATTTGTGAGAGAGAGAGAGAGAGAGAGAGAGAGAGAGAGAGAGAGAGAGAGAGAGAGAGAGAGAGAGAGAGAGAGAGAGAGAGAGAGAGAGAGAGAGAGGGGGGAGAGTGTGTGTGTGTGTTTTAAATTGTATGTTTATATATGTTTTGCATATCCTTTACAGGACATCGCTGTCAGCATCAGGGAGACTCTGTGGCGAAGTGGTCAAGCCTTTTGACTCGTGCTCCGAAGGTTGTGGGTTCGATTCCGGGCCGCGTCCTTCGGTTTACGAGTTAAATGTTTCGGAGACTCCTGTGGGTCGTCGCTGAAAGCTACGGAGTTCGTGCTTTGTGCGACTGCTTTCCGTGCTGCGGAAAGAGACCGAGCCATATGGGATAAAACCCGGTGCAATGAAGTCGACCCTGTCGACTTTTAAGCGACTTTTTAAGCTGTCAGCATCAGCATCTTTCAGCTGATTGTTGATTTCTTGGCAAGATTACGCTCATTAGTTTGCCATTGCTTTCTGAGCGGCCGGCTCACATATCCCGTAAGCTACCGACGCGATTCGAACCACTGCTGATTCTCACCGTCGTCACGTTACTTACGAGAGTTAAATTGTAGACTTGCAAGATATATAACTCAACAAGACTTCTGTTTTCCTGCTTTCCTCACAACATCAAGATATGAATAGAAAACTGCAACAAGCTCTAGTGTGCATACCATTTTGTAAGTTACGTTGAGTCAAGTCCCGACATACAGCACTTGGCACATTCCTATTCGTGTTCCGTCCTCATCTTCAACAGCCAGCGAAGAGTCCCAATACTAATCTACCAGTTGCAGTTTGATTATGTGTCAGGCTGGCCTTTCCTTGGAGTACTGAGTGTCGGCCAGATCCCCTGGTCTCTCTCTGACGAATCATTCTCTCCAGGCCATGATTATGTATCTGTTCATCCACACTACACACGATTACAGAGGGCCATAACCACGTCTGCCCTACCATGCTCCAATCTCCCACCTAATGGTGCAGACCACACCCAACGTTGCAGACCCAATCAGTGTGTCCGCCTGCTCGTTTCCCACTACAACAGCATGTCCAGCAGAAATGATACAGCTTATAGTATCCAATCAAATAGTATGTCAAGCCAAGTAAAGTTTGTACAGGGCATATAGTAAGTAAAGGACATATAGTAATTAAAGTAAGTAAAGGACATATAGCAAGTACAGTAAGTAAAGGATATATAGCAAGTACAGTAAGTAATGTATATATAGCAAGTAAAATAAGTAAAGGATATATAGCAAGTAAAGTAAGTAAAGGATATATAGCAAGTAAAATAAGTAAAGGATATATAACAAGTAAAGTAAGTAAAGGATATATAGCAAGTAAAATAAGTAAAGGATATATAGCAAGTATAGTAAGTAAAGGATATATAGCAAGTAAAATAAGTAAAGGATATATAGCAAGTACAGTAAGTAAAGGATATATAGCAAGTAAAATAAGTAAAGGATATATAGCAAGTAAAGTAAGTAAAGGATATATAGCAAGTAAAATAAGTAAAGGACATATAGCAAGTAAAGTAAGTAAAGGACATATAGCAAGTACAGTAAGTAAAGGATATATAGCAAGTACAGCAAGTAAAGGATATATAGCAAGTAAAATAAGTAAAGGACATATAGCAAGTAAAGTAAGTAAAGGATATATAGCAAGTAAAATAAGTAAAGGACATATAGCAAGTAAAGTAAGTAAAGTATATATAACAAGTAAAATAAGTAAAGGATATATAGCAAGTACAGTAAGTACAAAAGAAAACAGAGTAAAGATGACAAACAAGAATACGCTAAGATAAATAAAGAAATAAAAGATAAATGTGGGAAGGCTAAAGAAAGTTGGTTAAACGAGCAATGCAAAAAAATTGAATTAAATTCCATTAAAGATACAAAAAATATGCACAGAAAAATCAGTGAGCTCACAGGAAGAAAAATAAGAATAAATACAGGGTGTTTGAAATCAAAAACAGGAAAGATAATATTAGAGGAAGATGCTATAATGAAGAGGTGGAATGAGTATATAAGAGAATTATATGAAGGAGAAAGGGGAGAATTAACAGAAGAAAGTAACTTAGAAGGTCCACCTATTCTGAAAGAAGAAGTCGCTGACGCTATGAAACGTATGAAGAAAGGAAAAACAGCTGGGCCAGATGAAATCACAATAGAAGAATTAGAAGTATTGGGAGAATTTGGAGTAGATATATTAACCAAAATGTTGAATGATATTTACAGCAGTGGATATTTACCCAGTGATATGCTGAAATCTTTATTTATAGCTATACCAAAAAGACCAGGAGCAATTGATTGTGAAGATTTTCGTACAATTAACCTTATAAACCATATCACTAAGCTTCTACTCAGAATCATAATGAGAAGAATCAAAAAGAAAATAAAAATGGAAATTAGTGAAGAACAGTATGGATTTGTGGAAGGAAAGGGCACAAACAATGCAATTTATACATTACGGACACTAATAGAAAGGTCAATAGAGAAACAGAGAGACATATATTTGTGCTTCATAGATTATACTAAGGCATTTGATAAAGTAAAACATGATGAACTGATTAAAATGTTGGAAGATATCAACATTGATGGAAAAGATTTAAGAATAATAAAGAATGTTTACTGGAACCAAGTAGCAGCAATTAAAATGTTAAATAAAGAGGGTAGTTACGAACGGATAAAGCTAGGAGTACGACAAGGGTGTGTCTTGTCACCAGATCTTTTCTCCCTGTATAGCGAAGTAATAATGAGAGAGATCAAAGAGATGTCAGGAATACTAGTTGGAGGTTATAATATAAATAATATACGCTATGCAGATGACACAGTATTGGTGGCGGATAATTCAACAGACCTACAACAATTATTAGACTTTGTAGTAACAGAGAGTGCAAGGAAAGGACTCTCCTTGAATATCAAGAAAACAGTAACAATGGTAATATCAAAGAAAATGGTGACACCAAAATGTGACATAGAAATAGAAGGGAAAATCCTTAACCAAGTTGATAATTTTAGATACCTAGGGGCATTTATAACATCAGATGGAAGATGTACAACAGAGATTAGGAGTAGAATAGGGCAGGCAAAAGCCGCTTTTCAGAAAATGAAGAGTATCTTATGCAATAAGTCACTATCACTGAATGTAAGAAAGAGAGTGCTGAAATGCTATGTAGAACCAGTTTTGCTGTATGGCAGTGAATCTTGGAACGTAAATGAACAAATTAAGAAGAAATTAGAAGCAACAGAGATGTGGTTCCTGAGACGAATGTTGCGAATTCCTTGGACTGCCAGAGTAACTAACGACGACTGCCTGAAACAGGCTAATGAAACTAGAACATTATATACAACAATAAGACAGAGACAAACATCTTTCTTCGGTCACGTGATGAGAAGAGAGGCATTGGAGAACATCGTAACAACTGGAAAGATCGAGGGGAAGAGAGGCAGAGGTAGACCAAGAGAAGTGATGCTGGATGGATTGAGACGGTGGCATGGAGGAATATCAGCACCAGAGTTGATCCAGAAAACCAAAGACCGAGATCTATGGAGAGCCATGAACGTCTACGCCAGCCGGCACGGCACTTGATGATGATGACAGTAAGTAAAGGATATATAGCAAGTAAAATAAGTAAAGGATATATAGCAAGTACAGTAAGTAAAGGATATATAGCAAGTAAAATAAGTAAAGGATATATAGCAAGTACAGTAAGTAAAGGATATATAGCAAGTAAAATAAGTAAAGGACATATAGCAAGTAAAGTAAGTAAAGGATATATAGCAAGTAAAATAAGTAAAGGATATATAGCAAGTACAGTAAGTAAAGGATATATAGCAAGTAAAATAAGTAAAGGATATATAGCAAGTACAGTAAGTAAAGGATATATAGCAAGTAAAATAAGTAAAGGATATATAGCAAGTAAAGTAAGTAAAGGATATATAGCAAGTAAAATAAGTAAAGGACATATAGCAAGTAAAGTAAGTAAAGGATATATAACAAGTAAAATAAGTAAAGGATATATAGCAAGTACAGTAAGTAAAGGATATATAGCAAGTAAAATAAGTAAAGGATATATAGCAAGTACAGTAAGTAAAGGATATATAGCAAGTAAAATAAGTAAAGGATATATAGCAAGTACAGTAAGTAAAGGATATATAGCAAGTAAAATAAGTAAAGGATATATAGCAAGTACAGTAAGTAAAGGATATATAGTAAGTAAAATAAGTAAAGGATATATAGCAAGTACAGTAAGTAAAGGATATATAGCAAGTAAAATAAGTAAAGGATATATAGCAAGTACAGTAAGTAAAGGATATATAGCAAGTAAAATAAGTAAAGGATATATAGCAAGTAAAGTAAGTAACGGATATATAGCAAGTAAAGGATATATAGCAAGTAAAGTAAGTAAAGGATATATGGTGAGTAAAGTAAGTAAAGGATATTTAGCAAGTAAAGTAAGTAAAGGACATATAGCAGGTGAAGTAAGTAAAGGATATATAGTGAGTAAAGTAAGTAATTTTAACGTCTCTGTCATTGTCTTCCGATGACCAGTATTTCGGCGAATCATAATGTACTAGGCACTTTTTAGGCAGTAACCATATTGCTCGGGTGGCCGCAGCAATTGTCTCGCGAAAGAGATTCTCTGCCTGCCGTCGCGAAACTTGAGACCATAACCAACAAATTTCTGTCGGCTGTCCTCAAAACTGCATCCACAACCTGCCTTCCTTCGCTTCTTTTGGACATTTCCAATAAACGAATACGAAATAACACCACATAATCCACAGGAAAACACTAAACAGCGCCCCGCGAAGAATAAACGTATCAAGTCGTCGCCATTTTTACCGGAATGGAATCAGTATTGTAGGAAGAAACATCAAAAACATTAGATATGCAGATGATACAGTATTGATTGCAGACAATGCGCAGGTAAAGCAAGTAAAGAACCCCTTTGACACCATACGGCGCCTTGAGCTAATGGTGCTAGACGCATGTTTTTATAGATAATTTGGCACTGGCTGCGTGATTACATCTGCATTACATCGGCCGCCTTCACTTCCCAAGACATTTCCTTGCACCAATTTAAGGCTAGTCACCCGGGGGGGGGGGGGGGGGGGGGGGGGGGAGGTCAATTTTAAACATTCGAATCCCCTACGAAACGCGCCGAACTCACGGGCTATTCGAGCGCCGAGCCACTAAGCTACTGCGGCTATCTGCGTCTCTAGATTGTGACATTTGTTAACTCGGTGATGCCGTTTCCCCATCTGTTGCATGGACAATATTCTTTGTCTTCTTCTTCTTACTTTTCTTCTGTCTTGTTCCGTGTTTTAATCCTTCTCCTTTGTCTTCTCTTCTTGGTCTTCTTCTTCTTCTTCTTCTTCTTCTTCTTCTTCCTCCTCTTCTTCTCCCTCCTCTTCTTCTCCTTCTCGACCTCTTCTTCTTCTTCTTCTTCTTCTTCTTCTTCTTCTTCTTCTTCTTCTTCTTCTTCTTCTTCTTCTGCTCATCTTCTTCTTCTTCTTCTTCAGCGTTCCGAGCCATTGAGGTTCTTTGCTGCAAATACAATCCGTCTCCATTCGTCTCTCTGGTGGACCTTCTCTTGCCAGTCGTTGATTCTGCTCATGAATGTTGAATATGTTATGTCAATTGAGAGAGAAGCTAAAACATGTGTGCTTTCTGCCAATACATCCATCTCCAGTACAATGTTTTAGTGTCAGGTTTGCCATCCTTCGTCTCTTTCTACTCTTTCTGTATTTTGCATATTTCAAACGACCACCACTCGAAAGCTCTGATTTCATGACACAAGAGGTCTAGTTATGAGCTGCTAACTGCACCCATCTATTTTTCGACATCTTCAGTTAAATAGTAAAATTAAATTACACCGGTTGATTGTACGGAAACACAATTTTTATACAGGCCTATAAATATTAGCACAACAAATGAGTTAAACTGATAATTGAGAAGCAGTGAGTTTCTGGCAGTAGTTCTTACCTTCGGGATTTCACAATGACAATCAGAATAACAGCAACCACTAGACATGCACAAGCTGTGATTAATCCGGGGTACCAGACTGTGGTAGAAGAGCTCTGTCAAAGAAAACCCGTGCAAATATAGTTGTTCATTGTTTATGAATAATTACATTAATTTCCGCATGTATACTTTGGTTACCAAAAGAACAGACTGGTGTTCAATCACAATTACAGACACCACTTTTTTTTACATTCAGGATCCATTCTAAACCTAGAGGGCAAACAAAATAGAGGGAGACGAAAAATCATCATGAGAAGAGAATTAGAGACAGGGGTGAATCATTTGTGGAGGATATTGGCTGAGCTGCCTGCGATAGTTCAGGGTGCATGCTCCAATGGGTGATAAAGATCAAGAGAGAGAGAGAGAGAGAGAGAGAGAGAGAGAGAGAGAGAGAGAGAGAGAGAGAGAGAGAGAGAGAGAGAGAGAGGACAGAGAGACAGAGAGAGAGACAGAGAGAATTGCAGACAGTGAGAGAGAGAGAATGAGAGGGAATGAGAGCGAGAAAGAGGGAGAGAGAGCATTCAGTATTAGCAAAATGGTAACCATACATTTTTCTACTAAGGAGAGGCAGAGAAATGGGCATTCCATCCCATAAAGCAATGACCGACAAGAAGTGAGAAGGTCTATGGTTTGAATATTCTATGGCAGTATCTATCATATTTTGTGTTATAAATAGTTATATCTTAGTAGAGAAGAACGTGGGAGAAAAAAAGTATGTTAAGATGACATGTATAAACAAGTATAAACTAATATATCTCAAACAGTTTGTTGTTCTTTCTTTAAAGAATCGTACCATACTTTTGGTTGTCTCCATTTTGCATTACTAGATTATGTCACCCGATATCTTTTTTGAGGTATTGTGTGTTTGGTTTTGCTTGTTGTATCTGCACATAATCTCAACATACCTTTTGTGTTTCAATTTTATAATTCTATGTAGTTATTTTTTTTTTAATGTTGTAGTTTTTATACATAAATACAACATACACATATTCGCTGTAATCAGGTGACATTTGTAAGATGACTGTTATGGGGCACCACCATAAAATTTTATTCATTAGACACACATGCCTAACTACATACCAAATGTGCAGATGAGAAGACTACTTTTTGTTGGGCAGCGTCCAGGAAGAGAGGGCAGTGTAAATAGTCTTGGACTTTGTGAGATTCTCTATTGAGGACGAAACTAATCTCTTGGTCTGAGAGTTCTTTGCCATTGACTGTCACAGTAGGGTGTATGGATGTGGCTGTCTGTCTGTACAGATAACACACACGACAAGAAACAAGTTAATGAAAATGGGGAAATTAAATCTGATCAAAAATAATGGTCTGATATAATTAATATTTATGTTTCAGACACTGGTTTCAAAAATATAATTTTACTGTCTGCACTCAGGTAAGATCAGATGCGTTGCCATCTTCACGCTGAAGGATGGTTGCTATAAATCTCCATCACTCTATGTATATCACTACAATGGTATAGTCTGATATCTTCTGTCCATCCTTTTTCAAATACTTTCTTTCAGTTTAAACCATTATCTTCCATTTAAATGTTTGTTTTCCACATTTCCTTTAATTTATGATTTTCATCAGGGCATGTTATTAGGTGGGTCGTAAGAAATGGATGACAGAAGAAATTTTACACCTAATGGAAACAAGAAGACTCAACAAAAATAATCCTGCCAAATATGAAGAAATTCACAAAGTCAGAATATTATGTAAGGAGGCAAAAGAAGCATTGTTTTAGGAAAAGTGCTTAGACATTGAAAAACAACACAACAGTCAAAATACCAAATTAGTGCACAACAGAATTCAAGAACTTACTAATAAAAGAACAAGTACATCAACAGGCTGTCTAAAAACTAAAGATGGCAAAATCATAATAGAAAAAGATCAGATTCTACATGTATGGACAGATTATATGAAAAACCTTTATAATGATAACAGAGAGGAACAGTATGATATTAGATTTAATAATGAAGGGCCGCCAATTTTTAAGATGGAGGTTCGAAATGTTCTTAAGCATATGAAAGCTGGCAAGGCCCCAGGTGCAGATAACATCACAACAGAAATGATTAAAGCTTTCACAGAATTTGGACTACATCAAGTCACCAGACTGCTGAACACATTATATGATACTGGTGATATACCTTCTGAATTATGTAACTCTGTATTTATTACAATCCCAAAGAAATCAGGAACCTTGGAATGTGATCAACATAGAACAATTAATATAATGAGCCACATCACACAGATTTGGATACGAATTATCATGCAAAGAGTGAGGAAGAAAACACAACCTGAAATAGGGGAAGAACAATGTGGATTTGTAGAAAGAAAGGGTACAGTAAATATATATATATATATATATATATATATATATATATATATATATATATATATATATATATGATGCGAACAGTTATTGAACGTGTAATGTAACCAAGGATACACCATTACAAATGTGTAATGTAAACAAGGATATACACCTTTGCTTTATTGACTACACAAAGGCCTTTGACAGAGTTAGACATGTCAACATGGTAGATATGCTTGCAGATTTACAAATTGATGGGAAAGACATTAGACTTATAAAAAACATATATTGGAAACAACAAGCTGCCATAAGGATTGATAATGAAGTTGGACAATATCAACCTATTAAGAGAGGTGTTAGGCAGGGATGTGTAATGTCTCCAGATCTTTTTTCCCTATACAGTGAAAATATTTTCAGGAATGTAGAAGATATAAATGGAATCAGCATTGGAGGACGAAACATCAATAACATTAGATATGCAGATGATACAGTATTGATTGCAGACAATGCACAAGATCTACAACAATTAGTAGACGCAGTTGTTGTACACAGTGAGCAGCTGGGGTTGGAATTAAATTGTAAGAAGACACAGGTTATGGTCGTCACTAGGAAGAACGAAGTACCACAATGTAATATACAAGTAAATGGGAATATTCTTCAACAAGTGAATCGGTACAATTATCTAGGAACAGTCATAACATCTGATGGGAGATGCCTTGACGAGATTAGAACAAGAATCGCCATGGCGAAAGTAGCCTTTAGCGAGATGAAAAACATTATGACCAATAAAAAGATGTCAATTGAAACGAGAAAAAGAGTGTTGAGGGGATACATAGAGCCTGTTCTTTTGTATGGATGTGAAACTTGGACAATGTGCAGTCAAGCTGAAAAACATCTGATGGCTGCAGAAATGTGGTTTCTGAGGAAAATGCAAAGTAATATCAAAAAAATATATATAATATATATAAATATATATAAAAACAAAATAATACCATGGAAAGACAGAAAAATCAATGACCAAGTACTACAGGAGACAAATGAAAATCGTAAATTAATTAGAGAAATTAGACGTAGACAGTCAAAATTTTTTTGACATGTTATGAGAAGAAATGGATTGGAGAACTTAGTGACAACTGACAAGATCCAAGGGAACAGACCAAGAGGAAGGCCGAGAGGAAAATACCTGGATGGCTTGGCCACATGGCATGGACGAGACAGGAACACTGAGCTGATCCAAGACGCTGGTGATCGAGTGAAATGGCGAGTCATGACCGCCCACGCTTTCCGGCATGGCACATGATTGATTGAACACTTGTTATTCATAATAAATATCTTCAAGAGGGAGGCTCCTTGGCGAAGTGGTCAAGCCGTTTGGCTCGGGCTCCGAAGTTTGTGGGTTCGTTTCCGGGCCGCGTCCTTCGGTTCACGAGTGCATGTTTTTCGGAGACTACTGTGGGTCGTCGCTGGAGCTACGGAGTTCGTGCTTTGTGCGACTCTTTCCCCGCTGCGGAAAGTGACCGAGCTATATGGGATAAAACCTGGTGCAATGACGTCGACCCTTTCGACTTTTAAGCGACTTTTAAAATATCTTCAAGAATTAAAAACAAGCATCGACTCATAGAACAGCGATATATGACAGCGATCACAAAACATGATAATATGACCATGAATTATCTAGAATATATACATTAATACAGCTACATAAAAACATATTTCAAGCCCAAAATATACACGTTCATTAAAGGCTGTCTTTCTATCTGTGATTGCCACCAAACCATCCAGTTACAGCACTCTCATGTCCTGACAACCTCAAGCACTAAACAATTTGGGAACCCCTGGTAATCATGTCATTTATGTAATGTGGATCACGAGTTCACAACAAGATCATGGTCATTCATATTTATCACATACTATGAAGTAAATGTAGTGTTACCGGGTAAAAAGACTCCACATCATGAAACCGTGACTTACTGTATGTGACGTCAGTAACATTTTGCGCTCATCTGAGTCAGTTGTCGTCTGATTTGTTTTAACTTCTCTTTAAAGTTATTCATGAATTAGGTCTATTTATAACAAACTGTTTAGTTTTGTTTAGTTGACTGATCAACATCACGGCACACAGGTGTAACCCATACGTGCTCTGTTCTACTCTTAACTCAAGCCTGAGTCTGAAGAATCTCAGATCAGTGCACAAACTCCGTAGCACCGGCGAGGATCATGAAATACTTTGGGTAGATTTTTAACTCCAAATCTTGCCCGGGCAGCGCCATTAAGCTACACTTTTTCGATTTCCAACTGCCAAGGGATTTTTTTACGTGCGCAACAATACACACGGGCGCCCGATCTCATAACCCAGAGACCAGGGGAAACTTAGTTACTAGAAGTCCACTTGAAAAAAATCCCGGCCCTCACCGGAGTTTAAACCCGGGACATCCAGCACTCGAGTCGGACACCATACCTCGAGACCACTCATCCCCCAGTTTACAACAAACTGAAAATGGGAAGGCTGGAATACATGTGGACATCATAGAAGCAAAGTTGGCGAAGGGGTCTGGCAGATAAGATATCTTTATAGTGTTAGCTAAAATAGTAGCATGCGATGCAAATGTTCATTAGTTACAGTATGCACTACGAGGCCGTCTCCCTGGTCTAGAGGTTACACGACTTTCTCCGTAATCTGGTATACTCTCGCAAGTAACGCGACGTTGCGCGAGAATCGGTAGCGGTTCTCTCCGCGTCGGTAACTTACGGGGTATGTGAGCCGCTCGCTCAGAAAGCAATGGCAAACTACTGAGAGTAATCTCTCCAAGAAGTCAACACAAGAAGAAAGACAGACATTAGCCAAATATTTAATAGAAAAGTGTGCACGAAACATTATCACTAATTTCAGCTATCAGCACATTGCAAACATCATAATGCTTTGAGTTACTAGACTTATGTTCTCAACTATAATGTCATTACCAGAGTTACCCCACTTAAGTTATAAACTATTATTTCATTATCCCAGTTACTCGATTTAAGTTGTGAACTATTATTTCATTGCTCAACTTACAAGACTTATGTTGTGAAGTACTATTTCATTACTCAACTTATGTTGTTAACTGTTAACTATAATTTCATGACTCAAGTTGTGGGATCTATGAAAGAAGGCTGGGGTATTTATGAAGAAACCCGTCTGCATTATTAAAAGATGGGTCGCCATGCCCCATCTCAGAAACAACCAGGTAAGGGAGATGCTGTCGAGAGAAAACTCGAAACTGAAGATTACCAGTGCGGAGCGTATCGTCGGGAAGAACAACACCCCCTTAACAGTCGTCATCATCACATCGGAGGACTGGATGATCCCTCACACCATAAGATGGGACAAAAGAGAGCAAGCCCCAAAGCTTACATACGTTGAGTGCTCCAGGTGCCAGAAGTTTTGGCACACACGTGGAGGTCTGCAGGTACTGCTCCGGACAACACCCATACAGTCTGTCCCCTTATGCTAAGGTCGACTTCAGAAAGTGCACCAACTGCCTCGGCAGCCACGGCGCCAGGTACCTCGGCTGCCCCTGCCACCAAGACAGCAAGGAAGCTATGAAAAAAATTGCAATAAAAGCAAATCTACCATACAAAGAGGTTAGGAGGCAGTACGAGCTTCCACCCGACTAACAAAATGCGACAAAGCACAAGCTGAAGGATCAAACTTTAGCAGTAAGGATGAGAAGAGAGACCAGGCACAAGAGACACAGATAACAGCTGTTCAGCACATCCTGGATGAACTGAAGCAAGTGTGCAGAACATAGAACAGGATGTCTCTCGAATGGTTGCAATTAAAGCCGAGACGGAGGAAACTCTTAGAAATATCCAAGAAGAAAGAGAACAGATATAACGGCTCAAGACAAAGAAATGAAACATCAGAAACAGAAAACATCAAGTCCCAGACAGAAAACGAAGCAACAGAAGAGGAAGTTGAAGAGGAGGAAGAACATCGAAACGACAGCGGCCAAGAATGGATGGTTGCCAAAAGCAGAGATTACTCTCGATCAAGATCAATCTACCAAGCTGTCCACGACACAAGATCCCAGAGAATACCAAAAAGTTACGAAGACAAAGACGGGGTAATAGGTGGAGGAGGGATGACGACTGGTAAACAACTTCCTGAAAGAAAAAAAACAACATTAGACTGAGTGGGACCCCAACAACACTAGGCCTTACAACTGTGCGACTCGAACCAGACATGCGAAAAAGCCACCAAAGTTGAAACTCACTAACAGACAGAAATAACTGACTCAGGGAAGCGAAATCGCAGGAGAAGTACGAGATACACCGTAAGGGCCCCAGTTATAACCAATTGAAAACTCGACAGTTTAACGGGACCGGAACATCTTTTCTCAAAAACTAGATTGATTTGGTTGGAATTAAAGTGATCCTTAATAGAAGAACCCAAAAAAAAAAAAAAAAAAAACTAACATTGAGTTAAAAACTGTTAGTCAACAATCAATATATTTGTTTGGCAAGATTACCCGTACCGGCTTCGTGGCCGAGGGGTTAGCAGCTTTCTCCGCTAACCCCGAATACTCTCGTCACGTGACGCGACGAGAATTAGCAGTGGTTCGAATCGCAAAAGTGACTTATGAGAGTATGGAGCCGGTCGCTCAGAAAGTCGTGGCGTGCTGATGAGCGTAATCTAGCCTAGGAATCAACATACAGCTGAAAGATGCTGGTGTTGACCGCAATATCCTGAAACAGGATGGAAACGCGGAAAAAAAAAAAAAAAGATTACCCGTCCTTGAAAGTTTCTGCCTGCGATTTGTGACTGATTGTCAGTTCCTTCCCTTCAAACAAGTGGCTGTCCAGGAACATTTGCTTCAGACCTTTGTTGACAGTCCATTCCATGTTGGGTTCGATTGTGCATGCCAGGTAGAACG
The DNA here is from genome assembly GCA_963921405.1 of Cepaea hortensis. Taxonomy (NCBI): domain Eukaryota; kingdom Metazoa; phylum Mollusca; class Gastropoda; order Stylommatophora; family Helicidae; genus Cepaea; species Cepaea hortensis. The sequence goes on along the minus strand of OY992882.1, from coordinate 80,040,366 downwards.
GTATTGATATATCTGGCAATTAAACACAAGATTTGTCAGTTTAGTCAGTCAGTGTGGCTTCATGGCTGAGTGATTAACAGATAATAAAGCACCATGGAATTAAGTACATATTGGCAACGAAGAAAGAGTTGTATTTTCATTCTTATGAGCCTTATCACGTTATGTTACGTCGAACGGCTTCACTGCACATGTCATTACCATTACGCATACTCACGCGAGCTCAGTCCTACGATGCAGCAGACATTTCAAAGTATTCTGCTTGCTGTTCCCAGGAGTTGGTTATATCTCCTCTCTTGATCTCGAAAACGGCATTGACGTCCTTGGGCAAACCTTACTCCCAATGTGTGTAGTCTCGCCAGTAGCGTATGTACTACGTTGATTATATCAGCATGCTTCATCTCATTTGTTTTGTTACTTCGTTTGCGCGAGAGAGCAATGATGATATACTGACAGAAGTTAACTCACAAAGAAAACTGGTTACTCGGATCAGAACAAGACAGTCAACATTCTTTAGCATGTTATGAGAAGCGGAAAGGTGGGGTATGTCGTTACAACGGGAAAGCTGGAGGACAGAGGAGGCAGGAAGAAGCCAAAAGAGAAGATACTTGGGAATTTGGCATTATGGCACGGAGGGACACCAGTATCAGAAATGATTGGCAGCACACGAGACATAGGTCTGTGAACAGACATGATCACCAACACCACAAGGTGCGGACTATAGGAAGAAGAACAAACATACACATACTTATTTTTCTGTTCTCTTCTTTTTTGGATATTTTTAAGAGTCTCCTCCGTCTCGACTTTAATTGCAACTATTCGAGCGATATCCTGTTTTATTTTCTGCTGTGCTTGCTTCAATTAATCCAGGATGCACTGAACAGCTGTTACCCGTGTTTCTTGTGTCTGGTCGCTATTCTTATCCATACTGGTAAACAGGACGTCGCTGTTAACACCAGCATTTTACCGCTGTTGTTGATTTTTTGGCAAGATTATGCTCAGTAGTTTGCCATTACACGAGACAAATCAGAAGTACGATCTGAGAAAGCAAGTAGCAGTGTGTAAAGAATGTTTATAGAGGGGAACAGTTCCAGTAAAAAGATGGAGACTTGTTCAATGAAATCAGAACATAAACAAGCGAATTTACGTTACATGCAATAAATTATAGGAATGATAAATCTTTAACAAAATGTAAAAAAATACCAGAAAGGTAGATGGAATACTGTGTTGAAATGTGCGAAGATGATATACTGAATCCAGATAAGATACATGAAAGCGAATAAAAAACACACAAACAGAATCTTTAATGAAACCGTGTGATCAGCAATACCAAGTCTCATACGATATACCAATGGACCATATTAAGGCTATCATGAACTATGTTTGAGGATTCTGAACAACGCTGTTTAGATCAAAGCATGAATTAGCACAATCTATACACCTCCCAAATAATGAAAATACAAAACAGTGCACCAACTATCGTACTATTGTATTATACGCTGATTGGTGCTGTAAATCATGAAGAGGTTTAAAAGTAATTTAGGATATGCATTACACGAAGTACGTGCAGGTTTCAGACATTGCCGAGGAACAAGAGACCATAATTTCAACATGGGAACCATCTATAAGAAATGTGGAGAGTGCAGCATGTATTGTCATACTCCTTTTATAGATTACCCTAAAACCGTAGATTATGTCCAGCATCAGAAATCGTGGAACACCATTAAAGATATGGGGTTTTCACACATGTGATTACGTCATGAAAACATGCTCCGGCTATATTAAACTACATAGCGGTTTGGAAAAAAAAACTGTGATGAGAGAAGAGGCACGGGTCAAACAGCACGAAGGTGGACACTGGAAAGGAAAGACACTTTGAGCATGGAAATGTGTGAGGCAAGGGAACTGGTAATGGATCAAGAATTTTTTGTTTTGTTTTTGGGCCAAGATGAGAGCGAGGTTCTATAAAGGACGAGCTTTATGATGAACTAATACTCACCAGTAATAAAAACAAAATATTCAAGAACAACATAGTTCATTGTATTTCATTCAATATTAACAAATCCCCATACATGTTGATACATTGATAGATGGCTACCTACAAGATTAAGAAGTATTGATATTTTTTGCGACAAGCACTTAGAACAACGCATAATGAGTAATTTGCCTGAGATATATGAATGAGATCTGTGTGGTCACGTGACTCAATGTTATTGTGTTTAACCTTTCGGTGCGGTAACGGCGGGCTGCGAGGTTCATTCCATACTTCTGTCAGTTGGATTTCAACGTTGGCTTCTAGTTCAGAAAGCAATGGCAAATTACTGAAGTAGAAGTGACTGGAAAATCAACATGAGGTTGAGGTTAATCGCAAAAATCATGCAACATTTATTACATAAATGAAACAATTTAAACCAAAGTAAGTGTTCAACTTATAAATAGTTGCTTGGTATGGAAAGAATACACTTTTCATGTACTAGAAGATTATAGATATGCAAAAGGGAGAGCAAGCACAAATGAAAATCGTGATATAATTCTTTCTCCCAAAGAAGCAACGTATATAGTTAAGTTAGTTGCATATCCTTTACATGACGTTGCAGTTGTGATCTCTTGGCAAGTTTACCTTTGCTTTCTGAACGAAAGGCGCCCATACCATTTCGTTAAAAAAAAAACGACGCAAGGCGGTCTGCTGCCAAATCGCCGGCAACTGTTTCGAACGCAGGTACGTGGGATTACGAATTGCGCCCGCAAGTCTTTCGCCACGGAGCCGGCGTATATAGAGCGCATAATAACTTATAGCAACATATGTTAACATACATAGCCATATTTCATTACCATGCTTAGACGAAACGTAAAACGTTTAATAAAACTTCATACTGTATATTGTTTATTGTATGGGAGGATAGCTAGTGATGAAACGTGATATATTGTTTAATGCATGGGAGAATAGCTAGTGATAACACATCATATGTTGTTTATTGTATGGGAATATTGCTAATGATAACTCGTCATATGTTGTGCATTGTATGGGACTATGCCTAACGATAACACATCATATATTGTTTATTGTATAGGAGGACAGTTAATGATAACACGCCATATGTTGTTTACTGTACAGGAAGACAGCTAATGATAACACGCCATATGTTGTTTGATGTACCCGTCATATGTATGGGAGGATAACTAGTGATAACACGTCATATGCTGTTTATTTTATGGGGAAATATCTGGTGATAACACATCACATGTTGCTTATTGCATTGGATTATACCTAATGATAATACGTCATATCTTCTTTATTGTAAGGGATGATACATAATGATTACTCGGCATTTGCTGTATATTGTATGAGAGGATAGCTAATCACAATGGTAGACACTTGCTTACAAATCCGGTTGTCACGCATATAAATTTCCATGGAAGCGGAGCTCATTTTGTTTTAAATTCGCATGAGCTCCCAGATCGGCCCAACCTAAAATGGGTATAAGTAAATGTTGTGGGAAGTAAACGCAGCCATCGTGGTATTGACAACATCATCCACATAGTGCTGTTATAAAAATATGGGGGAGAGCACCATACACTCAACACTCATCAAGGCTTAAATAAGGTTCTTTTACTTAACTTTACTGCCATTAAAGACTTGACATTATACTGCACTGGGAGTTTATTTATAACATTGATGTATTACAGACATGTAATGAATGAGGGTATGAAAATACACGAGACAGAAGAAATGGTGAAGGAAGAAGTATTATAAAATCTATGAAGAAAGCATCATTCCACAAATGACTGCTATAGGAAGACAGTGCTGGAATATTTTTGATTATAGCAAACTGGGAAAGACCTTGACCTTAAACAGGTTTATTATGACACCCGGAAAACACAGGTCGGGTTCTGGAATTGAAAACAAATGAGTATGAACTTAACATAATACGTGGGGAAAACATTTCATAGCAAAGTGACTGCATAGAGATGTTTCATGGATTCACTTTCATAGCGACGTGAGCAATGAAAACTGAGAACCGTTTAATTTATGGATGTTGTTAAGAAATTGAGAATATTGTGATTATTGGGGATACAGCTCAAGCCTAAATAGTTGCTCTTTTAAACGTACAATCTAGGAGAGTTTACATCAACATTCATAGAGAAGAATAAAACATACACGTGTAAGTTTACCATGCAATAAAATCATGCATATTTTCATAAAACGAAGATTTAAAGGATTTAGACTGTAATCATCATCATGTAGCGGATCCTTTGCAGAACGTCGCTCTCATCACGGCGCGTGTAAGAGCCTCTCTATCTCTGGCTATATTTCCTGCATCGTGCACTCTCATGACAGATCAACTATCCATATGTGCAGAGTAGGTTATCTATATCTACAAGGTGGGAGCATGCGAACTTAACTGTGCGTGTTTGTATTAATTCAACATGCATCCTGACAGGCAATTTCAGCAATAACATTTCCATGCACATCATGTGACTATTACCTGGTTTTCCTCTAGTTATATTATGGTTTTCTTCTATATTCACAGCTGTATCATTTGTGGTGCTTATTTCATTGACTTGATGCTTGCTATTCCCACTGTATACTTCAGTTACATCACTAATTTCTGCATTCGGGGTTGCTTCTCTTGTAATTTCTGTAGTGTGTATTTCACTAAAACTAACCTTGTGGCTGTTACCGATCCCATTTGTTTTTTGTGTTGTGGTATCATATATTTCTACCGTGCCATTCTCATAATGCACTGTACTGTCAAGGGAAGATGTGGTTGTGCCAATATGTTTATCACAGTTCTCACCAGCCCACCCTTCTGAACATGTGCATAGAAAGCCTGGGTAGGTATTTACACAAACTGCATGATAACCACCAACAGGAAGGGTATTATTGTCTGTAGAATTATCCAGAAAAGAGCATAGAAATGGGTTTTCTAAACACTCATCGATATCTTTATCACACAATTTTCCTGTCCAGCCTTCTTGACATATGCAAACATATCCAGGTTTAGAGTTAACACATAATGTGTGATAATTTGATGCGTTTTCTGTTCTAGTTGTAATAAATTCTGCAATGCAAATATCTGGCGACTGAATACATTCATTGATATCCTCACTACAGAGAGGTCCAGTCCAGCCTTCCTCACATGTGCAATTATACCCGGGCTTAGTGTTAGTACATAATGTATGATAATCTGTGGAATTCTGTGAAACAGTAAGATTATCTATGTGTTTACAAATATCTGGCGTCCACAGGCATTCATTGATATCCTCATTGCAGAGAGGCCCAGTCCAGCCTTCCTCACATGTGCAACGATATCCAGGCTTAGTGTTACTACATAATGTATGATAATCTGTAGAGTATTGTGGTTCAGTGAAATTACCCATTGTTTCACAAATGTTTGGAGATTGAACACATTCATTGATATCCTCACTACAGAGAGGTCCAGTCCAGCCTTCCTCACATGTGCATAGATATCCGGGCTTAGTGTTAGTACATGATGTATGATAATCTGTAAAATTGTCTGGATCAGCGTTATTACCTATTGTTTTACAAATATCTGGAACCTGCAGACATTCATTGATATCCACATCACAGAGTGGTCCTGTCCAGACTTCAGCACATTCACAATGGAATGCACCAAGGATATTGTGGCAGGTGGCGTTGTTTCTGCATGGTAACATCGGCGCTGCACACTCATTGACATCATCCTGGCATCTTGTGCCTTGCCAGTTTATAGGACATTCACACAGAAACCCCCCATGTGTATTAACACAAGTCCCCAAGTTATAGCAGTGTCCTAGTTCACACTCATTAATGTCCTCTTTACATCTCAGCCCTGTCCATCCTTCCATACAGACACAGGTGAAGCTGCCAAAGCTGTTAGTGCATGTTGAATTGTTTTGACAAGTGTTGTCTAATTCGCATTCATTCATGTCCGCTTCACAAAGTGTTCCAATAAACTCTGTTGGACAGATACAGTGAAATCCTTCATGAACATTCTCACAGGTTCCGCCATTTTTGCAAGGATGAGAAAGGCACTCGTTGATGTTTTCCTCACAGGTCTTTCCTTCCCAAAACGCTGAGCATGTGCAAGTAAACCCTCCTTCAAGATCAGTGCATGTCCCACCGTTTTTGCAGACTCCATCCAAACACTCATCAATGTTATGTTCACAAGTTTGTCCTGTAGAACAAGAAATACATGTTGATAATGTTGAAGGCAGGTTTGGGAGATAAATAAAAATAAGTGTTACTACATAAATATTAACACTGTAACCACTGTTCAGTATGAATAATATGTGTTCAAGGTATGCATGACCGAATGAATAAGAACATGTGTTCTTAAATATTCGGTGTGATGATGCAGAGGTATGGGGTTCAACTCCTACATCGAACATTTGGGTGCAAATATTCACTTCTCGTCCTTAACTTGTGGACGTAAATTACAAGAACCTCTGAAATCGGAATGGGCTGGCCTGATGGCGAGGGACACTGGTAGTAGGGAAAGCTAATCCAGGCGCAAAATTCAGTTCAGAGCTACTAGAAACAGTGCGTATGAACTACGCTTGAGTTCAACGCGAGCTAGCGAAACACACACACACACACGCACGCACACACACACACACATATATATATGTATATGTATATATATATATATATATATATATATATATATATATATATATATATATATATATATATATATATATATATATAATGACATTCAATAATCAAATTATTTTTGCCTGAAGTAAATAATAATTTTAACACATAATTAAATAAAATACTCAGAAAAATAAACATAGATTAATCTTTTCAGCATTTAACATAACCAAAATGTTGACATTATTATAATGAGTAACTTTCATGTTAAAAACATTAATAATGGAATCTTATGAGCTGGTCATTGTTTAATCTTGTCTATTCAAATATTAACAAATAAAGTCATTCTCCGGTTCGTGAACAACACAGCATTCCATTAGCTTCTTTTCTTTATGTCCGTGCCCTCCTACTTGATACATTTTTGACCTGGTTGATTTTATTTCCTCAACATGTCATACTTTTTGGCAATATACTGTCTATCATTATTGATTTCATATTATTTGACAGATTCCCTCCTATTATTATGCATCCCCCTGCCATTGGATTGGAATATGTTTACTGTGAAAGATGGAAATCTTGTGGAGAAAATATTGCCAGTCATGGCTTAATCCCTGCCAGTCCATATATGCTATGTTGATTCATGGCCTAATAATATGCCTCTCGGTAGAAGAAAAGTTCCAGCACCGATCTGTCACACCCTGATTGTTTCTGTAATGGCGAGGCGAAGAAGTGCTCATCAAAGAATCCCCCTTGGACCAAGCACATTGGTACTTGGTTGAGAGGAATGTCTCTACACCAACCTGACTCTAATAGCTGCAAGATCTATCAAGGGCTCAGGCGTCCTAAACCGAGGCACTGGAGTTAACAGTTCAATCCCACGGTCTTAAAGATAATTCCAGATAGACGAAGCAATCTCCTTTTATAAGCTATTTTATCATTCCATGTTGTTTAGCTGTTCATGTTAATGTCAAGTTGTAATGCTTCAATAGCTCTGGTCTTGAAATAGTAGATTAAACTGAATTCGATCATCACAGATTTTCTTACCTCGATCCACGACACTATTAAACATTACTTATAAACAAGTGTTTCTATTGCTATTCATGTCTGTTTTTATGTAGCTCCGTTAATGTTACTATTTGAATAAAAAAGATCTTTATTTTAATCATCACAACTGTGCTCTGTTTTCTCAGCTTTTCGCTACTGTGTAAGTTGAATTCGATTTTAAATCTTACCTTTTGAAGACTGAGCCAAGTCAGACACATACACAGTAAAGTAACTGACCCTTTTGCATGCCAATTGGGCATATGGTGCTCAACCCATATTTTTGAAGCCATTGGTACTCGACGGATGAAATAGTCAGTATTATACGTTCCACCTTTACTTCAAAAGACATTTCCAGGTACCTATGTTTGGCTGGATTGAACTGCGAGCCCAGGTCAAATCTAAACATCCGCCCTGATGCAGAATTGAACTGATGACCACCGAGCTGGCACTACGCCAGCATTTGATTATTGGCACTTTAGGACAGGGAAGAAGAAAGATTATTTTCACAGTTTCTTAGAGTAACTGTTACTTACCCTAGAATTCTAAAATTATTTTTGTTAAGTTTTTGCTGAAATAAAGATTATTAAACTAAACTATTTAAACAACAAAGATGTAGATGGAAATATTTAGCAGACATGGATTTAGAACATCGAACAAGTTTCTTCATTTACAGCACTCATTAGCTGCTGACTGCTTTGAAACTTCTGGTTAAGGTTCTTGTTTAGATTCTTTCTTTGCTACTCTGTCTGTCTTTCATTACTAGGTATGTCAGAACAACCAAGAACAATTGACTATCGTATCTCAATTGAGATTATCGTAGCGCTGTTTTATGTATCCTGGCGTAATAGACTGATATCTAATCTCAGACTAGGAGAAAATCTAGGAGGCTCCTACATACGATAAACACACCTTTGCTGTTAAAAATATTAAAATAAAACTGAATGAATAGACAGATGATAGACCCTTATCAGTGCTATGGGGTTCGTGAACCGTACTGAGATTCTCCCTGTGTATATGGGAGGAGATTGGATAGCTTATATAGATGTCCTTTTGCAATAAAAGTGATCATTAACCAACCAATAACAACACCCCCCCCCCCTCTCCTCGCCCCGCTCTCCAGTTAAAAAGATAGACAAAATATTGAAATCAACAGAAGAAGAAAGAAACAATCAAAAAATCAAGAAACATTGCCATAGTGCCATACCTGTATACCCTTGTGTACAGTCACAAGAATAGCTGCCAATCAAATCGTGACATGTGGCGTTGTGTTTGCAAGGTCCACTTAAACATTCGTTTACATTGTTTTCACAATTCTGCCCTGCAAAACCCCTGACACACTGGCACCTGTAACTTCCTGGCGTGTTTATACAACTACCACCATTGTGGCACGTCACGTTTGAATTCTCACACTCATCTATATCATTATCGCAGTGAAACCCTGAAAGAAAAGTTACACAAATATTATCATCATCACGAAGACTGTTAAATACAAGTTTCAGTCTGTTCAGTTGTGTTCTTCTTGGGTTTCTTTTTTTTTTTGTGGGGGGGGGGGGGGTGGTACCCATTTTAGGCTGGGCTTAAATACGGTTTGCTTCCTGTAGACACACCCCATCCAAAGCAATGAGCTCCGCCTATCCGTGATAGGTTTTCCTTTCTAGTAATGTTGCAGTTCAGTGATCTTACGGCCGCCTCTTTGCGCTTTTCAACTGCCGTGGGATTTTAAATGTGCACAACTTGCACACGGGAACGTCTTGTTGTCCACCCTTTTACGAGAAGACTAGCTGTTTGATATCCTTATCCAAGAGGTTAGGGGGTTGCGTGCATGTCATTTTGTATACCAGGATAACTGTACCTTATGAAATGGAGTTTTCCCCTCCACACACTGGTGTTCCGTTAAGTGTGGGTTATCATCCCAGACACACACACATAGGTTTACCTCATGTTACATCCAGAACATGATTATACAAAACAAGGAACTCTCTACAGTGACAAATGTCTCGTGCTTTGTTTAACATAATTTGAATTTATATGAAAGGAATTTGAACTATTTGAACGAGTTTTGAATATTTAGTGCTCGAATATGTGCTCATTGAATGCTTAGTATTGTTTATAGATAGTTTTTATGAAAAACATCTTTCTTTAATATTTACATAACTTTCACGAGCATTCAAAGAACATCCATATATTTATCATACTCTGCGCCACTAAATTATTCAACATTTAATGTTCCAGACAAATACTGCTTCGTAAAGAGTGGCATGCATCAATTCAAGCATCAAATAAAAGGAAGATCCGTTGAATCTTTTCTCCACCGTTTGCGGGTGTTCTAGGAGATGAACAGACAAACAGATTTGCTATGCCTGCATCTCTGGGTTGAATACTGGTGCATGATGAAGCAGATGTAAGGCTCTTTGCGATTATGTGTACAGTGTGAAAAAAAAAAAAAAAAAACAGATAAATCAGCAAGGCCTAGGTCGGTGGTTCACAATCGGTGGGGAATCCCCCCCCCCCCCCGGGAGAATTTTAGGGTTTCCAGGGGGAAATTAAGAAATTAAGATTATTTCAAGATCACATTAATACAAGAACCAGTTACTTGATCTTGTTTTTCCCTCTATATTTTACGGTTCTGTACTTCTCACCCTAATGAAGTTCGTTTGATATCGTAAGTAGACCCGCAAATCACGTTTTATGTAGATGACTAGACTTATTCTACTATGTGTTATTAAATTCAGCTTCCATTTTTATGTATACTGTGTAAGGGTGGGGGGGGGATTTATAGGGGGGGGGATGACGTTCTGAACATATGGTAAAGGGGGGGGGGCATGGGCCAAAAAGATTGAGAACCACTGGCCTAGATGGAACGATAGGTAGTAACCAGAGGTTCTGGCTGACATTAAGTATTTCGAGGAAAGGCCAGACACACAAACAATCAAACTGCAACTGGTACCATCAGTATTGGGACTCTTCGCTGCCCGTTGAATATTGGGACGGAGCGCATACAGTAAAGTCCCGAGTGCGGTAATGTCGTTTGTTTGACTACATTAAACTCAAATCAACTGCAATAGCGTCCTTTGACCTAAACTGAAGGTAGTCCTGTGGCAGACGCTGCCATCTATAAAGTGTTAGAAAGTTAAGTAAACTACTCCTTTACGCACTTTGAAACATATTAGGTATATGGTGCTTAAATAATGTTTTGCATATCCTTTAAAATACGAACTAGCTAAAGAAACACATATTTAACATAGCATAAACAGATTATGAAAAGATGCTTTATATTTGTTATAATTATATTTTACACTGAAAATTAAACAAAAATTTACCTTATAACACAACTGGATATGTATATAAAATCACTGACCTTCAAATCCTGCCGGACACTGACAGCTGTATCCACCCTGTAAATTTGTGCAGACGCCTTCATTTTTACACGGAGAATGATTACACTCATCAACATCCAAAGAGCAGTCATTGCCATGGTAACCTGACAAACAATCACATCGGTGTCCACCAGCATAGTTCACGCATGTTCCGTTGTTGCAGGGGCTAAGCTGGCACTCATTGATATCTTCATCACAAAGTTTTCCTGTTTCATGAATAGAAATTACACATTATATTTAATTCACACATTTTGATTACTCTAAAGTTATACCTTTATACTAAACGAGCAAATATTACATATGTTTGACGATTGGAGTGACTAGGAAAATGCTACACACAAAAGCCCACAAGGAGGCTCTTCAGTTGACATCAATGTAGGCTAATGGATCAAGTGACACAGAACGTGCCACAGTTAATGACTGTATCCTAACAAATCACCTGACACCGAACTGGCAGTTAGTCGATGTACTTTCGAGGATCATTTGGCACCGAAGCTGGTATAGTTAGTGGCTCTAAACTAATTGGTCACTTATCAGTTGACAACAAACCTGGTGTAGTTAGTGGCTCTATGCTTTGTTGTTGTTGTTGTTGTTGTTGTTGTTGTTGTTGTTCGCATAGCTTTTACAGGACATCGCTGTCAACATCACCATCTTTCAGCTGATTGTTGACTTCTTGGCAAGATTACGCTCAGTAGTTTGCCATTGCTTTCTGAGCGACTGGCTCACATATCCCGTAAGTTACAGACGCGGATAGAACGCTACCGATTCTCGTGCATGTCACGTTACTCACGAGAGTATACGAGACTACGGAGAAAGTCGTGTAACTCCTAGATCAGGGAGACCGGGGTGTACTACTAGATCAAATAACACAGAACCTGGCACAGTTAGTCACTGTATGTTAATGGGTCATCTGGCACCGAAGACGCTGGCTCCACAATAATTGGTCGTTGATCAGTTGACAACATACCTAGTGTAGTTAGTGGTCTCATGCTAATGGGCCAAATGACACTGAACCTAGTACAGTTGGTGGCTGAATGCTAACAGACGAAATGACATCAAAATGACCCAGATGCTGAATGCTAACGGATCTATTATGGAGGAGATCGGAGAACATGACATACTGGCATGTCTAAATTGCAGTAATTATAATGTGCACTAAATTGAACTTTAAAGAACATTTTATTTTTACTGATAAATTTTTGTTTTAAATGTAATTTAGCATAATTTTTATTGCTCCTAATATTTTGGGACTCACATGCCTTGATGAGTGTTAGTTTTATAATGCTAGAATCAGACATGTTTAGACCAGTTGGCACCAACTGGTTAATATCATAACGATCGCCTTTACTTCCTACAAAGATTTCTGGTACCTATTAAGGCTGGGTAAACCTATGAGTCCAGGTCGATTAAAAAGTAAAACAATCCTCTATGAGGATTCAAACACTCGACAGCCGGTCCAGCAAGCAACCGTACACGCCATTGTGCTATCATAACTGCCCATTTCTTGAGTGTCACATTATGACAAAACGCATTCATGGCTTATGGTATAATGAAAGCTATGAATACTGATTGCCTTAAGTAAAGAACTCTTTTACACGCCTTAAAGCGCAGTGGGATTACGGTGCTAGACCCATCTTTGTATAGGCCAATCGGCACCCGGAGGGTGATGGGATCGCCTCTACATTCCAGACATCTCTTGGAACCCATTCTAGGCTGGGTCGCTCTCGGAGCAATTTTTCGACTTTTCTGTATTTCTTCTTGAAACTATATATCCTGTCTAAATGATGACACAGTCTCCATTAATCGACGTGAACGGCACATGATTAACATATCCATACACCTTCCTGTCAGTAATATATTACTATAAGACTAATTGTCTTCTACACATTCCAATTGCAGTGTCTCAGAAGGCATGCATCACACATCATCATCATCATCATCATCATCATCATCATCATCATCATCATCATCATCATCATCATCACCACCACCATCATCATCATCAAGTGACCTTCCAGCTGGCGTAGGCGTTCATGCTTCTCAACATATCTTAGTCTTTGGTGTTCTGGATCAACTCTGCTGATGATAATCCTCTATGCCACCGTTTTAATACGTCTTGCATCATATTTATTGGTCGGCCTCTGCCTCTCTTCCCCGTGATCTTTCCAGTCATTACGACGTTCTCTGTTTGTCTCTTTCTTATTGTTGCATATAATGTTTTAGTTTAATTACCTACACATCCAACAATCATCAGCCGTCTGCCTGATGTCCACTCTATTAGCTGGTTTCAAATCTTATCTACAGCCATACGATTGCTGGTAAATATTAGTCTGTCTGCTAGAGCCTACTGCGTTGTTTGAAGCGCTGTAACATTCTGTCTCCTAGGGGTGACAATGTCAACAGCAGCCAGTCTTTAAGCCGCGGTTAGACATCCGCCTGCCGGTCTTGTGGTTATGGGTTTCATCCGCATTTGGACAGAATCGAATTTTGTTTTAAATTGGCCTGGGCTGGCAGGTCAGTTCAGCCTAAAATGGGTACCAAGAAATGTCTTGGAAAGTTAAGACGGCCGACATGATTCTGACCACATCACCCATCCAGTACCGACTGGCTTATGAAAACACGGGTGCAAAAGGGTCCTTTTAGTTATTTACTTACTGTAAGTCCTAATATAATGAGCGTGCCCGTGTGTCACCAAGGTCCAGACTGGGAGCAAATAATTGTAACCTACTGTGCATGTTGTAAGAGGAGACTAAGGTGGGATGGCGTGAGACTGATTACCGCAAACCGTTGAAAGATGTATCTGCGTGATACAGCCAATCATGAGCAAGTTTTCAAAGGGCTCGGCTTGTTCTGGTTGAGGGTTTATGCCAGCTTGGGAGATAAAGTAAACGGTGGAAGAAAAAGGTAATGATAGATAGCAAAATAATCATGTACTATCAATGCACTTAACACATTCTTCCTGCTAAGTTTTAAGATGCATATAGTTGGCATTGCCTTTCAGTCCGAATATAATGATAGTTACAACAATAACTATGTACTTCATTAAAATATGGATACCACAAATTGCTTACCTGTAAAACCAGCTGGGCAACTGCACAGGAAGTCATTAACAAGATCATGACAAGTTGCACCATTATAACAAGGCGAAGGGAGACAATCGTTTGTGTTAATGCTACAGGTATCTCCGGTGTAACCTGAATCAAACAGTAAATGTTGTTGGTATTTTATTAAAAGCTAACGAGTTTCATTGTAGAAGTAGTGTGTATGTTTACACATTGCGAAACTTGAGAATGACTGTCTGATCAGTGAGATGTAATTTAACAAATACATTACATGATAGAACTCTGAATGCTTCCTACTATATTTTCTTTCTGTTGATATTTTGTCCATAAGCCCCAGCGATTTTAAGAAACAAAATTATTGCCATCCTCATCATTTGCCCTGTCAATCGGCTTAAGATTTGATGTCTGTCCACACATCTCGGTCGTTAGCGTTCATGCTCTCCACAGATCTGGGTCGTTGGCGTTCATGTCACTCCACAGATCTCAGTTGTTGGCATTTATGTCACTCCACTGATCTCCGTTGTTGGCGTTCATGTCACTCCACAGATCTCCGTTTTTGGCGTTCATGTCACTCCACTGATCTCCGTTGTTGGCGTTCATGTCACTAAACAGATCTCGGTCGTTGGCGTTCATGTCACTCCACAGAACACCGTTGTTGGCGTTCATGTCACTCCACAAATCTCGGTTGTTGGTGTTCTTGTATCTCTACAGATCTCCGTTGTTGGTGTTCTTGTCTCTCCAAAGATCCCCGTTACTGGCGTTCATGTCACTCCACAGATCTCCGTTGTTGGTGCTCTTGTCACTCCACAGAACTCCGTTGTGGTCGTTCATGTCACTCCAAAGATCTTCGTAGTTGGCGTTCATGTCACTCCACAGATCTCCGTTATTGGCGTTCATGTCACTCCACAGATCTCCGTTATTGGCGTTCATGTCACTCCACAGATCTCCGTTGTTGGCGTTCGTGTCACTAAACAGATCTCGGTTGTTGGCGTTCATGTCACTCCACAGATCTCCGTTCTTGGCGTTCATGTAACTCCATAGATCTCCGTTGTTTGCGTTCATATCACTCCACAGATCTCGGTTGTTGGTGTTCTTGTCTCTCTACAGATCTCGGTTGTTGGTGCTCTTGTCTCTCCACAGATCTCCGTTGTGGGCGTTCATGTCACTCCACAGATCTCCGTTGTTGGCGTTCATGTCACTCCACAGATCTCCGTTGTTGGCGCTCATGTCACTCCACAGATCTCCGTTGTTGGTGTTCATGTCACTCCACTTATCTCGGTTGTTGGCGTTCATGTCACTCCAGAGATCTCGATTATTGGCGTTCTTGTCTCTCTACAGATCTCCGTTGTTGGTGTTCTTGTCTCTCCACTGATCTCCGTTGTTGGCGTTCATGTAACTCCACAGATCTTCGTTGTTGGTGTTCATGTCACTCCACAGATCTGGGTCGTTGGCGTTCATGTCACTACACAGATCTCCGTTGTTGGCGTTCATGTCACTCAACAGATCTCTGTTGTTGTCGTTCATGTCACTCCACAGATCTTCATTGTTGGCGTTCATGTCACTCCACAGATCTCCGTTCTGGGCGTTCATGTCTCTCCACAGATCTCCGTTGTTGGCGTTTATGTCACTCCACAGGTCTCAGTTGTTGGTGTTCATGTCACTCCACACATCTCGGTTGTTGGCGTTCATGTCACTCCACAGATATCGGTTGTTGGCGTTCTTGCCTCTCTACAGATCTCCGTTGTTGGTGTTCTTGTCTCTCCACAGATCTCCGTTGTTGGCGTTCATGTCACTCCACAGACTCTGTTGTTGGCGTTCCTGTCACTCCACATATCTCGGTTGGTGGTGTTCTTGTCTCTCTACAGATCTCCGTTGTTGGCGTTCATGTCTCTCCACAGATCTCGGGTGTTGGTGTTCTTGTCTCTCTACAGATCTCCGTTGTTGGTGTTCATGTCACTCCACAGATCTCGGTTATTGGTGTTCTTGTCTCTCTACAGATCTCCGTTGTTGGCGTTCATGTCACTCCACAGATCTCCGTTATTGGCGTTCATGTCACTCCACAGATCTCCGTTGTTGGTGTTCTTGTCACTCCACAGATCTCCGTTGTTGGTGTTCATGTCACTCCACAGATCTCCGTTATTGGCGTTCATGTCACTCCACAGATCTGAGTTGTTGGTGTTCATGTCACTCCACAGATCTCCGTTGTTGGTGTTCATGTCACTCCACAGATCTCCGTTGTTGGTGTTCTTGTCACTCCATAGATCTCCGTTGTTGGTGTTCATGTCACTTCACAGATCTCCGTTGTTGGCGTTCATGTCACTCCACAGATCTCCGTTGTTGGTGTTCATGTCACTCCACAGATCTCCGTTGTTGGCGTTCATGTCACTCCACAGATCACGGTTGTTGGTGTTCTTGTCTCTCTACAGATCTCCGTTGTTGGTGTTCTTGTCACACCACAGATCTCCCTTGTTGGCGTTCATGTCACTCCACAGATCTCCGTTGTAGGCGTTCATGTCACTCCACAGATCTCGGTTGTTGGTGTTCTTGTCTCTCTACATATCTCCGTTGTTGGTGTTCTTGTCTCTCTACAGATCTCCGTTGTTGGCGTTCATGTCACTCCACCGATCTCGGTTGTTGGTGTTCTTTTCTCTCTACAGATCTCCGTTGTTGGTGTTCTTGTCTCTCAACAGATCTCCGTTGTTGGCGTTCATGTCACTTCACAGATCTCCATTGTGTTCGTTCATGTCACTCCACACATCTCCGTTGTTGGCGTTCATGTCACACCACAGAGCTCCGTTGTTGGCGTTCATGTCACTCCACAGATCTGCGTTGTTGGCGTTCATGTCACTCCACAGATCTCCGTTGTTAATGTTCTTGTCTCTCCACAGATTTCCGTTGTGGGCGTTCATGTCACTCCACAGATCTCGGTTGTAGATGTTCTTGGTTCTCTACATATCTCTTTTGTTGGTGTTCTTGTCTCTCCATAGATCTGGGTCTTCGTGTTCTCTATTCGTTCCCTTAAGCGCTCCGTCCCCATCCTCAGCAGCCAGCGAAGAGTTCCAACACTAATAATTCCAGTTAGTTAGTTAGTCTTTCCTCTTGAGCCTAAGTCGGCGCATAGGGCAGACGACATGGCTCTCCATGTCTGGCGGTTGGCTGCTACCTGTTGTGGATCTTGGATGTTCACTTGGCAGTTGAATGAGCCTTCTCTGATGGTGGTTCTACGCAGGGTCTCTCTTGGTCTTCCCCGTTTTCTTTACCCTACTGGTGACCATATGAGGGCTTGGTAGGGAAGTCTTTTCTTGTCCATTTTGAGTACATGGCCGATGTAGTTCCAACGGCGTTTTCTTATACAATTGGATACAATATCTTGCTTAGTCTCTTGTCTTATGTGCGCATTGGTTTTGAAATCTGTCCACTGGATGTTTAGAATTCTTCTAAGACATTTGTTCCCAGAATTGTCTCCCAGTAGCAATCTTAATATATGTCCGTCTCGCCTTTCCTCTGAGCGTCGGCCAGATCCCCTCGTCACATCTCGCTGCCTCATTCTTATCAGACTATGGTGATCCATTTGCTCCTCCGAGGTGTACACGTGCTCCCACAAGGCCGCAACCATGTCTGCCTTGTCATGCATCAATACTCCACCAAGCTTTGCCGAGCCAGCCAATCTGTCCACCTGTTCATTCTCCAGCACACCGGCATGCCCCGGAAAAAAGATCCAGGTGATGCTTGCTACCCATGACCTCCGAAGCTAGACAAGCCACTCTGCACGAAGCCTACCTGTCCTCACCCTCCTCAGCATGCTTTCTGAGTCAGTTACAACCATAATGTGTGTATGTATCGTGTTCTCCATCCAGTGGAAAGCTTCACTGACCGCGTCCACCTCCATTCTTAAGCTAGATGTTGTGGCATCATACGCCAGGCTCTCCTGCACCAAACGTCGACCATTAGCTTTTGCTAAGAATCCCCAGGCACTTCTCCTACCTCTCAACACCGAACCATCCGTGTAGATAATCACATCACCCGGGAGACCAAATACACATTTCGCCTAACGGGCGTGTCGCGAAACGCAAGTGTGTCTCAGACGGGACAACACAGTACCAACTCTACCCCACCCCGTCTAGGTGGCCAGGCCACATTTCTCTTTGATCTCGGCAAACTTGCAAGCAATTTGGCGGGTGAGAGGGGAATTTTCGAGTAAAAGAGTTGGGACCGTCGTCTGGTTCTTGATGTTATATCTCGGGATTGGCATGAATTTCACGGGTCCCGAGAATCATAACGCAACTATTTGAGTGTGCGTAGATCTGTTCTGTCATAACTCAATTCTTTGAGTGTGCTTTGATCTTTTCTGTTGTAAATCGCACACTCTGCTAAGACTCGGGATTTGCTGAGTTGCCGTCACTTTCGTGGGGTAATGCTCAGAAGTTCGGCAGACTCCGGAGAGTGTGTTCTTCGGGAGTTGACACGAATAGGCATTTGGTAGACAGTCATCAAGAAAGGAGGCCGCTTCTATGGCCAGCTGTATAACTGACATCACGGGGAGACGGAGAATGTTCCAGAGCTAATGGTGTTGTTGTAGCTATCCTTTCACAGCCGTGTCCACCAGCTGTAATCTATGCAGTTCCTATAGAATTATAGATTGATCTAGAGTGGTGGCATTGTTGTCCTGGAAACGAGGGGCCGTGTCTTTGACCAGCTGTATCAAGTTGTACTTTTGGGGATCCAGAGGAAACCTACAGCCCAAAGCTTGATGAATACCGGGTGGATGTCTGTTGCATAGTTGTTCCTAAACTTTAAAGGTAACACTCTTGTATACTTGGCGTCTCTTAACTATAGTTGGTATTTCAGTGGTGAGTCAATTCTTGACCAGGTCTGCCAGTTTCGCCGTATCCTGTGCTCTGGCCGATATTTACACTTTGACCTAGCGTCAGCGGACACCGGCTGTTAGTTAAACAGGCATGCTAGCTGTGTGGCAGGCCTGTGTGTGTACTATGACCTAGATTGAGTGTTCAACGGACATGGCAGAATGTATTGGGCGAGCCAGCTTAGTGGATCAGTCTGGTTGAGGCAAACTAACAATGCATTCGATGCCCTGTCTCAATAATGGAGTACCTGAGGGAATTGGGATTCTGACAGAAGAATTTCTCTTGAACAGAGCTTTAATTTGATTCCCTTAATGAATATGTTGACATTAGTATGTTTCGATCATCATCAGGTGGCGTGTTTGAAACTAGTACTTGTCAAGTACTCATGTGACGAACGAGAACCACATACGTTTCTCATTACGGTGAAACCCAAATATGTAGGAGGCTATAAGGTATGTTATTATTGCCCATAGGCCTGTTGTTATTTAACTGGGCTTAGTCAGAAGGGGGAAAGATATCTTCACACCTACAAGGTATTGAACCGTGGGCCAGTATAGCAGTGAGGCAAACACCCACTCACGTATCGCGAGGATATTTCATCAGTGTTGTGTGACTCTACAGTTCCCTTACTGAGAAGGGAAGCCTTTGTCATGCAGGTCTATCTTTCTATTGTCTCTATACTTTCATCGGAACCAGATTGTTGGGATTGTTGATTCGACACAATTCCTAGGCAGACAAAGGAATTTATGCCGGTGATGTGTGTCTATATATTCATACACCCACACATAACAGAAATCCAGTTATCTGATGCAGAAGGGTGGAAAGGGACAAACACAAGAACACCAAACTCTTCTGTTGTTTGTCTGGTCTTTCATTCAGTATTTAAGGTTAGTTGTCAATGTAGCTTGAGTATCTTCCATTAACCTTGGAGGTGTAATGGAGTACTGACCTGAGGTATCCTGATATGCTTATCTACTTTCCTGATGGGACAAAATGGTGATTAGGAAGGATGATCCAGACCATAACACTTGATGATCTCTGTAGGAGGTATTGAACTTTGCCATCCTTATGAATGGACCTGTCACTATATCTATTATCCATTAGATCTTAGATGGTAGGGAATGTGTCATCCTATTTACTATTTACTAGGGATGAGACGCGTGACTGAAAAGCTACTGGACTTAAGTTAGGATTACTAGGAGCTGTAACCTAATCTGTCCGTGAGATATGTCTGGGAGTTCAGACATACGATGCGGTCTGAGCTCAAGGGCCTGACCACAAGAGATAGATGGAGTCAGTGTGGCATGTTGATGTAGTATGTATTATGCAAGGGTGTGATGGGTAAGTACACCTCGCCTGTTCTTGCTTACAGGAACCTCTGTGCTGTTAACTAGGGGCGGTGAGCGACTGCCCTTTGCTGCTGCTGATTCCTGTTTGCTAGGTGCTGTGGACTTTTGTTGTGTGATGTGGCACCTTTTTCTGGTGGCTATGAGCGAGTGACTATTTGCTTGCGAAGCTATATGGTGCTGAAGCTTAGTGTAAAGTGACGGTGGAACTTGCCAGGCTCAAGTCCCAAGGTTCCAGGAGGCATCATACGGGTGCAGGTGAAAGTACTCTTATCACCTTGTTTACATACAGACACTAAAGACATTGACTTCTGTCGAGTGGAATGATGAGAAGGTCCAGCAGACTACTCTCACCCAATTGACTGTTCATTGCTGTATGTCTGTCTGTTAGTTTGTTCGTCTGTGTGTTCAAGTCAGAATCTCCAATAAAGATTCTAGATTTTCCTTTCATAAGGTTGTTCTTTTATAGTCAGTTAGGTGTCTTCTTGTGTCCACAGTCGTCATAAGGGTAGTGTCATCCG
Source organism: Cepaea hortensis (assembly GCA_963921405.1). Taxonomy (NCBI): domain Eukaryota; kingdom Metazoa; phylum Mollusca; class Gastropoda; order Stylommatophora; family Helicidae; genus Cepaea; species Cepaea hortensis. The sequence goes on along the minus strand of OY992882.1, from coordinate 80,019,556 downwards.
GGAACCGTCCTGGGGACGATCTAGTAAAAGGGAAGGCAGAAAGTAATTCGAACCCAAATAAATATATGGGCAACCACCGAGAACCAGGCCGGTGTTGCACACGTGACAGGGCGGAAAGAAGGAACACCATCTTGCCCCATCTTGATGACGTTATTTATAGCCATTCATTTACTGCAACATGCTTCGTCTACTTCTTCTCCGTCTGTTTCATTTTTCAGTGGAGCATAGGCTCTCACGAACTCATGCAATGTCCTTTGTGGACTTGTTCTTGACTGATTTAATTTTGCACGCAAGTTTTGTACGAGATGAGGTAGCCAGTCTCATCCAACCCTCATTCAATACGACAAGCATTGTAGGTTGCAGTGTTACTATTCTTTGCTTCTCAGATGAACCGAAGGAACAATCGGGAGGATATTTTCTTCTAAAACTTTCAATCATGTCATTATGTACCGTGACAAAAATGTAAAATATTGTTCATTAAACATATCAAACCTGGAAAGCACTTGCAAATGTAAGATCCAGGCTGATTTACACAGAAACCATGATCACAAATATCATGGTTTACACACTCGTTCACATCCTGTTCACACAAGTTCCCCACGAATCCTGCAGGACATACGCACTCATAACCATTGATCATATCTTTGCAACGTCCACCATTTTGACACTTGTTACCAATGCAGTTATCTTCATTAGTGTTACATTCTGAGCCGACCCATCCTGAGGATAGCAGAAAGGCAGTTACAATTATTATCTAACAGCAAGACAATTAACAGATCTTTCATTGCATATAATTTGTAGAAATATAAAAACACAAGTAATAAATTTAGAATGTATAACGCAGACATAAGATCAGTACTGCTGTATAGATCAGAAACAGAGAATGGCGAAAACAGCATTATTAAATATTATGCACTATAAACACTCATTAATTAGTACCTGCACATAATAAAAAGAACTCACATGGTATCAGAGTATCATCAATGTGAACTAAAGTAGAAGAGAACTATCAAATGATGAGGAAACTATATTGGTGCCTGATGGAATATTTACTGAAAACATCTGTTTAAAGTACAGCTAGGGACTAAAGACGACAAAGCAATGAAAATTGAAATATGTTGATCACTTTAAACGTCATTCAAGTTTAGAGAAAATAATCATGGAGGGGTATATGAAGAGAAGAAGAAGAAGGCAAAATAGAATATGGGTGCAGTATGTGGCATATCTTCAGATGGGTATATCTGACGCCAGACATCTTGCTTATGACTGAGCAGTTTTCCGGAAGGTTGTTATGGGAGCGAAGATCTATAAAGAACATGATATTGAATGAATGAGGGATTCCTTCCTCTGGAATTCATAAGGCAGACATACAGTGTGATCTAAAACGGAGATGAGAATTAGAGGCGGAGATGTCTAATATTTGAAAGACTTGGAAGAAAATACAAGGGATAGAAAAGAGTAGGGCTGGTGGGGCTTGGCGAATATGGTTGAGGGCAATGCCCCATTGGAAATACTGTCAAAACTGTCAAACTGTCATTTACTGCTAATATAGTACCTTGCGGTGTATGGCAGGCGGGGGGGGGGGGGGGGTGTCTTAAGCCTGAGGAATTAAGACCGCCTGGCCGGTGCAGTCGCCGCGAATTGTGCAGGTTATGGTTTTTCTTTTTTCCCATTGGGGATACATGCCAACATATTTAAAAGCTTTGTAGAGGCCAACAAAGCAACACATTCGGTTCCCATGAGTGATGAAACCTTTTATAACCGATACAGAAGTGAAGAGGGATGGAAGGACACTTATCTTATTACAAGGAAGACTCAACACGTGTTCAAAGGCCGAACTTGTGAGAATAATGCTACTGATCACAGTACATAGTTACGAAGGGAATATTCTATACACGTAGAGAAATCATTGTTTATGTTTACTATACATTATTGGTTCATTATGAACGCTCTTTTTTCCATTAAACACTAATGTACTTCATTGTGACTGATTATTTATTCTTTACTTAAACAAGATAGCCTGCGTTTTACGATATACTAATACCAAGAGTTAACTCCAAAGCATTCAATAGTTAACATAATGGTTAAACTCTGAAATTACCAGTCAAGCATATTTTGCTTCCAGTTTGAGTATTACACGTGTAATGTCCCATGTAGTCATCTCTAGGGGCACAGTGTTCAGCACAAGTTAAGCCATAGTAGTTATGCCCACAGTATAGTTGGGCGTCAATAGACAGCCTGATTGAGCAAGAGAAGGCAGTTGTGTTAACATGTGTTGTTCTATCGTATTTGAGAACATGCAGGATGACTTAAACTATCTGAACAATCGTACACATGACTGGTTGGTTGTGTAACAGTATTATTCGTCTCTTATAACTACTGCAGCTCGCTGTTACCACCAGGTTGTGTTTTGACCGTGTCGTATAGTGGTTCAATTTTATTCACCATGTGACCTGCTCCTCACAATTGCCGTGTGTAACACAGATAACAAATCAAGAAATGTAACAGTTTTTTTAATATCTGAACTGAAAATAAACACCGTGTCTAGAAATATTTTTCTATTAAGCATAATTCACCAATGTTTACAAACCTGCCGTTTCCAATAAACACTGAGCACATTGGCACATAAGAAAAACAATCGTCCGAATTGACGACGCTGAACTAGGTTGTTAAACTCTCAGCAGCATTCCCCACTCACAACTTCTCTCCTCTCAACTGATTTCCTCTTTAATTTTAAATTCAGTTTAATTCTAGATGCGAACTTTCATATGAATGGCTAAACATCATATTCTCTCTCAAAAACTATTGTCTCAAAAACTCAGTATAAGTTTTAAGTCCAAGAATTGAATCTCAAAGTTGTTTAAGCCTGCATTGAAGCTCTCTCTCTCTCTCTCTCTCTCTCTCTCTCTCTCTCTCTCTCTCTCTCTCTCTCTCTCTCTCTCTCTCTCTCTCTCTCTCTCTCTCTCTCTCTCTCTCTCTCTGTGTTTGTGTGTGTGTGTAAGTCTGCTCTCTAATTGTAAGTCTTTCAATCTCTCCATCTCTAAATGTAATTCTTTCTCTCCCTCCCCCAAATCTACGTTTCCAAATGTCAAATGTCTCATGTCTACCCACCTCCCCACCCCTTATCTCTCCGGGTAAGTGTGTGTATCTCCCAATTTATCCCCGTCTCTCTCAGGGTAAGTGTAATTGTAATGTTGCAACTTTCTGCTTGTAAATATCTTTCCATCTGCGAGTAGTTTCATCATGCTCTTCTTGTTACTCTCGAAGTTCACAGTAGCACGCTTTTCCTCTTCTTCTTCTTTTGTTCGCTTGAAATATGTCTATAACTGCAATGTTGTCTCTTGTATGAATCTAACAGTCTGTTTTAGTTCACTCAGCGGTCCATAGTTTATCTTCCACTGTTGTCTCTCTAGGCCAGAAGGTTCGCCTGGATATGTTGTAGTTTGGGAAGTCCTGGAGTATGTGCTCTGCTGTCTGCGACGCCAAACCACATGTGCACATGGCTGAGTCACCAATCTTGAATTCTGTATACATGTGGTTGCGTAATCTATTGTGTCCTGTTCTGAGGCGCAGAATAATTACTTGTTCTGGTCTTTCCATAACGTGATAGTCGTCTTGAGTAGGGTTTGGTGGCCTTCTGACTGATTTGATCATTCTTTTCTTTTGGTGGAATGTAATAGGCACATCAGGCTGTTCTTCTTTTGCTCCTTCCTTAGCCAGACGATCAGCTCTGTCGTTTCCGGGTACTCCACATGGGATGGTATCCACTGTATGGTGACCTTATGCTGACTGCTAAGTTCAGAAAGTAGTGTCCTTAGAACTGGTAATTTCCCAGACAGGAGTGCCTCTATTACTGATTTTGCATCTGTCAATATCACCACAGGTTGTCTACCATGGCTGGTATTTTGTAATTTCTCTATTGATATCTTGATTGCGTTAATTTCAGCATCATAGTTATGGTAGTACTTTCCTGTTGGAACTCTGGCAGTATCCCTAGTATTATTTGGGTATTCTATATACACTCCCGCTCCTCCATTTCGAACAGCATTGTGCTCTGATCCATCTGTGTAGACTCGGATCCAGAGATCCTGTGGGTATTCTTCATCAAGGAAGATGCTTTTCTTGATAAACATGCTAAATTCTATGTACTCGTTTTGAACCAGACACTAACCTGAGTGATATTCAAGTCTACCTCGTGTGACCTCACCTCCAGTGCAACAGCTCTAACCGTAGACGTTTATCAGCCAGACACAACACGAAACACCAACCTTTCACACTAACATGTTTTTTTAATGTTGCATATCCCTTACAGGACGTTGCAGTCAACACCAGCATTTGTCAGCTGCTGTTGATGTACTAGGCAAGATTAAGCTCAGTAGTTTGTCATGCTTTCTGAGCGACCGGCTCATATACCCAGTAAGTTACCAGGGCGGCGCGAACCGCTGCCGATTCTCGCGCAGCTGCGTTACTCATGAGAATATACGGGATTACGGAGAAAGACACTACACTAACTCCATGCAATAAAATCTGAATTGATTTATTTCTTTCTCTACTAGTTTCACTGCCGGCTTCCTGGCCTAGAGGTTAGCGACTTTTCTCCGTAATCTCGTATAAGTAACGTGACGACGGTGAGAATCAGCAGTGGTTCGAATCGCGTCGGTAACTTACGGGGTATGTGAGCCGGCCGCTCAGAAAGCAATCGCAAACTACTGAGCGTAATCTTGCCAAGAAATCAACAATCAGCTGAAAGATGATGATGTTGACAGCGGTGTTCTGTAAAGGATATGCAAACATTTAATAGTTACACTACAACCCCACTGACCTTCCAGCACAAAGCGCCATTAAACTCGCCCCTACCACGTTGCCCTTTCCCTAAACCTAACTCGCTGGGTTGGGATACACTCACCCGAGTAAGCCATCCCGCCGTACTAAGCCTAATCTGTTAAGTTGTTTGTTGTTGGTTCGTAGTGAATACTTTGGAAGACTGGGAGTTTTAACTCATACAATCTGATGCATTCTTGTTCAGATGGTCTTAACACTGACAAGTGACCATGGGAGAGAAGTTGGTGTAGAGACGCTTGTCTCGATCTGATACAACAGTACAGTCTCCACGAGGGCTGCTGCAGAGCTTTCCCACCCCGTTCCTCTGACCACAATGGAGTCGTCGATGTATGAGTCACTGTATTGAAGCCTTGCTTCTCTAACAACTTTCATTATATTTGAAAAGTTTTTACCATGAGAGTCAATTTTTATGGAAACTAGTTAAGTGTTACCTGTTAATATATAAATAACTACAAACTCTAAAGTAAACTGTTGCTTTTCACAAAGGAATAAAAAATAAAGTAAGACAAAACATGATTTTTATTTTTGTATACTGTTCAATTAGTAGAAAACCCCCATACCTACCCCAGTGGGACTTGGAAAGAGCAGTAATGAAACACATAGTTCCTGGAAGAGAGGACAGGCGTCAACCACCAATATAAAGTTGGCTACGGGGTTTTGCAAACACCTTGGGAAGAAGAGTTCATGAGGCCGGAGAGATGGGAAAAGATCGAGAAACTGTCGAGACCCGTGATGAGAGCGACGTTTTGCAACGGACATGCTACATTGTGAATACTCTAGTGGAGGATTTATCCTACTCCCTTTGCCTCAATACAGTGATATCAGGGCTGCTGTTATAACATAATCAACAAGCCAAACACTGAAGAAGCCGCAGAACCAAACATCGTCATAGGAACACATACAGAGTAAAATTACGACAAACGATCTTACTGTACTCTGTTCTTCAGTGTAAAGTGAAGTTTGTTGCGACCGTTGATATTCGCTAAGGACAGGACAGATTGCAGGAAGTCAACATCATCATCAGAATCGTGGTCATCAACATCAACAATACCAATCTTTAATCGAGCACGTCCCTGAAATTATTATTGTCTAGGTTGAAACAAGAAATTTTGGTAGCACATGATGACTATAATATTAAGCAAACATAAACTAAGACGATATACACATGCAAATAAATACACGCATGCAAGCTGCAACATTGACCAGACTGCTAGAGTATTAAATCAACATGGGAGACGCCAGAAAAAATGCGCTTTACAGGGGGCCAAATAATAATAGTCAACCAGCGCAGAAATTGTGTATTCGACAGATCACGATGAGGGAGACACTGAGCACTTATAGACAGGATGGTACAATGTGCAATGAGGTAACCTTCCAATTAACTAACTTACTGTCAATAACATTATTCCTATATACTGTTTGCGTATCCTTTTCTTCAGCTTGCTGGTATTTCCTTAGTGTCCCAGACACAACTATATTATTTATCAAGTAGTTCAGTTGAGATGTTTATACTTGCTTACTAGCTTCTGCTTTGATACTACATGGACCAGCAGCTTTTTCCTTCCGTCAGAAACTCGATAGCTTTTCAAATTAATTGTTTAGATGGTTTCTCACAGTTCAATCCATCCCCAGTTGTGCAGGCTGGGTAATTGAAGAGGGATTTAGGGCTGGTCTATTCCGAAGTTCTCAAAGTATTCTGCCCGTATGTTCATTTCATCTTTAATGTTGGCGGCAACTTGGTATTTCTATTTTCTCTGTATATTTCTTACTATTTTCTTGTGGTGCTGTAAAGGTATGTGAGATTTCCTTTCACTGCTGCGTCGTATGCCACTTTTGTAAGGCCATCTACATATTGTCTTTTATCCGCCCGTATTCCCCTCCTAATGTGTTTATTAGCTCATGGTAATATTCCTGTGCTCTGACTTCAGCATCACTGGTATTGCTATCATTTACAGTGCAAAAAAATTAGTGAATAATTCTTTACTGTCGTTTTAAATTCACCATTTGTCCTCACGATTTTTTTTTATAGCCAGTGTTATTTGACTCTATCGTATTATTCCGATCAGCCATAACAGTTTTGAAACTTACGGTTCTTAAATTACCTAAAAGTAATTTGACTTTGTTTATCACATCCTTATTTATTGATTCATCATTGTCATTTGTTAGTGCGTAACACTAGATTACGTATATTTGTTTATTTTGTGTTTCTCTAAATGCTGCCATTATTCTATAACTAACTGTTGCTACTCTACTATTATTGCTTTATCTGCCTCTTTCGTAGCTCTAGGGTCACACTCTTTCTATGTGAGCATTTTCCCATGTATGCCCTGAGTACAGCACTGTTTCACCTGTATTTAAAATCCATGCGCCTGCTCGTTCCACCATGTATCACATAATCCAACAAGGCATATCCTATAATGTCATTTCCTATACACTGTGCCGTCTTTCTCAATTCATACATGGGTCTAACACTCCAAGTGCCAGGTTTGAAGGTTTTCCTTAGTAAAAGGAACTGAGCCGGTAATTCAGATTCATTGCGGCTATCTCTGCATCTCTTCATAATTCTAGGAGAAGAGCCTCCTTTACCTTTGGTTGCCTGAGTGTTTCGTTTTTCCTTACCTGTAGACGTGTTCATGGTTTGTTTCTTTCTATAGATGAAGCTTTCTACATGATGACGATGCTAAACCAAATCAAAATAGTTATTAGTCGCCTTTATTATTTGTTGCCTCTTCTAAGGGCCCATGTACCTTATAACAATATATAATACAGTCCAGTGGTTAGGATTCCTGGCTTTCACCCAGGCGGCCCGGGTTCGATTCTCGGCATGGGAACATAATTTTAAGAGCGCTATTGGGAGGGTCATGGCAGGGCAGACCAGGCCCTAAGCCTTGGTTGGCGGCTGGTCTAGGATCGAAGCTCTGACAGGCGGACAGTTAGAGCATTGCTTTGCTGATCCGGCAGCTTCTGCAGCTTGTCTTGTTCCAGATGTAGAGGTGTTACCTTTCCTCAGGAGTGAACTAGGCAGGCCGAGAGAGGGATCATGCTGTATGGGCAACACAGGATCTCTATATTTTAGCCCAGACTTTGTGCTATGGAGAGACTATAACTCCATCCCTGGTCTTAATTGGTCTCGGAATCAAAGCGAGAGGCAACTGTTACGGGTTATAAGTCCCTGTCAATTGGCATAGACATGGGACGCCACGCGTTGCCTCTGACGGTAGGAGACACCTACAGGTGTCACTGATCAGCTACCACCCGCCTCAAGCTGGGCAGCCCCCGGCTGATTGGGAGCTGATCCGCCACAGCCTGCCTGCTTCAATGGGTGCTTGGGGCTAGGACAAAATCTGGAATGTGAGAACCATGTATCCAGGATTTTCCACTGACCTGACCAATATTGACGATGTGAGAAAAACGGCTGTGATTGATGCCGAACTCAATCGTCTTAACATTGATATTGCTGGCCTATAGGAGACTCGCCTCGACGAGGAAGGGTCACTCAGGGAAAACAATAACACCTTTGTTTGGAAGGGTAGAGGGCAGGCAGAAAAACGGCAACACCGTGTGGGATTTGCAGTGAAGAATTCGCTACTGGGAATGATTGAAATTCCAGCAGGAGGAAATGAAAGACTATTATCACTGCGCTTGGCAACCTCTTGTGGTTTTGCCATCATTATTACTGCATATGCACCGACACTCGATTCCTCTGATGATGTGACGGATTCGTTCTATGAGGAGTTAGACTCCGTGATCAAGGCAATTCCAAAATCTGACTACATTTATATGCTCGGTGATTTCAATGCTCGTGTGGGCAAGGACTCGAGTTCATGGCCAGTGTGCCTTGGAAAATACAACATTGGTCGCATGAATGAAAATCGGCAAAGGCTGCTGGAGTATTACAAACTCATTTTTTAAAACAAAAGAGATGCATAAGGTCACATGGAAACATCCAAGATCCGGCCATTGGCACCAGCTGGACTTCATCATCACACGGAGACAACATCTGAACCATATATCATTGACTCGAAGTTACCACAGTGCTGACTGTGATACGGATCATTCTTTGGTTGTTGCAAGGGTTAGACTGACACCAAAGAGAATCTACACATCTAAACACAAATCTAGCCCCAGGATTAATATTATTAACACTCACGATCCTGAAAAGTGCTTTCAGTTTCAACAGCAACTTGAAGACACTTTCACTAATACACCAGAAAATTGTACAGTAAATGAAAAGTGGGGTCAACTTACGGAAACTCTTTATAAGACTGCCTATAGGGGTTTACGGCACTGTGGATCATAAGAGGCAGGACTGGTTTGCGGCAAACAGCGAGACTCTGCAGCCATTGATTGATAAGAAGAAGAAACAAGGAAAGACCAACGTGTAACACTCTGAGTGAGCTAAGGCAAGCTAGGAAGGATGTGCAAAAGGCTGCCAGGCAGTGTGCAAATGATTATTGGATCAAGTTATGTGAGTCCATTCAAATCGCAAGTGATAAGGGAAACATAAGAAGTATGTATGAAGTAATAAAGAAAGCCTGTGGTCCAGTGATCAAAAGAAGTGCACCATTGAAAACCTTGACTGGAGAAATCCTCACTGATAAGAAACTTTACTCAAGTGAGACCAAATTAGCGGATGATGCCCTCGACGCCATAGAGGCTCTACCAACTCTTGACCAAATGGACACACTTCCAACCATAACAGAAGTTAAGTGTGCTATAAATGAACTTGCATCTGGCAAGGCTCCAGGTAAGGATGGGATTCCAATAGAGTTTATCAGGAGTGGGCAAGACACACTCACTCTACAGATCCACCAGCTAATAGAGCTATGCTGGCGAGAAGGACAAGTCCCACAGGATTTCAAAGATTCAAGCATCATAACACTGTACAAGAACAAGGGCGATAGGAGCGACTGCACAACGATAGGGTTATCTCACTTCTGTGTATTGTTGGAAAAGTATTTGCCAGAATTGTTCTGCGCAGACTTCAAGTCCTAGGAGATCAAGTCTACCCCGAATCACAGTGTGGCTTTCGACAGAACCTGTCTACCATTGATATGATATTCTCATTGCGAAAAATGCCGTGAACAGAATCAACCACTGTTTATTGCCTTCATCGACCTCACAAAGGCATTTGATTTTGTCAGTCGTGAGGGTCTGTTCAAGGCACTAAAGAAGATTGGCTGCCCACCAACTCTTCTGTCCATTGTGGAATCGTTCCACACAGGCTTGAAGGGTATAATAAAGTTTGATGGTGCAACTTCTGAAGAGTTTGAAATCAAGAGTGGAGTTAAGCAAAGTTGTGTACTAGCTCCCACCCTCTTTGGAATATACTTTTCACTTCTACTGAAATATGCCTTTCGTGATCAGGATGGTGGTATATACATTCACTCACGCTCAGATGGCGGCCTCTTCAATGCTCAGAGATTGAAGGCCAAGACCATAATTAGGAGGGTACTGATCAGAGAGTTGCTTTTTGCAGATGATGCTGCAGTTACGACCCACTCTGAGGAAGAATTGCAATGTCTACTATCTGCATTCTCCAATGCTTGTTCTGAATTTGATTTAACAATTAGCAAAAAGAAGACACAGATTATGTCACAAGGTACACTTGGGGTACCATCAATCTTTATTGACGACGCCGAACTAGAGATGGTAGACCATTTTACATATCTAGGATCAGTGGTAAATAGCAAATTATCCCTAGATCAGGAAATCAACATCCGGATTGGTAAGGCAGCAACAACAATGAACAGGTTAAGAAAAAGAGTCTGGGAGAACAGGAAGCTTACTACCAAAACAAATGTCCTTGTCTATCAAGCCTGTGTCCTTAGTACTCTTCTTTATGGCAATGAAACCTGGACAACTTACTCACACCAAGAGAAACGTTTAAACAGCTTTCATATGCGGTGTCTGCGAATAATTCTTGTAATTAAGTGGCAAGACAAAATCAAAAATACTGAAGTATTGGAAAGATCAGATTGTGTGACGGTTTATTCCATGCTCAGTCTTCGTAGACTTAGATGGATAGGACATCTTAGGAGGATGGATGATGGTAGAATACCAAAGGACATCTTTTTTGATGAATTACAGATGGGTAAGAGATCTCAGGGTCGATACAAAGATGTGTGTAAGCGGGACATGATTGATACAGGCATTGATAATGCACATTGGGAGCAAGTCGCCGCTGAATGTGTTGCATGGATGGCAAACATCAGAAATGGAATAAAGACAAAGGAGGAAATTATTGCAGATAAGTCACACACCGAGCGTGTGAGACGTAAGATGGTGCATGATGGTGGAAATGACCATGTGTTCACATGCACCCACTGTGAACGGACATTTACAGCGCAAATTGGCCTTATCAGTCACATTCGCTACCGCCACAGGTAAAAGTTATTATGCCTTTTTAAAGCACAAACTATCGTCTGTCAACACGGCAAGGTGCCAATGTATGTATGTATGTATGTATGTATGTAATACAGTCCAAGCTTCTGGGAGAATTTAAGCAATGGATCTTAACCTACGCCATGAGGCGTATTTGATACACGGTGCTAGTCCATAGTTTGTGAACGAATCAACACTCGTTGGATAATGTGCTTACAATCACGCCAGCTGTCCTTGCTTCCCATGACACTAACTGGTAGCCATTTAGTCTAGAACGACCAGCAAGCCCTGGTTCAGTGATTTGAACAATGGTACTGTTGATACTAACGCACGTCTACAGGGCCAGACGGCACGCACGCTATGATCGCTGGGCTATCGTTCTTCACTTTTCACCCTAACGAAGAAGAACTGGAGAACTATGTATGACATCCTGGTTTGCTGTCAGCCTGTGGAAATCTGTTTCCCATCCATTGTGAAATAACCCTAAATATATGAAATCAGGTTCTTTCAGACCCTTCTGCAATATCCTCATTGAGATTGCAGTTAACCTCTTAAACTGCATTGAGTTGAGTTGAGCTAAGAACTGACATCCTGCTCTCAGGACACTGCCACACGCACTCCGTCTCCTCGTTCAACTGCATTAAGTATTCACAAAGGTTACAACAGAGACTTCGGCAATTTCACAAGTGTTACACGATGTAAACACAGTAACAGTGGTAAAAAAAAAAAGAATGGTTAATTTGCAACCACATCTAAGAAGTTACCGGCCAGCTATTTATCCTCCACACCACAGGGTTGGCAATAACGCCTATCTTATCACTAAATGTGATGTGGTCTGCGTCACGGATCTCTCTGGATACTGTCTTCCCATAAGAGCATTGGTTGATATTGTGTGAAGGTCTGTTGAAAAAAAAAACACAGTTTGTCTTAAATGGTAATCTAATGAAACATTACATGATAAGAACATTGGTTGATATTGTGTGAAGGTCTTGTGAAAAAGAACAGTTTGTCTTAAATGGTAATCTAATCAAACATTACACAGATGTGTTTATTCTGTAACCGTAACACTGACACATAACTAGACACAGGCACATTAGTAGCTGCAGTGCAGCACATGAAGAAAGGAAAGATATCCACTACAGACAACATTACTTTGGAGTAAATTGAGGTCCTACGAAGATTTGAAATCGACATTTTGAAAACATTTCTAACTGACATCTATATTAGCTCTGCTAAAACGAAATACTAATAATAATATTAATAATAATAATAATAATAATAATAATAATAATAATAATAATAATAATAATAATCAGGCGCTTTAGAATGCGAAGATCATCGCATAATAAGTGTTGTGAGTCACATGACAAAGATGTTACTGAGAATAATTATGAGAAGAATAGGAAACAAGATTAATCCAGAATTAGTGATGAACAATGTAAATTTGTAGTGGGAAAGGGCATAAACAATGCCATATACATTATCAGGAAAACAATTAGAAAGCGCTATGGAAGTAAAAACAAGTCTGTACTTATGCTTCATAGACTACACAGGAGCGTGTTACACCGTGAAACACGAGGCAGCAGTATAACAACTTAGCATTGATGGCAAAGATTTGCGAATAATAAAGAATAAATAAGAAATAAAAAATGGCGTTAGAAATGGATATATAATGTCTCTTGGTGTGTTTTCATAGTACAGTGAAAATATAATGAGTTCTATGAAAACGTGGCCAGGGATTTCGGTTGGTGGACATAATATAAATAACGTATGTTATGTTGACAACACGGTCTTGTTTGATAGCTATAAATCAGACGAAACTACAGGAAATGATAGATAAATTGTTATTAGATAGTGAAAAAAATTAGTTCTAGCTTGAAAAATAAGGAAGACAGAAGTCCTGGTGGTATCAAAGAAATAGATCGTGAATAAAGTAAAAGACAATTCCTGACAAGTGCAGAAATTCAAATATCTACTTGCATGGTTATCCATCAGATGATAGTTGCAACACACAGATAAATAACAGAATACAAAAATCACGCATTGCATGTTATAAAATGAAGAAAATATCATGCAGTAAGCCCTTGTTGCTGTAAGTTTAAAAATAAAGAATTCTTGTATAATTCATAGAAGCAGTTCTAATCTCATGTGGGAATAGATATCCCCAAATTGCACTTGCCAACTGCTAAAATAAGCCAGAAAGGGCTGGGACAGATAAGGTAATATTCCACTAGGTATAAAGTTAGGTTCTCTTTTAGAAGGCCAGGAGAGCCAGGAAAGTCACCGCATTCAGAGAGAGGAAAGCTCACTCTGGATATCCTGAAAGCGTGTAGTCTCCCTGCCACACTCTGCTCTCCCAGTATGTTGTAAATGCTATAGTATTATCCAATATTACATACACCAACATAATTACACACAAGTTTACAATAAATTGAACAACTCAGTGGGGAAAAAATTATAATGTTATAATGAATAAAAACAAGAGATATATGTTCTAGGGGCATACACAACCAATAATTACAAAGAAAGATATAATTAATTAAACTAGCTATTACATTAGACTAACCAAAGTGTTCTAATCCAACACAGGTTTTTAATTAAAATGTTCAGAGCCATCACAGGCGATTAATTAAACTGATCTATTCCTGTAACTTTGGATAAGTCTACAATGTACTTGCACAACCCACCACGATGAACTTCTTCTATTCTGGGACTAACGATGTCAGTCTCTTATTATTCCTTCTAACTGATTTGAATCTAGAAAACTTTTGAAAACGCATTTGACTGTTCACACATAATGACAGTTAATAGTCAATGGTGTTATCTTAAGGATACTCAACCTATGTCCTCAGGGCTGGGGTGATTATGAACTCAGAGTGGTCATTACGATTATATGGTCATTCACTCTGCCTGTAACAGAAAGGCGAATTCCCTCACCTACCACAGATGAATTCAACCCTCCGGATACTGGTGTTCTTTGATCAGGACACATCTCAAGTAAGCCATTCGACCACTAGGCACTGATGTTCTTAAATCAGGAACTCATCTCAGTTAGGTCATTAAACCACCACCCTGTCTCAAACGGACACCACATAATAACAGATCCAGACGAATTAAATCACGTCTCGCCTGTAAAAATTCAAACCGCCACGCATGCTTAGAAATCCTTTCAAACATTAAAATAAACATATTTAGCTAATTTACATAAGCTTATTTTCGTCAGCTTATGTTAATTTCTCCCACAAGACATCATTTCAACCACCTTTTGGTTGACTTCCGGACACCATCGCTTGCATCAGTTTGTGCAGGTGTCCTGCAGCTGCAAGTTTCTGAAAGTGGAGGCAAGTTCTATGTTTGTTACGTTTTTGAATGTAGGAGCGGCAACAATAATTTGATCCCCCAGTGATCCGGGGTTTGTTTCCGGTTCCGGTCAAGGATATGCACTACTGACGAGCTCAAACGAGAGCGAAACTCGAGTCTAGTGCTTCCACATTGATGTGGATAGGCCTTAGGTTCATACCAGAATACGATCAGCGTTGCCAGTAGTGGGTTTTTCTCAATATTTGAATATAGGAAAGACGACCGATGTGCTGGCCGAATGTCGCAAATATCACAATTCTGCTGTAAACAGGCACAATTAAATAACGTTCACAGAAAAACAAATCGGAATTACGAAGAAGAAGACCATCAGACATGGACAACTGGACTCACCCATCTGAACGATCAAGGCATATTGTAAAGCTGTGGTCGCATTTAGAGACACAGAAGAAATATCTGCCGTCACAGCAGTGACCATTACTTCCCCTGCCTCTTGGGTTCCAGAAAGCCATGAACCTCACAGACAAAAAGGCGTCACTTGTTGCCAACTGGGAAAACGTTAATTAAAACATTAAGCGTGTTTTATTTTTACATAGCAACAATATTACCAGTATAACTTGGGAGGTAAGTAATTATGAAATTAGGTTGGAAACCTCAGATTTTTTACTATATAAAAAGTCTACAACCGTAAGCGAAACGTCACAAAAGCGAACCGCAAGTGACCTTTGACCTGCCAAGGGATGTAACTCATGAATAAATAAGCGAGTCTTCTTACAATATTACCTCTCTTTTTTGTGGCGAATTTCTTTTTAAATTTAATAATTGGTGTTAGTATTAGTTGTAGTGGGTGATGCTTAAACACTATCATCATACTATTGATGCTGTGCTAGGGTTACAGTGCTCTTCCTCCTCGGTTTCTTCCTCGTTTTTTTTCATCATCTTTCTTTATCTATATTGTGTCGGGCATAAACACAATTATCATTTCATTGGTGCTGTGTAAGGCTTAGAGTTACAGTGCGTTTCCTTGGTGTGGTATAGAGGGCGGGCTGGCGGGCGTGGGGCTGGGAGCTCAGGGGTGGGGAGCGGATGTCAGCGTGTAGGATAGGACTAGGCGGTTCAAGCCTAGAGCCATGATAGGCGTCATATGAAACAAAAAACGGAAAAATGTAAATATGGCGGCTATATGATCTGTAGAGGGTTGTAGTGGTGTAAATACTACACACATGAAAACCTTAAAAAGTAAAAATACTGATATTATTGATGTTAGCGGGTATAGCTTAGTGAAATTCGTTGGTGAGGGGTAGGTAACGGTTATTAGTAATCTGTAGAGGGTCACAGTGGCTTGTTCACTATCATCATATGGGTTACAAATGAAAACCTTAAAAAGTAAAGACGGCCGATATTATTGATTGTCTCGGGTATAGCTTAGTAAAATTCGTTGGTAAAGGGTGGATAGCGGCTATTAGTGATCTGTAGAATGTCGTAGTGATCTATACACTATCATCAAACAGGCTACAAATAAAAACCTTAAAAAGGTAAAGATGTCGATATTATTGAGTATTGTGGGTATGGCTTAGTGAAATTCATTGTTAATAGGTGGGTAGTGACTATTGGTGGTCTGTTGAGGGTCTTAGTGGTTTAAACACTATCATCATAGGTTACAAATGAAAACCTTAAAAAGTAAAGATGGTCGGTAGTATTGAGTATAGTGGGTACGGCTTAGTGAAATTCGTTGATAAGTTGTGGGTAGCGATTATTATTGATCGGTAGAGTGTCGTAAAGGTGTGAAAACTATCATCATACGGAATACAAATGAAAACCTTAAACAATTAAAATGGTCGACAGTGTTTATTAAAGTGGGTATGGCTTTGTGAAATTCGTTGTTAAGGGGTGGGAAGTGGTTTTCAGTGATCTGTAGAGGGTCGTAGTGGTTTAAACACTATCATCATATGGATAACAAATGAAAACCTTAAAAAGTAAGGATGGTCGGTATTATTGGTTTTAGTGTGTATGGCGTAGTGAAATTTGTTGGTAAGGAGTGGGTGAGTGGAGGAAAGGCTAGATAATTTTGCCAAACTGTTCACATTTGGTTAACAAATTTTTCTATTTTTTATAAATTTTGTTCAAATTTGACCACACATTTCACATTTTGGTTAACAAATTTTCCTACTTTTTATAAGTTTGAATGAAATTTGGAAAACATTTTTCGTTTTGGTTAACAAAGTTTCCTACTTTTCATAAGTTTGGCTGGTATATATTTTTACTTGGTCAATATTTGTTGCCTTTGGTTAAATAAAAGTTTCCTACTTTTTATAAATTTAGGCGTAATATTTTTGTATTTAACGACTTCTTTTCACATTAGATTAACAAAGTTTCCTAATTGTCGTAAATGTGGATGCGATATTTCCTATTTTGGTCAACATTTTTTCACCTTTCGTTAACAAAGTTTTCTCCTTTTCATAAGTGTGGACGAGATATTTCGTTACTTGGTCAATCTTTTTCCTTCTTTTTATAAATTTGGTTGAGATATTTCTGTGTTTGGCCGACCTTTTCCCCATTTGGCTGACACATTTTCCTAATTTTTATATGTTTAGGTGAAATATTTCTCTCTTTGGTCGATATGTTTTCACCTTTGGTTAACAAAGTTTCTGATTTTTCATTCAGTCGGCCTATGTATTTCGTTACTTGGTCAATATTTTTTTTTCCATTTGGCTAACAAATTTTTTTACTTCGCCAAGATTTTTCCCATTTCTTTAACAAATTTTCCTACTTTTCATAAGTTTGAACGAGCTTTTTCTGTATTTGAGCGACATTTTTCCCTTTGGTTATCAGATTTTCCTACTTTTCTTAAGTTTGGCCGAGATATTTCTGTATTTGGCCGATATTTTTCCCCTGTGGTTGACAATTTTTCCAACATTTTATGAGTTTAGTTTATATATTTCTCTATTTGGCTTACATTTTTTCACATTTGACTAACATATTTTCCTACTTGGCCAATTTTTTCCCTCTTTAACTAACAAATTTTCCTAAATTTCATAAGTGTGGACGAGATATTTCTGTATTTGGCCGACATTGTTCACATTTGGCTAACATATTTTCCTACTTGACCTAGGCTTTTTCCCCTTTGGCTACCAAAGTTTCTTACTTTTCATAAGTTTGGGTGAGATATTTCTGTATGTGGCCTTATATTTTCCCATTTTGGCTACCAAAGTTTCCTACTTTTTATAAGTCTGGACGAGATATTTCTCTTTTTGGCTGATATTATTTTCACATTTAGTTAACCAGTTTTCCTACTTGGCCAATATTTTTCTGTTTGGCTAACAAATGTTCCTAGTTTTCATAAGTGTGGATGAGTTGTTTCTGTATTTGGCCGAAATTTTTCACATTTAGCTAACAAATTTTCCTACTTCTCTTAGATTTTTCCCCCTTTGGCTAACAAAGTTCCCCCCTTTGGCTAACAAAGTTTCCTAGTTTTCATAAGTTTGGCTGAGATATTTCTGTATTTTGCCCTAACGTTTTACTATTTCGCTGACAATTTTCCTACTTTTCATAACTTTGGCTGATCTATTTATAGGTTTATTTGAAATATTTCTCTCATTGGATGATATTTTTTCCCCTTTGGCTAACAAAGTTTCCTAGTTTTCATAAGTTTGGCTGAGATATTTCTCTCTTTGGCTGATATTTTTTCACATTTGGTTAACACGTTTTCCTACCTGGCCAAAATTTTTCCTGTTTGGCTAACAGATTTTCCTAGTTTTCTTAAGTGTGGATGAGCTGTTTCTGTATTTGGTCGACATTTTTCACAGTTAGCTAACATATTTTCCTACTTGACCTAGGTTTTTTCCTCTTTAGCTAAAACATTTTCATAGTTTCCATAAATTTGCTGAGATATTTATAAGTTTGGTCTAACCTTTTCCCATTTGGCTGACAATTTTCCTACTTTTGATAAGTGTGGTTGAAATGTGGCCCAATTTTTTTTCCTTTTGGGCAACAGCTTTTCCTACTTTTCATAAATTAGGTGGAGATATTTATAAGTTTGACCTATAGTTTTCCATTTGGCTAACATATTTTCTTATTTAACTGTTGAAGTGCTTTTTTGTCTGTATATGATACGGGGCAATGAGCAGCCTCGCTGAAGAACATATATTGGTCTTGGGAATGTGTTTGTAGGGAAAGATGCAAAGTCCCTATATACACATAGAGAGGTAGTGAACGTGTAATATGCTTGCTCTCATTCGTGCTACGTTCGCAAGTTAGGACAGTGGACATGTGACGAGCCTTGCTACATGAGAACCTAAGGTTGAGTTGGGCTAGTTTGTTGTGTTCGTGTGTATTATTTTACATCTGATGGTTGCACTAGCCACTCGTCGCCACCCTCTATTTGTTAGGTAAAATGCATGTCTTCCTCGACTGACGTCGGTGATCACATCTATGTACTGTGACTATGAGAAAGGCTTAGTCGACCAATGTGATGACTTGGTTATAGTTGTGCACACTACAATCAAAAGTGTCTTATGTTTATTAAGGGTGGGATGTTCTTTGGTGTTACTCGGTGGACCACCCTAACGGATATAGAAAAGAGAGAGAAGGGCGACCGTTTTAGTCTTCAGATGCCATGTTTACGCTGTAGTGGAATTACTCACATACACGGTGATCATCATGAGTTAGGTCCCTTGGTTCGACAATCTACAGTTTTTCTTTTGTATCCCTCTTAACCACGTGTTTCGGGTATATTTATATGAATGCGAGCGGAAGCAGCGCCATATTTGACCAGTTGAGTCATTAGCCACGTGGCCTGGTTGTGTCCTTATGAATGTGACAGGATGCACTGCCCTCTTTGACCGGCTTTAGCAATTGAGCACGTGGTCTGGTTGTAGCAGCTACCCACGTGTGATCGGATGCAGCGCCATCTTTGATCGGCTTTAGCCAGTGAGCACGTGGTCTGGTTGTGGCCATTACCTAACGTTACCGGATGCAGCACCACAATATCATGACTGGGCATGTATACCGCGGTCAGATCACGATGAGTCACCCATGGTTTTTCCTAAAGACATGTATGAACACGTTTAAGCCCTTCATCACTGATATTGCCATACGGTAAGTCACACAGGAGGCCACTCTCAGGTCAGCCGACTATAAGTTCAATTTTTAGACTTGAGTATGAAACTTAACCTCCGTGATTCTAAAAGACGACATTGAAGTATTTATCTAGCAACCCGCCACTCGCCTACCCCTTAACAATAATCAGGCACCCTTTTCTAGCATTTCCTTCACTCACCCACCCCTTGCCAACAAATTTCACTACGCCCTACCCACTACAACCAATAATACCGACCATCCTTACTTTTTAAGGATTTAATTTGTAACCCATATGATGATAGTGTTTAAACCACTACGACTCTCTACAGACCACTCATAACCACTACCCACCCCTTGACAACGAATTTCACAAAGCCATAACCACTATAATAAACACTATCGATCGTTTTAATTGTTTAAGGTTTTCATTTGTAATCCGTATGATGATAATGTTTACACCACTATAACACTCTACAGATCAATAATAATCGCTACCCACAACTTATCATTCGAATCGCAAAAGTGACTTATGAGAGTATGGAGCCGTATATATATATATATATATATATATATATATATATATATATATATATATATATATATATATATATATATATATATATATATATATATATATATATATATATATTCAATTGAAAAAAAGCGATTGGACAAAAGCAGTGCTTGTTTAATTTTGACTAGGAAAGTTTCTTTAACATATTTTCCATACGCTCCAGTCAGTGATCGACTTCTGACTGTCAAACCTAGAAGAAAGAAAAGCACTTTACAATTATACAAGTTTATACAATAACAACTGCACCAGAAGAGGACGAAATTAAGCAATTGCGTTGCAATTAACAAAAGATATTATAAAAGTTCACAAGAAAGATATTTTAATCGTGGGCTTTAATCGTATTTTAATGATAATTTCAATGAGACAAATAGGTTTTAAAGAACAAAAGTGTAAGAAAAGTACCATGCTTATTCGGTATAGGGCATACAAATGCAAGGCATAATCGAATCATGTCTAGAAAACAATCTTTCAGTAACAAAACCCATAAATGAAGAATACATTATATAGCAATACACATCGACCTCATCTGATGGTAAATGGAAGAACCAATTTGACAACAGCGTAACATAATACAGATAGAGGAGATGAATAAAATCTACAAAGACACTGCCAGACGCTGAGAGTAAAGAAGGTAAAGGGGCCGTAACATTCGGCCAATACTGGCAACTTGCCGTCTTGACAGACGATAGTTATTGTACTTCAAAGCAAAGGGATAATGACATCTTCATAGCACAAAGTCTTGGCTGAATAGTAGAAACCATGTGTTGACATTGCATCATGATCCCTCTCTCAGCTTGCATAGTTTACTCCAGAGCAAAGGTAATACCAATACATCTGGAACGAGACAAGCCGAAGAAGCTGCAGGATCAGCAAAAACAATGCTCTAACTGTCCGCCTGTCGGAGCTTCGATCCAAGACCAGTTGCCGACCAAGGCTTAGAGCCTGCTCTGCCCTGTCATGACATGTAGTCTTTAGTTTGCATTTCATCACACCAGGTAAAGGCTTCTGCTCTCCCATCTGCGCTCCTCTGCTCGAAGCCGTTGGCATAATGTCGGGCGTCGGGTTTTGTGAGCGCCGTCCAAAATTTGGCTCTAACAGAAAGAGAACAGAACAGAAAACAGGTAGCACCGTCTGTCATAAGGTAGGTAGCTCAATTATATCTGACTAATACTTGAATAAATTAGACCTGAGTGCAAAATATTAACAAAGATTAAAATGGGAACGTGGATCGTTCGAAGTATACGTAGGGATGGCAAATTGGATAATATCAAGCCATAGATGAGAAGACTAAATAGTAGCATTTTAGGTATATGTGAGCCCAGATGGAAAGGAATGGAACATAATCCATTCTGGTGGAGATAATCAACAGCGAGGTGTGGCTCTTATACTGGATCTGGAGAGATCAAAATCTATCAAAGAATATTGCACTTTGTCAGACAGAATATTACTGGCAAAGTTAAGTGGCATGCCATTTTAATCTCAACATCATACACGTTTATGCACCAACTAAAGACAGCAGTGATGGCAGGATTGATGCGCATTATAGTGATTTGGATAATAAATTGAAGAAGGGCAATTATTCAGAATTAAATAGCATAATGGATGACTTTAATGCTAAATTGGAAGTCAACACAATGGATGCACAGTAGATAAGTTTGAACTAAGGGAACAGATTGAAAGCGACTGCAGACTTTTACAGTGGACAAAAGAGCATGATATGAATACTGGAAACACCTGGTATCAACAGCATCCTATGAGATTATGGATATTGAGGAGACCTGACAATAAGATCAGAAACCCGATTGATTACATCCTCATCAACAGTATATTTCGAAATGCCTTAAAATTAGCAAAAACTATATCAAATGCAGTCTGCTACAGAGACCATTGATTAGTTATAAGCAATTTACATATACCATTAAAGAAGGTAAAATATGCACCAAGACAAACAATGATCTATATCTTCTGAAGAGTGGGGAGATAAAAGATAAATTTAACTTAGAGGTAAAGAACATATTTGATGCATTGTCCGATCTAGAAATTCTAATTCAAGATATGCATGACCAATGGGAAATATTGAAGAACTCCGTCAGCCAGGCTGCAGAAACAATTATCGCAAAGGCATCTTAAAACTCATGGAAATAAGAAAATAATAATACAAATAACCATGAAAAATAGGAAGAAATTCGCATGAAAATTAGGAAAGTGTTCACAGGGGCAAAAGAAACATGGATTGAGGAAAATTAAAGGGGAATTGAAAATCAACACAACACCCTGAATTCCAAATTACTCTATACCACTAAGAAAACAACACACACATCAGCGGGTTGCGTAAAAACCAAAGAAGGGAAAATCGTTATAGAAAAAAGTAGATCTTACATGCAAGGTCAGATTATGTGAAAGATCTTCATAACGATACAAGAGAGGGACAATAAGATATTCGGAATAATGATGAAGAATCATAAATCTTTAAGGTGCAAGTTCAGAAAGCTCTAAACCATATGAAAACTGACAGGATCCAGGGTCCAGACAACATCACAACTGAAATAATCAATGACTTCGAAGAATATGTAATATATCAGGTTACCAGACTGCTGAAACAATATATGATACAGGAGATATACCTCCTAAATTATGTAAATATATACTTAATGCAATACTGAAGAAATCAGGAGCCTTGGAGTGCAATCAACATCGAACAATTAGCATAATGAGCCACATCATGAAGATTTTGATAAGAATCTTAATGCAACGAGTTAGGAAGAAAATACAACCCCAAATATGCTTTGTATTTATTGAGAACATTAATTGAGCGTTCGATAGAAGCAAAGACCTACATCTTTGCCTCATTCACTACACGAGGCTTTTAATAAAGAAAGACATATCAACATGATGAAGATGCTCGAAGATCGACCAACTGATGTGGAAGACCTTAGATTTGTAAAAAAAAAATCCAAAAAAAAAAAAAAAAAAAAACCCACTAGATATTATATTGGAAACAAGCTGCCATAAAGATTGATAATGAAGTATGTAAATATCAGCCTATTATGAGAGGTGGGCCACAGGATGTGTAATGTCTTCATGTCGCTTTTTTCCCAGTGAAAATATTTTTAGAAAGTTAGAATATATGAGAGAAATCACTACTGGGGAACATAGCATAAATAACATTAGATATGCAGATGATACATAATTGATTGCAGACAATGAACAGAATCTGCAACATTTAGTAGATGCGATAAAACTAATATGGAAAAAAGAAATATATGATAATGAGGAAAAACTGGAGGTGAAGAAAAATTTCGAATATCTCGATCATTAATGATCATACATTGTGACACAATGAAGTAAATTAATAGACGAATATCTATTGCTCTTCAGAAACTAAATCAACTGAAGAAACTGTGGAGACGGACAGGTATAACTACAGAATTAGATGTTTAAGTATATGCTTCTTTCCCATTGAAATAAACGCCTTTGAGACTTGGACACCTACTAAACAAGCTGAACATCGCATAAATATCTTTGAATACAAATATTATAGACGGGTTCTAATAATCTATTGGGTACAGGAAAGAACAAATGCATCCATACGACAAGAACTGAATATTGAAGAAAGTTGGCTTCTAACGACGATAAAACAAAGAAAATTGAAATATTTAGATCTCTTGAAACGTCATGAAAGTTTGGAGAGAACAATTATGGAGGGGTATATGCCCGGGAACAGAGGAAGAGGAAGGCCAAAGAAAAGATGGGTGCAGGATGTGGCAGATGACTCCACACGGGTGTATTAGATGCGGGGCATCTTGCCTATGACCGAGAAGTTTTCCGGATGGTTATTATGGGAGCGATGTTCTGCAGAGGACATGCTACTGAATTAATGAATGATTGTAGTACACAGCGAATAGCTAGAGGTAGATTTAAATTGTAAGAAGGAGGAGATTATGGTGGTCACTAAGAAGAAAGAAATACCACACACGGGTAAATGGAGATATTCTTAAATAAGTGAATCGGTACAACTATATGGGAACAGTCATAATATCTGATGGAAGGTGCCTTGAAGAGATTAAAGCAAGAATCGCTATGGCAAAGATAGCCTTTTGAATGATGGAAAACATACTGACCAATGAACCAATGTAAATTGCAAAGAGTAAAAGAGTGAAGTGCTACATAGAACCTACATTTGTGTATTCTTAATCCAATACGATTTTATGTTTACACGTGAAAGTGTATTATGAGCAGACAAGCTGAAAAAAACATCTAATCACAGTGGAAATGTAGTTTCTGAGTTAATTGCAAGGAATAACATGGACAGACGGAAAAACCAACGAGCAAGTCCTGCAAGAAGCAAATGAAAACCGTACACATATGATATAAATTTGACGTAGATAGTTAACATTTTTGTACACGTTATGAGAAGAAATAAACTTGAGAATTTGGAGACAACTGGCAAGGTTGAGAGGAAAAGTTAGTTAGTTAGTTAGTTAGTTAGTTATCAGTTGGGGTATCCTCGTTGCACTCCGGACATGTCCATAGGTGCTCAGATCCTCCCCCCAGCATATGCATCAGCGTCCGGTGGCTAATAGTGCCAGTTCTGTGTTGGTTGACGAGGCGCTTTGTTTTCCCGATGTACCTCTCGCGTCTGGCTGTGCCGATTCTTACTCCCAGGTCTTTCATCCTGGAAAGCGATGTGGAATCATTGGCGTCAAAATCCTCTGTTCTCGCCATATCTTTAAGGGCGTTAATAACATCGGCACGATCCATGGGCTGGCCATCTACAGGGGGTGCAGAGCCAGCCAATTTATCAGCTCGTTCATTTCCCTCGACTCCCGCATGTCCCGGGACGAAGATGAAGGTGACTTTGCGGACAACAGACTTCCGCAGCGGTTGAGAGGAAAAGAAGAAGGGGATGACATAGAAGTAAATATCTGGATGGCCACATGCTTGGCCACAAGCAACGGTCAAGACAAGAACACGGGCTGATCTACCATTGTGGTGAACGACTGAGATCGCAAAACATTACCTTCCACGCTAATAGCTATCACACACACACACACACACACACACACACACACACACACCCACACACATATATATGTGACATTATGTTATAAAATTGCTATACCTTTTTGATATGTTCACTATGTATCCCTTATATATATATATATATATATATATATATATATATATATATATATATATATATATATATATATATATATATATATATATATATATATATATATAAGGGATACATAGTGAACATATCAAAAAGGTATTGCAATTTTATAACATAATGTCACATAAAAGTGTCATTCATCCACATTCACAGTCCCTAATACATTTCTCAAACACTTTATAATTGTTAACGGAGTCTCTACTGATAGCATAGTTATTTTTAGATAGAATGTTCGAGAACGGAGCGGGGTACACCAAAGGCGAAAGCTATTTGATTGGTTAATGCTAGACTAGGCTAGGCTAGGAATGTTAATTTTCTGGGTCAGACAGGACCCATAGCCTAATAGTTGTAGTTTGGATTCCATCGGGATCGGTCGTGTTTACAAGATGCTATTTTACGCCCTAAATAATTTCCTCTGTCCTCTGAGGAAGGGAATGGTGAAGAGGACTTTTATATCCAGGACACCCAACCAGGAGTCCCTGACTCAAACCCTGACTCATTAGAGAACTCCAGGGACCTACACAGAATATATAGGCTGATTGACCAGCCAAAATCTTCAACATAGCTTGTACAGAGTCAACTGTGATGATCGATCAGGATGATCATGAACCCAGGAGGTGTGTAAACTGCCAACAAGAGCAGGAAAGTGATGCAGTATTCTTCACAGAACCACCTGACTTCAGTTTGTCTCAAACAGGCCCATGGAAGTTTACCACTGTGTCCCCATGGAACTCTCACCTTGTTCTGGAATCCATAGTACTGGTGTTTCTCAGAACTGGTCTACCTCAGCCCAATTTATAGCTGTGGGATATTCAGGAGCAGAGAGTCAATCTTTATCCCCATTTCAGCTTGGACATTAGGTGTAGTCCAGAAATAGCTAGCTTGGATTTAATCCCATTTGAACTGTTGGAGTGATGGACTGTTATTGTAGAATACTGAATCTTTATTTACCACTGGGTGGAATTCAGAACTTTGTGAATACACAAACGGAGCTTTACCTTCCCATAGCAGGAGGAGTGGAACTCACCTTATGATTGACCCCAGGTGTCAGCTTCACAGGCAGTCTAGTCATTACCAGAGTTCCTGTATAAAAGTATGTCTTCAGAGATTGCTTCACCGGAGGAGAGTTACTTGTGTGGGAGATTACATCAGATGTCTACTACATGGGACTTTACCTAACACCGCTACTGGTGGATTGACTTGTGTATTGCCCAGTACTTTTGACTTTCTTTTCCTCAGGGAACAAATGAAGAAATATACTTCTATTAGATCAGTTAGTAGTGAAGGAGAAGGTTTTGGAGATGTGTGTGAACTGTGAGTTGGAGGAGAGATGTTCTTTTTTGGGTTGGGAAACTGTGGGTTGTTTGGGGAGGAATCTGGGTGTTGTCACTTGAGTATATACATGCATATATGTAAAATTGAGGTGTATGCTATACCATGTGTAACCTGGGTCTTCACTGGACCCCTCTAGTCCCAAATAAAAGAAAGGGAGGTTAAAAGCTGTTGTTGAGACTATTCCATTGTAAGTGTTCTGTCCCTTTGTTGTGGGAACAGTAAATTGTGAATGTCTTGTCCAGTTATTGTGAGACCATTTCATTTTGAATGTATGGTCCAGCTTTTGTTGTGAGAACATATTGTGAATGTCTTGTTCAACCTTTGTGGAGTGCCGCTCTTGTGGATGTTTTGTGCAACTATGTGAAGTATCTTCCATTTTTGATGTTTGGTCATCTATTGTTGAGTCCAGAAGTCT
Source organism: Cepaea hortensis (assembly GCA_963921405.1). Taxonomy (NCBI): domain Eukaryota; kingdom Metazoa; phylum Mollusca; class Gastropoda; order Stylommatophora; family Helicidae; genus Cepaea; species Cepaea hortensis. The sequence continues at coordinate 79,992,433 of OY992882.1, read as the reverse complement.
AATTGTCAAATTGTGAAGTGTCACTTGTGATACAAATTAATGTTAGATCCACATGAGGTTGGCAGAAAGCATACAGCTAACACAATTGGGGAGGGAACATGTTCCTCCGTTGCTATGGCAAATTGCCAGGATCTATATCTATATGTGTCTGCCTTATAGGGGAACCTTTCATTCTATAAATTCTGTGTATCAACTCAACTTTGTCTGAGATTGGCACAGTGGGGGTTTCGAGCCAAAAATTATATTGTTCCTCTTAAGGGCAGCGCGGGAATGATTTCATCTTATTAGTGATACCCTGGACAACGTGCTTTATCAATCCCTTTTCTATCACATACGGATATATTTATACAGACCTCACTCCGAGTGGGCCTTTGTATATTTTCACTTAAATCCTCACACATATATAAAACGCATAAACAAATAAACGGCAATGATGACAACAAACTCAACTCTTATAAAGCTAGAAAATAAAATCAGACACAAGGCAGTTCCCAGCATTGTAAAGTGCTTGGATGACATCAGTTTCCCTAGAAGTCTTCTTCGTTGTTGACCAACCAGCGTTCGAGCCCTGCAACAAAACATGCCCGTTGTTAATATTCTGTTATATGCGTTTGAAACATGGAGAATAACCAGACAAACTGAGAAACATCTAATGACAGTAGACGGTCGTTTCTGTGGAAAATCCAAAGCATACCACAGACGGAGAAAATCAAAAGCAATGTGCAAGACCTACAAGAAACAAATGAAAACCATAAACTGATTCGAGAAATTAGGCTGAGAAAGTCAAGGATATTTTGGATTCGTTATGAAGAGAGAAAAAAAAACTAGAAAATTCAGTGACATTTGACCAGAATGATGGGGAAAAGCGCAATGAGAAGGCAATGAATAGATACATGGATGGTTTGGCCATATGACACAATTGAGACAAGAATACAGACTTGGTGCATGACTATGGTGATCGCGTGAGATGGCGAACTATGACTGCCCATAGTTATCGGTATGACACTTGATGATGACGATGATGATGATGATGATGATGATGATGATGATAATGATGATGATGATGATGATAATTTGATTCGTCGCGTAGATAGTGGGATAGTTTCCCTTATATTTCAAATTCGCATTAGTGGATTAAGATCTTCACTTTTGGCATCAATTTCCGGTTGTTAGGGTAAGTGAGTGCCGTCTCCCTGGCTAAAGAGTTAAGGACGCTGTTCGTAATCCCGTATACCCACGTACGAAACACAACTGCGCGAGATTCGGCAGCGGATCGCGTCGCGTTTGTTTCGTACAGAAAGGTATGTGGGCCGGTCGTTCAGAAAGCAATGGCAAACTACTGAACGTAAAACTTGCGAAGACATCAACAGCAGCTGAAAAATGCTGGTGTTGACTGCGATATCCTGTAAAAAAAGGGTAAGTGAGTGCCCTTATCTGCTCAGAAGCAGAGTTGTCCACTTATTCAGGGGAATATTGGGTCCTTAGAGCTTACGTTTGCCACACTCTTGTGATCGTCCTCAACCAGCTGAGACATGGTGACATTTGACGTATTCCTTCTGCGTGCTAACAGCGTAGCTTCCACAGACAATCTACAGCGAGTTGATTCAGACGAGCCAACTAGCGGTGAGCCGACAAGCCAAACAAAGACACAGTGAAAGCTTTAATGAGGAACCGTATCTTTTACTTTAAACAATTGCAGAACATTGCTGCTGGTTGACCCACATGGTGGAGTGAAATCTCTGCTCACGTCAGGAGTCCCTAGCCGCTACGAATCTAGAAAATTACTTAGAGGAGTACAGTAAAGTATGTGCATGACTATTCTACATGTCTGGATAATATTAGACATTATGGGGCAGGCCTCATATTTGTATAAGCCATTCAGCAGGCGAGGGCTGGTGTGGTTAATATCACAATGGTCGCATTTACACCCCAATACATGTCCTGGTACCCATTTAAGGCTGGGTTCACCAGAGAGCACAGATCAGTTTTAAAATCTGCCTCTGTGCGAATTCGAACCCATGACTTTCTTGCCGGCCGGCACACGTCTATTCGCTAGGCAGATTTACGCATGTGTGAATCCCTATTTCCCTTTCCCACAGCAATAAGTTTTATGAGATTATCGTTCCAGTTATTTTTTTCTCTTCTCATAAAATAAACATAACATTAATCTATCGAGAGCGTTATTTTTGCCACAGTTAACACATAATATAGACCCTAAATCCACTTGGGAAGGCACATATTGGGTCGGTGACGGATATTGAGTTTTAAAATATGATGTTTCAATAAATGTTTATTAGGTATAGCGAGCTTGCCTTCCAAGACAATGGTCTAGGTTCTATTGCCAGCGGAGGTAGAATGATTGATTTCAGAGTAAGTAGTCAGTAGATGTGCTACTACTAAGTGTGCTGAACTGAATTTTGCGTGTGGATTAGCTTTTGCTATTACACGTGTCACTAGCCATCAGGCGAACCCACTCCGACTTCCGAGGTACTTGTAATTTACTCCCCCAAGTCAAGGACGAGAAGTCAACATTTTATCCCACCTGACAGGTGCAGGACTTTGAACATGCCAAGTCTTAAAGGTTGACAGCAACGGAATTATCTGCTATGAGAGTACATACAAAGTGAGCAATTAAACAGTTAATCAATTTATGTGTCTATTTTCCACGGAGCGATACCTAACAAAGTTCAATTGCAGTTCCAATGAGGCTTTGAATATTTTCGAATAAGGTAACCAAATAGTGTAATTTATACTTCTGAGTAAAGCAACGAGAAACCTTGTATAGCGTCGAAGGTTTGTATGTGCGAAGGAACACATTCATATACTCCACGTGTGTGTGTGTGTGTGTGTGTATGTGTGTGTGTGTGTGTTTGTGTAAGCGTGGCCGCGGGGCTTAATACGCTTGCGATTAAATTTCCGGTGCGTTGACGGAGGAGTTCAAACCACACGCAGATCAGTTGGACATTAACGTTGACATCTTGGTCAGAAAGCAATGGCAAGCTACTAAACATAAAGCTTCCTAGTAAATCAACCTGAGGTTGAGGTTGGCCACAACGTCCGACAAAGGACATTCAACATGTTTAATATATAATGTGCAAAATACCTGCTGCATGATGACGATTTACAGACGTTCATGGTGGTAGAGCGACGGAACACTTTGTTCGTTTTTATCTGTATATGCGTTTTAAATATTCCTTTATCGTCAATTAACGGTCAATATATATTTGAAAGGCTTGGAACTTTGTAACCGTTAAAAATGTAACAGTAGCTGAAAACTCATAGAAAAAAAAAACCTACACCAAACACTTGCTTCCTTTAGAGTAAACTTTATGTTGTATGTTGGCTTTCGCGAGACTGCTGACAGCTAATATAACCCTACAACAGCAAAACCAGGAACTGGTAAGTTAAGAGTTCATGACCCCCACCATTTAACAGTGTAGGATGTAGATAGGTAGCTATTTGTGTCCACCATGTGATCACGTAATTGGTTAGTTCGTAGAATAATGACTCATGGTGTAAAATACACCATTTTGATTCCCTTCCTGATTTACTTGTCATAGGGAAACAGACAATTTCACTTGTTCGAGAGTTAGTTAATAACGGTTCCAAATTTACGGCAAAGGCTTGCCCCATTATGCTCCATTCCCGTGTCAGTGAATATCACACAAAATACTCCTCAATGAAACGTGTGAAAAGCGGAGCAGAATGGAGTCTCGACAAACAACAGCCCGCACAGTTGCACTATGCATAATGTCACTGACCGAATGCCAACACAAATGTCCGTCACGAAAAATACAGTTCATCGTCGATGGCAACAATAGTCTGGGAAAACAGGATGCTTACTGCCAAAACAAAAAGTCCTTGTCTACCAAACCTGTGTCCTTAGTACTCTTCTTTATGGCAGTGAATCCTGGTCAACTTACTCACACAAAGAGAAACGCTTAAAAAGCTTTCATATGAGGTGTCTGCGAAGAATTCTTGGTATTAAGTGGTAAGACAAAATCACAAATACTGAAGTATTGGAAAAATCAGGTTGTGTGAGGATGTGTTCCATGCTTTCTTTGTAGACTTAGATGGATAAGACACGTAAGGAGGATGGATGATGGTAGAATACCAAAGGGCATCATTGTTGGTGAATTACACATGGGTAGGAGATCTTAAGGTGGTCCTCTACTACGATACAAAGATGTGTGTAAGCGGGTCATGCTTGATACAGGCATTGATAACGCACATTGGGAGCAAGTCGTCGCTGAACGTGTTGCATGTAGGGCAACTATCAGAAATGGAATAAAGACAAAAGAGAAAATGATTGCAGATAAAGCACACATAGAGCGTGAGAGATGTCAGATGGAGCATGATGGTGGAAATGACCATGTTTTCGCATGCATCCACTGTGGACGAACATGTACAGCTCGAATTAGCCTTGTCAGTCACATTCGCCGCCGCCATGGGTTGTAGTTATTAAGCCTTTTTGAAGCTCAATGTACCAAACTATCGTTTGTCAAGACGGAAAGGTGCCAATGAATGGAATGATGATGATCGTCGATGGAAGCGGCAGTCACTAGAAAACCATCAGCCACACATTACTGCATAAGGTAACCCAGTTGGTTCAGCGACCGGGCGGAAGTATTTACTATTTTTGAGCGTATGTTAGTTTCTGTCTAACTTAAAATCCCGCAATTAGATTAGAATATGAGTGATTGGAAGGGCCGAATTTAAGACGGGCCTGCGTGCCCAATTTGTTACCCTTTGAAAATAAAGTTCGTTCGTTCGTTCAATCCGAATAAAGATAGACACATAATTCCTTGTCATGCCATGAGAAGTATTGGGTATATGATGTTATCCCCCATTTGAAAGCAACACTAACTGTAGCATTATAGCAGTGTCGGTGAGAAGAAGATGAAGTAATATGTGTGTGATACTGAATGAGTTAAAATGATAACTGTGGCAAATATGTATTTATAGCAGTTACCGAAGCTGATACAATATGATCATAAGTACAATCACAAATGAAGTAATGCAGGTTAGAAGATCTCATGATCTACTAAATATGATGGACAAGCTACTGTGTATGTCTAGGGGGTATGGCTTAGTTAATACTGTAATTACAAATTGCTCACGCGGTAGTCTGGCAGATGCTGAGATTTAACACAATCACGGTGGCAGCTGACATACAGTTTATTCCTGAAGAATCTAGAACCAAGAAAATCTCCGCAGCCAACTGAGTCCCTCACTCTTACTTACATTCAAGGAGATCTCAGACACTGTCCACTGTGGACAGAATGCTTATGGCCTTCTATAGAATATGTACAGTCCAGGTCGTGGTATGCTTTTGACACACTACAATCTCTCTCTCTCTCTCTCTCTCTCTCTCTCTCTCTCTCTCTCTCTCTCTCTCTCTCTCTCTCTCTCTCTCTCTCTCTCTCTGTCACAACCTGGTGTAGTACCAAAAGGTGCCATACAATAATCGTCATATATACTAGCACTCATTTGTGGGGTACCGCTACTGACAATCGCTAATGTTCACTCCCATCGTCACCGGACTTTCCATCTCTTACATCCTTAGTTTCTTTCACACACACGTCCTCCAAACGATTGCGATGTTCGCGAAACTACACTTGAGATATAAATACGTGATGTGTAGTTGGTACTAAGTGATGCACAGTACTTGTCTTTGTATATCCCTCGCGTGTCTGATTGCTTCTAACGCAGTGTTTCCCAACGTGGGGCCCACGCCCCACAGGGGGGCAATTTGACTGTTATGGGGGGCAATTCGAAAATGGAAGAAATCGGCTGAATATAACAAAACGGGGAGACTTGAGACTGAAGTTAACTAAGCGCAAGGATCTCACTAAATTTGAATAATAAATAATTACTAATAATTAAAATAATATAGAAAAATCTTTCATTAAAATTATTTTGTACTTGAATTTCAGTTCTCCATTATATGTTTTGAAAATGTACTTACTGTGTTTGCTCAATAATTACCTAGTGATTTCTTCCTAAAACCTATCATTCAAGTTTCTTTAGTGAACATTTCAATTTTTGAATATTAAAAATAATGTATTTGTTGAGGGGGGGCATGGGTCGGGGGAGGGGGGCAATATGAATTTTAGAAAAGCTTAAGTGGGGCATGGTACAAAAAAGGTTGGGAAACACTGTTCTAACGTGTAACCTCTATAACTATTGTAACTGTTCTAACTTGTATGACTGTTCCCTCTTATATGACTTGTCGCTAAGCTGCCTCGTGCCTGAATTCGGGGCTATTTCTGTCCGATTTGGAACGACAACTATGGTCGTCAATGTTCCTTGTGCTAACCTGAGCTTTTATCAATACAGCTCACTGGCTTAGCCTCCTGGTTGGCTTTCTGTCCATGCCTCGTATTTCTGTCTCCCTACAGCCTGCTTTAATTTGAACTATTGTGTAACTGTCTTTAACTTTTTACAACTCGTCTTTTAGTCATAATTACTCTATCTAGAAACATGAAACTGATAAATAGCACATCTCTGAAACAAGTTAAAGAACATGTCACTCTAGGAAGTATGATCACAGGGGATGTCAGAATGGACAAGGGAAATTGAAATATGTCAAAAAGCAAGTGCACTTATATATCAACTATCACCAACACTGAAACATTTAAATAAGCCAATGTCCGCAAAACGACAGATAATAAATAGCATATTTACACCAATCCTAAGCTTCTTCTTCTTCTTCTTCTTCTTCTTCAGCGTTCCGAGACATTGAGGTTCTTTGCTGCAGATACAATCCGTCTCCATTCGTCTCTCTGGTTGACCTTCTCTTGCCAGTCGTTGATTCCAAATGCTTGTAGGTCTGTATTAATATATTATCTCTCCACCGACTTCTTGGTCTACCTCGGGATCTATGGTCATTTAATTCCTGAGTATAAGCGAGTTTTGTTTCCCTATTGCCTTCCATTCTTTCTATATGCCCCAGCCATTGTAGTCTATTAGCCTTCATGATACCAGTGATTAGCAGGGACCTAAACAGATCATAAATGTCTTTGTTACTTCTTCTTTTCCACTCTCCACTGTGTGTATCCCTAATGGGTCCAAAGATGCGTCTTAAAACTTTGGTCTCAAAGGTTTGTTACAAGGCTTCGTCTCCTTTCATTGTACTCCAGGTTTCAGAGCCATACAGCACAACTGGTCTGATCAGTGTTTTGTATATTGTGATTTTGGTGTTACGAGATAGCGCATTTGATTTTAGTAGATGTTGTAGTGCATAATATATCTTATTTCCAGAGTTGATTCTAGATTGTATTTCTTCCCTTATGATGTTGGAGCAGTTGAAGATTGTACCCAGGTATTTGTGTGTGAGTGTGTGTGTGTGTGTGTGTGTGTGTGTGTGTGTATGTATGTATGTATGTATGTATATATATATGCGGTACTTGTATGAGACCAATTAGTCTGACCTTTTGCTATCAAGACGGTGTCATCAGCATAACGTATGCTATTTATATTATGTCGACCTACCAGGATCCCAGACATATTTTCTGTAGATCTCATTATATGTTCACTGTACAGTGCTTTTGTGTAGTCTATAAAGCATAATTACAGATCTGTTTTTATTTCTACAGCAGATCTGTTTTTATTTCTATAGCTCTTTCTAATAGTGTTCTGAGAATATATATAGCGTTGTTTGTGCCCTTTCCCTTCTAAAATCCACACTGTTCATCACTAATTTGTGGTTTAATCTTCTTTCTTATTGTTTTCATTATTATACTCCATAACAGCTTTGTCATGTGACTCATAAAACTTTTCGTGCGTTACTCTTCGCATTCTAAAGCGCCTTGTTTCTTTGGAAGAGTATAGCTGCATTTTCATAGGTCACTACGAATGTACCCACTAGTGTAGATGTCATTTAGGAATTTTGTCAATATTTCTATTCCAAAATCATCGACAGCCTCAATGTCCTCTAATGAAATATATATTGCTTAATATTTTTCACGCCTCTCGAGATCAGAAGGTTATAGGTTCGATTCCGGGTCGCTCCTTTGGTTCACGAGTGAAATGTTTCAAAGACTCATGTGGGTCGTCGCTAGAGCTACGGAGTTCTTGCTCTGTGCGACGCTTTCCGCGCTGCGGAAAGAGACTGAACCATATGGGATAAAACCCGGTGCAATGAAGCCGACCCTGTCGAATTTTAAGCGACTTTTTAAGTGTCATGAACCGACATCAATGCACTCGGGACATTCCAATATGTGCTCCTGTCACGGGAAAACTGCAGTTTAGTGATTCCTTGATAACTTACATATAAAACTACAATTTAGGAGGAGGGTACTTCAGTCTGAGAGGAGGATAAATTAAAGATCATTGACCGACGTGTGATAGCGCCAAACCGATGCACCTTGGTGTCTACAACAAACCGATGCACGAGTTTGGTCTATCAAAGCCGTATTTGTCCTGGCCACCACCGGAACTCGGCTTAACAAAGGAATCGGAAGCCAGTTTTGTTTTAGCAGTCCTTTGTGCTGATGAGAGATGTGGGCAGCATGGCCTTCAGTTCAGTGCTGTTCTGTTGTTGTCAGGTGTGGGAACAATTCCCGGAGTTGATCTGTGTCAACTAATGTTGTGACAAAACTGAGCGGCTGACTAGTTAGTGTCAGCAGGCCTGGGTTCTTGGTGGGATAGTAAATTGTGTCACAACTCTTTGTTTATGTCGTGTGTTGGGGTTTATGTTGTGTAACCTATATTTTTGTAGTGCCTTATTGTCTGTGCAGTGTTGCTTGTGTCAAGGTTCTTTATTGTGTCAGTCTAACCAGCTATTGCTTGGAGCACCTGTGTTGTGGTACTTGGTGTACCCTGTTGTCTTAAGTACTGTTTATTGGTTGGGGGTTACCCACTGTTGTTGTTTGAGATATACAGTTGTCTGTTGTATCTGTAATTGAACATCCCATATTGAATGCTTTGTTCAATGTGTTCGAGCACAAATTGTCACAAAAATTTGTAGCAGTTGATAAATAAAGAGATATTTTTGTACTGTTTTTGATTCGTTTGTTTAGTCTCTTTTAGTTTTTACAGTCACTATTTCTACCACAATCTAACACCTTAATCCAATGTCTGGGTCTCAAATATGACAGTCAGTCCAGAGTTTAGGCCCCTGCCTGAGATCTCGTATATCTTCTTATCTAATTACTATCCTCTTTTTTTGTTGGTTGAGGCGGTGTGAGGTTCTCTCTCTTTTCACTATTTTTCCTCTTTGGCCGTAACGAAGTCAGAACTACTCTTTACCTCTTAGCACCGCAGTGAAGGAAGCATCAGTCTTTATGATTGTCTCCCTTTGTCTTTTACCATCGACTACAAAATGGCGACCCCGACGAGATATAGTGGCAGCCTTTGAATTGTTCTGTTAGAATTGTTTTAGTATCTAATGATTGTTTTGTGTGATAGGTCAGTGTTTATGTTTGTGGTGTCCATTGTCTTTGAGTTGTGACATTAGAACCCAGGTTTGCTGCTGAGACGCCCCGGGCATTCCTGCACAAGAGAGGAGTCCCCTGTATGGTGAGTGGGCTCAGATAAATTGCCTCCTAGTACACTTTCACTGTATCCTATCCAGAGCCAGGATGGCTCTGTCTTCAACGTTAGGGACCGTAGTTCCCCTCCCAGTTGGTGCCCCTGACGTCACAGGGCCCACTGGTGAAGTCAGGTACATAGTCGCACCTGTGAAGATAGAAGTACCTTGTTTTGGCCAGAAAGATGTGCCAACTGTTGAGAAGTATGTGAGGAAAGTGAGATCTGCCTGGAGGGCTGGTGCAGGGTGTGTTGAGGATAGAGTTGACATCATCTGGGAGAGTGTTGCTCCCAATGTGTGGGCGGAACTTGAGCTTAGGTCAGCTTGTAATGACCCTGAGGAGATGCTGCAGACCATTCAGCAGGTGTATGGAGAGCAGCGCAGCATGGTGGAACTTGCTGCAGCTTTCTTCCAAGTGAAACAAGATGCTGGGGAATCCATCAAGGATTTCTCTCACCGGGTCCACAAAGCCTTTCGTTTGGTGTTGGAAGCACAGAGAAAGAGGGGCATGGTTGCTTGGGATCCAGTGATCCTAAGAGACTGGTTTGTTGTAAAACTACATAATGTTCTCAGCAGGAAAATGGCGGAGGAGATGATATTGCATGACCCTTCAGTGACTTTCCTTTGTGTTAGAGACTTGGCCATGCGATGGGCTGGTGTGTCATTAGCTCCAGAAGTCTGTGCATACCAATATGTCGAACCTCAAGATTACAGCTCAGAGAGGTGGCCTAATGCCAGTGGTGAGTGTCAAGGGGTCCAGCATGATGATGTGGTGGTGGAGGAACTTCGAGCTAAGCTAGGTCGGATGAGAGCCTTAGCTGATTCGTTGATGCAGCCCAAGGTACGACGCAAGAGGTGCAATGTTTGTAGGAGCCGCACCCACCTCCAGAACAGGTGTCCGAAGAGAGGGGTTAGTGTTATTCAGAACCCCTCTGGAGTCAATTGTTGCAAAGCATTTGCCAACGTAAGCCACTTAAGCGACAACAGAGTCCGCCCCAGGTTGATTCTTCTAAAGGATCAGCCCCAGCAGTTCAGGTGGGTGCAGTGTCATCTTCTGATAGTCAGGTGGTTATGCGTGGCAACCAGAGAAATTTCTTTCGCAGGAAGAGGCGGAGGAGGGGACGAGGGAAGTCTCCTGGTGTCAGTGTGGTCGACCAGTTAGGTGTTAGAAATGTGACAGGTGGACCGTGTATTGTGACTGGTGTGAGGCAAAATTTTCTGCATACCGATATGTCAACTCGTGACTTTGTGCGAAAGGGGATTGTGAAAGACCACCAGCAAGAACTTTTGCCCGTTAGACATGGTTGTGAAAGATAGAGACTGTTTTCATCCGTTTAGGAATTCCAGTCTTTTGGATTGACAGCCTTAGTGTAGTTAGTTAATTAGCAGTTATGTTTTGCTGTTGTTATATATTATGATTGCAGGTAGATGGTGTCATGTGATGACATGTCTTTCTTTTAGAGTGCAAGAACGCCAGGCAGACCAGGTGAAAGGGGTGGTTCTGTTGTTCATGTGGTGTTGTCATTACCATCATGTCCAGTAAGAGAGTAACTTCCAGAGTGAATTCATGAGGTGGGATCTCTCTCTCTCTCTCTCATCATGTTCCTCTTGTACCTTGCGGTGTCGAGGTGAAGTATAAACTTCGTGAGAGTGCCCGGTTATGGGCTTCGTATATCGACATTCCCATGGATTCTGTTATTCCCTCCGTCCAGCGTTTACGTGGTCGGCCTCTTCCTCTGTTTCCATCTGGTCTGTACGTCATTGCCTGTTGTGGCATGCTGTTGACTGGTAGCCTACTTGCATGGCCAAACCATTTGACTTGCTGCTTTCTAATAAAATCTAGAGCAGCTTTAACCCCCACTTTAGTCCTGATTTCTTCATTTCTGATCTTATCTCTTCTTGATACGTTGAGTATCAAGAAGTGGTGGGATATTATTGAAATAATAATGTTTTGTTGGCCCGGTATATTTTCCTTTATATTTATATTCAGGTTACAGGTGACACATGATGAAATGTTCTTTTTAGTGTAGAGATACATGTTGATAGAAAATCAAGTCATTTAGGTACCACAGTAGCTGCAGGAAGCTTATATTTGAAGAGACAAATGGTATTATTTTTAAATACATTTTGTGTTGAATTTCCAGAGTTAAGGGAAGTAGTAACCAATATAAAGGTTACTTGTTTAATGTTTATGTAGCTTTTATGTTTGTTTATTTATTTTTATGTAAGAAGTGAGGGTTGTATTCATTTTGTTATGATTGGTGCTCTTATAGCAGAAGAGCTATTTTTCATCACTGATATTATTTTAGTCATTAGTACCAACAACTGAGTTAGTATAGTTTATACTTTTGTGTTCAGATTATTGGTATTTGGAACTGACTGATGCCTGGTGATGTAATCTACACTGTTTCACATTGTAAGTCATGTATGAAAAGAACAAGACTATTTTTTTTTTAAGTGGTACTCTTCAGGGATGTAACCAGCAGTTTAGGTTTTCGAGGAGGTAACATGTGACATATATTTGTTTTGCCTTTGTCATTTTGATGGCGGTTTGTGTGTAAATTTCATTGAATCCTTGGTTCATTGATGATTGTGTTTGAGTGTGGTCACAGGTGACATTACTTTTTTTTGGCATTTGTCATTTTGATGACGGTTTATGTGTAGATGTTAGTACTTGCTTGCTTGATTAGTGATTTTACTTTTTGATGTGGTTACTGAAGACCAATGATTTTATTTTTAGGTGAACAAGCTAGATGGTAACTTTTAAAGAGTTAGTTGGGGTGAGGAGATATGATGGTCCATTTATTTTGACGGGACGTCAAAAAAGTAGGGGGTTCGATAATGTGATAGCGCCAAACCGATGCACCTTGGTGTCTACAACAAACCGATGCACGAGTTTGGTCTATCAAAGCCGTATTTGTCCTGGCCACCACCGGAACTCGGCTTAACAAAGGAATCGGAAGCCAGTTTTGTTTTAGCAGTCCTTTGTGCTGATGAGAGATGTGGGCAGCATGGCCTTCAGTTCAGTGCTGTTCTGTTGTTGTCAGGTGTGGGAACAATTCCCTGAGTTGATCTGTGTCAACTAATGTTCTGACAAAACTGAGCGGCTGACTAGTTAGTGTCAGCAGGCCTGGGTTCTTGGTGGGATAGTAAATTGTGTCACAACTCTTTGTTTATGTCGTGTGTTGGGGTTTATGTTGTGTAACCTATATTTTTGTAGTGCCTTATTGTCTGTGCAGTGTTGCTTGTGTCAAGGTTCTTTATTGTGTCAGTCTAACCAGCTATTGCTTGGAGCACCTGTGTTGTGGTACTTGGTGTACCCTGTTGTCTTAAGTACTGTTTATTGGTTGGGGGTTACCCACTGTTGTTGTTTGAGATATACAGTTGTCTGTTGTATCTGTAATTGAACATCCCATATTGAATGCTTTGTTCAATGTGTTCGAGCACAAATTGTCACAAAAATTTGTAGCAGTTGATAAATAAACAGCTATTTTTATACTGTTTTTGATTCGTTTGTTTAGTCTCTTTTAGTTTTTACAGTCACTATTTCTACCACAATCTAACACCTTAATCCAATGTCTGGGTCTCAAATATGACAGTCAGTCCAGAGTTGAGGCCCCTGCCTGAGATCTCGTATATCTTCTTATCTAATTACTATCCTCTTTTTTTGTTGGTTGAGGCGGTGTGAGGTTCTCTCTCTTTTCACTATTTTTCCTCTTTGGCCGTAACGAAGTCAGAACTACTCTTTACCTCTTAGCACCGTAGTGAAGGAAGCATCAGTCTTTATGATTGTCTCCCTTTGTCTTTTACCATCGACTACAGACGGATATAAAAATAGGATACAGGTGTTCGCAGAGGTCATTGCCTGACGATCTGATCGGACGGACATGGGAAACGGGGAGATCGCGTTGGGGAAAAATGAACGGAGAAGGCGATCAATGGGTTCGGACGCTTTGAAGTATTAGCGTAAGGGGAACCCAGGGAAACAGCGTAACAACGGAACGAAACGAGCAACTAATCACTACGTGATTTCACCGCCTTTTGGTGTGCAGGATACGCCAAGAGACGAGTGTTGAGGTATGAACATCAAACAATAACGGAGGATGGGCCACTCGATATAAATAGTAGAAATTGGGTTTTCTGTTTTAGTGTGTGTTCCAAAACTTGACAGAGATATCTATTAATCCCATGTGTGGAAAAGAAATTATAGTCCCGTATTGTTTAAGGCAATGGGATATTAGTGCCGATGTGCTTAATTATTAATTTCGATTCCGGGATGATAATAGAAGATATAAGGTAAACTAATATTAGCGTAATATTAGCATAGGGAAATAGATGTTGGTGCATAGCGTTTACCATTGCTTTCTATTAGTGAATAGTTTAGACTTTGGTGAATTCATATGTCTTATGTCAGTGTATCCTTCGAAAGCCTTTTCATAACGGCTGGAGAAGGGCACTTACATAAGTAGTATTAAGTGGCAGAAGCATATCACTTGATTTACTATACATCTCACAGGTTCCAATTCATATCCTGACCTATCAGAGAAGATAGACCAATACGTCTTGTGTACAGAAAAAGCTTTGTTGATAAACTCGAGGCATTTCATTTGGGCGGAGATCAAATACTTCAATAAACCAAGGAAGAACATAGACAGGGTCAAATAGGGAGACGAAATTAAATAAAGCCTTAAATGAACTTTGAAAAAGAAGAAAAGGATATCCAGATAACCAAAGTGACAATGAAAAAGGAAGATAATCTTGCGGAAAGCAAAGCCAAATAAAACTACATACGTTTACACTGTAGACTCATAGTGAAGAAACAATAGACAAGTCAGAACATTGATAGTCGATAGAGACAATATGCTGGACTGTGGTGATGTGGTTTTTCCGGTGTTGGATTATTAATTTCTTGAAGCAGACTCGGGCGAAGTCATAGACTTACTGGAATATTATTACTTTACGGTGATCCAGTGGTGAACAGTTTGTTTTCGTTCAATAACGGATTTACCTCCAGACTCAAGCATACGGAACATCCAGGGTGAGACCTGTCCTGTTATATGTGATGTCCTGTGGTTTGGCCGTTTTACTGGGCGAGATGTGATACGGAGACTAGACATTCCGAGTTCATTCTTGCACCCACAATAGAAGACACTACCAACTACATAGTCCATACATACACCAGACACAGTTTTGATTAATAAATATTTTATTAATTGTTGAAGGAAACTGTTGTCGGAGTATGTGATGGAGGAATAATAGAGAGAGAGAGAAAGGAATAGATATATGGAAGGGAAGACAGAAGGGAGGAGTGTAGACAGAAGTCAGTCAAGAATCCCAAAGAAGAAGAAGTAATAAGGTGTGCTTGTTCATTCCACGTTCCTCCCTGGACGACAAGCGACAGCTCCGTCCCCATCAGCAACAGCCAGCCAAGTGTCCTAATACTAATGGTACCAGTAGCAATCTGGTTGTGTCCGTCTGGCCTTTCCTCGGAGTTTTAAGTATCGGTCACAGTCTGTGGTCACTCCATGCAGCACCATTCTATCCAAACGGTGATGATCGTTCTGTTATTCTGCACATTACACACGATCCAAAGGGCCCCGACCACATCTGCCTTATCATGCACCAGTACCCCATCAAGGAGGCAGACCCAGCCAATCTGCCCGCCTGCTCGCTTCCCATCTCACCAGCATGGTGTAGAGATAGATAAAAGCGATGGAAAGAAAAGTCAGTAAAGCCACAAGAAAATAGAGGAGTGCCACTAGGTCTATCGGACGAAGAGTTATACTCAAAAGCGTCCAAGCTCGTGCTCCCGTTCAAGTCCGCTGTCCAGGAATACAAAGTCGGAAAAGCGATGATAATGCGCGAGTCCCAAAATGAAACAGTCTGCAGCTTCCATCCAGCGCTCAGGGTGGTAAGGAAATGGAGGGTTGACAGGACAGTCGAGTCGGCACAAGATTCTCTTCAGCTAAAGGAAGTTATGGGACACACTCAGTTCAACAGACAAGGCTTTGGCTATCAAACCAACATACATTGGTGGTCAAGGGCGTCGGCCAGGCAGCGCAGAGACATGGTGATCCAGGAAATGCGCCAAGGAGAAGACAATAAGGTGCAGAAGTGCAGAAAGTGAAGAAGGTTGTGCAGCAGTCGCAGCAAGGTTAGTGAAAGGGGACTCTGCAGATGTCTCTCTCGTGGAACATTTGGCGCTTGCCGCCGTTGAGAATATACTTCATTGTCACTCCGTTGCAAATACCAAGTAGAAATCCTGAAGTTTCAGTTGTGACCAGACATTGTAGTGAGCTCTCCGTCGACACAACAGTTGTTGCTAATCGAGATAACTGTTATGTTAAAATCAAGCGTCGAAGAGCAGCACACCTAGAAGATGTCCTGCCATCAGCTGCTAACCAGGTCAGATGGGGCATATCCCACGACCCAGCATGTCCCCTATATAGCAACAGGCAGACCAAAAAGACCCAGACACTAGAACATGTATTGTTTGCGTGCAGAGCTGCTCTTGGGCAAGGCCGATTCACATAGTGCCATAAAAAGGTCTTTACCGAGCTGGCAGACATAGTGGATATAGCATGATTCTAGAAAAACAAGGGGACTGTTGTCAAGGCCAGTTCGATACGCTTCCTAAAAGTTGGACAAAAGCTGAACAGCAGTGTCGACTGCCTCGACAGCCTGCCATCCATCCTCGAGGGAGCTGATTACCGAGAGCTGAGAGAAGACTTGCAGGGCCGTTGCAAATACCAAGTGGAAATCCTGAAGTTTCAGTTGTGACCAGACATTGTAGTGGGCTCTCCGTCGACACAACAGTTGTTGCTAATCGAGATAACTGTTGTGTTAAAATCAAGCGTCAAAGAGCAGCACACCTAGAAGACACAAATGTAGCGATATGGTCGAAAGCCTGAGACAAGAAGAATATGCCCTCAGGCTATTCGCCGTGGAGATAGTCGCAAGAAGCCTTGTTGCCAACTTCGCATACGATGTGCTGAAACAGCTAGTTGTGACAGGACAAGCAAGAACACAGCCACTTAAAAGATTGGGCGAGACAGTTGTGAAGGCCTCGTACTGGCTATGGAGCAAGCACAATGATGAGTGGGACAAGGATATGCAGTAAATGGTTTAACATTGCCTACAATGTGAGTCACCGTCTCTCAAGAAAAACAAACAACCTCAGTAACACTGAAACATCTCCATAAGAATGCAACTTCACAATGAGACCAAAACAACAGCTACGGTCCCGTGCGACCCAAGAGCCACCCCACCAGGTAAAAACAGGACACTAAAGCCGTAGCGCTACAGAAGAGTGGAAACAATACACTGTAGCGATCACCCGAAAATGTCACCCAAAGTCGAACCTCTGCAGCCAAAGCACTGGCAACGACAGCTTGTGGTGGCAATAGTACGTCTTGCAAGAACCATACCCCGCGGCGATAGCGAGGGTCATGGGGAGACACAAGCCTTAATAGAATTAGCCCAGAGGAAGAGCTGGTTTGCGCTGGGAGGGTGCAGGAGAGTGGTTCAGCAAACTGTGAACGAGATGCGAAGAAGGCAACATGGCAGCAACGACGTCTACTGACTGGGTCATAGATAGGCACCAAAGCAGAGGTGAAGACTGTGGCCAACTGCCGGGGGAAGAAGTGGCGTTCCCACGGTCAGTCACGGTGCAGTGTCAACGCTGGTAGATGCATCATTGTTCACCCATCGATGGTGGGATGGCTTCTGGGCAGACACACTTAGCGATGTCGATAAGGGACTACACAAACGTCTCAAAGATGAATACACATGACAGGAGTAAAACGTCCGGGAGTCATGACCCAGACGAGCCCGCCACCTGAGAGTGTAAAGAAGGTAATGGGGCCGAAACATTCGGCGAGGGAAGACTACATCTGATGATCAGAAACCTCATATAGTGCTTGCTTCCCCGGTGGAGTTGTTATCACTGTTGTATGTCACTTGCCGGTCTCTGTGGCTGAAGGGCTTGCGAACGCGGTTTGTGAGCCCGTATACCCGGGTTCGAAACACGGCGGTGCTGGTTTTTTCGAAAAAGGTATAGAGGCCGGTCGTTCAGAAAGCAATGGCAAACTACTGAACGTAACACTTGCCTAGTACATCAACAGCAGCTGAAAATGCTGGTGTTGACTGCAACGTCCCGTAAGGGATACGCAACAAAATTTATTATATGTCACTTGCAGGTCGTTGCAATCAACCTTAACCCCAGGTTGAATTTTTTTTTCAAAGTTGCATATCCCTTACAGGACGTTGCAGTCAACACCAGCATTTTTCAGTTATTGTTGACGTTCTTGGCAAGATTACGCTCAGTAGTTTGCCATTGATTTCTGAGTGACAGGCTCACATACCCCTAAGTAACCAACGAGGCGCGATCCGCTGCCCAATCTCGCGCAGCTGTGTTTCTCAATTGGATATACATGATTACGGAGAAAGTCGTTAACCCTTCGCCAGAGAGACCAGCCAGGTTGATTTATAGGTAGTTTTATGTTTAGTAGTTTGCAATTGTCTTCTGAACAAGAAGTCAACATTTATGTCATACCGACCGTTGTGTGGAATAAAGCCCGTACCCCGCCACCAGCACACCAGAAGTTTAATAGACAAACAATCGACAGCTATTGTTAACAAACTAGGATTCGAACCTGACACGTCCTAGTAACGCCATCCCGGTTTGTTAACTACAGCTTTCGATTTTTATGTTGTCTAGTCTGTCGTTTGTTCTCTATTTCTTTCTTCTGATTCTATGAGTGCAGTTCGGTACTTGAATTTGTTTATGTTGTATGAGTTCATATAACAGTAAGGGAGTTAGCTTAGTAGTTAGAGAGTTAATGAATGCGCAGCATTCATTAACTAATGGGGAAATCATAGTTAGTGAACGTGTGAGCACAAATGGGTTTAGGTATCCAGGGGTTGCACACACGTAACTGGGGATTCAGCCATGAGAAGATCAACAAATATGTCTGCATGTACATCGACAGCATGAAAATGTAATGGATTGACTCAATAAACCTTTTATACAATACAACGCGGAGTTTGTCATCTATATTGATGTCAGCCACTAACGATTCACAGCCAGGCCATGCTCACACTGTGATATGACCTGATTTGGCGCCGAGTATACCAGGATTTCGGAATCGTGCTGTCGCGGCCACCACTGATCACAGAGGTCCTCAAATAAATCAAATTGGAATATAAAAGTCAACAGAAGTCATGGAAGGTTGTGCACTCTGGAGGAACAACTTATGTCGTATTTTCAGGTTATTGTGATGGGGTTGATCGTTGTTAGAACCGCCACACAACACATAATGTTCCGAGTGGTGAAACAGAGCAGCCATCGTCAAGCTTGAATCCATTGTTGACCTGCTCGTTTTTTTCGAAACGTATGGATGTTCCAGATATGCTGCCGTGAAATCTGGTTTTGCTGGAACTGTCGAGTTAACCGTTATCGTCTGAACTACACTGAAGGTGACCTTGGTAGTCTGAAGATAAAGTCCGGAGTTCTTGGCCAACGCTTAAAGTGAGCCGAATCAATCAATCAATCAGTATTGTCTCGATCGTTGTAATTTCAAATCCAGACGAGCACAATCAGCGGCATGAAAACGACTAGAAGGCACCGACTTCGATTGAAGTGAGGAATCCAGAGGCTCTTCTTTTTCTGTTCCTGCGAGAGAAGAGAACAACTTCCAAGTTTGTCGATTGGGCGTCATACTCTTTCAAGTTTGTCGATTGGGCGTCATACTCCTTCAAGTTTGTCGATTGGGCATTGCATTCCGTCATTTTGTCGATTGGAACATCTTCCGTCATTTTGTCGATTGGAACATCTTCCGTCATTTTGTCGGTTGGAACATCTTCCGTCACTTTGTCGATTGGAACATCTTCCGTCATTTTGTCGATCGGAACATCTTCCGTCATTTTGTCGATTGGAACATCTTCGGTCACTTTGTCGATTGGAACATCTTCCGTCATTTTGTCGATTGGAACATCTTCCGTCACTTTGTCGATTGGAACATCTTCCGTCACTTTGTCGATTGGAACATCTTCCGTCATTTTGTCGATTGGACCATACTTCATTTCTACCCATAGACATAGGACAGGTAGCGTCAGTTGGTAAACCCAGAACAAACGACAGAGCAGTATAGGTAATGAATAATTTCAGATTAATTAACAACATTCTCAATTGAACAGAATATTTCTTGCTGCTTACTTTAAGATAATATTGTCTTAAAATATTAGTATATTATATTGGTTGGTACTTTCCATTACAGATTTTTAGAATGGAAGCCCAAGATTTTTCTCAAGTACTTAGGGGAGTTGGTGGGGCAATATCAAAGTTGGACGCGGTGTTAAGACAGCAAAGTGTAATCAGTGATGTCGAGAGATTTAATGGACAGGCGAATCAATTTAAGAAATGGATTATTTCTATTGAGAAACATGCTTATCTAGTGAACGCTACAGATGAGGATAAAAAATATTTAGCTTATAGAACTAGTACAAGTCCTGTTTCTGATCATATATGAAGAAAGCTAGAAGCTGGAGGAGGTGAAACCTGGGAACAATTCAAAGACGACCTGGCTCATAAATATGCAGAGATTACTGACCCTCAACACGCATTCTCAGTGTTGCGACAGACGAGACAAAATACTACAGAAAGTGTACAGCTATACAGTGATAGGTTGATCAATTTAGCCGAAGAGTCATTTTTGGGTCAGAATGTACGAGCTGAAGAAGTGGAACGGATGTTGGTGGGGATTTTTGTTGATGCGATTAGGTCAGATGGATTGAAATTTAAATTAATGAGAGAGTATCCTGCAAGGTTGTCACAAGCTGTAGATATCGCTATACAAGAGGAAAGCTTGAGGAGAAGGTTTAGATTGAGGGTAGGACGAGAGTTATGTAGTAGTTCGGAAGATAGAATTGAAGAACCAATGGAAATAGGACAGTATAGATATGGATGGAGAAGAAGAAAAGGAAATATACAGATGGTACAAGGAAACAGTAACGTATATAATCAAGGTAGAGAAGGACAAGTGAGAAATACTGTAAGAAACATGGTAGGTAACACAAATAACACAAATGTGGTTTGTTGGGGGTGCCACCAACGTGGACACATTTTTCGCTTCTGTGATAACAGACGTGTCCCATCGAATTCACAAAATAATAGAGGTGCTCAGACTAGTACACAGAATAGAACTGTCAATAATAGATCATCAAATGGGAATTATGGAGAGGTGCAGAGAAAATTTATAAGGTCAGGAGATCAGGGAAATTGGCATCCCGCTTACTGAACAGGATCGGCAGTAGGGGGGAAAATAGTAAGGTCCAAAAGATGACATTTAGAAATAAAAAACACAAGAAGTGGCCTCAACTTGGGGAGATAAAACAGTTGTCACTAAATATGATTGATCCTAGTTCATGTATTATAGAAATAGGGAAATATAAAATTAGAACATTAGTTGACTCGGGAGCGCAAGTTAGTGTGATTAAAGAAACATTTTTATATCGAATATTAAATTTTTTTTTAAATATTTAGAATTCAGGAGAATCTTCATTCGGTAACTGGACAAAATTTAGAAGTGCTTGGTCAAACGATGATAAATTTTAAATTAGGAGGGATAAATGTTAGGCATATGTTCCATGTAGTCAAGGATTTAAATAGAAATATAATATTGGGTAGAGATTTTTTATTGAAAAATGGGGTGAGACTTTTTTTTTGATTTACATAAATTAAAATTCCAAGATGTTTACGTAGATTTAGAAGAGGATATGCATGTGTCGACACTAGTTAGAGTCAAAACGACCACGAATTTGAAATCACAAACGGTTAATTTAATACAGGCAAAAATGAAAAAAAAATCCGTACTTTTCGGTTGGACAAACAGTTAAAATAACGGAATTAGATAGAGAAATAATAGATGAACCTGGCTTGGAAGTCACCGATGGGTTAATAATATTAGATAAACACCTCAGCTTTCCAGTGATGCTCCTAAACAACACAGGAAAAAATATTAAATTATATAGAGGCTGTGTAATCGCTAAAGTAGCGTATAATAATGATAACATGTTAACTATAGAAAAAGAAAACATGTTGGGAAATGATTATTCAGAAACTCCCATGGTCAGAAATAATGTCAGAAATAAGTATAAAAGAAGCTGGAAAAGACGGAATGATGAATTGATCCATACATTCAAAACATATCCATCTCAAATAGATACAGTTGACAAAAGGACAAGAGAACAAGAATTGTTATCACAGTTAAAAGCCCCACCGGAGAATAAAGAAATATTAGAACAATTGGTGAAAGAAAATCAAGACGTTTTTGCAATTAATGATTTAGAATTGGGAAAAACTAGTAAAGTTACAATGGAAATAGACACTGGAAATCATCCACCAATTAGTTTAAAACCATATAGAACTCCTTTAAGAAACAGAGAGATTGTAGAGAAGGCAATTGAAGATATGTTAAAAGCGGGAATAATAACAAGATCGAAGTCTGAGTGGTCATCTCCGATTGTAATTGTGACCAAGGTCGATGGTACACATCGATTCTGCTGTGACTATCGGGCGTTAAACAAAATCACTAAGAATGTAGCGTACCCATTGCCAGTAATTGATGATATTTTGGGTTTACTTAATGGCTCTACATTCTTCACTACACTAGACGCAAGATCAGGATTCTGGTGTATCCCGATGTCGGAGGATGCTCAAAAGAAAAGTGCTTTCTGTACTCTTATTGGTTCTTACGAATTTTTACGAATGCCATTCGGAGTTCGTACAGCTCCATCTCACTATATGTTATTAATGAATGAAGTATTACGTGGGTTTCAAAAGTTTGCGTTGGCATATATAGATGATATTTTAATATATACATCAGGAGACGTACAAGATCATCTAAAACAGGTAAAATTGGTATTTGATAGGCTAAGAAAACACGATGTTAAGTTGAAATTGAGTAAGTGTGAATTCTTAAAAACAGAAACCAAATATTTAGGGTACATTATTAATAGAGAGGGAATTAAGCCTGATCAAAATAAAATTAAAGTGATTAGAGATTTATCTTCTCCGACCAACGTGAGAGAAGTTCGAGCTTTTATAGGCATGACCGGGTATTATAGACGTTTCGTTCCAAATTTTGCACAGATAGCAGAACCTATTATAAAATTGACCTGTAAATATGCAAGGTTTAAGTGGACTGAAGATTGTCAGAAGGCGTTCGATGTTTAAAAAAAAATAGCTTAACAACAGTTCCACTATTGGCACATCCAGATTTAAATAAACAATTAGTTTTGTATACAGATGCTTCAGATAATGCCATAGGAGCATGTTTAACACAACCGTATGAAGGAGAAGACTCAGGAATACCAGGAGTTAAAAATGAAAGACCAATCTATTTCTTGTCACATAGACTTAGCAAATCTCAGAGGAAATGGGCGACTATTGAGAAGGAGGCCTACGCTATACACTATGCTCTCCAAAAACTAAATTACTACTTACATAACGCCAATTTCATTATTAAAACTGATCACATGCCATTAAAGTCTATATTAGAAGCACCAATACAAAATAGGAAAATACAAACATGGGCATTAAATTTACAGGGATACAATGCTAAAGTAGAGTATATTTCAGGAAAACATAATACATGCGCTGATTTATTGTCTAGAATTCCACATACAACAATATCTGAAACCACTTCTCAAGATGAGGGAGAACCAGAAATTGACGACAGGAATTGGCAAGTAAATATATTAGATTCTGCTAAAATAAATTATAAAAGCTCACAGACAGAACAAGATTCTGAATCGATAGAGGAAGATACACAGTTGATGCATTTTGATATGAAAAATGAACAGGAATTAGATCCAAAAATAATACAGATAAAAAGAAAACTGAAAGAAACAGGGGAAAACAGTTTTAAAAGAAAATTTTTAGAGCTGCAAGAAGACAATCAATTATATTATGTCGGTGAAAAAGGTGAGGGATTAAGAAAATATATTCCGAAACATTTAGAACGGGAAGTTTTAAAGGCATATCATGATAATAATGGTCATTTTGGACGAGATAAGTTAGTTAAGTCTATTAGCAGTAAATATTACTGGCCGAATTTATTTAAAAGCGTATATGAATATGTTGATGCATGTGAAAAGTGTAGGTTAAGAAACATGAAGATAATTAAATGTCCCTTACAAGATACAGATATTCCTCAATTTCCAATGCAGAAAGTGAGTTTGGATATTTCAGGTCCTCATCCAAAAACATTATCGGGAAATGTATATCTACTACATATCGTAGATTCATATAGTCTCTGGCCAGAAGTTTATCCAATTCCAGACAAGAGTTCTGATTCTGTTATAAATATGCTTTTACAAGAATTTATACCAAGGTCTGGGTGTCCACAGACAATACTTACGGACAATGGGAAAGAATTTGTAAATAGAAAGTTTGAAAAATTGTTAAAAGATTTGAATATAAAGCACATTAAAACTTCATACTACAGACCATCTTCGAATGCCAAAAATGAGAGACAACATAGAACATTGTACAATATACTGGCGAAAAATGTAGAAGAACACGATATGGATTGGGATCTTTATTTGGGAATAGCATTGGGGGCGATCCGTACACACCAAAATGAAGGAACAGGTTTCTCATAATTTTACCTAGTACATGGAAGAGAACAAATATTACCAATTGACAATTTATTAAAGCCTAGGAGAAAATATATGGGGGAGGATTTTCAGGAAATAAGGTTGCAAGAAATGCACAAAGCACATATACGTTTAAGAAATAATATAATTAAGGCTCGAGAAAGACAGAAGAAATACACAAATAAAAATGCACACTTACAAGAGTTTAACATAGGTGATAGAGTTTATTACAAAAAACATAGGAAAAACTCTAAGTTTGATGCTCATTGGGTCCCGGGATATTATATTTTAGAAAAAAAGGGTCCAGTATCATATACTATTAAAAATCAAATTACAGGGCATGTTGCACGTTCACATGTAGAGCACTTAAGACGGGATAATGAGGAAAAAGATGCAGAGGGTAATAATAATTATTATTATTCAGAAGAAATATTTTCAGATGGACAGATTATCAGACAAACGGAATATCCAATACCTATAGAAAACGGGAGAGAATTGGTACAAAAACAAATAATAACAGCATCTACTACTGGTGAACAAGAAGAAACAATACCAAAAAACAATCGTTACAGAGGAAAACAACACGTATGACGGTTATAATAGTGAAGAATCGATCAAAGAAAAGATAGACGCTCCATTTATGAATACTAGACAGGCAGTAAAAAGAAAGTTAGATAGACAGAAAGAAAAAGAAATTAAGAGGCAAAGGAAATTTAGAGTAAATTCCTCAAGTGATGAAGATATGCCACTATTTGAAAAGTCATTAAGACATCAAGATGGAAAGATTAGATTGGATTTAGAAAGGAAGAGATTAGCGGTTGCTAGTAATGGGTATACCGATGCGGAACAAGAGATGGATGAAGAGTCAGAAACTGATGAGGATGCTGATATGAAAGAAGATAATTCTCCTCGGGAAGATGACGATATTGATGTAGATATTGCACTTATAGAAACAAATTTGGAGTTATTAAGAAAATGGAGAAGTGATAAATAGCGTGGTAGAATATTCTGCAGATTGCAGATAGAAGAAGAAGTTAGACACGGTAATTGTGAATTTCAAAGAAAGAAAGTTAGCAAATAACTTAATCAAGAGTTGTTGAGTGTTGTCGGGATGAGTAGACATAATATTGTAGTAAGTTAGGACTGATTGATATATGCTTTATTATCATTTTGATTTTTAAGTTTGAAGTGTTGAGTTTTTCTTAGACGGAAAATGATTGATTAGTAGTTATAATATATTATGGTGTATGTATATATATGATTTTTCATTTCATCACATATGTTTATTTTTATTAATGTGTGGGGATAAAAATGATGTCAAAGAATGAGGGGGTTGATATTGTTTGCTCTATTGTTTTGACTTCAGTTGTTCTTTATAAAATGTGAGGATATGTTAACTTAGCTGTTTATTTTTACAAAACTTTGGTTTTATTTTTTTGAGTTACCCTGAGGGTGTTTAAAATAATTTTTAGGATGACGTTCAGTTATGGGAAAAAATGAAGAGTTGTTTTTGGGAGCTTGCAGAAAATATGAAACATGGAGTAAGGGCCATGCTTCGTTGTACGAATTTTGTGACTTGAAGTTGAGTTGCTTAACGTGTATAACAGTTATAAATTGAGGGTGAAACATGATTGAGTTAAGGGGGAAGTTTTGGTGATTAGTGAAGTAACTCAGTATATAGTAGAGGAAGTAACGGAGGAGTATATTTAAAAGTGGCTGGGGTTGTCAGCAACAATTGATAATTACATGGGGGTTGGAAAGAGTTAAACCGTTAAAAATGGTTTGGGGGATTGAATTAGGGACTGCATTAGACGGTTCGTAGTGTAAATACATGGATTTAAAGCCATGGATGAGGGGAATGACGGGCGATACTGGATAAATGGGGGTTGAAATAGGAGCTGGGTTGAACAGCGTTTAATGGGAGAATATGGGGGGAATGCCAGGTTGAATTTTGGCATTTAAATAAGTGTACTCTGGAGGTTTTGAAGGAATGATTGAACTTGACGAAGTTGTAGTTTTGGAATAATATAACTTTTTGAAAATTATTATTGACGGCAATGAAGATAAATTTTGAGAACTTTATTTTATAAAGTTTTGAGAATGCATGGGAAGAGAAATGTGATTACTTCTTACTATTTTCTTACTTTCTAACTTTCTTAGGTGCGCACCAAACCAATCTAAACTAAACTTTTTTCTGTCTATCCTGGAATAGTGAGAATGTGAGTAAGTGAGAAAAAGATAAGGAAAATATCTTCAATTTTTTCAATCATAATTTAGATGGACACTTTAAAAGCGGTTCGCTTATAGAGAGTTTTGTAGAGAGTTTTTGTGGAGACTTTTATAGAGAATTTTGTAGAGAGTTTTGTATTATTGACATTGTATAAAGTATGTCTCTGGTTAGCGTTTGGCTATGATGAGATAGGAGGGTGAGATTTGAATTAGGAAATATATGTTGAGGGAATTGTTGGGCAGATGTGGTATAGAACAAGAATTATTTCAGTAGAGTTAAGTGTTTAAGGGTTGGGGTTGAGACTTTTCCAGAGAAAAAGTCTTCTTGAAGAAGGGGAGGTATATAACAGTAAGGGAGCTAGCTTAGTAGTTAGAGAGTTAATGAATGCTGCGCATTCATTAACTAATGGAGAAATCATAGTTAGTGAACGTGTGAGCACAAATGGGTTTAGGTATCCAGGGGTTGCACACACGTCACTGGGGATTCAGCCATGAGAAGATCAACAAATATGTCTGCATGTACATCGACAGCATGAAAATGTAATGGATTGACTCAATAAACCTTTTATACAATACAACGCGGAGTTTGTCATCTATATTGATGTCAGCCACTAACGATTCACAGCCAGGCCATGTTCACACTGTGATATTCACCACGCCAGGGCAGAGTGTTTGAAACTCACTACAGTAAATCTTCACCGTGGAGACAACACTTGATGAGGAAGTTAACATGAATGTAACATTTATCTCGAAGCAGTTTTTCTGCTATTTCTGCTGTGGGTCTGTGATTGATTTTTTTGTTGTTGTTGCTCTCGCTCACTTTGAACTCAAGAGTAGTCCGTACATACTACTTCTAGAGGCGCTGGACTGAATTGTGCATGTGGATTAGCGTTCACTATTAACAATGTTCCTCGCCATCAGGCGAACCCACTCCGACTTCAGAGGTACTTGTAATTTACGTCCCATAGTCAAGGACGATAGGTCAACATTTTAGTCCAACAGACCGGTGTAGGGGTTGAACCCCTGATCCATAGTCCCCTGAACCCCTGATCCCATAGTCAAGGACGATAGGTCAACATTTTAGTCCAACAGACCGGTGTAGGGGTTGAACCCCTGATCTCGGCATCAGCACATCGGGTGTTTAAGAACATGCGCTCTTATCCAATCGACCAAGCTGTCATACTGGGTATGTGATGTGACAGGGCAATTACATTGTGTAGACCTGAATGCGCTGAGAAATTAATAGCCAGTCTTTTCCACTTATTGACAAACACAAGCGTCGAACCCTCGTCCAACCTCGCTCACGACATCAGCGTAGCTCCTTATCAACTACACTAACGTGCCAACAGAATTAGCTAAACATAAATAATCAGATACATTAAAAATGTTATGCCAACATGTCTTGCAAGCATAAAACATTGATCACATATTTCTAAATGAAATAATGATACAATATACTTTCTAATAAAATAAATAAAATGTCAACTGAGTTTAACTAAAGATACAATCAGTCCTGCAGCAGAATCTGACATTCGTGTGTGTGAAGTGTTAGGCCTCCACATATTCTTTGGCAAGACATACGAGGTATAATAATAACCAGTTTCCTTCCTCGTCACTTTCCATTTCCATACAATTCCGAAAAAATTCTCAAAATTGACTGGTACTAATTTTATGAAACGTGGTCGACCCCAGAGCATTGGTTAAAACATTACTGCCTCTCAGATGGGGGTTCAACCCAGACCACGGCTACTACTAAACTACTAAAATAAAACCAACATGTAATATAAACACATCTAATATGTTGTACCGTTATGCTGCTATCCGTAGCCGTCAATGGATCTGCAAATCTCGAGAGTCAACATTTAACAGAGTAATCCCGTCTCTAAAACGTCCCTGGAATTTGACCAGCAAAAAAAGGAAGGCTGTTGCGCTCTGACACTTGAAAAGTTCTACACATATGAGATCTGAATCTAAAACTTAAAGTCCAACAACTATTTATGTGAATGGCAAATAATAGACTCCACTTAACGAGCTCTATCTAACTCGCTTAATCATAACAACCCTGCTGCCTGACCTATAACATTATAATTAGCTTTGAAAAGTCTGTCATTCAAGTTCATAATCTCTTTGTGTCATCACTTGTAATTGTCGGCGGTTTGTAGCGCGAGACGGGGAGGAGCAAATACCTCACGTTTCCACATTAAGTGGTTCTCATGTGTCGTTCATAGTGGGTAACTATTAAGGTTTAGGATCAAATAGCATTTACGTCAAGTAAAGTATCCCCGCATATACCTTGAAGTGTATAAGGTATATGGTAGTTTTCCCATATTTTAAATGGACACATCGCTGCAATCAACATCACACCAGGTCGCTTGTACTTTCTAGGACATTTCCTTGTACCAATTTAATGCTTAGTCGACCTAGGAGTCAATGTTAATTGAAAAACAAATCCTCCTCAATTGGGAAGCAATGGGGATTATTCAACACGTATGTTGGCTTGAGGACATAGAACATATTGACGAACAGATACAAGTAGGAACCTCCCTTTCAGTATGCTTCAGACTGGAAAGGGGGTGCAGATAATAAAACCCGGTAATTGTGGAAGCAGAAATTCAGGTCTTGACATTTGAGAATATTGCGTAGAGTGGTGTAGACATCTACACGTATGGTTTTGTTGGTGGACTTTTACGGCTCTGGTCAGAGGAAGAACTGCGAAGGAAGTCTGTTGTGCCTTCGCCTTGACCAGGGGTCACCAAACTTTCTTCACGGCGGTCCAGATAACTGAAAAAATAATGAGCGCGGGCCGCATACTCATTCTGTACAATACTTGCGCCGTCTCCGTGGCGAAGGTCTTACGGACGCGGTTCGTAATACCGTATACCCACGTTTGAAATACAACTGCGCGCGATTTGGCAGCAGACCGCGTTGCGCTGGTATCTTTACGCTATGGTATGGGGGACGGTCGTTCAGAAAGCAATGGCAAACTAATGAATGTAAACTTGCCAAGATATCAACAACAGCAAACAATGCTGGCGTTGAATGCAAATGTACTGTAAAGTATATGCAAATAACTTTAACAATACTTGCAAGCCAGAAAGAAAGCTCTGGGAAAAAAGACGACAAACTAAGTTAGTTAGTTAGTTAGTTAGTCGTGGTTCCAACTTCACGGCAATGGGTTGTCCCCATATTGCTCCGTTCCTGTGCCAGTGAATATCACACAAAATGCTCCTCACTGCCAAAAGTGAACAGTGGAACAGACAGGAGTATTGGCAAGCCAACAGCCCGCACAGGTACTCTGTACATAATGCCGCTGCCAGAATGCCAACACAAAAGTCCTCCATGAAAAATACAGTTCATCGTCGATGGAAATGGCAGTCACCAGAAAGACTTCATTGACCCGGGTTTTGTCCCATATGGCTCGGTCTCCATCCACAGGACGACCCGCCGAAAGCGCCGCACAAAGCACGAACTCCGTAGCTCCAGCGGCGACTCCCAGGAGTCTCCTTAAAAATGCACTCGTGATCCGAAAAGGCAAACCAGTCAATCCATCAACAGCCGGCCGCATCGTTCCATACATACAGTTCACGCTACACACAACCGCGGACAGATGTAAAAGCATTCCA
Organism: Cepaea hortensis; assembly: GCA_963921405.1. Lineage (NCBI taxonomy): Eukaryota > Metazoa > Mollusca > Gastropoda > Stylommatophora > Helicidae > Cepaea > Cepaea hortensis. The sequence goes on along the minus strand of OY992882.1, from coordinate 79,962,391 downwards.
CGCGAAACTCACAGCTCACAGTGTCGCGCAACGCACTCACTCATATATAATCATATACCTAATCATATACCTATATAGAACCATATCCTCCTTAGTCGCCTCTTACGACATGCATGGTAGGCAACAGTGTTACTATTCTTTGCTCCCCTGTATAGGCCCCGGCAACACACGGGCGTATGCCCGGTTTTGTTGGTAAACTAAGTTAATCATGGGTGGGTGGCGCGCAATGCACAAAAACAAAGACAACCAACATATTTATTTACTAAAAAAAAGTTATCACAGAAGGCGACGTTACCAAAAAGATAGTTATATCAGACCTAGTGTGCACATATTCGAATCTCACAAACTAAGCAGCAAAAAAGGTTAGTGAGATTTGTGAAACTGATATTTGACTTTCAAGAGAATTGCTTTCAAATGTTAATCAGTCAATCTCATTCGATGTGTTGACTTCACATACTTCATTATTTAAAATGTTTGCTCACAAACATTAGTTGTTCTAAACACTGATGCCATACCAGCGGCAAATTGCATCAGTTTTGGAAACTCAACATCAGCTAAGCAGCTGTTAAATTCAACAAGATTTCATTCTCTGTCCTTGTCTTTCAATAAGTCATTTGCTTGCAAATCAATGAGCTCCAACTCTAGTTCAACTGTCACATCATCAAGGTTACAATCAAACGGATTTTGGACCAGAAGAATGTCACTCTCAATTCTGTCAAGATCTGAAAATCTTTTCAAAAATGCTTCTTCAAGTCACAAAAAATATTTTTTCGGAAAATCGAGGTTGACTTCTTCGGCGATTGTAGCGCAAAACTCTTCGAAACAGTGAAAATTAGAACAGTTTTCTCCTTCCAGTTGTGCTTCAAACAATGACAGCTTTATTTGAAATTCGTTGATGATTCTGTAGAGATCACACACTAGGTTATCTTTCCCCCGAAGTTTCAAATTCAGTTCATTCATGTGGGATGTGATGTCGACCAAAAATTACAACTTTGACAGCTGGGTATGATCTGACAGCTGTGGATCACCTCTATCTTTTTCAGTGAGGAAAACATCTATTTTGTTTCGGAGCTTGTAAAAACGAAACATGACTTTACCGCAGCTGAGCCACCTACCTGATGTGTTATAAGGCAAGTCACATAATTCAGAATCAATTTCTTCAAGAAAAACCTGGAACTGACGGTGATTGATTGCATGTCTCCGAATGAAGTTCACGGCAGAAACGGCTGGTTTCAGTACACAAGAAATATCTAAGTATTTCTCACAGAGTGCTTGCTGATGTATGATGCAGTGTATGAACAGGGCGCCCGGATTTTGCAAATCTTCCAACTGAGTCCTGATCTTTCCCACCAGACCCTTCCTCACTCCTGCCATGTCTTTCATCCATCAACTGTAACACATCGAAGCTGATTTTTATGTACATGTCTTTTCCAGTTGTTATTCCGTGCATGCTGCAAACGGATGCCAACTCTTCCGTTGTCTGAAAGTAAAAATTGACACCACGAATGAACACGAGAAGTTGTGATGTACTCGAGAAATCAGTAGACTCATCCAGCGCTAGAGAATACCATAAAAAGTTCCTTATTTTCTCGCGTATCTGTAGCACTATGCTCTCTCCAAGTTCTTCTGCTCTTCGTACAACTGAACTTGCCGAAAGGCTGATAGTTCCAAACAAATCGGCTTTATCAGGACACAAGTCATTTGCTGCTTCCATCATACACTCTTTGATTAAGTTGCCATCAGTAAACGGTTTTCCTCGTTCTGCCATCTATTTTGTAACTATTTTGTAACTTGCACGAGTGACATATTCATATTTAGTAAATTTTCTCTTGAAGAGATCTTTTTGTGTTTCCAAACAACGTTTCATGGACTCATATTTCTTAGAGCGTAATTTTCCAGAAAACTTTCAATATGTTGATAGATGTTGTGTTTCGTAGTGACGCCGAAGATTGTACTCTTCCAAAACGGCAACACTTTCGCTGCATATTACGCAAGTGGTTTTCTGATCGTTTGATTCCACAAAGAAGTACTTTACTCCCCATTCTTCATGGATGAAGAAGCGACACTCTGTGTCCACTTTTCTTTTCTTAGTAGCCATAATGAAGTGTGAAGTAAACTGGATACTAAAATGAAAAAAAAAAAAAAAAAAAAAAAAAAACAAACATTGAAAGGAAACATAATTAAAATTCTATTGAAACACAAGAAAAGCAGAGGACTATGGGTCACTGGTGAAGCTACGGCTCACCAAAGGTGCATATAAAGTTTATAGGTACCTTTGGTAATAGAATATAGCTCATAATAAGGTTAGAAAAATACATAAATAGGGCCGGCCTAAATAAACGACCTAGAGCAGAGTTTTTCAACCGGGGTTCCGCGAGTGGCAGCCAGGGGTTTCGCCGAAACAGAGCGAAATCGCATAAATGCAACATTTCTGCCCATCTGGTTTATTACATAAAGTAGGACAGACACTTTGATCATCGCACAAAGTTCCTTGAGCAACGTAAACATTTGCGTAAGGATCTGCTTAAGCAGAAAGGTTGAAAAACATTGGCCTAGAGAGCAGCTCGATTAACACCTTGATCGGTGAATTCTTCTGAGCTGGGGATAATATGTTCGTAATAACACGTGACTTCTATGGTATTTGTATGCTATGTTTGCTACTTTATTGCCTCTATTCACACTTGTAGTTCACTTACTTATCTCTGTAAAACAAAGAAATCCTTGTTATATACCTATAAAATGGATTACTGGCAAAAAGAAGTAAATATTTATGGTGCTTCGAAAATCTAGATACAATAGTTTATAATTGAAAATAGTCAATTTAAGACACACAGCAGCCAGGAGGTCTCCGCACGTGTGAAGATCTCCTATTATTCTAAACATAATATTTACATTTAAATTGTAACACAGCGTCTCGCGATCCATACGTTATATCACTCAAGTTCGAGTACCATCGGCGGGCCTGATGAAATGACGTCGCGGGCCGGATCCGGCCCGCGTGCCGTAGTTTGGTGACCCCTGGCCTAGACAACAATCAATCTGTCTATGCGGATCATAGCAATAACTAAAGCAATAGCTTGGCTGGAGACACAAACTTTCATCCAGGCATGCTTTCTCTTTGACTCAATGGGTGTGTACACACAGAGGCCATAAATAAAATATTACACTATTTCTTGCCTAGCATGTTTTCCTGAATCTCATCAGGTGCATACGGCAGAGTTATATATCAAATAAAGTGGACGACCAAATAAAACCTAGGCTGACATACTAAGCTGATATTGTTTAATGAGTATGCTCAGGAAAATCGAGATGGACTAGGCTCGAAGACAGTGGGTGTAGTTGAGTCTCTGAGTGAAGCTAAAGCTGACAAAAGGCAATTTCATTTTTGTGCCAGACCACGCGAATATAATAAAAAACGAACATGTTGATAAACTTGCTTTTCGGGCTAGGGTTAGAAGCAGAAGAGAAATTACTGGGGCTGATATAGCGAATGCCTTCAGAGAGGCAGAATGATTAAACGAATCAAGTGATAACTGTGAATCCCGCAACCATGATCAGACTGCTAGAACATCAAGTCAAAAGGAATGAATCCAGACAAGAGCGCTGTGGAGGAGACCAAAGAAGAATTGTCAGCCAACACCGAAAGAATGTGTGTAATCTACCGCAACACACTGAGACAGTTACTGAAGAAGAGATCTCAGCACTTATGAACTGAATAATTTGATGATGTGCAGTAGGGATAATCTGACAACTAACTAACTAACTAACTAACTAACTAACTAACTGACTGACTGACTGACTGACTGACTGACTGACTGACTGACTGACTGACTGACTGACTGACTGACTAACTAACTAATTACCCAACTAACTAACAAAGTAACTAACTAACTAAATAACGAACTAACTAACTAAGTAACTATTCCATTCCATTGGCACCTTGTCGTCTTGACAGACGATAGTTTGTGCTTTAAAAAGGCATAATAACTTTTACCTATGGCGGTTGCGAATGTGACTGGTAAGGTCAATGTGCGCTGTAACTGTCCGTTCACAGTGGGTGCATGTGAACACGTGGTCATTTCCACCATCTTGCACCATTTTACGTCTCACACGCTCGGTGTGTGACTTATCTGCAATAATTTTCTCCTTTGTCTTTATTCCATTTCTGATGTTTGCCCTCCATGCAACACGTTCAGCGGCGACTTGCTCCCAATGTGCATTATCAATGCCTGCATCAATCATGTCCCGCTTACACACATCTTTGTATCGTAGTAGAGGCCGACCCTGAGACTAACTAACCAACTAACTAACTAGCTAATTAACAAGCTAACTAACTAACTAACTAACTAACTAACTAACTAACTAACTAACTAACTAACTAACTAACACAGTTTTATAACAACACAACACGTATCAGTTTTCCAAATACCTAAACGAAATTACCTGTTGAACAAAAAATAAACAACAACAAAGAAAGATACAGATGAAGAGGACAACTATGTCCGCCGAGAAGAAACTAAAACAATGTATATATCATTTGTTATTTTTCGAGGAAACAAATTGCATTGCAATCGCATTTTACTAAGCATTTTTACCAAATCAGATTCCACCATCAATTGTCAACTCAGGTATCACGAATCCCGACTCTTATTACCTGTATATGAAAGAACAACAGACCGTCCGAAGATAGTAATTTCCTACAGCATTAGATTATAGATAACTAGCTGACCCGGCCCGGCTTCGCCCATTCCCTGGTGGTGAGCATCTCATTTAATTCATATAAGTAGTCATATAAGCTCCCGTTCCCGTTCCCGACTGTCTGTCTGTCTGTCTGTCTGTCTGTCTGTCTGTCTGTCTGTCTGTCTGTCTGTCTGTCTGTCTGTCTGTCTGTCCGTCCGTCCCTCTCTGTCTGTCTGTCTGTCTGTCTGTCTGCCTGTCTGTCTAATCATTTATTGGTTGCAGTTAGAACAACCTTAGATAAACGAAGACCAACTTACAAAAAGCATTAGAAAGAGCAATTGAAAGATCTTTACATCTTCCCCAACAATTAACTTGGGTAAATGGAGCGGCGGCAGCAGCAGCAGCAGAAGAAGAAAAAGGAGGAGTAAGAGGAGGGAGGAGGAAGAAGGAGGTGGATGAGGGAGGAGGAGGAGGGAGGAGAAGGGAGGAGGAGGAGTAGGAGAGAGGAGGAGGGATTAGGATGAGGAGGGAGGAGGGGAGGGAGGAGGAGGAGGGAGGAGGAGGTAGGAGGAGGAGGAAGAGGGAGGAGGAGGGAGGAGGAGGAAGAGGGAGGAGGAGGGAGGAGGAGGAAGAGGGAGGAGGAGGTCGAGGAGGAAGAGGGAGAAGGAAGAGGGAGGAGGAGGGAAGAGGAGGAAGAGGGAGGATGAGGAGGGAGAAGGAGGGAGGAGGAGAAGGGAGGAGGAGAGAGGAGGAGGAGGAGAGAGGAGGAGAGAGGAGGAGCGATGAGGCGGAGGGAGAAGGAGGAGGGAGGAGGAGGAAGGAGGAAGAGGGAAAAGGAGGAGGGAGGAGGAAGAGGGAAAAGGAGGAGGGAGGAGGGAGGAGGGGGAGGAGGAGGAAGAGGGAGGAGAAGGAAGAGGGAGGAGGAGGTGGAGGGAGGAGGAGGAGGGAGGAGGAGGGAGGAGGTAGAGAGAGGAGGAGGAGGGAGGAGGAAGAGAGAAGAGGAGGAGGGAGTAGGGAGGAGGAGGGAGGGGGAGAACGGAGGAGGAGGAGGAGGAGGGAGGCAGAGGGAGGAGGAGGAGGGAGGATGAAGGGGGAGGATGGAGGAGGGACGAGGGAGGAGGAGGGAGGAGGGAGGAGGTAGAGGGAGGAGGAGGAGGGAGGAGGAGAGAGGAGGAGGAGAAAAGAGGAGGAGGGAGTAGGAGGAGGGAGGAGGAGAGGGAGGAGGCGGGAGAAGGGAGGAGGAGGGAGGAGGAGGGGGAGAAGGGAGTAGGAGGAGGAGGGATGAGGAGGAGGAGGGAGGAAGAAGGAGGAGGAGGGAGAATGAAGGGGGAGGATGGAGGAGGGAGGAGGAGGAAGAAGAGAGGAGGAGAAGGGAGGAGGAGGAAGGAGGAGGGAGGAGGAGTGATTAGGAGGAGGAGGAGGAGGGAGGAGGAGAGCGAGGAGGAGGGGGAGGAGGTAGGAGGAGGGATGAGGAGGAAGAGGGAGGAGGAGGGAGGAGGAGGAAGACGATGGAGGAGGAGGAGGGAGAGGGAGGAGGGGGAGGGGAGGAGGAAGAGGGTAGAAGGAGGAGGAGGAGGAGGGGAGGAGGATTATAACGCATATGCCAGTAGTTAACTGTCTGTCTGTCTATCTGACTGTCTGTCTGTCTGAGCCGGCCCGGCTTCACCCAGTCCCTGGTGGGGAGCATCTCATTTAATTCATATAAGTAGTCATATAAGCTTCCATTCCCAACTATCTGTCTGTCTGTCTATCTATCTGACCTGGCGTGGCTTCGCCCAGCTCCTGGCGGGTAGCGTCTCATTAAATTCATACAACAAAAAAAAGTAACTTAAAAGAATGTCCTTCCACACACCATCCATTATTTATAATGAAAACTGTTTCTAATCACCTGCATGACTGTAGATAACTTCTTAAGCATAAAAAGATGAGTTACAATGTTATGCATTATGCATTATTTTTATGAAAACTTTGAAAATGCCTTAAAGTTTGTATCATTGTTTATTATAACTCATATGCTGGTACATAACTATAGACAAAGAGGTTATAAATCTTTGAAAAAGATGCAAAAATATGACTATAAGGTATACAGAAATGTTATTAAAAGTTATGCCCCTTGAAATAACGTTTCTAGAGTTAAGTCCCCTCGCTGTATATAAGATTATAATGTAAAATGAAAAATTAAATAATATTAAGTAAGCAGCCGATTTCACACTAAAAAAATATCACAGTTGGCTGCGCTGGAATGAAAGGAAGGCGTGTAGAAAATGTCATCTTAATCGGATGGGCCGTTCGCGAACGCATAAAGGACATACATACAGACATACAGACGGAGATCCTATTTTATATATAGGATTCACGGACAAAATATCAGAATATGAGCATGTCTTTACTGCTTGTTCTTGTATCTTCTTCTGTTTCTTATATCACCATTTATCCCCCTTCGGCGCATAAACCCTCGACCAACTCACTCTATGCCGCCCTATCTTTAGCTGCCTCCATGGTCTCCGTATATTATTAATTTCTGTCTCTAGTTCTCTTCTCCGTGTGTTTTAAATCTTCTTATATTTCTGATTCCAAGTGGATTCCAGACAGATGACTTTCTAGTCACATTATTAACAGGTTATCTCTATGTACTTTCTGTTCAGGGCTAGCATCTTCTCTTCACTCCTCGATTAACTGGTATATTCAAATTCTCCCCATGAGCTCCACATTGGCGATTCTGCCATACCATTTTAGTGCTTCAGTTGTGTGCAGGCAACAATTACTGAATCAATCAATCATGTGCCATGCCGGAAAGCGTGGGCGGTCATGATTCGCCATTTCACTCTATCACCAGAGTCGTGGATCAGCTCAGTGTTCCTGTCTCGTCCATGCCATGTGGCCAAGCCATCCAGGTATTTTCCTCTCGGTCTTCCTCTTGGTCTGTTCCCCTCGATCTTGCCAGCTGTCACCAAGTTCTCCAGTCCATTTCTTCTCATAACATGTCCAAAAAATTTTGACTGTCTACGTCTAATTTCTCTAATCAATCTACGATTTTCATTTGTCTCTTGTAGTACTTGGTCATTGGTTTTTCTATCTGTCCATGGTATTCTTTGCATTTTCCTCAGAAACCACATTTCTGCAGCCATCAGATGTTTTTCAGCTTGACTGCACATTGTCCAAGTTTCACATCCATACAAAAGAACAGGCTCTATGTATCCCCTCAACACTCTTTTTCTCGTTTCAATTGACATCATTTTATTGGTCAGAATGTTTTTCATCTTGCTAAAGGCTACTTTCGCAATGGCGATTCTTGTTCTAATCTCTTCAAGGCATCTGCCATCAGATGTTATGACTGTTCCGAGATAATTGAACCGATTCACTTGTTGAAGAATATTCCCATTTACTTGTATATTACATTGTGGTACTTCGTTCTTCCTAGTGACGACCATAACCTGTGTCTTCCTACAATTTAATTCCAACCCCAGCTGCTCACTGTGTACAACCACAGCGTCTACTAATTGTTGCAGATCCTGTGCATTGTCTGCAATCAATACTGTATCATCTGCATATCTAATGTTATTTATGTTTCGTCCTCCAATGCTGATTCCATTTAGGTCTTCTACATTTCTGAAAATATTTTCACTGTATAAGGAAAAAAGATCTGGAGACATTACACATCCCTGCCTAACACCTCTCTTAATAGGTTGGTATTGTCCTACTTCATTATCAATTCTTATGGCAGCTTGTTGTTTCCAATATATGTTTTTTATAAGTCTAATGTCTTTCCCATCAATTTGTAGATCTGCAAGCATATCCACAATGTTGACATGTCTTACTCTATCAAAAGCCTTTGTGTAGTCAATAAAGCAAAGATGTATATCCTTGTTTACTTCTAAAGCACGTTCAATAACTGTTCGCAGCATATACACAGCATTTACTGTACCCTTTCCTTCTACAAAACCACATTGTTCTTCCCCTATTTCAGGTTTTATTTTCTTCCTCACTCTTTGCATGATAATTCGTAACAAAATCTTTGTGATGTGACTCATTATACTAATTGTTCTATGTTGATCACATTCTAAGGTTCCTGATTTCTTTGGGATTGCAATAAATACAGAATTACATAATTCAGAAGGTATATCTCCAGTATCATATAATGTGTTCAGCAGTCTAGTGACTTGCTCTAGTCCAAATTCTTCTAAAGCTTTAATCATTTCTGTTGTGATGTTATCTGCACCGGGGGCCTTGCCAGCTTTCATATGCTTAAGAACATTTTGAACCTCCATCTTTAAAATTGCTGGTCCTTCATTATTAAATCTAATAGCATACTGTTCCTCTCTGTTATCATTATACAGGTCTTTCACATAATCTGTCCATACATGTAGAATCTGATCTTTTTCTATTATGATTTTGCCATCTTTAGTTCTTAGACAGCCTGTTGATGTACTTGTTCTTTTATTAGTAAGTTCCTGAATCCTTTTGTGCACTAATTTGGTATTTTGACTGTTGTGTTGTTTTTCAATTTCTAAGCACTTTTCCTCAAGCCATGATTCTTTTGCCTTCCTACATAATATTCTGACTTGTCTGTGAATTTCTTCATATTTGGCAGGATTATTTTTGTTGAGTCTTCTTGTTTCCATTAAGTGTAAAATTTCCTCAGTCATCCATTTCTTACGACCCACCTTCTTTAATTTAATAATTACTGAATGCCTGTAGTTTATTCAGAATGCACTATAGCTTAGAGGACAGTGAACATGTGTCTCATAATTCCCAGACATACCAAGTCGAGAGTTCGAAATCAGCCGCTGACGATCTGGAAGCAGATCGCTGTGTATAGATTCCTATGTTATCTGCTCCGACCTCTCAAATATCAATGACACACTACTAAGTAAATAACAAACGGTTAATAAATACCAGGGTTGGTCACAACGCCCTATAAAGGACATGCAATTAATTTAACTATGTATTTTATTGGTAATCGTTTTAGTCGTTCTCCATGTTTCTAATTGTTACATTTTTAATTGTTTTCTACTTTAGCAGCTGAGAGGTAGTTGATGGTTATGATCTCAAGTTTTGCGACGGTAGGCAATAGATCTCTTTCACGAGACAATAGTTACGGTCACTGACTAGTGTGGTCATTGCCAGGAAGGAAAGCAACGGCAAACTACCTTCTTTAAAGCTGCCTAGTTTACCATGATTCTTCTAATGCAGCATTTAGTAGATGCGGTTGTTGCACACAGTGAACAACTAGGGTTAGAAATGAATTGTAAGACGACACAGATTATGGTCAACGCTGGGAAGAAGGAAATACTACAATGTAATATACAAATAAATGGGCATATTCTTAAACAAATGAAACGGTACAATTATCTCAGAACAGGCATGACAACTGATGGGAGATGCTTTGAAGAGATTAGAACAAGAATTAAAATTGCGAAGGTAGCCTTTTACAAGATAAAAAACATACTGACCAATAAAATGATGCCAATTGTAATAAGAAAAAGACTGTTGAGGTACTAAATAGTACCTGTACTTGTGTGTTGTGGTGCTACGTAGAACCTGTACTGTTGTATAGATGTGAAGCGTGGACAGTGAGCAGACAAGCTGAAAAACATCTGATGGCTGTGGAAATGTAGTTTCTGAGGAAAATGCAAAGAATACCATGGCTAGACATAAAAACCAATGAACAAGTCCTTCAAGAAGCAAATAGAAATCAAAAACATATTAGAGATTTTAGACGTAGACATTCAACATGTTTTGGGAATGTTATGAGAAGAAATTAATTGGAGAACTTAGTGATAACTGGCAAGATCGAAGGGAAGAGACCAAGTGGAAGGCCGAGAAGTAAATACCTAGATGGCTTGGCCGCGTGGCATTGTAGAGACAGGAACACTTAGGTGATCCACGACTCGGGTGATCGTGTGGGATGACGAAACATGACAGCCCACGCTTATCGGCATGGCATATGATGGATGAATTGCTGTTCTTAATTCATTCAGTAATTTTTATTTTGACGGTTGAATTTAACAATGTAAGTTTGGTGCTAAGTAACTTCTTTCTGGTTTCCACCAATTTCATAGTGCTATAAAATCTCCTATTGCCTTTTGCATTTTTATTTTTATATCTGTTTGTTTCCACATGTCTGTATACATTTCTAACACCGCATAAAGTGTTATATCTTTATTATAATATAAAATTAAGACGATACTTTATAGTTTTCAAAATATCTTAACAAATTGAAATGGAAGTAAACGATAAACATGAAGAAGAGGGTATTCTCCACTACGAAGAAACAACAGCAAGAAAGAAATGAGTTGTAATTTATCTCTGAAAACACATTTTCCTTGCAATCGCATCGTGCTGAAAGTTTCCACCAAGCCACACTCACGCAAGCAGTTATAGCCCTAACACTTCACATACCCAAGGCTGGCTCCTGCTAGGCAACTATTTCAGACTCCACTAGACAGTGTCAACTCAGTTTATCACCACTTCCATCTCCTATTACCTGCACATGTAGAGAACAATACCTGCCATGGAGATAATCGTCTTCTACAGCATTAGATTAGAAAGCCCACGAAACCACCAGCAGAGAAGGAAGAATGTCTTTGCTGCTTGAACTTGTATGCAGTGTTGTTTATGTGAAGTTCATGAATGGGGCAAACAAACTGGCCTATAAGAGATATTATTCTATTGCACCAATTTATATTTTTATGCTTACGGCATTTATAACGCTGACTTAGGACACAATATCGTGAGTGGCAAAATCTCCGTCGCAAAGCAAGCACGACTGAAGATTTCCGATCATCAGAAGGGCCCAATGTCTCGGCCCCTTAACTTTGATTAATTCACTACGTACCATATAAACCTGTGTTCAGCTCATCCTATCTGTGAAGGCAGACTTGGACAGCAGTCAAGATTAATGTCCATTGTTGTGTATTATCTAAACCATTGTTTCTCAACCTTTCTTTTGTGTGGCCCATGCACCCCTTCACCATATGTTCAGAATGTCATTGCCCCCTTTCGTATTTCCTCCCTATAAATTCCCCCCCCCCCACCCTTACACAGTATACGTGCAAATGGAAGCTAAATTTAATAACACATACTAGAACAAGTCTGGACGCCTACAGAAAACGTGATTTGCGGGTCTACTTACCTTATAAAACGAATTTCAGAAGGGCGAGAAGTTCAGAACCGTAAGGTATGCAGGGAAAAACAATATCAAGTAATCAGTTTTTATTACAAAATTAATGCGATCTTGAAATAATCTTAATTCTCTACTGGAAACCCTAAAATTCCACCCTGGGGTGAGGGGGGGGGGAGAATTTCCCACCGGTTGAGAACCACTGTTCTAGAGTCTAGACTACTCTAGACAGTACTTCTCAAAGTGATAGTCACAACACTCATCGGGTCATGTAAAAATAACCGGGAGGTTGGGGGTGCGGGGGTGTATATAGCAGAAGACATAGACTTAATTACTTACAGTATTTGTGTTATTGCAGACTGATTGGGTTGTGAACGCATACATATGATAAAAAAGGCCAGGAGTGAGAGAGAGAAAAATACACCTGAGAGGCATCGCAACAAACGGTCCTCAGTAATAGTATAGACTACAATTGTGGTACAACTGCACTGATCACTGAGCCACCAAGGCACCTGAAGTTATTTCTAAGTTTACACATGTTGCAAGAGTATAGTTTAATTAACTAAATGTTTGGATGAAATAGGTGTTCATTGAAAGTTAGAAGATGTTCACCTAACGTATAATGGGAACAAAAAGCCACAGACAGATCAGGAGAATGTATTACCTCTGATAGATTTAAAGATGTAAGATAATGTTGTGTGTTATCCCTATATCTATAATATATTCATAAAGTAAAGTAACTGACTCTTCTCCACGCATTGGGGTATACTGGGTATAGTTGCTTGCTCCATACATGGGAAAAGTGCCAACATAATTCTGTACTTCCTTTTCTCTTTGCATCCAACTAGACAGAAAATGCAGACAAGAAAATCCGGCTGCTGTAGAGGCGGAATTACAGGCTTTGATCTTCGAGAAAACTTTAGATGGTGATGCTATAATTTACAGAGAAGGGTCGTACGTTCGACGCTTGAGAAGTTCATGGCCCTTTACAGCTCAGGCCGGAGGCAGAATTGTGAAGGAAGATTCTGGTGCTTTTGCCTTGACCACAAGTAGTCTGACTATGGAAGTCATGGCAGTAAGTAAAGCTCGAGGCACAGACCTTCACTTAGGCATGTTTCCTTACTGTCTCAATGAGTTTACTCGGGAAGATAGAGATGGGGTGGGTCCGAAGAGAGTGGTTGTTGTCTTTGGAGCGGTTTCGGCTGGCAAAGATTAGTTTCATTTTCGTGTCATGGCATACGAGTGTACATAGAAATGAGCAGGCTGATAGGTTTGCAGGTAAGGTTACTGTGGAGGGCGGACGAGCCATAGACCTGGCTGATATACTGAATGCTCTACCAGAAGTAAGTCGTTTGCGAGAACCAAGCGATGACTGTGAATCTACAACCATAGCCAGACTTTGAGAACAGCAAGTTAAAAAAGGTGTGGCCAAACAAGAACACTACGCAGGAAGCCAAAGAAGATCAATAAACCAACACAGAACTGGTGTCGTTAGCCGCTATACACTGCTGAATTAACTTCTGAGGGGATCCGAGCATTTATGAACTGAATTGTTCGATGTACGAGGAGGATGATCTGCTGAGCAACTAACTAATTAACTAACAGAGGAATCCGTATCCTATGGGTGATGCGATTAATATCACACCGGCTGTACTCACTTCCCAAGACACTATCTCGCTCCCATTCTAGGGTGCGTAAATCTGGGAGCCTAAGTAGTGTCAACAATCAGCCTCGATTCCATGAGCACTGGACCACAGCTAAGCATGCTAGCCACTGTGCCACAGCAACTCCCGTAGATGGCAAAGACAGAAAGTTAATAAGAAAACTACACAGAGAACGAAAAGCATCCGGACAATCGGCAAAGAGGAGCGTCTCTATTTCATAGAAACAGAGTGCGAGACAAGAATGCCTTTTGACCCGACTCTGCACAATATTTATGAAGCAAAGGTCATGTTCCACACCATGATGCGTATTGGGTATATGGTGCTAGTCCTATATTGTTATATACCAATCAACACTCGATTGTTTGATATGGTCAATATCATTTACGTTCCTGAACATTTCATGGTGCTCATTCTAGGCTGTGTCGACCAGGGATCACAGATGAATTTGTATAAAAACCTCCACACCTCAATGGGGATTCGAACACAAGACCATCGGGACGGAAGGTGATAATAGAGATAGACATTTAGCTATATAGAAAGTATTTCATGCTGGTTGTGATCAAAGAAACGTTCTATTAAAGTCATGCAGCATAACGACAGATGATATTCACCACTTAAACAAAGGGCAAACGTGTCTGGAGTGCCAGCAGCTCGACTCTAGTTGGAAAGAAACATATCCATGCAAAGGAACATTTAACAGAAAACTCGAAGATGTCACACTGCAAGCTGATCACTGAATAGTAAATCCGGCAACACGTCGGTTTGGTTACACGCGAAATAAAACCAGCAGAACATGTGCTGACATTGCCCACATTAAATTTATCGGCAGTTGGAAATGGAACAGAGTGGATAGCAAATGTTGCCTTTTGGGCTAACATTCAGAAATAGAAAATGCCACAGCAGAAATAATGTTTTTAGTATACTTCGAGAGAAGATTAGCAATCGCAAGCAGATGTACAAGCTCTGAATATACTACGATGGTTAGGTTACACATAGTGTTGATGCTTTCATGATAGCACAACTACCTGAAATAATGCGTTGGTTAGCTTACACAGTGTCGATGATTTTGATTTTATTATTGGAACCTTACGTGAAATACTATTATGGTTAGTTATACGTAGTATTGGTGGCTCTGCAAGGATAACATTTCGTGAAATAATAAGATGGTTAGTTTACGCAGTGTTGATGTTGTAAAAGTAACACTACGTGAAATACTATGATCGTTAGCTTGCACCTAATGTTGATCTTTCCTATCATAGTAACCCTACGTGAAATACAATGGTGGTTAGCTTACGCTGTATGTTGATGCTTCCGTGATGGTAACCCCACTACTCATTTTTGCACGATGTGTAAGATTGTTTTGAAAACGGTCTCACCAAGGACATATCATGTGGATCAAATAACCAGACACTTAGTATGTCACTTGAGAAAGCGGTGCTCATTTCCCTTTTCCATCGCGGCCGTGCATTCTCAAATGGCTAGCCCTTATATTTTGCTGGTACTTTCAGTGGTACTTGTATCGTTTCCGTTAAAATTCATAGCGTGTACTAGAGAAGACCTGTTTCTGTACCATACACTAGAGTGTTTTTGTTCGACGCTCGTGAAAATAACAAGAATATGTGACAATGTATATTAGATCTAATCGTGGTTGTAACACTATTTCCCTTGAAAACAGTATGTAAACATTCACCTTGAGCTCTATAAAAATGATCATCACGTGCCATCTCCATGTTGAAAGTCGGCTGTAATGATCTTCCAGCACCCTCTGTCCCGAGGCTTCATGGTGCTTTCACATAGACTCCCCCCGGTCCATCTCTTCATGGTGTCCACCCATCTGTAATGATGTCTTCCACCTTCATGATCTGCCTCCACCATTCCTTCCAGCGTGTTTTTAACAATTAGCTGTATCATTTTATGTGGCCGAAATGCCATAATAGTTTTACCTTGATCTCACTCAGTAGTGTTTTCTTCAATTCGATCTGTTAAAATACTTCCCTGCTTGTTTTCATCCCCAGCGAAGATATTTTTCCTAATCGTCTATATAACGACAACCTGACACTTTCAATTTCGCTCTCACGTTGTCAATTCAAGCAACACTAGTCAACACATTTTCAAATGTTATTTATATCGGAATTGAAATACACCATTTCTTATTGATATTGGCGTGCTGATTTCAAATATAATAATGCAATTCACCAATTGGCTCTGTTTCTTTTTAATGATAAATTTACATTACAGTAATACAAATAATGTATGCTTGTTTAATTCTATGGGGTGAACATTTAGTCTAACTTCTTTAGCATTATAAAAATGGTGTTTACATACTCAATTATTTGATATGTCATCACACGATGATAGAAAACATGAACACATAATTAAAGTTCACTTATAATAATATTTTGAAAAGACACAGTTGAACCCATTCCGACATTATTGAGTCGCTGTTCGAGCTTTCTTTGCTACTTGTAGTCAATCGATGAGGTTCTCTAGTCACAGTCCAACAATAATCAGCAAGCACTGAAGAGCTCCAATTGCCGTGATACCGTGTCTCCATAGACGCAATGTCCTGGTGAAATCATTCACTATGGTCATCAATGACAGCTCCACAGTTTGACTTAAAGAAATCCAAAAGATAATCCATAAAATGCATTTTCAAAAACATGCTGCAGCCTAGACTCTTATATTTCAGAAGGAGATTTTCTACAATGTCATTGCAATTATCAGATATGTTGTTTCCTTTGTATCATGGCATGGAAGAGTGAAGGCCTTTGAATTGATCCATGCTGTTGGCAACCGCTGGATGTGAAGAAGCATCATCACCCACGCCAGGCGGGGAAGTACTTGATGGTGACGATCTATGTGAAGAGATTTGATCACTTTTGAGGGTATGCGTGTGAAACAAAACGAAACCATACAAAACCATCTACGCAATTAAAGTGTCAACCAAGTGAGTCATATTTTTTAATCTGAGAGAGAAACAGTATTGCGATATAGTTATTTATAGTAAATGAAACTGAAATAACACGCAAATTCTTTTTATCCGAAATGACTGCATCAAAAATGCCCTCGGAGGAAGGTGATAATTGTTCATCCCTCTGGGGATTGCGTTGAGGGTTACTGATAATGAAATACACAGCGTTTTCGAGGAAACGTTACTATTCTAGTATTGATTCTTAGTAGTAATTCTTAGTAGCAATCTCAGCCAATCTGTACGCGCTTTACTGAATCAGGAACTGATTATATCCTGATATGCCCCTCGGCAGATTTGAAATTCCAGTTCTTTCCTTGCATACCAAATGGTTTCTGAAATTAGGGTAGGGAAGGCGAACCGTGGAACGAAATCCACGTGGAGAAAAGAACTTTGGTATTGAGACGAGAAAGAAATCTCTACTGCAACCTCAGTTCAATAGATGCAATCCCTTATCATGACTCAAACGATTTTAAGGACTCAAACACAATTCAGTGCATCAGACATAGGAGTTATTATTCAATATTGCAGACTATTTACAATTAAATTGGTGTGGTGTAATTTCAAACGGCATTACTCTCGCAGAGTCTGAAGATTTGGGTCACCGAAAGCACAATGTAGAAGGTAGCTGTTGAAGCATATGTTGCTCTACAGTTGCTGATGGTGGAAGTGGAGTCAAACACTTGGCAACATCTAGTGAAACTCAAGAGTAACCAAATTCAATTAACCATCCAGATTCCTATAGGAGAAGCGATCATCAGCCTGAAAAGATCTAAAAGAGACGTCTTCCCAAAGCAAAGCCAGCGAAAGAATGTAACTACTGAAGTCACATTCCAACTCAGTATAGACAAGCTTATGAGTCTGCGCATATGCAGGTTGTAAAGATGGTATAGATTTTTATTTTGCGTCCGCTTGATTTGAACTCAAGCGTAGTTCATACATGTGCTACTGCTTCTGTGGCACTAGACTGATTTTGCGTGTGGATTCGCGTTCCATTATTAATATCAGTGTCCAGGTGAACCAACTCTGACTTCTGAGTTACTGTACTTGTAATTTACGTCCCCGAGTCAAGGACGAAAGTGAACATTTTAAGTCAACATGTTAGTCCCGCTGACTGGTGCAGGTTTTGATCTCGCTACTACGGCATCAGAATACCGTAAGTTTAAGAGTGTGCGCTCTTATCAATTCGGCCATGTTGACCTGCGACCAAAAATTGCTGTGTTGTAGATAATTTGTAACATTATTTCACATTGCTTAATTGAGAACAATACATTTTTTGTGTGGTCATTTATCAGCCAGTTCTGTTATCATCCAACAATAAATCAGTAAAGGGAATGGAAGTCTGAGACAAATAAAGAACAATGACTCAACATCTGCTCCAGAGAACCAGTGAGTATTATCCTATTTGGAAATCGTTTCCCTGGAAAAACAAGAGGAAAGGGAAAAGGGTTGGGTTCTTTGTGATAATCTTGAGAAATGAGAAATTATCAGTGAGAAAATAACCCCGACCCTTCCCAGCGGAGACATTATCACTTTATCATATTCCCCTGGGTCAGTGCAAATTTGTGGCCTACATCTTGAAATTAACCGGATGCACAAGTGGTCTCAAATTAGTGATAAACTGGGAGATCTGTGACAAAAACTAACCAGAGCAATTAGTACCCTTACCCAGAATATTTTGGCCCTTTACCTTTGTCGACACTCTCTGGTGGTGGGCTCGCCCGAGTCATGGCCTTGTGTGTCTTTCTCCTGCTGTGCGTTCGAGACGTTCGGTCTTTTGCGTTGTCCTTGCGTTCATTGCCCTGTTCCGTGTTCCATATCTGCGAAATGGCTGCTCCCAAGCCACACCTCCCTCGGGGAGGAGAGCTTTGTGCGCCCGGTGCTTCGTGTCCTCACACAAAGGAGGACACCTGTGGCCGTGGGAAGTCAGCTTCTCCCTGGCCATTCCCTCTGTGGCCTCCGCGCCATCGCTTGCTATGCGCCGGCGTTCGTTACGTTGTCATATTCCTTCTTCGTACCCCGTTCATGGCACCACACTCTGAGAAGCCGACGCTTCCTCTGGGTTCCTTGACTGCTCTCTTTCTCTCTGCTGCGGAGTACGGTCCTCGCAAGACAACTACCACCATGACTTGGAGATTGGACTTCGGCTGACATTTACCTGACGTGGCAACTGCTACCGTGCGGCGATTTGACCTCTATGAAAAGTCCCATTCTCTGATGCACTGCCCTGGCTCGGAGGGAACGCTAGAGTCGTCACGAGACAGTACAGGTTCTAGCTCTTAGTTGAGAGATTGGTTCAGATGTTAGTTGCCCTGCAGTTACAGACAGTAACGTTAACTATATTATTGTAGGGACGTGTCCCACTCTATGTTCCGGTTATTCCACAGCCATCACGAAGCCATTCAGCTGCATCACCTCGTTTCTGTGCCCGAGTTCTTGCTTATTGCCTGTCTTAGCACGCCATACATGGAATGGGAGATTATACCTGTTTATACCTTGCGCCTACTTCTACGGCGAATAGCCTAACAGTGTACCCTAGTTGTCTCAGAATTGCGACCATGCCACCCTACTTCTCCATCTTGTACTTGTGCTATTCCTCGATTCTCGACGCATATGGAACTGTCAGCTCAATCAGCGTTAGCTACTAAGCGAACGAGGAGTGAATTACAATTTCAGGTGGCAATCGAAACTGTTGGATCACTGTCGGGTACGCACCATGGCCCTCTAGGTCAACAGTCAGCTCTCAGTTATCTTTGCCATCGAAAATGGAAGGTAAGTCAGCCGTGCAGTCTTCCTTGTCTCTTCGTTGCTCTTCATCTCTGACGAAGTAAATCAGCATCCGCCTCTCTCTGGCCACTCTGTTCGCCCACATTCTAAAGTCATCCACTATGGCGGCCAGCCTAGCAAGAACTTTAATGTGCCGCCATGTGAGTCAGACTTGGCATAGGGCTACTTTGCATGCAGACAGCACTGCTGAGCTGTCTGTTCTTTTGCTTACAGAGGGGACAGGACGGGTCAGTAGCTTTACTCCACTTGACGAGTTTGGCAACTGATGGCAGTTCATCGTAGATTTGTCGGATGACGAAACTTAGGCGCTGGTGTATCATGCTACAGATCTCATTCCATGGTAGGGACTTTTGTAACACCCCCTCCCATGATATCCTCTGGTCCTGCTGCGCCTGCTGGGCAATCATTAGCACTCTCTTTTCGTCCTCTCCCTCGCGGATCTCCTGAACCACCATGTCTCTGCGTTCCTTGCTCGTCGCCTTTGACCACACCTGAGCTCTGTCATGGTGCCCGAACCCCTTCTATCTGACTGGGCGTGCCCCACGGTGTCCTTCAGTTTAAGTGATGCTCGGGAAGCTACGACTGCGCTGTTGATCTTCCACTTCCTTCCTGTGTTGACAGCCACCCTATCTTGAATGTACCTATAAGTCTGCTTGTCTCGATGGCACGCAGACCGTTTACCGTTGTTTAGTATATATCTAATACCGCACTCTTGTCCATCATGGTGGCATCGTACATACGGCAGAGACTCTTTACTGATTCCTCTATCACAGTGGTAATTGCCTGACCGGCAACCATGAACAACGTTGTCACAACTCTGCGACAGATTTCAGCATATCACTGGGTAAATTGCCACTACTGTAAATATCATTTAACATTTTGGTTAATATATCTACTCCAAATTCTCCCAATACTTCTAATTCTTCTATTGTGATTTCATCTGATCCAGCTGTTTCTCCTTTCTTCATATATTTCATAGCGTCAGCGAACTTCTTCTTTTAGAATAGGTGGACCATCTAAGTTACTTTCTTCTGTTAATTCTTCCCTTTCCCCATCATATAATTCTCTTATATACTCATTCCACCTCTTCATTATAGCACCTTCCTCCAGTAATATCTTTCCTGTTTTTGATTTCAAACACCCTGTATTTATTCTTATAGATATATAAGACTAGTATATTTTAGCCTAATCCATTCAGCAATCAGACCAGAGGAGAAACCAAGATGCCTTCATCTTGATTTCATAATTTTAAACATATCTATATTCTTTACTTTGAATACTGCGCACATGCATGAAATGAATGTCTATAATGTGAA
>OY992882.1:79404353-79939353 GCA_963921405.1 Cepaea hortensis | reverse complement strand
TTTGTCTCCACTTTGCCGCGATGGGGGCGGGGCTTAAGTGTCCCAACGACTCCAAGCGCTATGCCGATGGATATACAACTACATATTGGACAGATCTTGAGATAGGGACCAGACTAATAGAGACACAACCTGTTGCTCTGCAGGTAGACTGAGAATAGCAGTCAAAAGCTCAAATCAGGCGCCCGAAATCACAAATACTTGGTCCACACGCATAATCTAAGGCTACCATCTGAGGGATATGGCTGAACGCCTCTAAGCCACTAACCTCTAGATGTGAGAACCGGGCCTATACCCACATACTGCAAAACGAAGGTGAGATGCTAAGCACGCTACATGCTTAGTTCAGATACATATTCGAAGGCTCTCAGTTGGGGGATATGAGGGATCCCCGGATGAGAGGGCCTGGCCGTCTCTCGCTCACTGATGCCCGGAGGTAAGGTGCTGAGCTGGCAGCACTTGTAGCCTACCTCTTGAGCGAGTACTAAAGGTAGAAAAGCGTCCCAGTCGCACGAATGGTTACGGAACATGTCTATATCTATACTCATAGAGTGAGTGCAGTCAAAGGTGAAAAACGTCTCATTAACACGAAATGGAACGCTTAGCTAGCGAATCCATTTTTGCGTGGAAGTCCGAAGCTGAAACTTACCTAGTGGATGTCGTCCGCAGACTGACCGTTCCTGGTTTTTGCGGGGAGCGGCGAGTGGCTAACGAAATGTCCAATATATGGAAGTGAGGAATTAAAGCAGCCATGAGCAGGATATTACGATTCCTCAGGTGAGCTCAGAGCAATATGTGCACGCTCTGCAATTATGGAAGCCTCCTTGGTTGGTGGGGAATGCCCATAGTCTGCCCCTGCCTTCCCTTGAGGGTTGACCGTGATGTCTTTGACCGTTCTACCTTGACCAGCTGCGATGTGGGCGACACCACAACAGTAAGAGTCTAATGTGCCTCGAAACCTGAGGAGGGCTAACCTCATTAAAAATTCCCGCCGAAGTCGAAAGTGCCGGCCTACGGGTGGCAAAATAAAAATTGGCACTACGCTATTACGTCCGAGTGAAATGTCTTTCGTGCTAGGAACAGCTCTGACTACCTAGTTTTCCGAATGTCTATCGTGTCCGGAAAAGCTCTGACCAGCTAGTTTCCCGAAAGTCCGTTGTGCCCGGATCAGCTCTGACGGGCACAGCGACAAGCACAAGTCCGAATCGAAAACTCGCTGAGTGGATGCCGTCTACAGACCGGTCTGGTTTGTGCGGGAAAGGCGCCTGGTGAACGAAATGCCCAAAACGTTGAAGTGAGGAATTAAAGCAGCCATGAGCAGGACGTGACGATTCCCTCGGTGAGCCCAGCACCAGGGCGCTATGTGTTCGCTCTGCAACTATGGAAACCACCCTGGATTGCGAAAAATGTCATGGGCTGTCCCTGCCTTCCCTTGAGGGTTGATCGTGAAGCATTCGACCGTTCCATCTTGACAAGCTGGGATGTGGACAGCACCAAAAAAGTGAGAGTCCCACAGGACTTGTCAAAAAACACACTAAAAGTCGGATGTGTTGGCCTAAGGATTTCGACCCAAGGGTGCCTAACCAGATACAACGCAATCACATCTGGAAAAAAAAACACTCCGGATGAACGCAAAGAAGAAGAAACAGAGACAAGTGAAATATTTCGGCGACTTTAAAGACATACGACTTATAAATCCAGACTTAAGGGTAAGGGTGAAGGTGAGCGAGCAAGAGGTACACAACGATACACGTGGAAAGATAACATAAAAAGATGGACGAACGGCACTCTGACAGAATGAACGATTAAGGCGAGAAACAGTGTTGTAGATGTAATGCAAGCCAACCTTCATTATGCAGATGACATCTGATTGATTCTTTAACTAACGCAATTAAGTTAGCGACAGTAGTTGCTACATTAAACGATTGCTTAGAGCAGGGGTCACCAAACTACGGCCCGCGGGCCAGATCCGGCCCGCAACGTCATTTCATCCGGCCCGCCGATGGTAATCGAAATTGCTTGATATAACGTATGGAACACGTGACGTTGTGATACAATTTAATTGTAAATATTATGTTTAGAATAATAGGAGATCTTCACACGCGCAGAGATTTCCTGGCTGCTATGTTTCTTAAATTTAATATTTTCAATTATAAATTACTGCATCTAGATTTTCTTGTTTATTGTACTGTTTGCTTAATTCGCGTCATCCCATGTCCTTCCCCGGCTCGTGGTAGCGCCGCCAACGCTCTGACGTTACCATGGTTTCCATGGCAACACACACACACGCATCTTTCCCTCGTCCAGATGCGTCCGGCTGTCAACACAAGTCCTATGCTCCAGAAATATTTACTTCTTTTTGCCAGGCATCCAATTTTATAAGTGTGTAACAAGGATTTCTTTGACAGTGATAGGTAAGTGAACTAAAAGTGTGAATAGAGGCAATAAAATAGCAAACATAGCATAAAAATGCCATAGAAGCCTCGTGTTATTACGAAAATATTATCCCCAGCCCAGAAGAATTCCGCGGTCAAGGTGTTAATCGAGTTGGTCTCTAGCCCAGTGTTTTTCAACATTTATGCTGGAGCAGATCCTTACGCAAATGTTTACGTTGCTCAAGGAACTATGTGCGATGATCCAAGTGTTTGTCCTACTTTATGTAACAAACCAGATGGGCAGAGATGTGCATGTATGCGATTTCTGACTGTTTCAGCGGAACCCCTAGCTGCCACTCACGGAATCCCTGTCGAAAAACTGCTCTAAGCTGTTTATTTAGGCCGTCCCTATTTATATTTTTTTTTGTAAATCTTATTATGGGATATATGCAATTACCAAAGGTACCTATAAAGTTTATATGTTCCTTTGGTGAGCCGTGGCTTCACCAGTGACCACTATTCCTCTGCTTTTCTTGTGTTTAAATAGGATTTTAAATATGTTTCTAATTCAAAGTCGTTTTCATGTTCAGATCCCGTGTACTACACCCATCATTATGGCTACTAAGAAAGGAAAAGTGCACTCCGAGTGTCGCGTTTTCAATTAAGAATGATGAGTAAAGTACTTCTTTGTGGAAACAAACGACCAGAAAATCAATTGCAAAGTATGCAGCAAAAGTATTGCCATTTTGAAAGAGTACAATCTTCGGCGTCACTACGAAACAAAACATCTATCAACATATTCAAAGTTTTATGGAAAGTTACGCTCTGAGACAAATGAATCTGTCATATATTCTGAATGGACTGGAAAATCACTTTAGTGCATGCCCCTTTTCTAACCAAAGAAGTTGGGCCCCATCCTCTTCTGTCTTCAATAACCCCAGAATATGACCCTCGAGTTATCTGCAGGCGTCGTCTTATTAATTTAGTCTAGGAGATATAGATTATGGTCCTGGTGGGAATAATAAATACTAAATGAGACTCTGTCCCTCTCCAAGGATTTCTTTAGCTCTTGAGCCCCCCTTTTATTTATAAATTCTGAGGAAAAGTCTGGAGAATTCTCTCAGCCTGATTTATGTTAAGAAAGCATGGATGATAAGCAGTTGATAGATCTAGAGTCTTGTCTCCTCAATTTTAGTAATTTCTCATGAGTGGATTTGTGTTAACAATTAAACAATTGACAAATCTCAGTAGACATTGACATATGTTGTACACAGTTGACAAATCTCAGTAGACATTGACACATGTGATACACAGTTGACAATTCTCAGTAGACATTGACATATGTTGTACACACACACAAGATGGAGAATCACAGATAGGTTTGACTTGACAAATCACATAAGGTCATTGAACAGTTCATCACTTTATTGACTGGCCTGTGTCCTCTGGCCTTTTAAATACATTTTCCACAGTGGTTTACATAGGAGAACATAGAAATTGGCCTATAGACCCAAGTTACAGTCGTCATAAATAACATCAATGTCAACATTTCTGGAGAACATTGTAAACATTCAAATGGTGTACATATGAGTGTGGTGATGTTAATTCATAAAATTAGGAATCTGTTCCTGAAATGGTGTGGGGTGTTCTTGTTATAGAAATAAACCTGTGCTGGAAAGATTAGGATAGCTTCGGTCCATTGTCTGATGGATCCACTTCAGGTCTGCCCGTGTAGCGTCTCTGAGAAGCTTCCCATACTTTGCTCATGGCTTAGTCATCTTCCATCTCACGGTCATCTCTCTCTCTCTGGTCTGGGTTGGTTTGGCCAGCTGGTTGTTGGTATGTAGCCACCAAGATTTCACTGTGTAATAGTCGAATACATATGTACATTCTTTTCAATACAAAAATAAGAAGTAGGTCGGAAGAATCTAAATTCCTGAAGTAGGAACTAGTCCCCCCCCCCCTCCTCTTTTCTCTCTAATCTAGTGTTGGGTTAATTTGGGGTGGTCAGAGTTTATCACACTGTGTAGGCCTGGTATCAGCTGGTTCCTGCTGTATGTAAGTTCTCATAGGACCTGGGGTCAGTGAGACGTGCACAGCAAGACAGTGACAAGAGTGAGGAGGTGTCAAAATGCATATGAATTAATGACATACATTTATAACATTTCTATCACTCCATTGGGTTTGTAGTGTGTATAAATGATTCTCTGTTTTCCCAATTAACCAACATTTCCTTCTTCTGTGTATAATAACTCTTCCCCCCATTACCTGTTATTGTTGTGATGTTGAGTGTTGGGTGGTGTAGTGTTGTGTTTAAAGTTATGTTGAGTAGTGGGTTCAGTCCACTGCTGGTGATGGAGTTCCGCGAAGCATAACTTTTCTGATGTAATGCAGTTCATGAGTGCCCTTATTTGAGTAAAATCTGACATGACATAAATATAAATATTTATTCCATCAAACCCTATTTATTCAATAGATGAAGGATAAAGGAAAAGTATGATCTATTTTCCAGCTCTCTATATTGTAAATAGGCATAGATAAGTCTGTTTTAAACGAGGCACTTTTTCTAGTACACAAACTGTCTTATGAGCTGTCGATAGTGATAGTAATTTAAGCAGTGTTTCTGCAGAAATGCACAAGATTGTTTTAGAATAGAATCATCACTGCGCACAGTTGTCTAGAATAGAATATAGTATTATTACTATTATTATTATTATTATTATTATTATTATTATTATTATTATTATTATTATTATTATTATTATGCACTTCTTAAAGTTAATAACTATCTTTAAGAATATCAGAGATTGCAGTATTCAAAGAGAGTAGTAGATTGTCAGTTGCCCGGGAACGGCTTTGCGTCGTCAGAATCTACAGTCAAACATTTTACACTTCGGAGGTTTTAATTTAAAATAATACATTTCAATTGACTTCACAAACACTGGATACCCTCACTTTACACTTGGTACATCTGGGCATCAGTTTTAATCTAAGGATTCACAAGCCTACCTCAGATTCAGCCATTCTGCTGTCCTTTAAATGAAAATTTGGTCACACCAGTTTTTGCGTCTTCTCATCAAGAGGGCTGTAGAAGAAGTGCGCAATTAACATAATCTCTGCGGGCTTCTTAGCGGAGGAGTGTCACGTGTAGTTTCTATCCAATGAACTACTGCGCTTTTTGGCTGATGAAATGATTCCGAGAAATCAAACAATTCTAAGAATTAACGTCATCCGTCGATCTTTTAGTTTCACTTTCGCGTCCGTTTGTCCAAGTTTAGTTTCGGTTTTGCGTCTGAAAATTCAATTGCGATATTTTTAATTCTCTCTCCTGCGTGTATGTTTTGGTAAATGAATAATGGTGGTTAGCATTATGCCACAGAATCCATGAAACGTGGTTTAGAAACATAAAGAAATCTCTTCACGAGAAAGTTTGTTGAAAATGAATCTGTCCCTCGTTCAAGTTACAAAATAGTGCATAAGATGGCAGAACGAGGGAAACCGTTTACTGATGGCAACTTCCTAAAAGAGTGTATGGTGGAATCAGCAAATGACTTGTGTCCTGAGAAAGCCGATTTGTTTTGAACAATCAGCCTTTCAGCAAGGTCAGTTGTGCGTAGAACAGAAGAACTAGGAGAGAACATAGTGCTACAGATACGCGAGAAAACTAGGAACTTGTGTTATTCTCTGGCGCTGGATGTGTCTAATGATCTCTCGAGTACGCCACAACTTCTCATGTTCATTCGTGGTGTCAATTTGCACATTCAGATAACCGAAGATTTGGCACCAGTTTGTAGCATGCATGGAACAACAACTGGAAAAGGTTTGCAAGACTATAAACTTCAGTCGAATCAACGTTGAGGTGTTACAGCTTATGGAGGAAAAATCATGACTGGAGTGAGGAAGGATCTGATGATGCAGATTAGGACTTATTTGGAAGATTCAAATTCCGGGCGCTCTGTTCATACGTCAGCAAGCACTCTGTCTGAAAGATTTAGATATTTCTTATGTACTTAAGCCAGTCGTTTCTGCTGTGAACTTAATTCGTGAACATGCACTCAATCATCGTCAGTTAAAGGCTTTTCTTGAAGAAATTGATTCTGAATTCTGTGACTTGCCTTATCACATATGATTGAGGTGGCTCAGCTGCGGTAAAGTCATGTTTCGTGTTTACAAGTTCCGAAACGAAATAGATGTTTTCCTCACTGAAATAAAATAGAGCTGATCTACAGCTGTCAGATCCTACCTGGCTGTCACAATGTTGTCATTTTTGGTCGACATCACATCTCACATGAATTAACTGAATTTGAAACTTCAGGGAAAGGATAACTTAGTCTGTGATCTCTACAGAATCATCAAAGGATTTCGGAGAAAGCTGTCATTATGTGAAGGACAACTGGAAGGAGAAAACATTTCTCATTTTCACTGTTTGAACGAGTTTTGAGCTACAATCGCCGAAGATGTCAACCTCGATTTCCCGAAAATAAATTATTCGTGACTTTAAGAAACATTTTTTTTGGGAGGTGGGTGGTAAGGGGGGGGGGGATTTTCAGATCTTGAAAGAATTGAGAGTGACATTCTTCTTTTCCAGAATCCGTTTGATTGTAACCTTGATGATATGCCAGTTGAACTACAATTGGAGCTCGTTGATTTGCAAGCAAATGACTTGTTGAAAGAGATGCACAGAGAAGGAAATCTTGCTAAATTTTTACCGCTGCTTACCTTATGTTGAGATTCCGAAACTGAAGAGATTTGCCTCTGGTATGACATCGGTGTTTGGAACAACTTATGTCTGTGAGCAAACATTTTTGAAAGTTAAGTATGTGAAGTCAACACATTGAACGAGATTGACTGATGAACATTTGAAAAGCAATTCTCTTGATTGGATGCAGCGATTCTAAACCAAACATTGATGATTCTTGAAAGCAAAATATCAGTTTCACAAGTGTCACTAACCTTATTTGCTGCTTAGTTTGTGATATTTGGATATCTGCACTGTATGTCTGATGTAACTATCTTTTTGCTAACGTCGCATTCTTTGATAACTTTTTTCAGTAAATAAATATGTTGGTTATCTTTTTTTGTGTGTGTGCATTGCACGTCACTCACCTATGATTAACTTAGTTTTTCGTCTTTTTTCCCAGAGCTTTTCGTTCTGGCTTGCAAGTATTGTTAAAGTTAGTTGCATATCCTTTACAGGACGTATGCAGTCAACACCAGCATATATTGCTGTTGTTGACGTCTTGGCAAGTTTACGTTCAGTAGTTTGCCATTGCATTCTGAACGACCAACACCCATTCCATAGCGTAAAAACATCGCAACACGGTCTGCTGCCAAATCGCGCGCAGCTGTGTTTCGAACGCGGGTATACGGGATTATAAAGTACGTCGGTAAGAACTTCGCCACGGAGAGTAGCGCAAGTATTATACAGAATGAGTTTCCGGCCCGCGCTCGTCATTTTGTCAGTTATCCGGCCCGCCGTGAAAAAAGTTTGGTGACCCCTGGCTTAGAGGGAAGAAATAAAACAAATGTGCGCCAATCATATATTACTTAAAGTAGCGTCCCGTCAAACATAATTAGGATTGTGTTGGACATGAGTTGTCGAATACTTTAACCACACGGTTATCAATTAGAAAATCTATTCTCAAAGGAGAGTTTTTGTTTTACTAAATAATGGTAAATACGTGATGTGCAATGGACTCTTGTCATGCATTCCATAAAGAAACATGTTTTGACTACGTTATAAGTTGGAAAAAAAGGAATTTATTATAACCACTGGGAGGATTATAGGAAAACAAAATGGAGGAGAGTAGTGAGAAAAGATATAGAGTCATAAAGTCAAGTATCGTAGTAGGAAAAGTTGTAATTACAAATGTTGCGTACAGAGCTACAGAACGGGGATTGTATAGAAATATGGTTACCATATGAATAGGCAACGCACTCGATGATAACGAGGATCAGGAACGATTTTCTCGAATGTATGGGAATACTAGTTGATGGCTGTCGCATGTTGCGCACCTCAGTCATTTAACAGTTGGACTTCACATAAATAAACAAATAGAGATTGGCGATGCCTGCACTAAACTGCACATCATATCTAAGGAAACCTAGACAATGTCCAAATGGGGGGATTTGATTGGAGGTTTCTAACACTATTACATCACTTACTATCTGCTAGGTGACGGGAACCCTAATCCCGCACACTTTAAACATCAGTGATCGAAGCCAGTTATGTATTTCGATTTCGGGTATAAGTGTCCCTCTCAAATCAGGGTAAGGAAATTAATGTCAAGTAACGATGACCAATTGTACCGGTCAGGTAAAGCGTGATGTGTGTGATCAATATGTGTGGAAGTTCCTGCACGAACGGCTCATCTCTATTCTTCCATTCTGAGATCGCCGGTAACTTTTGTTCTTGCCAGAGGCAGTGGCGGATTCAGCTTTTTCTACCTTAATGTATTTGACTTCATCTTTATCTTTCACTTACCAAGAAGTGCTATGATGCCAACGGACTCTTACATTGTAGAACGAGAAAATTCTGTGCACCTTCTAGCAGTGTCAAATCTTCACCATATAACTTCTTTGATTTATTCAAGACGTAGATTAGATTAAGACTGCTGTCATGTCTGTGTCAACTTTGCTCTCTTCTAATCTACCATTCATCTACCAACCACGATAGGAGAGAGAGAGGAGAGAATGAATGTATCTTCACCCTCCACCTTTATATATGTCGTGGCGTTGGGAAATAATTCTGTGATATGATTGATGAGTACTAGTAACTGATTCAGCTTGGGTGAACTGCTACGACAGATTCCATAAAGAGGCATAACCATTATGCCAACATCAAGCACTCGTAATGAATCGATATCAGGCAAACTATCTAGTCCATACACTTCAGGGTCCTCCGCTTCTGCTGAAGGGACTGATGTTTACGCACGTGCTGGAGTGAAGAAGAAGAGGTTGATATGAGAGGGAGAGAATGAGCTTATACTTGTTACCTCCTATTCTTAATTCTATGTGTATATGTTAATGTTCATGGATGAAAGACTGGGTGAAAATAATCAGGTAATACTACACCTGCCACTTAAGATTCATTCCATAATTGAATGGTATTAATTTAGGAATATATATATTAATTTTGCATGCATTAGAATTACTGATCAGCAGGGGTAATATCCCTAATAATGATAATAGTATACCCCTGTCGGTAAAATGAAATAAATAGGTCTATGCTCATGCATTGTCATTTCTAATCCACCTGAGATATTCCTAATAATCTCACGCCCCAGCTAGAAGAGGGGGGAAAGGAAATGATAGAAGGAGTAAAGAACCGAAAGCACAAGGACTGTAACTTGGCAAACTAAAACATCTGATCCAACCTTAACTTAGTAATAAGAGCTATGCACATACTACTCCATCATCTCTCTATTCTGTATCATTACTGTGCAGGATCTACTCTTGATGGGTAAATTAGATCATGTGAATCTTCAGCCACCTACTCGCCTTGTCATTCACTGTTGTCTATGTCCTCTTTGAAAGAACATAAGATTAACAGATATCAGAGTAAAGGCAGATATAACTGCCAGATAAAACATAAGATATCTGATAACCGGAAAAGAACCACTAACATGAAGATACCTTTTAGCTCTAAACTTGTAAGTTCTTCCTACATCTTCTACTTACTAACCTTCTATCTGTAGCCCTTTTCATTCTTGTCCACTACAGTGAAATCATCAGTGATCCTATATAAAATGGCTCCCTATCTTTCTTCACTTAAGGAGGTAGACGAGTTTCGCAGATTTTATGAGTGACTGAAGAAGGAGGAAGGATGACAATCCCAGGGCCATGATTTCAATGAATGACTCTGAATGGAAGGGTGAGGACCAAGTCGGTTGGTATATAGTTAGTTCCCAGTATGTCTAATTCATTTGGCTAGTGGACTACCAACCCTGTAATTCAAGAACATGTCAAACACTGGATGGTGCCTGGACAGTCAGCCTATACCTCAGTTAATCTTCCTCACCAGACTTAAGTTATGTTGACTAAATCAACAAGAGAACGCCTATCAAATTTTGTAAAGGAATAAACTCTTTAGAACCAGTGAAGTAAATTCTGAATAGACATTAGGAACAGAAATCCTTACAACAAGAACAATTACAACCATAGACTAGGAATCTGATGTTATATCCTATGCCAGACCTTCACTAGAGGAGGAATGTGAGAACATTTAACTGGTGATTACTAAACAGGTTACACCTCAAGAATTATTGCAAATTACCTCTATAGCCAGTGACCTTGAGTAGATATATATGTGAACCAATGTTGTGTAATTCAAATATTCTAATATGTCACCACTGCTATTTCTTCTAATTTGAGTTGTCAATAAACCATGATTAACTGTCCATTGTCGTTATGAAGTATCTTGTGATGTGACCAAGTTATAGATTACTACATGTGATTAATTATGGATATTAATTATATCATTGAAGAATATGGAACACTACGTGGCTGGGTAACCACTGACTAACAATTCCTGTTCTGTTGTAACGTCCCAGGTCCCAGATTGTTCAAATAGGAGAAGTTACTATTATTATTCAAAAATCTTGTAACCGTTTTCCTTTCGAGAAAAATGGATACAAGTTGGGGGTTCAGAGCTAGGTAATTAACAAACAAAGTATCTCCTAATTCGGGCAGTTTCTCTTTTGGAGGGGAAACCTTACCATTCCCGAGAACACCATAGATTCCTCGAGCTAATAATGGTCTCTTTGGCTTCCCATGACCTTTCCTCTCCATTTGAAATTAATCTCACTAGTGTAGCATGACTTAGAACCGGGGCAGGCTACATGGGTACTGCATCTTCCTCCCCATTATACCACACTGGCCTTGTATTGGTTTCATCAGAGAGTGTAACGTAGTCTCATTAAACAAAACACTACCAGTGTGTGTTACACAGTCACAGTAAAGCAAGTAAAGGACTCTTGTATAGCCGTCAAGTGTACTGTGTATATAGTGCTAGCTCCACAAGTGTATAGACCAATCGGTACTCGGTTGGATGGGGTAGTAAATGTCACACCGACCACCGTTACTTTCCTCCACATTTCCTGGTACCAACTTTAGGCTGGGTGGACCTGGTAGCCCATATCATTTTAAACAATCTACCTCTATTGGGACTCGAAAATATTACCAATTGGCAGGCAGGCAAGTGAAGTAATATAGAGTGATCCATACTTTCAGCGCAGAGTTGGCTAACGCAAGTCTCTGTTACTGCGTGTTAATAGATTAAGTGTGTTTTCACAATGACGGTTGACTTCAACGGATCTTCAGCATATCATCTCAATCTGGGGTTAAAAAAAAAAATGTTGCATATTCTTTACAGGACGTAGCAGTCAACACGAACATGTTTTGCTGTTGTGATCTCTTGGCAAGTTTACGTTCAGTGGGGTGCCATTGCTTTCTGAACGACCGGCACCCATACCATTTCGTAAAAAAAAATCAACGTAAGACGGTCTGCTGCCAAATCGCCCACAGCTGTGTTTCGAAAGCGGATATGCGGGATTATGCGTGTAAAATATGATCTTTTTCTATTATGAATTTGCCATCTTTGGTTTTAAGGCAACCGATTTATGTGTGTGTTCTTTTGTTAGTGATGTCATTAATTCTTTTGTGCATTAATTTGGTATTCCGGGTGTTGTGTTGGTTTTCAATTTCCATGCAAGTTTTCCTCAAGCCATGTTTCTTTTGCCTCTTTACATAGCTTCCTAATTTTCCTGTGAATCTCTTCATATTTTTCCTTGTTATTTTTGTTACTCCTTCTTACTTCCATGAGTTTTAAGATGTCTTCCGTCATCAATTTCTTGCGTCTAATTATCTTTATTTTTGGGATGGTTGTTTCTGCAGCTTGGTTGACTGATTTCTTTAATATTTCCCATTAGTCACTGACGTCATGAAATAATATTTCCATATCGGACAATGCATCGAATCTTTTCTTAACCTCTACATTGAATTTATCTTTTATTTCCTCACTCTTCAGTGCCTTTAGATCAAATTTTGTGTTTCTTTGTAAATATTTGACTTTATTTAATTTTATATGTAAATTGCATAAAATTAATCTATGGTCGCTGTAGCAGCCTGCGCTTGATATAGTTTTTGAGAAATTTAAGGCATTTCGGAATCTTCTGTTGATGAGAATATAATCAATCTGATTTCTGATCTTATGATCAGGACTCCTCCATGTCCATAATCTCCTAGGGTGCTGTTTATACCAGGTGTTTCCAATAATCAAATCATGCTCTTTTGCCCACTGTACAAGTCTGCAACCTCTTTCATTCTGTTCCCCAAGTCCATACTTGCCTACTATGCATCCGTCCTGTTGATTTCCAACTTTGGCATTCAAGTCACCCATTATGATATTTACTTCAGAATTCTTGCATTTCTTAAAGGCTTTCTCTAAATCATTATAACATTCATCAATGCTGTCTTCACTACTGTCTGCTGTTGGTGCGTAAACTTGTATGACGTTGACATCAAAAGGTCTTCCACTCAACTTCACCAGTAACACTCTGTCTGATACAGTCCAATATCCTTTGATCGATTTTGCTCTGTGTTTATCCATTATAATTGCTACTTCTCGCTGTTATTTCTCCAGAATAGATTATTCTATATTCCTCAGATGTTATAATGCCCATTCCCGTCCATCTGGCCTCACATATACCTAACAAGTTAATATTTAATCTTCTCATTTCATTCTTAATGTTATCAAATTTTCCATCCCCACTCATAGTTCTTACATTCCAAGTTCCTACTTTCAATGTTGATATTCTTTTGCACTCAGTCTCCTGATGACGGTCTAGAGTCCCCTGGTAAATATGACTACCCCTACCGGGCAAAGTTGCTCCTATGAAGCACCCATTTACGCCGTTTCTCTGATTATCGATATGACTGCAATACATGATATTCTTTCTTTCTTTCTTTCTTTCTTTCTTTCTTTCTTTCTTTCTTTCTTCCTTTTATTTTACTGTTACTTGTATTTACTAACCTTTTTCGTTTGGTTAAATAATTCAAAAAAGTATGCTAGATTTAATTGATGAATTAAATAAATAAATGTTTTGCATATCCTTTACAGGACATCGCTGTCAACATCAGCATCTTTCAACTGTATGTTGATTTCTTGGCAAGATTACGCTCAGTAGTTTGCCATTGCAATTGATGAATTACTTATGATAAATATACAACTTGCTTTTTACCAATAAGGCATTGGATGCAAACATGTCCTATTACTTCCCTCATACCGTCCTCCTGACCGAAGCCACACTTATACTCGACACTCAAGCATCCATATATATATATATATATATATATATATATATATATATATATATATATATATATATATATATATATATATATATATATATATATATATATATATATACATACTAGCAGACCCGGCCCGGCTTCGCCCAGTCCCTAGTGGGGAGCATCTCATTTAATTCATATAAGTAGTCATATAAGCTCCCGTTCCCGTTCCTGTCTGTCTGTCTGTCTGTCTGTCTGTCTGTCTGTCTGTCTGTCTGTCTGTCTGTCTGTCTGTCTGTCAAATAGACCCATCCCTCTGTCTCTCCCTCGTCTATCCCTCCCTCCCTCCCTGTCTGTCTGTCTGCCTACCCGTCCCTCCGTCTCTCCCTCCGTCTCTCCATCCCTCCCTCCCTCCCTGTCTGTCTGTCTGTCTGTTTGTCTATCTATCTATCTCTGTCTGTCTGTCTGTCTGTCTAATAGACCCATCCCTCTGTCTCTCCCTCCGTCTATCCCTCCCTCCCTCCCTGTCTGTCTGTCTGTCTGTCTGCCTACCCGTCCCTCCGTCTCTCCCTCCGTCTCTCCATCCCTCCCTCCCTCCCTGTCTGTCTGTCTGTCTGTCTGTGTCTGTCTGTCTGTCGGTGTCTGTCTGTCTGTCTGTTTGTCTATCTATCTCTGTCTGTCTGTCTGTCTGTCTGTCTGTCTAATAGACCCATCCCTCTGTCTCTCCCTCCGTCTATCCCTCCCTCCCTGTCTGTCTGTCTGTCTGTCTGTCTGTGTCTGTCTGTCTGTCTGTTTGTCTATCTATCTATCTCTGTCTGTCTGTCTGTCTGTCTAATAGACCCATCCCTCCGTCTATCCCTCCCTCCCTCCCTGTCTTTTTGTCTATCTATCTATCTATCTATCTATCTATCTATCTATCTATCTATCTATCTATCTATCTATCTATCTATCTATCTATCTATCTATCTATCTATCTATCTATCTATCTATCTATCTGTCTGTCTGTCTGTCTGTCTGTCTGTCTGTCTGTCTGTCTGTCTGTCTGTCTGTCTGTCTGTCTGTCTGTCTGCCTGCCTGCCTGACCCGGCCCGGGTTCGCCCAGTCCCTGGTGTGGAGCATCTCATTTAATTCTGAGTAGGTAAGAATCCGCTCTGCCTTCAAAATGTTGACGTGAAGATTTTCTTCCTGCAGCTGCTTCTGTATTTGTTGATCAGTAAGCTCCATTTTTTAGCCGCTTGACCACCCATCTGACTGTGTTTGAATCAGTGTTTCTGATTCTGGTGTCTTGGTCCTCCTTCCTCTCACAAGTTTTTGTGTTCGTCTGTGGGTAGTCGTCGCTCTTCTTATTGGTAGTTTCATTGACTGTAGGTTCAGATACTATATTACAGCTTGCATGCAGACTCTCCAAAGGCAGGTTCGTCTTCTTGATAGTCTGGTCGGTTTTCTCACTATGCATCTTGGAAGCTGCTTGTTTCTTTGTGCTATTACGACGTGCCATTTTCCCCCCGCTGCTTGAAATGTGTAAGGCGTCTTGGCTTGATAGCGCTGAGAAGTGCTGTCAAGCGAATCGTGTCGATATGATGGCGGAAAACACTAAAGATGCGATGATATTGTTCAACATCTTTTAGATAACTTCTTAAGTATAGAAAGATGAGTTACAATGTTATGCATTATGCATTATTTTTATGTAAACTTTGAAAATGTCTAAAAGATTGTATCATTATTTATTATAACTCATATGCCGGTACATAACTATAGACAAAGAGTTTATAAATCTTTGAAAACGATACAACAATATGACTATAAGTTATACAACAATGTTATTAAAAGTTATGCCCCTTGAAATAACTTTTTCTAGAGTTAAGTCCCTTAGCTATATATAAATTTTAATGAAAAATGAAAAATGAAATAATACTGAGTAAGCAGGCGATTTAACACTAAAAAAATATCACAGTTGGCAGCTCTGGAATGAAAGGAAGACGTGTAGAAAATTTCATCTCAATCGGATGGGCCGTTAGCGAAAAATTAAGGACATACATATTTACATACATATTTACATACATACACTTTGTTTTATATATATATATATATATATATATATATATATATATATATATATATATATATATATATATATATATATATATATATATATATATATATATATATATGCTGATGTTGATGTTGATGCTGTTGATGTACTAGGCACGTTACGTGCAGTAGTTTGCCATTGCTTTCTGAACGACCGGCTCCCATACCAGCACGTTATAACACAACGCGATACGGTCTGCTGCAGAAATCGGTCGCAGCTGAGTTTCGAACGCCTGGTACCCGGCTCACGCACCGCGTTCGTAAGCCTTTGGCCACGGAGACAGGCCAGTTTGTATTAGGGTTGTATCATTTTTCTCCAATTTTTAGTGCCTCGTGTACTTTAATGCTTCTGCTTGATTTTCTTTTCTTTAACAGAAATCTAACTTACTGCTCTTTACAAGTACCAGGTTGTAGACTGTTGAATGGCTCCACATATAGAGATTAGATGCAGATAGTGAATTTGGAATAGTTCACTTTGAAGGCTACGGCAGTCGCATTTTGTGAAAGAATGTGGTATAGAAAAGTGTGTAGAAGCATTTAAGTGGTGACCTCAATAAAATTTGATATAGTGAACCATGAAAACGTTATCACAATTTCAAAATGCTTAAATATTGATGGGTTAGCTTGTCTGGTTGCCGGCTGAGTTGTGATTTGTTTAAATCCCTCTCGGTGCAGGAGTTAACAAAGATGTGATCTGGGATCCCAGGCTGACGCAATCTAAAGTAAAAGTAAAGAACCTTTTCCACTCCTTGAGGTGTATTGGGATCATAGTGCTAGCCACATACTGGTCTAGTTCAATCAACACTCGATGGGTGATGGTGCCAATTAAATGCCAACATCCTTTACTTCCTAGAAAGTCTTCTGGTACCCATTATGTTGGTGCACATTGTATAAACAACCTAAGACAAGTCATTGACACAGAAAATTAATAGGAACTTTGAGTAAACTGAAAGGTCAAGGACCCTTTTACTCGCCTTGAGGCATATTGAATATAAGGTGGTAGTCCCATATTTGTATAGACCAATCAGCACTCAATGGGCACTGTGATAAATGTATGCTGACCTCCTTTACTTTCCAGATATTTCCTGGTACTTGTTTGTTTTTTGGCTGGGTGGACTGGGACTTCGGGTGAATTAAAAAAACAAAGATAGGAACTGTAGAACATGATTAAACGTACAAAGTGAAGCTGTAGATTGAATTGGAAAAGGACTACAGTAAATAGTATTATCAAGAGATGTGCCCAAATATGCAATTAACGTCAATGTTGCTAATTTGAAGCAAGTTCAGAATAGCAATAATTAGTACGTGTACTTAAACAAGTTACATAATTCAAATACCTTGTGATATGATCACAGAAGATAGCAGGATAGACAGAGAAATCGAAATCAAATGTCAAAATGCAAGTGCTCTTATATATCAACTATCACCCACACTGAAACATCCAAAGCGACAGATAATAAATAACATATTCACACCAACCATATGCTACCAAACCGGTCTCTCTGGCCGAGGGGTTACAATACTTTCTCCGTAATCCCGTTTATCCACGCAGGCTCTCGCAGCGCGCGAGAATTGGTTGCGGTTCTACCCGCGCTCGGGACTTGCGGGATAATGAGCCGGCCGCTCAGAAAGCAATGGCAAACTACTGAGCATAATCTTGCCAAAGAGATCAACAATCAGCTGAAAGATTCTGATGTTGACAGCGATGTTCTGTAAAGGATATGCAAAAAATTTTTATATGCTACCAATGTCAAACTTGGACATTATCCAAATCAAACGCAAATCCAACACATGTGAGATGAGATTCTTGAGGAGAGCTGCCAACTTAACTATCCGAGACCGAATAAGAATGATGCTGTCAGAAAGCCAGTGGGATCTACACCTTGTGCTACATATATTGAAAGACAGAAGACCACATGGTTTGGCCATCTCATTAGAATGCACCACCATCATATACCAGCACTGGCCGTACATCAAAAGAGATCTGCTGCGACAGCTGGAAGACGCCCGACAAGAAAATTGATTGGCGACATCAAAGACATTGTACAATCACACGGACTGATCCAGTGCCACCATTCGGCAGCTCAGCTGGAACGCCAGCTATTTATCTCCCTGACGTTGAACAGCAAAAATTAGAAGATGATGATGTACGTGTATAACATTAGATAGAAGATTTACTAATAAAATAAGTAATAAAATAGGTAAATAACCTCATCTGTAACAGATCTGTGTCATTGGATGTTAGGAATTAACAATTTAGATTTGATGTTTAGTTTAGTTTTAGTTTAGTCGACGGATCAACATCACGGCACACGGGTGTAACCCATAAGTGCTCCGTTCTACTCCTAACTCAAGCCTGAGTCCAGAGATACTCAGTGCACGAACTCCGTAGCACCGGCGAGGATCCTGAAATACTTTGGGTAGACTTTTAACTCGAAATGTTGCCCGGGCAGCTGGATTGTTTACGTGCGCAACAATAGGCTACTCACGGGCGTCCGATCTCACTACCCAGAGATCAGGGAAAATTTTGTTACTAGAAGTCCACGTGAAAATATCCCGGTCCTTACTGGGGCTTGAACCCGGGACTTCCAGCACTAGGGGTGGAAACCATACCTCGATACCACTCAGCTCTCCATTTAGTTCTGAATTTAGTTCTGAATCATAAACAACTGATAACCAGGAGAAGAGGTTGTGTGGCTAAAAGGTTACAATGTCCACCCCAGACTCACAAGGTACCGGGTTGGATCACAGCATAGGGCTGGGGATGTTTCCAAGAACTATTGGCTGGTATCTAATGATATCACGCACACCCCTGGTCTCCTGGGTAGTGACATTGGATACCTAGCCTTCTCGGATAAGGGCGTAAAAATAGGTGGTCCTGCGTAAAAGCTGTGCACATTAAACGTTCCACGGCGTTTGGAAATCGCTAGAAGAGTAGGCGGTAAGTCTGCTGCATGCCAGACATAATCAGGAACAGTAAACCTACCCACAGATACACAGAACCCGTGTCGTTGGGTGGAATCTGTCTAGAGAGGAAGGGAACCTGGAACAAATGCATGCCGAAGTCGAACACATTGATCTCTGTGGCACATAACTAGATGGGACACACTCCCCTTGAAAGAGGAACCAAGAAAATGAAGCCAATGTAGATCGTCACAATGAAGGAAGTCAAATATAATGATGTTTCAGTACCAGTTTCCGTCTTCAGTCTCTCTCCATTAAATGTTTGAACACCGTAGAAATGTATTCGTAGTTTTACACTTTTACACAAGAATGCCGAAAATATAATTTACAGCGAAAAAGAGTAATACAGATCTTTTTTTTTTTTTTTTGGTAGAATTATTTTTATTGTACGTGGACAGTTTCACGCATGCTATATATTCCCTCCTATAGATAACGTGCCGGTCTCTCTGGCTGTGGGGTTACAACACTTTCTCTCTGTAATCCCGTTTATCACGCAGAGTCTCGCAGCGGAGCGAGAACTGAGGTGGTTCGACCCCCGCTCGTGACTTGCGGATACTGAGCCGGCCGCTCAGAAAGCAATGGCAAACTACTGAGCGTAATCTTGCCAAGAGATCAACAGACAGCTGAAAGATGCTGCTGTTGACAGCTAAGTCCTGTAAAAGGATACGCAAAACATAGATAACGTAAAACAAAACAAAAAGAATGCCAGCTCAGTGCACGGATTTCATAGCTCTGAGGGGGTCCACATGTGTGTACACACGAATCACACATGCTATACATATTTTTATAGGTTAAAAGTTAGTTGCATATACCATATAATTACAGGACGTCGCACTCAGCTCCAGCAATATTTTAGCTGTTTGTAATTTAAAGGCAAGTTTACTTTCGGTTGTTTGCTATTGCTTTTTGAACGACCGGCAGGCATACCATTGTATGAATACCAATGCAAGGCGGTCTGCTGCCAAATCGCATGTAGCTGTGTTTCGATTGCTGCATGCGGAAATACCAATCCAATAACGTTCGTAGTTCCGTGGCCACAGAGCCGGCGAAGTTGACTAATTTGAAATTTAGCCTGAGTAACGACTATTGTGATCTGCTAATTTATTTTTGGCCGGCTTCCTGGCCTACATGTTAGTGACTTTTCTCCGTAATCTCGTATACTCTCGTAAGTAACACGACGATGGTGAGAATCAGCAGTGGTTCGAATCGCGTCGGTAACTTACGGGGTATGTGAGCCGGCCGCTCAGAAAGCAATGGCAAACTACTGAGCGTAATCTTGCCAAGAAATCAACAATCAGCTGAAAGATGCTGATGTTGACAGCAATGTCCTGTAAAGGATATGCAAAGAATTTTAATTTAATTTATTTATAATTTTCAACTGATGAGGTGGTTTCATTAGCGTTATGCGCACATGTGAGCCATGGTAGTACAGTGGCTAGCATGCTCACATACCAGCACAGTGGTCAAGCGTTCAAATCCACATTGAATGGAATTTTAAAATTGAAATGGTCCCAGCCTGAAATGGGTACCAGACAATATCCTAGGAAATAACTGGGGCCGGTGTGATAAAGATCCCACCACCCACCGAGTCCTGATTGGTCTATACAAATATGGGATTAGCACCATATGCCCAGTTACCTCGAGGCATGTAAAATAGCCCTTTACTGTTTGTAAACTTGTAATATGTAGATGAATGTGTTTCTCTTCCATTACATAGGTGCCTGCATTAGGATATGAAGGTCTTATTGGAACATACCAGTCTCCCTGGCGAAGATATTAACGACTTTCTTCGTAATCTCGTATATCCACACAAGGAATACAGCTGCACGAGATTCAGCAGCGGATCGCGTCGCGTTGTTACTTACGGGGTGTGTGAGCCGGTCGCTCAGAAAGCAATGGCAAACTACTGAGCGTAAATCTTGCCTAGAACATCAACAAAAGCTGAAAAATGCTGGTGCTGACTGCAACGTCCTGTAAGGGATATTCACATGGGTTTTCAAAGTTTGTTACTCTTATCCGATACACTACCTCAGTATTAGGTAGAAAGTCAGTTTCTTTGTGGTACAAATCCATGCCATCAACACGTGAACCACATCAGGTTTGCATGGGCTAGAGGTGGATCTCATCCCTACGCCCTTGAGGATGTTTTACAAGAGCCCAAAGCATACAAGAAACACTCATCATTGACACCAGGAGGAGGCATTTAATATTATTTTGCCATGCCATGTGAATATATAACAATTGGAGGAGGGCATAGAGAAAGATGGACGGTTTTGCACCATGCTATGCAGCAATGTCAGTACTTTGCAATGTAAATTTTAGAGGAAGACAGAGAGGAAGATACTGGACAATTTTACATCATGATATGGAAAGATGTCAGTATCTTACATGACAATCAGCACTAGAGAATGAGGAGAGATAATATCTGTCATGATAATAAACAAGGCACTTGATAATTATGGTATTAAAATCATTTATCGAAAATGCATTTACAGATTGTCATCTACAGCCTTCTGAAAAAATGAGTCCATATATTGAGTCTAAAGATGTAGTCGAAAACTAAAGAAAGTTAATTTCTGGCAATAGCAAGATACATCCAGCATGCAGCTTGGATAACCAACAACAACAAACAACAATAATCAAAGCACACATTTTATTTATGTTGTTATATTAAAATAAGATAAGAATAAATTCAAATAATGCAATAAAAATACAAATGTTTAAAAAAGACTGTATATATCTAACTGGAGAAAAAAAAGCATTATGGGACATAAGAGTCTGTTTGAAATGAAGCTATATTTCAAGTGCAAAATTAAAGGAAAAACAGTTTTATAGTGTCATATATATTTTCTAACCCACTGCATGCCAAGAAACTGATACATTTGTAAGTGACTGCAATCAGTTGAAATGTATTGGCCCTTTTTATTCTCTACGCTGCTGGTTACAATAAACAAGACATTATTAGGAATAATGACATTAGAAATAACATACGTAATGTGAGCTGCATTGAATTTTTACAGGGACAAGAAATAAAGGATTCAGATATCTTGTAAGAATAAAGCTCAGTCGGCTACTGGCTTGTGATGCAATAAAGGAAGTCTGGCTTTACAGTTAGACTGAGAATCAGATGGATAGATTCCCTAAAACACAAACTTAACAGTCCTGGCTGCATAAGTGACACAAGATCAGAAACTCCAACTCTCCTCTATATTTAATGGCAAATGTGGATACCAATTCACCATCCGTTATTAATAGACTTATTTAATCATATCTGAGTATGTGCTGATGTATCCCATGAGCAAAAATCCTTCAGCTACACAACATGACATTTTGCAGGCCAAATTTTTAAATTCTCGACATGATTGGGAGTTGAACACATGATAATTGGGCTGGCAGCAAGTGTGCTAACCATCATCCTACCATAGTGCCCTATGGTGGGGTGACATATTGGGAAAAAACAACATATCAGTCTTCATACTAAATAATCTGATATGGCATAGCTGAAATAATATGATGTACTCAGAACATTTGAAATAAAGACCCCCAGACCACAATGATAAGATTTAAACATACGGTTTGAAATAAAGTATCTAGACTACAGGCATAAAGAACACACTTGTTGTCTGGAATAAAGATGAACAGACAGATGAGCTAGGAAAGATCAGATGGTAGATTACATTGGTAAACAACAGCAACTGCTGCTACATCACCGTGGCAAATTATTTATATATGGGAGCACATATGTGTGCAAGTGCGTATGCATGCGTGCATGCATGTGTATAAATGACTTGGGAATGTAAGATGGTGGGCGTGGTACTGACCACACTTCAGTGTGAGGTTCAGAAGAGAAAAGTGTCTGGTGTGTGATCCATACATGGTTGTATTTGTGGCGATTTATGCTAGGAGGGTGACCTCTTGCTTTATTTGTGACATGAAGTGCTAACGCTTTTTGAAAAGCACAGTCTTATGATAGTCATATTACATGGCCAAACCATCTGATTTGCCGTTTTCTATTGTAATCTAACACTGATATTGTCCCTACATCATTTCTGAATGTTAGTTAGTTATTTAGGGGACAGATCATCCTCTGTGCACATCGAACCATTCAGTCCATAAGTGCTCGGATCCCCTCATCAATAAATCCCACAGCCTGTAGCGGCATACCACACGAGTTCTGTGTTTATTTATTAACCTTCTTTCGCTTCTTGCATAGTGTTCTTGCTTCACCACACCTCTGTCAATTTGCTGTTCTGGCAGCCTTACCGTGGTTGTAGATTCACAGTCATCACTTGGTTCTCGCAAACATCTTACTTCTCGTAGAGCATTCAGTATATCATCAGCCTGGTAAACTCAAGGATGGTTTCGCTCAGATGCACGAACTCTGTAGCAATGGCCAAAATCTTGAGATACCAATCTGATTGTATCACTCGTTACATTACAAATTCAATTTATGCATTTCA
The DNA here is from genome assembly GCA_963921405.1 of Cepaea hortensis. Taxonomy (NCBI): domain Eukaryota; kingdom Metazoa; phylum Mollusca; class Gastropoda; order Stylommatophora; family Helicidae; genus Cepaea; species Cepaea hortensis. The sequence goes on along the minus strand of OY992882.1, from coordinate 79,916,174 downwards.
TTTCTGTTATTTCAATTGTTCATTTCCTTTCTGTTGTTAACTGTTCTTTTCCTTTCCGCTGTTAGTTTCTAATTCTAACATTGAAAGTGTAATGTTGGCAGGAAGACAGTGTTAAAACGTGCTATTTTACTGCAATGTGTGAGACATCAGTCCAATAATTTGTTGTGCAGTTATTATATTCACTTGTAATGAAAACGGTATCCACCAAATTACTAGGAAAAAGTAACTTATTCGCATGCTCAGGCACAACACGTAATTATGTACATGCCATTAACTCTTAAAGGTCATGATGATTTGGTGCAGGAAATTCTCTCTGAGGTGTAGTCGCGCTACAAGTTTTTGGTTAATTTATTTCCATGGCTCTCAAAAGTATACTGGTATTATAACCAGGAATAAAGGGATGTTTAAAATGTAAAACCAGAGTAAAAGAAATAATATGCTGAGTAGGCGTTATCCCATTTTTGAATACTTGGTCATCCTAAATAATACTGGTTTTTTGGTCTTTAAATGTCACGGCAAATTTACAATGCAGTGTTTGGTCCATGTGTTCCACGAGCAGATGGCATATGAGGGGTAATTTGGTAAATATATCATCCACCATCTTGAATGTGTCAGCTCCTTGTTTTGCAACGAAACATTTCATTTCCCCCACGTAGTAGCTTGAGTGCTGCTGTAACATCACCCTTCACTAATCAACTGCCAAAGAAAACAGAAGAATGTGTTAAACGTTTTGTGCTTGCATGTTGCATTGTGAAAAGAGAATTATTATTTTGTTTAGTTTTCTTTTTTTCTCACACCATGTAGTCACATATTGCATGGTCAAAATATTGTCAATGACTGTAAAATGTATGCTAGAAGGAAATAGATTTTGGTAGCATTGGTTGTGAAGTCCATTTGTATTGACGAAGTAGCACACCACGCATATAAGCACTGGTTTGCATTGTGTTCACTTACTGTAAAGTTGTAAAACATGTTGTCTTTCTACTAACACATATGACTTACAGGCTGTGATACCCTTTTGTCTTTCAACCAACACATCTGACTTTCAAGTTGTGGTACCTGTTGTCTGTAGACCTACACATTTGACTTCCAAGCTGTGATACCTGTGGTCTTTAGACCAACACATTTGACTTCCAAGCTGTGATACCTGTTGTCCTTAGACCAACACACTTTAATTCCACACTGCGAGATGGTTGTGCATCGGCCAGCCCATTTTACGTCTAAGCTGGGATGCATTCTTGTCTCTAAGCCAACATATAGGGTGTATGTTTAATGACAATTGAAAATATTGCAGGTCCAAGTTTTGTATTCACCCTCTGTGGAGTTCATACAACGTAAAAGATAAAAATACAAAACTTGGAACGGCGATATTTTCAAAAACCCCGCAGTCATTAAAAATACACCATGTATAAGAGTTAAATGCATTTGTTAGGACTGGGCTTGCCTTGCCACTCTGATTCTTACTCTTTCACCCAAACTGCCATGTGTTGACCCTAATAAAGGAAATCCCGTTATGCATCATTGACTGCATTCATCATTATTTTTTGTCAATGGACCTGACAGAATTCAATGAGTGTCATCAGTCTTTGTAGCATGTAAAATCAAATGTACACCGGCTCCTTGTTCAACCCAGCCTAAGATGGGTGCCAGGGAATGTTCCAGGAAGTAAAGGCGGCGGGCATGACATTTACTACATCATCCATGACGTGTCAGTTTTGCCGATGCTAATCCTCCATGCCACTTTCTCAGTTCATGCAGCATGATTTTCCCCTGTCTGCCTCTGCCTCTTTTACCACTGATCTTTCCAGTTGTCACGAAGGTGTCCAATGTTTCTTCTCATTACTAAAAGACTGAAGTTTACCTCTGACCTATAATTGTGTATAATAGTATACTCCCATTAACCCCTTCCATACAGATATTGTTAGTTGCACTGACCGCCCAAAGTATTTACAACATTCGTTTCTGGAACATATATTCGTTGCTTCCAAGCACTTCCTAATGTGGACCACTTTTCCTACCTTGGACAGAAAGAGTTAAAAGCTGATATTTCAATGTCTGATCAAATTAACGCTAAACGTGTAGTTGTGTAATTTGATTTCTTATCCATTTTCCATGTAATAACTAGCCTGTGAGCTCTTGTTGCCCATATGCTATGTCGTATTCTGCTGCACTGTTTAACTTGTTGTCGTTCATGAATTGTAATCAGTAGCAGACAAGTTTCAGTACAAGTGTCTTGACATGACTTCTTTGCTTCTTGCTACTAGTAACCATACTAGCAATAACAATCATGTTATGGAACATATCACCACATGAGGTAGAACAGAGAAATTAGCAATCAGCCTTATGTGGGAAGTATAGGTAAGAGAAGCAAAGGAGTACTGAGAGAGAGAGAGAGAGAGAGAGAGAGAGAGAGAGAGAGAGAGAGAGAGAGAGAGAGAGAGAGAGAGAGAGTTATGGGGAAAGTTCACACAGCTGGGCTATAATTATATAAGGAACATCATCTTCATCAATGTATCAGATCATAGAGAGAATTGGAAGGAAATAATACCAATATATATATATATATATATATATATATATATATACACACACACACACACACACACACACACACACACACACACACACACACACACAGAGATAGTGCTCGAATTACGATCACGATCGGTTCAGACAGATGTTATAAATCATAATTTTCGATGTTCATTTTGTGCCATTTGTATCATCTCTACACTATTTTGTTTCTTATTTTTACATCGTAAGTTTAAGAAAAACACTGCATTAACTGCACATGTACAACTGGTTTAATATTTGCAAAAAATACAAAATACAGGTGTGGAAAATACTATAGGAAACATTTTCCCAGTCGCAAAACACATCAAATTGTCATTAACATCAAAATATATAAACATGTACGAAACATTTTATTGGCCACTGGTGCTTGGCTGCAGATCATTAATGTCATCATCTAAGGCAGCAGTTGGGGGTACCGGAGTTGGTTTTTTCATAAACATGATGAGCTTTGTTTGAATTGTATGTTTCTTTTTTTTCATCATAAATTTCACGATACGGACGAAATTATGTATGTTATTTCTTAGAAATTGATGACGCCGGCTATCAGCATAGCATCATGCCTCCCTGTCCTTAGTTAACGACCGCCGATGATTGAAGACAACGCCGTTCGACTGATAATTGAGGCAGAAATAAATGTGAAATCTAATATGGCTAGTGATTGTGGTCGTAAAGTCGAATGGTCGTAAGTCGATCAATACCTGTATATATATATATATATATATATATATATATATATATATATATATATATATATATATATATGTGTGTGTGTGTGTTTGTGTGTGTGTGTGTGCGCACACACACACACACACAAACACACACACACTAGACCAGGCACCCGAAGAAGAATCATCTTCATTCGCACTCAGACCTCTATATTATTGACTAAAATAAGAGCAGTAGGTAGATTCATGTTCGTGATATTCCCATACAGATTTTGATGGAGGGAAGTTGGTTGGGCCAGAGTTATTTACGTTCATCTCTGTCACTTGGGACGGACTGTAGCAGATGCCTGGCTGTCACGGCACTATTTCCACACACACACACACACACACACACACACACACACACACACACACACACGTACGCACGCACGCACGCACGCACACACAGAGAGAGAGAGAGAGAGAGAGAGAGAGAGAGAGAGAGAGAGAGAGAGAGAGGTGATTAACTAATTACTTTATGCTACTTCGTCATCGTGGGTGTCTGTGACTTAGGGATAGTAAACGTAGCTTTATAAACTTGACTTACTGGGTGTAAATTCTGCAATATGCGATTTGGAAGTAGACCGTGTGGAGTTGACTGTCACATTTAGATAAAAAAAGGGCTGGGGTTGATTACGACATACTGTACACGGACGTGCAACTGACTTTTAATTTCTCCATTGTAATGTGTATTTACCTTTGCGCTTGCAGTTGATATATTTTCAGTTTCTTTTTCTGAATAAATTCACCTTGCAGTTAACATATCATGTTCAACAGCAGTAATTAGGGTAAAGTATAGGAGTATGTTTATACGCCTTGAGGTACAATGGGTATACGGTTACAGCCTCATATTTGCATAGACCAGTCAGTGCACTACAAGTGATGTGATCAACATCACACTGTTTAGACATTTGCCTCGATGAAGATGTAGATCACTGTGCCGGCGGCCAATTGTGCTAGCCGTTGTGCTATTGTGGCTCCCAGAATTAATGTAGTGTGTTTCATTCTGTCATCATCAGTGACAAATCCTTTGCTGAACGTTCACTATCAACACAGCCAATCAAAATGTTCCTCGATCTTTTGCCAGTTTGACCACCTTATTCACGCTCGTGCCGACAGTGTCTTCAGTGCCCTGTATTTATCCACCTTTGTGCTGGTAGATCTTTCTTCTAGCTGACATCTGACCATCCCTGAACCGACCTCACAGCTGTCGATCATGGCGGCAAGACACCTAAAACCAATGATACTTTCAGTTCACACTCTGTTGACCGTAAGGCTTGGTTGGTGTGCAGATCAAATTGGACAACATTTTTACTGTTTTTTTTTTTAGTTCACAAAAAGACGTTTATCTTTACTGTCCCAACACACCTCCAATGCCCTCCTATCACGAGGACCATGTCAACTACATATTTGAAGACTGAAACTGAACCTTCACCAACATGAACTGATGAACATTTTCTATTGTCTCACAATTTGTGATATCTCGTATTACTTTTTTCTGCACAAGTGGTGAACAGACTTGGGGTAGAAATCAGCCCTGTACCACTAGCACCAGCACCTCAAACGTACCAAATGTTTCACAGGATACTCTGACAGCTGCTTATTTTTTATGATACAGTGATTCTTCTTCTTTTTCTTCGTTCCTCCCATGAGAGGGGTACCCCACACCACACAGGACAGTGTCGGACTTCAGCATACATTTGTGCAAGATGTGCTTCCTCTAGACAAATTCTACCCCAGGTAAAGGACTCTTATCTATCCGTGGGTAAGTTTTCTTTCCTAACAATTTTCCCAGGGCAGGGGTCTTATGGTATACTATTTAAGAGTTCTAACGGCTATGGAACCTTTAATCAAATAGATCACATTTTAATTAACAACAGAAATGCATCAAACATACAGCAAGTCAGAAGTTATAGAGGAGCTGAGTGCCACAGTGACCACTTCCTCGTTGGAGCAAAATTTAAAATAAAACTTAAGAGAGCTTTCTATACTAAATTACAAAGATTAAACCCAACATATAACAGAGAAAAACTGCAAGACATTACAGTCAAAGAGAAATTTACAGATGAAATAAAATGTAAACTTGAAACTCTGCAAAACCCTTTGGAGGAAAGCATTGACCAAACTTGGTTGAACATCAAGAATACAATTCAGTCTACCGCAGAAGAATGTCTCGGTGTGTTAACCACGCATAGAAAGAACAGATGGTTCAATCAAAAATGTGAAGAAGCAGTCATTAGGAAGAAGAATGCCAGACATGTATGGTTAAATGACATCAATAACATCCAAAAGGAAGAGCATTATAGAAATGAATGTAAAGAGGCTACAAAAATAGTCAGACAGCAGAAGCGAGAATATATGAATAATATAATCAAAGATATGGAAACTAATCACCAGAAAAATGAATCCAGAAAATTTTTTAAAGAACTGAAGTCAATGAAACGAGGGCACCAACAAAACACATATGGTTTAAAAGACAAAAATGGGAATATGATAAATACCAATGAGGAAATGTGCAACACATGGAAAGAATATTTTATTGAATTACTAAATTGTGAAGCTCCAAGTAACATTTTCTCACAGGAAGAGGTTCTAACATGCGAACCACAAATTGAAGAACCTACATTTGAAGAAATCCTATATGTAATCACACGACTTAAAAACAATAAGGCAACTGGGACTGGTGGAATTGCTGCTGAATTTATAAAGGCAGGTGGCCATGCATTACATCAAAAGCTATATGAACTAATAATAAAAATCTGGAGGACAGAAGAATTACCCCATGACTGGAAAGAGTCATTATTGATACCTATCTTTAAGAAAGGAGACAAGTTCCAATGTGGAAATTATAGAGGAATATCACTACTGTCCACAAGCTATAAGATACTATCTGCAGTATTACTAAATAGACTAAAACCATATTCAGAAGACATATTAGGTGACTACCAGGCGGGGTTTAGACAAAACAGATCAACAATAGATCAGATATTTATCTTACGACAAATAGCCGAGAAACATTGGGAATATAAAAGAGATCTCCATAACATTTTTGTGGATTTTAAAAAGGCTTATGATAGTGTCCATAGGAATAGCCTATGGAATGCTATGCAGGAATTTGGAATACCAAGGAAGTTAATCAACATGACCAGACTATGCATGGAAGATACTTATAATATAGTAACATATAAAGGCAGGAAATCAGACCCCTTCCAAATAACATCTGGCTTGAAACAGGGTGATGCACTATCGCCGCTACTCTTCAATCTGGCTCTAGAGAAAGTTGTAAGGAAGGTAAAGGAGGAATGTGATATTGGAGGAACATCCAAGCTGCTTGGTTATGCAGATGATATAGATATTATAGGGCAAAGTGAACAAAAGACATTGGAAATATTGACTCACTTAAAGGGAAAAGCCCAACAGATGGGGCTGGTTATCAACCAAGATAAGACAGAATATATGGTAATTTCAAGAGACGGAATGGCTAGAAACTCTGGCCACATACAAATAGATAATATGACCATTAAAAGAACGGAAACATACAAATACCTGGGTACGATCTTCAACTGCTCCAACATCATAAGGGAAGAAATACAAACTAGAATCAACTCTGGAAATAAGATATACTATGCACTACAACATCTACTAAAATCAAAGGCGCTATCTCGTAACACCAAAATCACAATATACAAAACACTGATCAGACCAGTTGTGCTGTATGGCTCTGAAACCTGGAGTACAACGAAAGGAGACGAAGCCTTGTTACAAACCTTTGAGAACAAAATTTTAAGACGCATCTTTGGACCCATTAGGGATACACAAAGTGGAGAGTGGAAAAGAAGAAGTAACAAAGACATTTATGATCTGTTTAAGTCCCCGCTAATCACTGGTATCATGAAGGCTAATAGACTACAATGGCTGGGGCATATAGAAAGAATGGAAGATAATAGGGAAACAAAACTCGCTTACACTCAGGAAATAAATTACCGTAGACCCCGAGGTAGACCAAGAAGGCGGTGGAGAGATAATACATGTCCAGACCTGCAAGCACTTGGAATCAACGACTGGCAAGAGAAGGTCCACCAGAGAGACGAATGGAGACGGATTGTATTTGCAGCAAAGAACCTCAATGGCTCGGAACGCTGAAGAAGAAGAAGAAGAAGAAGAACGGCTATGGGATTGTTAACGAGCACACATTGCACACGTGTTCTCCAGCTTTTGTCTTTATCTGGGAAGACTAGGTATCCGATTTAATTTTCCAAGAGATCAAGGAAACGTGTGATGTGATAGTTGGTCAACCCCTTTCTCTTACCATGCTCCGCCAATTCTAATATTGTGCAATATGCCTTACTTTAGCTCATGCAAACAGTATGAAGCAAGTACAAAAACATTATAACTTAATACCCAAATTTGCCTGAAGTCAGGTTCTTCCTCTGTCTCCTGCACTCCACTAGCAGAGACATACATGGGATTCATGACAGACAACCCTGGTCTTTCACCCTTTAGAGAAAATATAACAACATACCTTTCTACACAGCTTTTCACATCCACATAACTAAATTAAGAATTAAAGCTAAGATTAATCAAGTGCTGCATATACGTATTACTGTGTAGTGCAAAACACCGACAATCAAAAGACAATGTGAGGAAAAATAAATGTGTAGCTTTCAAAATGTGGTTACATCAATAAATGGGGGGGGGGGGGGGGGGACCGCGGATAATCATAGCAGTAGAAGAAAACAAAAAGAAATATAAAAACTTCGATTGAACACAAACATTACTGAATGAGAAAAGGTCAAACAATTAAAAGACTGCAGCTATATAAAATGAAACAGTTTCTATATCAAAGATGTGATGGATAGGCGGCATGCTGGACGAAATCAACATTATACAGGATTTTTATTTTTATGTTGCATATCCCTTACAGGACGTTGCAGTGAACACCATCATGTTTCAGCTGCTGTTGATGTACTAGGCAAGTTTTTACGTTCATTAGTTTGCCATTGCTTTCTGAACGACCAGCTCACATACCCCTATAAGTTACCAATGCGGCGCGATCCACTGACGAATCTCACAGCTGCTGTTTTCCCCACGTGGCTATACAGAATTACTAACAATGTCGTTAACTCCTTGGCCAGGGAGACAGACTGTATAGGTAAAGTACAGATATAGGGCCCTTTTAAACTCCTTAAAGTGAAATGGGCATTTGGTGCCAGTCTCGTATTTGTCAGCACCCGATGGGTGATGTGGTCAATGTAAAGCCAGTTTCCTTCACTTCCCGGACATTTCTGGCACTCGTTTTAGACTAGGTTGAGTTGAGCTGAGTTGAGTTAAGAACCGACATCACTGCACTCAGGACCTTCCCATACGTGCTCAATCCCCTCGTTCAACAGCCAGCGAAGAGTCATACTACTAATCATTCCCACCGCTATCTGATTAAATGTTCTCCTGGTATTCCCTCTCAGTTTTGGGATTCTTCCAGAACCTCTGCCGATCCCCCGCAATCTCATTCTTTCCGCATATGGGTTCTCAATCTGTTCCTCCGCCTTCTCCATCTGGTCCCACAAACGCACGACCACCTCCCCCTTGTCCATAGGCAAGATGTTTTAGGCTAGGTTGAACTAGTAGCCCAGGTCAATTAATTAAATTCTGGCTCAATTAGGATTTGAACACATGCCATGAAGTATGATTCACTTGTTGTCCCGGGCTTGTAACATGGATGCCAGATATTGTTTTCTGGGAAGGAAAAGCAGTGAGTGATGGGACTAGTCACACGACTTTAAAATACAGTGACATAATGCAAGTGTAAGCTTATACCTGTACACACCAATGGTTCTATGTCCGTGGGATTACATTATGTGCACTGCTGTAATATTTTAAAATGAAAGCAAGTGTATCTTAGGCTTGTCACTAAACATTATACTAACTTCTCTTGCACTTTGACCAATAGGCAAACAGATGTGTACAAAGAGGCAGGCAGGCACTCACACACACGCACATACACACACACGGGGAGAGAGATCGAGTGAGAGAGAGGTGTAGGGGGGGGGGTGGAGGAGAGAGAACAAACGAACTAACTATTTTCAAAAGACAGCAATTAGGTCCATATTAAATTCGACCCTTCCAATCAACCATCTATAACATCAGTTATATGGTATTTATTATGTACGTTACATTGACACAGAAAACACAAAAAGATGGCCATATGAATGCTATTAGAATAAAAGCAGATGCATCATATCTAATTAACACTAGTAGTATTAAAATACTAGAAGCAATGAGAGTATGCTTTAATATAGTGACATTAATAATATCATTTTTATTAAAAAGAAAACAAGTTGTATCACACACTAAATCGTTATCTCAAAACATTACTTTTAATACTGGAGTACCTCATGTGCCTATACTTGGCCTCCTCTTATTTGCATGTAATGTAAATGACCTTCTCTTATATCTTTTGTCGTCCTGCGATCTATTTGCAGACGACTGCAGAGTATATACATACGCTAGGGACTGTGATGTGCTAGAATCGTCCTTGCAACAGGAATTAAATAGTGTAGTTAACTGGAGTTATGCAAACCGTAAGCAAATTAAGATTCCTAAAACTAAATCTATGTTAACAGCAACCAGACAAAGATTTCACACCCTGAACTCTCAGAGAACTCTTCAGCCGCACATTGGTAGCAACCCTGTAGAAAGTGTAACCGAACATAAAGCACTGGGTCTTATCATTGATGAAAATCTAACCTTTAATTCCCATGTTAAAGCTCTCGATAAACAAATAGCCAAATAATGTATACCGGCTTGTCAAAACTAAACATATACTTGATGAAAAACAAGAAATACATTCTACACTTCCCTCATACAATTACGTATTGACTAGTGCTTCACAATCTGGGATGGGTGCTCCAAATCAATAAAACAACGCCTTTATTCACTACAGAAAAGTGCAGTGCGTTTAATTAATGGTAAAACGCTTACCGACAATTCTAACCTACATGAACGTCTTCAGTTACTACCACTCCACAAACGCTTCCTTTTTAATAAGGTCAAACTAATGCACAAAATCATATTTCAAAATGCACCACGCAGCTACCTGTGGCCATTGTTTAAATATAACGCAAGACATAGCGAACGACTAAACATACTTCAAGTCCCTAAACCTAGAATACACTTATGCAAAACAAGCTTAGCGTACTCTGCCGCTCAGTTGTGGAACAATCTGCCACAAGAAATCAAAGACACCGCCAATCCCTATACATACAGTAGCTACCTGTTTAAACACTATCCCAGTACAGACTGCATGCCTCCCTAATAACAGAAAAAATTAAAACTAATAAACATGATCTAAAATGACAACTAGTATAATACACATCCCCATATGTATGGTATAATGGCCATGTTAAAAATTGTTTTAGTGAGTCATGTATTATTGATTATTTTCCATGCCTTATAATGCATATTGTTTTGTTGTTGTCTAAGATTAGCTAGCTTCGTAAGTGATGCATGAATGACATAATATATGAGAAGAAAGAGATGATACGGGTAGAATGTCAAACGGGCCTGCGTGCCCAATTCTTAACCATTTGAAAAAAATAATGTTCGTTCGTTCGTTCGTTCATTAGTATTATACCAGCATCCATTGTATATTGTATTTGAGAGAGAGAGAGAGAGAGAGAGAGAGAGAGAGAGAGACAAAGAGAGAGAGACAAAGAGAGAGAGAGAGAGAGAGAGAGAGAGAGAGAGAGAGAGAGAGAGAGAGAGAGTCATGTATTGTCTACTAACAGATGGTCTAAAGAATTTATAAGGTTTCGTGTTGTATTCAAACCATATTTACTGCAAGTATTTCTTAAATGCAAGGAAATCTCATTGAAAATGCAATGTTATAGTTCTATAGCCCACGAAGATATTTTATAAAGCAAACTTTGATTTACTCAGAAGCAGCAGGACATGCTACATGATAGTTGTACTTCTTGGAGTCAAGATATCCATTCAGACCGTACAACAGAAGCCATCAATAGTCAATACTGTCATTTCCAGGGCCTAAGCCAGAATGAATTATCTAGAGATTTGACATTTAAAAGACACATTTATCTCAAAGTACCTTACCTGAAACTTATCAAGAAACCATGTCTTCATTCCTCTGTAAGTTGATTATGGCAACCGATGTGGCATGTATTAAAAATAACGGGGGTGGGGGGAGAGTGGGTAAGGAAAACGAATGTTACATGTTCATGTTTTATTTCATAACTACTTACTTTTCAGAGATGTGTGTGTCTGTGTGTGTTTAAATTTTATCATTTGCAAGGTATATAATTTAACAGACTTCTGTTTCCCTGCTTGCCTCAACAACGCCAAGATAAAAAAGGGTACAAAAAGGCGATATGCGAGGGAGCTTCAAATGGAGATGTGTGTGTGTGGGTGTGTGTGGGTGTGGGTATTGTGGGTGTGTGTGGGTATGTGTGGGTGGGTGTGGGTGTGCGTGAGTGTGGTGAGTGTGGGTGTGCGTGGATGAGTGTGAGTGGGTGTGTGTGGATGGGTGTGAGTGGGTGTGTGTGGAGGTGTCGGGGGTTGTGTGTGTGTGTGGGTGTGTGTAGGTGTGTGGGTGTGTGTAGGTGTGTGGGTGTGTATGTGTGTGTGTGTGTGTGTGTGTGTGTGTGTGTGTGTGTGTGTGAATATATTCTGAAAAAGAAAAGGACGTATGTATAATTTTTCGATGTAGTAACTACTGCGTTCAATGCAAGTCCCCCAGCGCCTATAAAGTGCTTGGACACCTGCAGAAAGAGGGTTCTCGGGATCAGTACTCTGTGCGTCTGATCCGGCCGTGAACAGTCTCTCACAGAAGTCACACGTTTTGAAACTTCTTACTCCCCTCATACACTTGCTGGGCTGACAGGCATGCATCCTGATACTGGCTCTTCATTCACTGCTGAATTTCTATACGTTTCACCCCTTCACTGATCAAAAACGGATACCAGAGAGCGGCTCCTCTTTGGTTTTACCAGTCTTACATTACACTGGGTTTTATCCTATATCGCTCGGACTCTTTCCGCAGGGCGACCTGCCGAAAGTGTCGCACAAAGCACGAACTCCATAGCTCCAGCGATGATCCTCAGGAGTCTCCGAGAAAAATGCACTCGTGAACCGAAAGATGTAGCCCAGAATCGAACCGACAACCTTCGGAGCGCGAGGCAGACGGCTTGATCACCTCGCCACGAAGACTCCCTGCTCCTCTTTGTGCAAGTCAAAAGTGGGGCAGCAATATTTACATTGTCCTTATGGCGTCACCGTGCTCGTCTGCACCGTGATGTCACATGCTTAACACTCTAGACATCTTTATAAGCACTTTCGTAGTAAGTCAAGGAAAGAAAAGTAAGTAAATGGCATATAGTAAATGAAGTAAATAAAGAACATATAGTAAGTAAAGTAAGTAAAGGGCATATAATAAGTAAAGTCAGTAAAGTATATATAGTAAGAAAAGTAAGAAAAGGACATACAGTAAGTGAAGTAAGTAAAGGACATATAGTAAGTAAAGTAAGTAAAGGACATATAGTAAGTAGAGTAAGTAAAGGACATATAGTAAGTAAAGTAAGTAAAGTACATTTAGTAAGTAATGTAAGTAAAAAAAAGTCGCTTAAAAGTCGACAGGGTCGACTTCATTGCACCGGGATTTTATCCCATATGGCTCGGTCTCTTTCCGCAGTACGGAAAGCGTCGCACAAAGCACGAACTCCGTAGCTTTTAGCGACGACCCATGGGAGTCTCCGAAACATTTAACTCGTAAACCGAAGGACGCGGCCCGGAATCGAACCCACAACCTTCGGCTCACGAGTCAAACGTCAGCGAAGGGTAATACTACTAATCGTTCCCACCGCTATCCGATTGAAAGTTCTCCTTGTCTTCCTTCTAAGTTTTGAGATTATTTTCCGAACTTCTGCCGACCCCCCACAATATAATACGGGTTCTCAATCTGTTACCTGTCTTCTCCACCTGGTCCCCCATGCGCTCGAGCACCTCTCCCTTGCCATAGGTAATCCACCACAAAGAGGTGTATTCCTTGCCAGCCTATCAGCCTGTTTATTCCCCGGCACTCCCGCATGGTCAGGGAAAAATTCCATACAATTAACAGTCTTTGACCTCAGAGAGAAGCGGCTGGCCGAGTGGCTAGAATGCCGGATTCTCCTTAAGGAGACCCGTGTTTGAATCCTCGGTAAGGTGTGGAGTTTTTTTTTCTCTGTCGGGGGCAAAAAGAAAACTGCACTAGCCAGACGGCCTTAATTCCTCAGGTTCAAGACACCCCCCCCCCCCGCCCCACCATACACAGCAAGGTACTATGTTGCCAGTAAATGACAGTTGTTTTTTTCCCCTCTGAAGCGAGGAGGACCATTCCATACGAAACTATCCTTTCTCCACCATACTTAGAATACATATTGAGTCCGTAATGAATACAATGTGTGGTGCAGTGGCCTTCTCTAACCAACGGAATGCCGCTGTTACTGCTTCCACCTCCATTCTCATGCTGGAGGTCGTATTCTCATATGCCAGACTCTCCTTTTTCAAGCATCGTCCATTAGCCTTCTCGATAAAACCCCAACCACTAAGTCTGTTTCTCATCCCTGACCCATCGGTGTAGATCACTGTCACCTTGATGTGTGTTAGTTTCTTGATCAGTTGTTGCACCTCAATCTCTGTGCGGTTTGCTGCCCATTCTCTGCACTCCGGGCAGCAGAGGCAAAAAAAGATGAAGTAAAGTAAGTAAAGGCCATATTTTAGGTAAAGTAAGGAACATATAGTACGTAAAGAAAAGGATCCCTTTAGCAACATAGAGCGCACTGGGCAAAAGGTACTAAATCCATGTCTTATAGATCATTGGGCAGTCTGTGAGTGATTAGTTCACGCCGACCACTTTCTCTTCACGAGACATTTACTTGCGTGCATTTTACGCCAGTTCATCCTGACAGTCCAGGTCAATGGAAAAAATCGAATCTGCTACTATGTGGATCCAATCCACGACAGCCGGGTGGGCGGCTGAACGGCGAGCCACTAAGCCACCGTAGCTCAGAGCATCTCACATATTGCCTCAGTGATGCTGTTTATCTATCGATTGTAGGGACAATATTTTTCTTCTTCTTCCTTTTCTTCTTCTTCTTTTTCTTCTTCTTCGTCTTGTTTCTCTACTTTGACTTCTAATATTTTGTCACCTTCTTTGTCTCTATTTTTCTACTTCCTCAGTTAAATAGTATTGTTAAATTACATTGGTTGAGTGTGAGGAAACACAATAATACCATTGTCATCGAGGCCCGTAAATAATAGCATAATAAATGAGTTAAAATGATAACTAAGAAGCAGTAAGTGTCGTGGAGAAGTTCTAACCTTCTATTTTTCAAAATGACCACCACAGATGCAGCAACGACTAGACAGACACAAGTTGTCATTAATCCAGGGAACCAGACTGTGGTAGAAGAATTCTGTCAAAGAAAACCCACGCACATATTGTTCTTTGCTTGCTAACACATAAATACATTCATGTCTGTATTTATGCTTTAGTAATAAACAGAGGGGACTGGCGTTCAATCACAAATGCATACACATTTTAAAAAAAATAATCAGGTTCCAATCAAGACCTAGAGGGCAAAAGAAACAGAGGGAGACAAAAAAGCACTCGAAGAAGGGAATTAGAGACAGAGATGAATCATTTGTGGAGGACATGGGCTGAGCTGCATGAGATGGTTGAGGGTGCATGCTCAAATTAGGGATACATGTCAGGAGAAAGAGAGAGAGAGAGAGAGAGAGAGAGAGAGAGAGAGAGAGAGAGAGAGAGAGAGAGAGAGAGAGAGAGAGAGAGAGAGAGAGAGAGAGAGAGAGAGAGAGAGAGAGACAGAGACAGAGAGACAGACAGACAGAGACAGAGAGACAAACAGACAGACAGACAGCCAGACAGACAGGCAGGCAGGCAGGCAGGCAGGCAGACAGGCAGGCAGGCAGGCAGGCAGGCAGACAGACGGACGGACGGACGGACTGAAGGACGAACGGACGGACAGACAGTAAGCAAAATGGTAACCAGGCATTTTTCTAGTAAGGGATGGAATGTCTACTCTGCTGAGACGGAACATTATTACCTGTTTTTCACGATGAATATAGCTGTGAATGTCTCTGTAGTGGGCTTCCTTCATAACGGTCAAGATGTTGGTCCTCTTTTCATTGAAGTTTATAGAATTAATCGTATGTTCGTGTGTTGTCCCCTCATTTGACAACGTGTTTCTTCTCACGTTTCTTGTTATGCCACAATATGTCAGTTCCCACCACAATATTACTCTTCGGTTGGTATTCAGTGCATCTAGAGCTTTTTTTTTTAATTGCCAGTTGTTTGTCACCGTTGAGGGCTTATGGAAATGACAATTCATCACTGTGGAATACAAACTGCTGCTATTGACAAGTTGTATTGTTTGTGCCGATGCAATTCTTCTTCTGAATAGTTGGAGCAAAAACATCCCAGTAAGTGTGCACGTGGATTAATGTCTGCGATCTGCCCAGACCTTTATCTGTGTCGCTCGATTCCAGTAGGTTGATGACTGCTCTCGGTTGCATAAAATTCAATCCATCATTTCTCCAATAGTCATCCTCCTCTTTCAACACATGGTCCTCACATTTTTGTCCACTAACTTTTATCAATATTTAATAGCGCGGACTGGGTTAGTATCTTGACGTCAGACAATTTGAATATAGTATTGTCAGCTGCCACCTGTCGTTTAATTTTAGCCCACACAAGTTCTATAGGGTTAAAATGAGAATGGTATGGTGTAAGTTTCAAGCACCCATGACGATGCTCTTCTATCAACTTGTCGATTTGATATTTCTTGCTTTTTGGCGTCTGTTTTACAAGGGACAACAATTCTAGCTAGAAATACGTTTCTGGAAATGTTTTCCATTCGGAGCCATATCTTTATTGCTCCCTTAGCGTTCGATGCTGTAGGTATTTTGTCTTCTTGGGCAACAACATTGATATCATGCGTTGCCCATAATTGGACCATGCGTTGCCCATAATTGGACACGACGGTCTATCTAGGGATGGAAGCACTGTATTCTCGAGCCAATCTCTAAATACATTACCATTTATATTTTTATGATATTCCCTATTGTCTGTATGCTTTTATACGAACGCGAGTCCAGCATTTTGTAGTAAGCCATTATGCCTATTACAAGCATGGGCCATGACCAAATGCTGTCCTATACTACTGGGCACATATCGCTTTATCTTTCCATCAACTGATTGCCATTCCTTATCACTTGTGTGGTGCGCTTTGATCCACGTTTCATCCAAATACACTATGCCATAATTTTTTTGCGCATTTCCCTTATTTTACGTAGGTATCTGCTTCTCATGGCTCCTAAATGTGGTTGCTCGCAAAAGATATTTCTACCTCCCTTGTACTTTCTAAAAGTGAAGCCTAATGTCCTTATAATTTTCCACAAAGTTGTTTTGAGTATCTCTATGTTATTGTTCTTTCTCAACCAAACCCTAAGTTTTCTTACAGTCACTGTTTCTTTGGTATCCAGCATTTTTATAATAGCTCGCCTTATGATATCGTTGTCAAACCTGCCTACAATAGCCTTTCTACCTACCGTTTGGTTATTGCGTGGTGGTTTATTTCCAGATTCTTGCATCCATCGACAAAATGACCGTTTACTCAAACCTAATGCATGTGCTGTTTTTTCTTTCTTTTCGGAATAAGTAATAGTATGAAGCAGTTTCCTGCGATCAGCTTCTTGACAAAAATTATGTGTACAACTTCATAGCGATGCTTTGAAGTGTACACAATTTCAAATTCAATCACATTGAACAATATTCACACATCCCAATGTTAGCGATAAGTGGCAAGATTTAAAAAAAAAATCAGGTTTCATGAAAGAACCCACATTGACGACACCTCTGAACACTCCCAGTTTAACCAGCGCGGGATTCTTGCCATAAGGCCAATCCCGTGAATCACGGAGGATATTCAACATTCAACGCTGATTTTTTGACTGAAGGTGTAATACATTAAAAAATATGGACTTAATGTCTGATCCGTAAATTATATACCGCATATAAACAAACATTGAAATCTGCTGTACTATCTCCAGAAGAAATTTTGTTTGTTTGTTGGGTAGACATCATTATAAGGTTATATGCTAAATCTCATCATTTTCCCTCAGTTGGTTATTGAGATATGGATTTTTATATGGAGGCAACCAAATGTGAATGCACTATAATTATCACCACAAACGAGCTACAAGCAACAACGTTCCAGGCCATAATGAACATGGCGCATACAAACATCTCTCTATCTATGGAACACGAACACAACAAAGCGCTGCCGTTCCTGGATAACCTATAGAGACGTAGAGCAGACGGCACAATCAAAGATAGGTGTACCACAAAGAAACATGGACTGGTCAATACTTAAATTTTCATAGTTTCGCACCTGTCCAGTACAAACGGGGCTTAGTAAGGACCCTGTTTGACAGTGCTAGGACGATATGCACCCAGGACACACTGACAGAGGAAATTGAAACTCTGAAGAAGGTCTTACACCTGAATTGAGTACTCCACAGGATATATAAAGCGCCACTGCCAACAGCCGAAACCAAAACCGGACGTAACTACAGTCCCTAAGCTCAAGGTATTTATCCAGCTAACACTTTGAGGGGATGAGGTAATGCAACGTCTACAGCACCGGCTCATTACAGCAGTCGGCTGAACATTCTGTGTTGCAACTCCAGTTATTAGGTACAGAACCACACCTATTCCCAACCCAGCAGTAAAAGAATCTACCCCTCTGTACTCCAAATCCAATTGTATTTACCAATTCACATGCAGGTGCGAGTCTACCTACATCGGCAGAACAGAACGGCAATTACACAGCAGGGTTGTTGAACACATACCCAGCTGGATCGACAAGACACTACACACAGGCGATGGGATCATGGGAAGGCTGACACACCATAATTACACAACTCCAGCGTCGTCCATTGCACGTCATGTCTTGGAAACCGGTCATATAATTGATAGAGACAGCGCTTTTTGTGTGTTGTTTCATACACAAAATACTTGTTTGTTAAAGTTTGCAGAAGCCATAATGATTAATCCATAAAAGGCCAATTTTGACATTCTTAAACTATGCCTTTTGACTGATAATATGCCTCACTAACGTACACAATGATAGGTGTCAAGCTTAGGCATGTCTTTCTTGAAAAAACAACAACACATACATAGATCTATTGTACGGGAATGTGAGGCAATGAACGAGTAGATCGTTTGGCTACAAGACAACCGGCACTTGGAGACACTGACTATGGCCAAGTTAGTTGCATATTCTTTACAGAACATAGCAGGCAACTCCAGCATTTTTTTCCGGGCAAGTTTACGCTCAATAGTTTGCCATTGCTTTCTGAACGCAGGGTGGTCTGCTTCCATATCTCCAGCAGCTGTGTTTCGAGCGCAGTATGCGGGTTTACGAATTGCATTCGTAACTCCTTCGCCACAGAAACGGTTGCAACGAAGAGATGCTTAAAGGGACGACTATGGGATGATCAAAGCCAGTACGTTGCTGGAATGATCAACACCCACTCTTACAATGATATTTGCTGACAGATGGAGCTGTATAGCTTTTCCCGGAGTTTCTGACGTCGATTTTGTATTATCAAACAACTAAAACAAAGCCTGCTGTTCTATGCCTGATGATAAGAACTGAATTTAATTGTATTATTTAATTTTGATAAGAACTGAATTTCAAATGCATTATTTAATTGGCGAAGGTAGCCTTTTGCAAGATGAAAAACATACTGACCGATAAAAAGATACCAATTGAAACGAGAAAAAGAGTGTTGAGGTGTTACATACAACCTAAGCTTTTGTATAGATGTGAAGCATGGACAATAAGCAGTCAGGCTGAAAAACAGCTGATGGCTGTGGAAATGTGGTTTCTGAGGAAAATTCAAAGAATACCATGGACAGACAGAAAAACCAATGGGCAAGTCCTTCAAGAAACAAATGAAGATCCTAAACTGATTAGAGTCATTAGATGTAGACAGTCAACATTTTTTGGGCATGTTATGAGAAGAAATGACTTGGAGAACTTCGTGACAACTGGCAAGATCGAAGGGAAGAGACCAAAGGGAAGACCGAGAAGTAAATATCTGAACGGCTTGGCCACATGGCATGGTCGAGACAGGAACACGGAGCTGATCCACGACTATGGTGATCGAGTGAGATGGGAGAACATGACCGCCCACGCTTACCGGCATGGCACATGATGGATGGATGCATTATTTAATTACACCGCAACTAATTTGATTAGATCAGGCTTTTAATTATACATAAATACAACACTCACATAGTTGCTGTAATTGGTTGACACTTTTAATTAAGATGCCTATTGTGTATCGTTGGGTACCAACATACAATTTTATTCTTTAGAAACGCATGCATAATAACATACCAGATGTGCAGATGAGAAGGCTACTTTTTTGCTTGACAGCATCCAGGAAGAGAGGGCAGTGTAAATAGTCTTGGACTTTGTGAGATTCTCTATTGAGGACGGCACTAATCTCTTGGTCTGAGAGTTTTTTGCCATCGATAGTCACAGTAGGGTAGATGGATGTGGCTGTCTGTCTGTGCATATAACAAACAGAATAAGAAACATGTTAATGAAAATATGGAAACTAAATATGGCAACAATTAATAACCAGATATAACGAATATTTGGTATAGGACTGTAGTTTCTAACATGTTTTTTTTTAGCTGGATGACCTGCCGAAAGCATCACACAAAACACGAACTCCGTAGCTCCGGCGACGACCCCTAGGAGTCTCCGAGAAAAATGCACCCGTGAACCGAAAGACATAGCCCGGAATCGAACCCACAACCTTCGGAAGTCTATGTCTACTACCGCAATAGTCTAACATCTTCTTCCAAGTCCTTATTGTGACGTACCATCATTCATTTTAAATTATTATCTTATGTTTGAATGTTTGATTTCCAACCTTCCTTAGATTATGGTTTTCATCTGGGTAGTTTATGTGTCAATAATATTTTATTCGATTAATATTGATTCCGCCGGCTTCCTGGCTTAGAGGTTAGCGACCTTTCTCCGTAATCTCGTATACTCACGTAAGTAACGTGATCGACGGTGAGAATCAGCAGTGGTTCGAATCGGGTCGGTAATTTACGGGGTATGTGAGCCGGCCGCTCAGAAAGCAATGGTAAACTACTGAGCGTAATCTTGCCAAGAAATCAACAGACAGCTGAAAGATGCTGATGTTGACAGCGATCTCTTGTAAAGGATATGCAAAACATTTTAATATTGATTCCGTTAACTACTTTAGTTTTTTATTTTCTAGTTTGTCTAGAACAGTGGTAATATGTGATTATGCTAGCTCACATTTGTTATTAATAATAAATACCTTCAAGAATTAAAATTTAAAAAGTCTCATAGCAGTTCTTTATATTCACATCAGCATGATAATATGACCCTAACAATTCTAGCATGCACACATTTATACAACCATATAAACCATGTTGACATTAGAGAGTTGATTTTTTGCAGATAATGATGCAATTACGCCCCACTCTAAGAAATAATTACAACGTCCACTATCTGCATTCTACAATGCTTGTTATGAATTTGGTTTAACAATTAGAAAAAAAAACAAAAACAAAAAACAAGACATCGTTTATGACACAATGTGCAAATGGGGTGCCATCAATCTTTATTTATAATGCAGAGCTGGAGATGTAGAACAATTTACATATTTAGGATCATAGTTAATAAAATATCCCAAGATCAGGAGATCAACATCAGGATTGGTAAGTCAGCAACAACAATGAACAGGTTAACAAAGAGTCTGAGAGAATAGGAAGCTTAGTGAGAAAAATAAAAGTGCTTGTCTGTCAAGCCTGTGTCCTCAGTACTCATCTGTGCGCCATTGAAGCCTTGTTAACTTACTCACACCAAGAGAAACGTTTAAACAGTTTTCATATGCAATGTTTGCGAGGAATACTTGATATTAGTGGCACGACAAAATCACAAATACTGAAGTATTGGAATTATCGGGTTCTGTGAATGGTTTGTTCTATGCCCAGTATTCGTAGACTTAGATGAATAGGACACATTAGGACAGTGGTTCTCAACCTTTTTTGGCCCGTGACCTCCTTCACCATATTTTCAGAACGTCATCCCCCCCCCCCCCTTTCGTATTCCCTACCTAAAATCCCCCCTCCCGCCATTACACAATATACGTAATAATGGAAGCACATACTAAAACAAGTCTAGACGTCCACATAAAACGTGATTTGTGGGTCTACTTACTTTATAAAATGAATTTTAGAAGGGTGAGACTACAGAACCGTAAAGTATGAAGGGAAAAACAAGACCAAGTAATCGGTTCTTGCATTAACGCGCTCTTGAAATAATCTTCACCCCCCCCCCCCCCGCCCCTGGAAACCCCAAAATTTCCCCCGGGGAGGGGTGGGGGGAGAATTCCCCATCGGTTGAGAACCACTGCATTAGGATATTAGACGACGGTGAATACCATAGGACATCTTTTTGGTGAATTACAGATAGGAAAAGATCACGGGGTCAACCTCTACTACACTACATATTTGTTTGGAGCCGGCATTTAAATTGGCCTTGGGTGCAAGTCACCGCTTATCGTGTTGCATGGAGGCCAAAGATCAGAATTGGAATAAAGACAAAGGAGAAATAATTGCAGATAGGTCACACACAAATCGATTGTGAGACGTCAGATGGTCCGTGATGGTGGAATTGACCATATGTTCACACGCATCCATTGTGGACGAACATTTATCGCTCGATTTGATTGATTGATTGATTGATTTAGAAATCGACATCACAGCATTTGGGACATTCCTATAAGCGCTCCGTCCCCATCCTCGATTTAGTTTTATCAACCACATTCACTACCACCATGGGTTTTATTTCATACGCCTTTTGTTAGCACAATGTAGAAAATATCGTCTATCAAGACGGCAAGGTGTCACTTCTTAGATCTCTGGAATATCTTCTTTCTATTTACTTTCCCTGTACTTGTTAGTTCGGGGGGGGGGGGGACTATTTCTCTTTCTTTTCTACGTTTTACTGCACTTCTCTTTGGCCCGAACGCTGCGCTCTCTTCCTCCACAGCATCGTATGTCCCCTTCTTCACTAGTAATAGCTGAAATAATAGCACTAATTACACATGTCAACTAATTAGTGTGTACTATACACACAAGAAAGACATACATTTGTGGTTCATAGATTATACTAAGGCATTTGATAAAGTAAAACATGAACTGATTAAAATGTTGGAAGATATTAACATTGATGGGAAAGATCTCAGAGTAATAAAAAATATTTACTGGAACCAAACAGCAGCAATTAAAATGGGAAATAAAGAAGGAAATTATGAGCACATAAAGTTGGGAGTAAGACAAGGATGTGTTTTGTCACCGGATCTCTTCTCCCTCTATAGCGAAGTAATAATGAGAGAGATAAAAGAAAAGCCAGGAATAATATTTGGAGGTTATATAAATAATATACGCTATGCAGATGACGCAGTATCTACAGCAA
This sequence comes from Cepaea hortensis, assembly GCA_963921405.1. NCBI lineage: Eukaryota > Metazoa > Mollusca > Gastropoda > Stylommatophora > Helicidae > Cepaea > Cepaea hortensis. The sequence goes on along the minus strand of OY992882.1, from coordinate 79,893,289 downwards.
TTGTTGGACATTGTAGTAACAGAGAGTGCAAAGAAGGGACTCTCCTTAAATATCAAGAAAACAGTAACAATGGTGATATCAAAGAAACAGGTGACACCCAAATGTGAAATATAGACAGAAGGGAAAATTATTCACCAATTGGATAGTTTTAAATATCTAGGGACATTTATAACATCAGATGGAAGATGCACAACAGAGATCAAGAGCAGAAAAGGGCAAGCAAAGGCTACATTTCAGAAAATGAAGAATATCTTATGCAATAAGTCACTATAATTGAATGTAAGAAAGAGAGTGCTGAAGAGCTATATAGAACCTGTTTTGCTGTATGGCTGTGAATCTTGGAATATAAATGAACAAATTAGGAAGAGATTGGAAGCAACAGAGATGTGGTTCCTAATACGAATGTTGCGAATTCTTTGGACTGCCAAAGTAACTAACAACCAATGCCTTAAAGAGGCTAACGAAACTAGAACACTATATACAACAATAAGAAAGAGACAAACAGCTTTTATTTTGGTCATGTGATGAGAAGAGAGGCGCTGGAGAACAGCGTGACAACTGGGAAGATCGAGGGGAAGAGAGGCAGAGACAGACCACGAGAAATGATGCTGGATGGACTGCGACGGTGGCATGGAGGAATATCAACGGCATAGTTGATCCAGAAAACCAAAGACCAAGATCTGTGGAGAGTCATGAACGCCTACGCCAGTCGGCACGGCACTTGATGATGATGATGACTATATACAGACTCACGCACACACACGCACGCATGCACGCACGCACGCACGCACACACACACACACACACACACACACACACACACACACACACAATAGGCATTAGCCAAATATTTAATAGAAAATACTGTCCAAAACATCACGGCTGATTGTTGTCGTTGACGAATGCAAACATCATCTTGCTTGAAGTAACCCGACTTATGTTCTAAAGTATTATTTCATTGCTAAAGTAATCCAGCTTATATAGTAAATAATTATTTTAATATCCCAATTACCCTATTTAAGTTGTAAACAGTTATTTCATTACCGCAGCAGTGGGCGCTATGACAAGCGATTGAGGCACTTATGAAGAAACTCGCGTGCAATGAAAGTGATCTTTATTCGAAGGAGAAAAAAGCTAAACAATGAGTTAACTATTAGTCAACAATCAACATATGAACAACATTTGTGTTACAAGATTACCCGTCCTTGAAAGTTTCTGCCTGCGATTTGTGACTGATTGTCAGTTCCTTCCCTTCAAACAAGTGGCTGTCCAGGAACATTTGCTTCAGACCTTTGTTGACAGTCCATTCCATATTGGGTTCGATTGTACATGCCAGGTAGAATGGTATTGATATATCTGGCAATTAAACACAAGATTTGTCAGTTTAGTCGGTTAGTGTGGCTTCATGGCAGAGTGATTAACACATGTGGATAAAGCTCTATGAAATGAGATACATATTATAACGCAGAAAAAGTTGTATTTTCATTCTTATGAGCCTTTGCGTCGTTTATCTTACATTCTGTGAATTACATAATTTTGATTTCCTAGACATCTGTAAATAAGATCGTCTTAAATTTCCGTCGTGGTCAGTGACGTCGTGATCAGTGAGCCTTGCCATTGTCTCCATAAAGAGATTGACCATGACATTGTTCCCATGAGGCTGAGGAGTTGGTTGTGATATCCTTGAGGCTGTCCCTGCCTAGGGATAGACAATCCAGACAGACCAACATATGCTCTATAAAGATATCCTTTAGATTAGTGAAGGAAAGGAAGAGCGTTACTTCTCTTTTGATAGCAGAAAGGTAAAGATTGTGTGGACATGTTATCAGGAGAAATAAGCTCCAAAAGTTATTAAAGGTAGGTATACTTGATAGAAAAAATCAAGCAGAAAGGCAAAACGATAGGTACCCACATGGCTTGGTCACGTGGCATAATCGGGAAGAGACGAGAACACAAACCTGATCCAAGACGCTGATTATTCTTATGGATAGCGAACAATGACCGCCAATGCTTACTGGCATGGCACATGGAGATGAGTATACTCACAATCTCCCCACATTGGCACACAGAGATGATAATACTCACAATCTCCCCACATGTGAAGTTGTAAGACCTTGGTAATGGTCATCAACAGATTCATTGCCAAACACACAGTTGGTTTGGACCAAACAAAAATTGATAACGGAACATGGGAAGTAGGGGTGTGTCACAGTTAGGACTTACAAGTTGTACGTATGGTATATTTGTTTTATTATACATCAAATTAAACGAGGTTGCTTTATGAAAGCTCCTGTAAATAAGCGAAAAATTGTGATTATTGGTGATACAGCTCAAGCCTAAATGATTGCTCTTTTACAATCAAAGAGAGTTTATTACAACATTTATCGAGAAAAATAAAACCTCAATAAAATTTACTGATAACATAATCCTACGTGTTAGCTTATCGTGGGATAAAACTATGCATAGTTTCATAAAACGAAGATTTAAGGGATTACGTTTGTAATCGTCATCATGTAGCAGGTCATTTGCAGAACATCATTACGGGGCATGGAAAAGCCTCTCGATCTCTTGCTAGTTATCCTGCCTCGTGCACTCTCATGCCAACGGTCACTGGAATGTCCTGTTTCCGTTTTCGTGCTAGTAGTGCCCGGCCACTGCTACCAGGAGCCATGCCTTCCATTATTGTTCATTCCAAGTTAGTAATATAGCTCCATAATGAGTTAAGAAACGTGGCATCCAGCCTGATCCTTGTGAGGTAAACATGCTGAGTTATCAACTCCGGGTTGTTTAAATAGTTTTTTATTTTAACTTGTAACTTAATCAGGTATGTGTAATGGCTCTCCCAGTTAAAGCAAATGCTGCCTTGTTTGAAACCCGGGATTCAGTTCACACAATCACAACAAGCTACGGCTTTAAAGATTTAATTAGAAGTTCACTAAGAGTTGACAAATCCCCTGCTCTATACAATACCAAAAGCTTCAGTATATTTCTATGGAAATTGAATCAAATATCCCAATATACAGAGTTGTTTATCTATAGTTACAAAGTGGGGTGCATGCAAACTTAAATATTGTGTTTGTATGTATTAATTCAACATGCATCCTGACAGGCAATTTCCGCAATGATTATATTTCTATGCATATCATGTGACTATTAACTGGTTTTCCTCTGCTCATATTATAGTTTTCCTCCATAATCGCAACTGTATCATTCGTGGTGCTTTTTTCATTGACTTGAGGCTTGCTATCCCCACTGTATACTTCAGTTTTTACATCTCTAATTTCCGCATTGGGAGTTGTTTCTTGTGTAATTTCTGTAGTATTTATTTCACTAACACTAGCTTTATGACTGTAACCGGTCCCACTAGTTCTTTGTGTTGTAGTATCATATATTTCTACCGTGTCATTCTCATAATGCACTGTACTGTCAAGGGTAGGTGTGGTTGTGCCAATATCTTTATCACAGTTCTCACCAGCCCACCCTTCTGCACATGTACATAAAAAACCTGGGTAGGTATTTACACAAACTGCGTGAGTAAAGGTGTTATTGTCTGTTGAATTATCTAGAAAAGAGCACAGAAATGGGTTTTCTAAACACTCACCGATATCTTCATCACACAATTTTCCTGCCCATCCTTCTTTACATATGCAGACATATCCAGGTTTAGAGTTAACACATAATGTGTGATAATTTGATGCGTTTTCTGTTCTAGCAGGAATAAATTCTGCAATGCAAATATCTGGCTTCTGAAGGCATTCATTGATATCCTCATTACAGAGAGGTCCAGTCCATCCTTCCAGACATGTGCAATTATACCCGGGCTTAGTGTTAGTACATAATGTTTGATAATCTGTAAAATTGTCTGGATCAGCGTTAATACCCATTGCTTTACAAATATCTGGAACCTGCAGACATTCGTTGATATCCACATCACAGAGTCGTCCTGTCCAGCCTTCAGCACATTCACAATGAAATGCACCAAGGATATTGTGGCAGGTGGCATTGTTTCTGCATGGTAACATCGGCGCTGCACACTCATTGACATCATCCTGGCATCTTGTGCCTTGCCAGTTTATAGGACATTCACACTGAAATCCCCCGTGTGTATTAACACAATTGCCTAAGTTATAGCAGTGTCCTAGTTCACACTCATTAATGTCCTCTTCACATCTCAGCCCTGTCCATCCTTCCTTACAGACACAGGTGAAGCTGCCAAAGCTGTTAGTGCATGTTGAATTATTTTGACACACGTTGTCTAATTCACACTCATTAATGTCCTCTTCACATCTCAGCCCTGTCCATCCTTCCATACAGACACAGGTCAAGCTGCCAAAGCTGTTAGTGCATGTTGAATTGTTGTGACACGCGTTGTCTAATTCACACTCATTAATGTCCTCTTCACATCTCAGTCCTGCCCACCCTTCCATACACACACAGGTGAAACTGCCAAAGCTGTCAGTGCATGTTGAATTGTTTTGACATGTGTTGTCTAATTCACACTCATTAATGTCCTCTTCACATCTCAGTCCTGTCCATCCTTCCATACACACACAGGTGAAACTGCCAAAGCTGTTAGTGCATGTTGAATTGTTTTGACACGCGTTGTCTAATTCACACTCATTAATGTCCTCTTCACATCTCAGTCCTGTCCATCCTTCAATACAGACACAGGTGTAACTGCCAAAGCTGTTTGTGCATGTTGAATTGTTTTGACACGTGCTGTCTAAATCGCATTCATTCATATCCGCTTCACAAAGTGTTCCAATAAATTCTGTTGGACAGATACAGTGAAATCCTTCATGAACATTCTCACAGGTTCCGCCATTTTTGCAAGGATTAGAAAGGCACTCGTTGATATTCTCCTCGCAGGTCTTTCCTTCCCAAAACGCTGAGCATGCGCAAGCAAACCCTCCTTCAAGATCAGTGCATGTCCCACCGTTTTTGCAGACTCCATTCAAACACTCGTCAATATTGTGTTCACAGTTTTGTCCTGTAGAACAAACAAACAATAAAGAATAAAAAGAAATGATGATGTTGAAGACAGGGCTGGGATACACATAAATATAAGTTAATACGTAACCACTATATTGTATATATAATATATGCCGAACACACACAGAGAGAGAGAGAGAGAGAGAGAGAGAGAGAGAGAGAGAGAGAGAGAGAGAGAGAGAGAGAGAGAGAGAGAGAGAGACTGAGAGAGAGAGAGAGAGAGAGAAAGAGAGAGAGAGACTGAGAGAGAGAGAGAGAGAGAGAGAGAGAGAGGGAGAGAGAGAGAGAGAGAGAGAGAGAGAGATGGAATGTGTAGTGTCGCCAGATCTTTATTTCCCTATACAGTGAAAGTAATTGTAGAAATTTAGAAGCTATGAGAGTATTAACCACTGGGGGATATAGCATCAATAACATTATATATGCGGATGACGCAATATTGATTGCAGACTATGAGGAGAATCTACACCATTTATTGGACAAAGTGAACGACTAGGGTTAGAATTAAAATGTAAGAAGGCAGAGATTATGATCGTTCTAAGAAGAAAGAAATACCACAATGTAATATAAGTGGGAATATTCTTTGAAAAAGTGAATCGGTACAACTATCTCGGTATAGTCATAACATCTGATAGAAGGGACCTTGGAGAGATTAGAACTAGGATCGCTTTGGCACAGATAGTCTTTTGAAAAATGGAAAAAGTACTGACCAATAAAAAGGTGTCTTCTGCAGCGAGAAAAATGGGTTTTGAAGTCGCTTAAAGTCGCTTAAAAGTCGACAGGGTCGACTTCATTGCACCGGGTTTTTATCCCATATGGCTCGGTATCTTTCCGCAGTACGGAAAGCGTCGCACAAAGCACGAACTCCGTAGCTTTTAGCGACGACCCATGGGAGTCTCCGAAACATTTAACTCGTAAACCGAAGGACGCGGCCCGGAATCGAACCCACAACCTTCGGCTCACGAGTCAAACGTCAAACGGCTTGACCACGCATGTGTCTCCGGGTTTTGAAGTGTTACATAAAACCTGTACTATGTATTGATGTGAAATGTGGACAAACGTGTTTTCAGCAGACAAGCTGAAAAACATTTAATGACATTGGGAATGTGATTTCTGAGGAAAATGTAAAGAATACCATGGACAGACAGAAGAACAAATGAGCAAGTCCTACAAGTGGCAGATGAAAACAATTGATTACAGAAATTAGACGTAGACATTCAAACATTTTCGGCCACGCTGCGAGAAAAAAATAAAATAGACAACTTGGTGACAACTGGCAGGATTGAGGCGAAAAGAATAAGGGGAAGGCAGTGAAGTAAATACTTGGATGGCTTGAGCAAATGACAAGATCGGGACAAGAACACAGAGCTAACCCACGTATCAGGTGATTATGTGACATGGTGAAACATGACCGCACACGCTTACGGTATGGCACATAATTGTAATGATATCTGTTACTTTTCCTTGAATTTAACAATTCTTTTATTACGTTTTTGCGGAAATAAAGATTATTAAACTAAATTATCTAAAAAATAAATATATAGATGACAATGCTAGTAGTTATGGATTTAGAACATCAACCAAGTTTATTAATTTACAGCACTCATTAGCTGCTGGCTGCTTTGAAATATCTTGTTACTGTTTTTGTCTAGATTCCTACTTTACTATTTTATCTTTCATTGCCAGGTATATCAGAACAACCAAGGATCCACTGTTAGATTATCCTAGCCCTGTTAAAAATCAAAAGCAGCTGATAGAATAGACAGCTGCACAGGAAAAACAATTGCAATATTTTAAAACCCATCCACAAAGTAAAATCTAATTGCATGTGTCTCCGGTATACACATTTGGACCCTCATCAGTGCTATGGAGTTCGTGCACCGTACTGAGATTCTCCTTGCATATATGAGAGTAGTCGGGAGTACTCATGTAGATGTCAGTTTGGAACAAAAATAATCTTTAACCAACTAACAACAAAGACAGACGAAATACCTAAAATCAAAAGAAACGTATCGCCACAGTGTCATACCTGTAGAGCCATTTGTACAGTCAAAATTGCTGCCAATCAAGTCGTGACATGTGCTGGGTTGTTTGCAACATTCATTTACATTGGTTTCACAATTATGTCCTGCAAAACCTTTCACACACTGACACCTGTAACTTCCTGGCGTGTTTATACAACTACCACCATTGCGACACGTTAAGTTTGAATTCTCACACTCGTCTATGTCACTATCGCAGTGAAACCCTGAAAGAGAAGTAACACAAATATTATCATCATGAAGAATTGTCAGTTAAATAAAAGTTTCAGTCTGTCCAGTTGTGCTGCTCTTCTTCTTCATCTCTCTTTCGTGGCGAATAGTTATGGACCTCAAAGACGTCTGCATGCATTTATGTACGTTTTTTTTTCTTCTAGACAATCCATCCAAGGCAGTGGGCTCCATCTACCCGCGGTTAGGTTTTCCCTTCCTAAAATGTTGCCAGGGAAGTGACGTTACGTCCTACTCTTTGTGATTTCCAACTGCTAAGGGATTTTCGACATTCTGTCTTTATCCGAGAAGACTAGGTATGCACTTTCACTACCTTAGATTATCGCGTGATATCATTAGATACCAGAGGTTCTTGGAAGCATGCCTTGTTCTATGCTGGGATAACTGTGCCTTCAGATGTGGATATGGTAATCTCTCAGCACCGTACCCTCCCACCCTTCGTATTCTGTTCAATGTGGGTTATCATTCCAAACACACCCATAGGTTTACCGCATGTTGCCTAATTCTATGCTATGTTGATTCATGGAATGGTTGATTCATCGCAACTGCGGAGCGCTATCGAGAATAAGTCATCCACTGCTCAAGAAGCCTGATACGAGTGGCAAAAGAATGGCACGTTCCAAGCCTAAACCAGAAGACACCCGACGTTCAAGATGAGCACCCTAGAATCCCCCAAAACCGTAAAGAAAACGAGAGGAGAGAACCTGCCTGTGAACTGCAGCAGAACCCACAGTAACCTCAAATGAAGCGACCACTTGTAAGGGCGACGACAAACCACCACAGACAAGATCAAAAACTACAGAGAAAACAGAGTGAGGAGAAAGACACCACAGTCGGAAGCACCGACTTACAGTCAATCAGATGGTTTATCAAACGCATCCAAGTGGAGCTTACAGATTACCAGATACAGAAGCAGCTACAACAGGAAAATCTCCACTTCCCAATCTTGAATGTGGAGCGGCTTCTGACCTACTCCAAGATTCCTACAACTCTAGCGGTGATGACAATAGGGGAGAGCGAGACGACGATCAAAGTGTCGACGAACAAGAAAGTTCAACAACTTGAACGTGTCATCCCGAGAATCACATAATGCTCAAGGTGCCAGAGGACCGGCCACAGCAGAACATCGGTCTGCAGAAAGACAGAGACCTGCCGATACTGCGCCGAACACCATATCTTCAAGGGATGTCCGCTGGCCACACAGGACAAGGACTTCCGAAAGCCCAACGACAAAAGAAAGTGTACCAACTGCCTTGGCAAGCACGGAGCAAGATACCTGGGCTGCTCGTACCCTCAAAGACACAGAAACATCACAAAGACCGCCATAATCACAAACACCCCATTCAAGGAAGCATGGTGGGGTGCAAAACAGCCACAGGCATCCCACAAGTTGAAAAAAAATCCGGCTCCAAGAGCAGATTGACGAACTGAAGAACCAAGTCAAGGCACTTCCGACACCGACACCAACCGGTGGCAACGAACAACGACTGGATGACGTGAAGAAAATCAAGCTCTGCATCCAGAAGAGGTTGAAGGCATGGCACATATGAAAAAGGAAAATGAAGTAATTCTACAATCAATCAAGACAGAATGAGAACTGCTAAGAAGCGAAAGGGGGCTATCCCAAAACAAGCCAGCAGAAGCCTCGTAAAAGATCACAGAGAAGCCGCATGCTGAAGCCAAACCAAACACCGACCAGAAACCTGAAGCCAAGGCCAGCGATCCACCCACGATGTCCAAGAAACTCAAGGGGAACCAGGATCCCCCCAGACATCTGAGAAAAGCCTAGAGGAGAAGATGAAATCCGACACGTGCACCGATTGGAACTTACAAGAAGTCTGCGACATAGCTAAAATAATTCAAAGAAACAAAAACAAAAACAAAATATCAACCAAAAGAGTCCTTATAAAGACTGCACAAGTCTAACTAGATGAGCCAGAAGCCATCACTGACAAACGGAAAAGCTGGAAGAAATGGAGACAAAGTAGAACCAGCCAGCCAATCCCCCAGCTGACGTCATATGCATAAACGCATCGAAATCGAAACTGACAAAGAAGACGAGAAAAACGTAACCCGCACCATGAGCCACCACAACTATAACGAACGCCATAGAGCCTGTTTGAACAAGGTTGAAAGTCTTTTTTTTTTTTTTTCAAATCGGACGGAGGGACGGAATGATGGCATGGTGACAGTTTAATATGCCTCTCGACAGATGTGATATTCCTTTATAGGTCTGGCACACTCTGATAGTTTCTGAGCGTGGCGAGCGGATGGAGATCTTTTCAACACAGTCCCGTTAAAACAAGCACTATGGTTCTGAGTCGAGAGGGAAAACCTCTAAACCGACCTGATTCACATTGCTGCTAGAACTTTCCCCGGTTCAGACGACCTGAACGACAATGATTTGGAATCAACAGTTCAAAGACAGTCTTCCAGATCATTGCAGACCAACGAACTAATCTCCTTTGATAATCTATTTCAAAATGTTGTAAAACCGTTTCGTGTTAATGTCAACTGATAATGCATCAATAACTCTTTTTTGCAATAACAGCATCACGATTAAACGGGATTTGATCATTACATTTTGCTTTACATCGATCCAAGACACTATTAACAATTACTTATAAACCTTTCCTGAGAGGTCACGGGTAGCAAGCATCACTTGAATCTTTTCTCCGGGGCATGCCGGTGGGCTGGGGAATGAACAGGCGGACAGATTGGCTGGCTCGGCAAAACGTGGTGAAGTATTGATGCATGACAAGGCAGACGTGGTTGCTGCCTTGTAGGAGCACGTGTATACCTCGGAGGAGCAAATGGATCACCATAGTCTGGTAAGAATGAGGCAGCGAGGTGTGACGAGGGGATCTGGCCGACGCTCGACGCTCAGAGGAAAGGCGAGACGGACATATAATCAGATTGCTATTGGAACTATTAGTGTTGGAACTCTTCGCTGAGGATGGGGACGGAGCGCTTATGGGAATGCCACGAATGCTGTGATGTCGATTCCTAAAACAATCAATCAATCTCTAATCTTTGACAAGCTGAAAAACTAGGAGGCCCCTATACACAATAAATATTCTTTTGCTGTTAGAAAATATGAATAAAACAGCTGACTGAATAAACAGTTGCCAATAAAAGTTTGCAATATATGAAAACCCACCTAGAAAATAAAAAATTGTTGCATATGTGAGTCCGGTATACACATTTGGACCCTCATCAATGCTATGGATTTTGTGCATTGTCCTTGTGTATGTGGAAGAAGACGGGAGTACTTATGTAGTGTGTTTGGAACAAATTTGATTTTTAACCAACTAACAACAAAGGCAGTCAATATGCCTAAAATGTTGTTTGTCCATCAAGAATGATGATGACCATTCATTTCATCCAGTGGGGTTGAAGGTATGGTTGAAGGTGGGTTCTAAGATGGCTGATAAGGCCTATTTTGGCTCGAAATGTTCTTTGACAATGTGGGCAAAGAATGCTTGACGTTTCTGGAGGAGGATTTCCTGCAGTGGTTTTTCTGTCCTGCCTTTTCTTCACAGCTCTTGCAGTCCTGGTTGCCTCACATATGACTGCACCCTTGTGTAATGATGCACGCCACGAATTTCTGTCTCTGGCTGCAGCCTCCCATGTGTCATGATGAATTTCAAAAGCATTCAGTGAGATTTTCAGAGTGTCTTTAAAGAGTGTCCTCTGGCCACCTTGGGAGCGTTTACCACAACGCAGGTCGCTGTAAAAAATCGTTTAGGGAGCCTGTGATCTGGCATGTGAGTCATGCGAGACCAGCCCAGCGAATCTGATTCTTCATCAGTAGAGTGTGGATACTGGGCATAGACGCTCTTTCTAGAACTTCAGTGTCTGGAATCTTGTCTTGCCATTTAATCTTAAGTAGCTTCCTTAGGCAGACTGTGTGGAAGTGGTTTAATTTCCTAGCGTGTCGCTGATAAACAGTCCAGGTTTCACAAGCATGTAGCAGTGTGGATAATACAACTGCTTTGTAGACTTTTAGCTTTGTTTGCAGGCTTATTCCAGTTCTTTCCCATACATTCTTGTACAGTCTGCCAAAGGCCGCACTGGCCTTGGAGATTCTTGCATTCACTTCGTCATCACTTGTGACAGCTTGTGACACAGTGCTGCCAAGATAGGTGAATTTGTCCACAACACTTAGTCTATGATCATTCACTTTGATATTCGGCACAGTGTGATTATTCCTTGGAGCTGGCTGGTACATAACTACAGTCTTCTCCAAGTTGATATTGAGCCAAAGTTGGCACAGGCATGTGAGAAAGCTGAAACATTATGTTGCATGTCCGCCTCTGAGTTGGCGTATAGAGCGCAATCATCAGCAAACAGGAGCTCTCTGACGGTGTCGATGTTAATTTTGGTTTTAGCTTTCAGCCTTCTGAGATTGAATATCTAAAATAATCTAATATCTAAAATGCCTAAAATAAAAATTAAAAAAAAAAAATAAAAAAACTGATCGCCGTAGCGTCATACCTGTATAGCCTTGTGTACAGTCACAAGAATAGCTGCCAATCAAGTCGTGACACGTGGCGTTGTGTTTGCAAGGTCCACTTAAACATTCGTTTACATTGGTTTCACAATTCTGCCCTGCAAAACCTTTCGCACACTGGCACCTGTAACTTCCTTGAGTGTTTATACAACTACCACCATTTCGACACGTTATGTTTGAATTGTTACACTCATCTGCATCATAATCGCAGCGTAACCCCGAAAAAGAAGTTACACAAATATTATCACCATGAAGCTGTTAGATACACATTTTTGTTAGTTCAGTTGTTCTGTTAATATTTATTTCCCTTTCGACGGTAAAGCGTCACACCCAGTTATGTGCCTCACGTGTCAGTGGGTCCAACATCTGCATGTATGTATTGACTGTTTTCCTTTCTAGACATAATCCACCCAAGACAATGGTCTCCATCTACCCGTGGTTAGGGTTTACCTTCCTAAATATTTTGCCAGGTCGACGACCTAGCACATGCAATGAGTATTTACTTACTTTTGTGGGTGAGTTTTCATATATTCCAATTGTTCCTGGGCATCAGTCAGTTGTTTATATTTTAATTTATGTTTTGTTTTAACAGCAAATGGGTATTTGTACAGAGGCCTCATAGGTTTTCACCAGTGTCTAAGATTAGAGATCACTCCATTAAACCAGAACCATGAAACAGCGAACCTGACAGTAACTGAAGGCTAATGGATCAATTGACACCGAAATTAGCTCAGTTAGTCGGTGAATGCTAATAGACGAAATGACATCAAACTGACTCAAGCATGTCTAGATTGTAATAATTATCAAGTGCACTAAACTGGACATATAAGAAATTTAATTTTTGCTGACACATTTTCGTTTTAAATATAATTTAGAAACAGTTTTATTGCTCCTAATAATTTGGAAGCCTTTCACACGTCTTGAGGAGTGTTGGGTTTATGGTGCTAGTCGATGTGGCTAATATCACCCCGGTCGCCTTTACTTCCTAAAACAATTTCTGGTACCCATGTAGGCTGGGTCAACCGGTGTGTCCTAGTCGACTTTATAAACATATTCTCGATAAAGATTCAAAGACTACCGCCGGGCCAGTAGGCAAGCGCACAAGCCACGGTGCTGTAATAGCTTCTAATTTCTTGTTAGAGCTACTAGTAGTGTCACATTATGGCAAATCTCATACATAGCTAATGCGATAATGAAAGGTATGCTTATGAAATAATGAAAGTACCCTTTCATTATTTAGACATGTAACAGGGTAGCCACTTGGAAAGGGGATACTGGCGGAAGAATAATATTAGCAAGAATTGAAAGATAGGAAATGAGCGTACCTGCTTATTTGGGCACGAAAAAGCACCAAAGAGCAATTACCAGTCTTTAAGCAACGGCTAGGCATCCGCCTGACGGCCTTGTGGTCATGAGCTCCATCCGAATTTGGGCGATTAAGATTTTTGAAAATGGCCCTAATACGGGTACCAAGGATTGTCTTGGAAAGTAAAATCGGTCGATATGATACTGACCACATCACCCAACCAGTGCCTACTGGCTTACGAAATCGGGTTATGTCATGGAAAAGGGTCCTTTACTTAGTTACTTACTTACTTCAAGTCCTAATATAATGATAGATAGTCCGTGCGTCGCCAACGCAAGACAAATAATTGTAACTGTAAGCAACCGTGCTTGTTGTAAGAGGCGTTTAAGGAGGGATGGCGTGAGTCTGACTACCGAAAACCGTAGAAAGATGTAACTGCACAATCCAGCCAATCATAATCAAGTCTACAAAGGGCTTAGTGTGTGTTGGTTGAGGGCTTAGGCCAGATTCGGAGATGAAGGAACCGGCAGAAGGAACAGATAATGATAGATACCAAAATAATCATGTACTCTAAATTTACTTAACACATTCTTTCTGCTACGTTGTAAAATGTATATAGCTGGCATTGCCTTTAAGTCCGAATGTAATGACAGATCAACAATAACTATGTAATGCATTAAAATATGAATATTATTACTTTCTTACCAGTCCAACCAGCTGGGCAACTGCACAGGAAATCATTAACAAGATCATGACAAGTTGCACCATTATGACAAGGCGAAGGGAGACAATCGTTAATGTTGATGCTGCAGGTATTTCCAGTGTAACCTGAGTCAAACAGTAAAGTGATAAGTAAGACAGACACAAGAGAATGTATTTTATTAAAAATTACAAGTTAGACTATAGAAGAAGTATATATGTTTATACATTCAATCAATCAGGTACCGTCTCCGCAAAGAAGGTTGGCTGTAATGAATCTCCAACAGTGTCTGTCCCTCGCCTTGACTATACATTCTGTCAGGCTGATGTTCGTCCATCTCTTGATGTTATCCTCCCACTTGTATCGTTGTCTACCTCTTGCTCGCGTGCCCTCAACCTTGCCTTCCAGTATAGTTTTTATAAGAGTATCATGTCTTTTAACGTGGCCAAAATATTTCACTTGTCTCCTCTTTATTTCTTTCATCAACTCTCTCTTCATTCCCAGGTTTTCTAGGACCTCTGCATTTGATTGTTTTTTGTTTCCATGAAATACAACCTATTCGTCTGTATATCCACATCTCCAGGGCTTCTCTCCAGGGCTTCTATGCGACTTTCTAGTTGCTTGTTCAATGTCCAGGCTTCCGCGCCATACAGTAGCGTTGAATATACTTAGCATTTGACAATTCTCATTTTTAAAGCGTTATTCGTCTCTCTAGTTGTTAATACTTATTTCATGCCATTAAAAGCATGTTTGGCCATTACTATTCTGATGTCCATTTTATTTCTGCCATCATCTGTTATTATATTTCCAAGATAAGGGAAACTTGTTACTTGTTCTAGTATCTGCCCGTTTACTGTGATGTTCATTGATGAACTTTCCTTTTCACTGCTAATTATCATAGTTTTGTTTTTTGGATGTTAATATCTAAGCGCCATTCTCCACTGTGCCTGTTTACTGCTTCCACTAGGTCTTACAACCCTGGCTAACTTTCTGCTAGTGACACGGTATCGTCAGCATATCTAAGATTGTTTATGATTCGTCCATTGGTGTTGAGTCCAGTGTCATATGGTAAATGACATGCGTTTAGAGTAGCAACTGATTTGCGCACAAGTCAGTTAACAAAAACAGATAAAACAACAAATTAGAACACTAAATAGCAAATTGAACGCTACGTCACGAAGTCGTGTTGTTTGACAACGCGACTGTCACATAGACACACTTCAGCTCTACACATCAACGTGTACAGACACTTCATCTCAGACTTGCCACTAGGAAACATTTTACAGAGATGCTTCAATACTTCGCTCACTAACATTCACTAGTTCCATCAGACGACAACATGTACGATCAGTCACCAATACTCTTCAACAGAAAGCCGTGGATATAACGTGCTAGGCGATTTCAGCTTCGAACGCCGACCGTGCCTATCGGGGAGATGCTGGGAGTCTGACCAGCTGCGGGTGATAGCCCCGGACGCCAGACACACACAAAGGGGATACGTGGTCACAATACGGACACTATAGGAGGTGTGAGAGTGGGTCAGGAATGATTTGTGGCGGGAGCATGTTGCATCAAGTAGATGGTAGCAACGCGAGCATGCGGCCGCTTGATGGCATGTTTGTATACCGTGTCTAACACAACATTCTGGAAATATTAAACTCATCTTTTCATCGCTCAACGGTGCGTTCCTGAGTGGCTCTTCCTTCGTTTGACTGTGTTGGTCTTGGACGCAGTGTACCACCCCGCAGGTCTTGACCATTGGTCTGGGATCTTCAAGGTCAATCATTCCCCTGGACAACATAAGAGTCCACCGGCTCTCGTTATATGCTTGTCAGCTCCTTATCATTGGAATCTGACCATATCATATCATAACCCACGCTCTGTGACATCCAAGCATTTCAACTCTAAAAAAAATTCTTTCTGTGTATAGGTTGAAGTGGCTTGGGGACAGTACACATCCCTGCCGTACTCCTCTTTTTATCTCTATAGGCGACGAATAGTTATTACCGCATCTAATAGACGCCACTTGTTCCCAGTACAAGCTTCTAATAAGTAATAATAGTTTCCGTCTACTCCTATGATTTGAAGGCACGTAATTAGTCGTTCATGCTGTACTCTATCAAAAGCTTTCTTGTAGTCTATAAAACAAACATATATATTGAAAGACAGAAGATCAAGTGGTTTGGCCATGTCGTTAGAATGCAACACCAACAACTACTACCACTGGCCTTACATCTAAGATAATCTGCGACGAGACCAAGAGGACATCGTAGACATTGTACAACCACACGGAATGACACTATCCAGTGCCGCCCACAAGGCGTTGGAGCGCAAATTATTCCTCCCCACGACGCTTGACGGTAGAAGTGGAAGATGATGAAGATGATGGTGATGAAAGATACTAAAACTAATACTAGAGTTAAAATGTACACTGAAGCACATTGAAAACGCACCATCTTTAAATCCAGAAACAGTGTGAAATGTAAATAGAAGTTTTTAAAAGTTTACACATTTGGAATCATTATTAATTTTCCAATGAATCCATGCTGGTCATTAATTTGTACATTTGATTGTTATGAAATTCACTGCATTCTGTGCAGGCAAGGTAGACAACCAAAAATGCAGCCAATAAAAAAATCAATTCCCACAATCCTCAGTATCTGGTATGTCCACTATGTGCTTGCAAATAAGCTTGGCATGGAACGCAGAAGTGTCTGATCTGAAGGAAATTCCGGATAAACAAGTCCCATTCGCGTGTAAGAGCAGCTTCGGGCTTTTGCAAATTAACTGCAGAACCTTGCCTCTAGACCAGTGGTTCTCAACCGCTGGGGAATAGCCCCCTCACCCCCGGAGGGGATGAAGATTATTTCAAGATCGCGTTAATGCAAGAAACCATTACTTGATATTGTTTTTCCTTCCATACTTTACGATGATGTACTTCTTGCCCTTCTGAAATTCGTCTTATAACGTAAGTAAACCCGCAAATCACGTTTTATGTAGATGTCTAGACTTGTTCTAGTATGTGTTATTAAATTTAGCTTCCATTTTTACGTATACTGTGTAGGGAGGGGGAGGGGGATTTATGGGATGGAATTGCGAAAAGGGGGGAATGACATTCTGAATATATGGTGAAGGGGTGCATGGGCAAAAAAAAAAAGAGGTTGAGAGCCACTGCTCTAGACTGTGCGCCCAAGCTCGCCCCACACATATTCTATTGGGCACATGTCTGGTGATAGGACAGGCCAGTAAATCATCACAATGTTCTGCTGCTGTAGATATTGCTGCGTAATGCATGCGGTGTGCAAACGTGCGTTATCCTGTTTGAGAACCTGCAAGTCTGGATAATTTGTGAACTCAGGAGCAACCAACGCACCCAGAACTTCATCTCGATATGTCACAACATTAACATTTCCACGGAAGGCGTGAAGAGGCAAGCAATGGTAAAAACTGGATCCTCCCCAAATGTGAATACTGCGACCTCCAAATCAGTTGTGCTGACGAACATAGCAATCCGCAAAGCGCTCTCCACACCGAAGCCACATCCACATACGTCCATCAGTAAAGGATAGGTTTAATCTGATCTCCTCTGTGAATAGGACAGCATTGCACCATAGTCGCCCATCTGACATGTTGCTCTGCCCATTGCAGGCGCTGCTGACGATTGTTAGACATGTTTGGCCCAACATAAGGTCGTCTTGCAGTAAGGCCTGTATTTCTGAGGCGTCGTATGACTATCATACGAGAGACATTCCCACGTCTACCCACTATTGCTGTTGCTGTTTGACTTGCTGGGAGGAAACGATTCTTTAGGAGACTCAGCACAAAATCACTATCTTGCGCAGGAGTAGTAACTCGTGGTTGGCCACTCCGAAGCCTATCCCGGGCACTGCCAGTGATTCCGTTACGTTAATTGTGACGTACAATAGTGCCGTGGTTGCAATTCATCCTTCTGGCAATGGCCCACGAGCTCATCCCGGTCTCCAACATACCAATGGCTCGTTTGCGGTCGTTTTAAGATAGTCGTGGCTTTATAAGCACATGTACTGTGTGATTTGTCTCAACGGCCTGTTTTATACCGAGTATATTGCCACAGACGGTCTCCGTGACGAAGGCGTTGCGGGCGCGGCTCGTAATCCCGTATACCCGTGTTCGAAACACAGATGCGCGCGGTTTGGCTGCAGACCGCTTTGCGTTGGTTTCGCGTTGGTATAGGTGCCGGTCATTCAGAAAGCAATGGCAAACTACTGAACGTAAACTTGCCAAGAGATCACAGCGGCAGACATGCTGGTGTTGACTGCGATGCCCTATAAAAAGGCGCCAAAAAAAATGCTGCCACAAAGCGTACACATTTTCAGGGTCATAGCTGTTGGAAATTGTGTTGCACGTGTAAATTTCACTACTTTCAGGTAGTCTGTATACACAAACCCGTTGGGTGAATCATGCATTGTCCATTCCAGCCACCACTCGCTCTCCACCTCATGATAAACACGGAGTAAATCTATTCCCACACTTTAATCCAGCTTCTCGGCATCAGTATATATAATAGTGGTGCGTTTTTATATATAACACACACACACACACACACACACACACACACACACACATATATATATATATATATATATATATATATATATATATATATATATATATATATATATTTCTGTCAGGTCTTAGATATGACTGAGTTACTGTATAATAGTAGACGGTACTACCTGCTTTCTGTTAGCGCCGAACGTTGGGCGGCGCTTACTAAAACCCGACACCCGACATTGTGCCAACGGCTTCGGGCGGAAGAGAGCAATTGGGAGGGTACAAGCCTTACCCTGGTGCGAGGAAATGCAACCTAAAGACAAAATGTCATGGCAGGGTAGACCAGGCCCTTAACTTTGGTTGGCAGCTGGTCTAGGATCGAAGCTCCGACAGGCGGACAGTTAGAGCATGGCTTTGCTGATCCGACAGCTTCTGCAGCTTGTCTTGTTCCAGATGTAGAGGTGTTACCTTTCCTCTGGAGTGAACTAGGCAGGCCGAGAGAGGGACCATGCTGCATGGGCAACACATGATCTCTATATTTTAGACCAGGCTTTGTGCTATGGAGAGGCAATAACTCCATCCCTGGTTTTAATCAAAGCGAGAGGCAACTGTTGCGGGTTATAAGTCCCTGTCAATTGGCGTAGACATGGGGCGCCAAACGTTGCCTCTGATGGTGGGAGACACCTACAGGTGTCACTCATCAGCTACCGCCCGCCTCAAGCTGGGCAGCCCCCGGCCAATTGGGTGCTGATCCGCCACAGCCTGCCTGCTTCAATGGGTGCTTGGGGCTAGGATAAAATCTGATCCGCAGGCTGTAAAACCAATGCACAAGATACTAATAAAAAAAGAAAAATAGAAACCTAAAGCTACGACTTGCAACCTGGAACGTGAGAACCATGTGTCCAGGATTTTCCACTGACTTGGCCAATATTGACGATGTGAGGAAACGGCTGTGATTGATGCCAAACTCAATCGTCTTACCACTGATATTGCTGGCCTGCAGGAGATTCGCCTCGCTGAGGAAGGGTCACTCAGGGAAAACAACTACACCTTTTTTGGAACGGTAGAGGGCAGTCATAAAAAAGGCAACACGGTGTGAGCTTTGCAGTGAAGAATTCGCTACTGGGAATGATTGAAATTCCAGCAGGAGGAAATGAAAGACTATTATCCCTGCGCTTGGCAACTTCTTGTGGTTTTGCCACCATTATTACTGCATATGCACCGACACTCGATTCCTCTGATGATGTGGAGGATTCTTTCTATGAGGAGTTAGACTCCGTGATCAAGGCAGTTCCAAAATCTGACTAAATTTATATGCTCGGTGATTTCAATGCTCGTGTGGACAAGGACTCGAGTTCATGGCCAGTGTGCCTTGGAAAATACAACATCGGTCGCATGAATGAAAATGGGCAACGGCTGCTGAAGCATTGCACCAGAAATTTGCACCAGAAATGACCTATGTATTACAAACTCCTTTTTTAAAACAAAAGAAATGCATAAGGTCACATGGAAGCATCCAAGATCCGGCCATTAGCACCAGCTGGACTTTATCATCACACGGAGACAACATCTGAACAATGATACGGATCATTCTTTGGTTGTTGCAAGGGTTAGACTGAGACCAAAGAGAATCTACACAGCTAAACACAAATCTAACCCCAGGATTAATATTATTAACACTCACGATTCTGAAAAAGTGCTTGCAGTTTCAACAGCAACTTGAAGACCCTTTCACTAGGAGAAAATTGTACAGTAAGTGAAAAGTGGGGTCAACTTAAGAAAACTCTTTATAAAACTGCCGCAGGGGTTTACAACACTGTGGATCATAAGAGGCAGTATTGGTTTGCGGCAAACAGCCAGACTCTGCAGCCCTTGATTGATAAGAAGCTAGCTCTCTTAGGAAACAAGGAAAGACCAACGCGTAACTTTCTGAGTGAGCTAAAGCAAGCTAGGAAGGATGTGCAAAAGGCTTCCAAGCAGTGTGAAAATGATTATTGTATCAAGTTATGTGAGTCCATTCAAATCGCAAGTGATAAAGGAAACATCAGAAGCATGTATGACGGAATAAAGAAAGCCTGTGGTCCAATGATAACCAAGTGTGCCATTGAAAATCTTGGCTGGAGAAATCATAACTGATAAGAAACAGCAGATGGACATATAGGTGGAGCACTATTTGGAGCTTTACTCAAATGAGACCAAACTAGCGGATGTTGCCCTCAACGCTATAGAGGCTCTACCAACTCTTGACCACCTGGACACACTTCCCACCATAGCAGAAGTTAAGTGTAATATAAATGAACTTGCATCTGGCAAGGCTCCAGGTAAGGATGGGATTCCAATAGAGATTATCAGGAGTGGGCAAGACACACTCACTCTACAGATCCACCAGCTAATAGAGCTATGCTGGCGAGAAGGACAAGTCCCACAGTATTTCAAAGATTCAAACAACATTACACTGTACAAGAACAATGGCGATCGGAACGACTGCAACAACTATAGGGGTATCTCACCTCTGTGTATTGTTGGAAAAGTATTTGCCAGAATTGTTCTGCGCAGACTTCAAGTCCTAGGAGATCAAGTCTACCCCGAATCACAGTGTGGCTTTCGACAGAACCGGTCTACCATTGATATGACATTCTCATTGCGATAAATGCAAAAGAAACGCCGTGAACAGAATCAACCGCTGTTTATTGCCTTCATCGACCTTACAATGGCATTTAATATGGTCAGTCGTGATGGTCTTCTCAAGGCACTATAGAAGATTGGCTGCCCACCAACTCTTCTGTCCATTGTGGAATCGTTCCACACAGGCATGAAGGGTATAATCAAGTTTGATGGTGCAACTTCTGAAGAGTTTGAATCAAGAGTGGAGTTAAGCTAGGTTGTGTACTAGCTCCCACCCTCTTTGGAATATACTTTTCACTTCTACTGAAATATGCCTTTCGTGATCAGGATAGTGGTATATACATTCACTCACGCTCAGATGGCGGCCTCAACAATGCTCAGAGATTGAAGGGCAAGACCACAATTAGGAGGGTACTGATCAGAGAGTTGCTTTTTGCAGATGATGCTGCAGTTACGACTCACTCTGAGGAAGAATTACAATGTCTGCTATCTGCATTCTCCAATGCTTGTTCTGAATTTGGATTAACAATTAGCAAAAAGAAGACACAGATTATGTCACAAGGTGCACATTTGGTACCATCAATCTTTATTGACGACGCCGAACTAGATATGGTAGACCATTTTACAAATCTGGGATCAGTGGTAAATAGCAAATTATCCTAGATCAAGAAATCAACATGAGGATTGGAAAGGCAGCAACAACAATGAACATGTTAAGAAAAAGAGTCTGGGAGAACAGGAATCTTACTGCCAAAACAAAAGTCCTTGTCTTTTAAGCCTGTGTCTTTAGTACTCTTCTTTATGGCAGTGAAACCTGGACTACTTACTCACACCAAGAGAAACGTTTAAACAGCTTTCAAATGCGGTGTCTGCGAAGAGTTCTTGGTATTAAGTGGCAAGACAAAATCACAAATACTGAAGTATTGGAAAGATCAGGTTGTGTGACAGTTTAATTCATGCTCAGTCTTCGTAGACTTAAATGGATAGGACATCTTAGGAGGATATTGGTAGGATACCAAAGGACATCTTTTTTGGTGAATTACAGATGGGTAAGAGATCTCAGGGTCGGCCTCTACTACGATACAAAGATGTGTGTAAACGGGACATGATTGATACAGGCATTGATAATGCACATTCTGAGCAAGTGGCCGCTGAACGTGTTGCATGGAGGGAAAACATCAGAAATGGAATAAAGACAAAGGAGAAAATTATTGCAGATAAGTCACACCTCGAGCGTGTGAGACGTAAGATGGTGCATGATGGTGGAAATGACCACGTGTTCACATGCACCCACTGTGAACGGAATTTTATAGCGCGAATTGGCTTTATCAGTCACATTCGCTACCGCCAAGGGTAAAAGTTATAATGCCTTTTTGAAGCACAAACTATCGTCTGTCAAGACGGCAAGGTGCCAATGCAATGTAACTCTATTCTAACATAAAATCAGTACTGCTGAATGGATCAGAAACAGAGAATGGCTAAAACATTTACTAGTACATTACATACACTCATTAATTTGTACCTGCATAGAATTAAAGAACAGACGTGGTATCAGAGAATCATCAGTGTGAACTAAAGCTGATACTATCAAATGCCGATATGATAAATACTGAGAAAATATGTTAATAATATGGTTAGGGGTTCCTTCCTTTGGAATCCACAAGGCAGACAGAGAGGGAGACCTAATAACGCAAGGAGATGAGAATAAGAGGTTGAGATGAATAACATTGGAAAGCCTTGGGAGGAAATATAAGAGATAGTAAAGAATATGGATAGTGGAGCTCGGCGAAGATGGTCGAGGGCAATGTCATACGGGGGATACATGCTAACAATTTTACAAGCTTTGCAGAGGCCAACAACGGAACAAATTCTGTTCCCAGGAGTGGTGAGGCCTATTATAAGCGATACTAAGTGAAGCGAGAGAGTTGGACACATATCTTATTTCAGGAAGCCTCAACACCGGTTCAAAGGTAAACCTTGTTAGGATAATGGTGATGACCTCAGTTACAGTTAGTTGAATATACTTTACAGGACGTAACAGTTAGCTCCAACATTTTTTGGCTGTTCGTGATTCCTGGGCAAGTTTACGCTCAGTAGGATGACCTCAGTACGTAGATACGGAAGGAATATAATATACACTTAGAGCAATCATAATACATATTTATAACAACATACGTAATGCTATGTTGATTATCAATGTATTTCACTGTGACTGATTAGACATGCATTTCTTCTTTACTTACACAAAACAAGATATCAAGCGGCGTGTGATATACTAATGCTAAGAGTAACTTCCAAAACATTCAATAGTTGACATCGCGGTTAAAAACTGAAATTACCAGTCAAACATATTTTGCTTCCAGTTTGAGTATTACACGTGTAATGTCCCTTGTTGTCATCTCTAGGGACACATTGCTTATCACAAGTGAAGCCATAGTAGTTATGTCCACAGTATAGTTCGACCGCAATGTCCAGCCTGTTTGAGCAGAAGACAGTTGTGTTAACGTTCGTTGTTCAATTGTAGTTTAGAACATGCATGAGGACTTAAAACTATTTGAACAATCGTAGAAACGACTGGCTGGTTGTTCGTTGTCAGTTGGTAGTGAATCCTTTGGAGGACTTGGAGTTTTAACTTATACATTCTCCCGGGTAATATGTTTTAATGCTTTTCTTCCCCTCTCGAAATAACACGAGGGTGCGCAAGACAGGGACTGGAAATTTATATCTGCAGTGTAATGAAAAGTAAGCGTGTCTCGGCCCTGTCAACATTGACTAACCATTTCGTGTGGTTTCATCACAGGGATCACGTTGTGTGTGGGTATTCAGTTCCTCTAGGCTATGACGCACTGAGTACTCTGAGAAGACCATTACCTTTCTTTTGGGACACTGTTTAGGGAAATAAGTGAAACTCACTGGTTCCCGTGAAACAGAGGTAATAGGCAGGAATGTTAGCTAGTTAGTTAGTTAGTTAGTTGGTTAGTTAGTTAGTTAGTTAGTTAGTTAGTTAGTTAGTTAGTCGCGGTTTCAACTTCACATCACCGGGTCGTCCCATTATGTTTTAGATCGACGTCCTTATTGCAAGGCTAAGCATAGAATACCACACTTGGCCATGGGAATGTTATGGGATGGGATGGGACAGGCATAAATGGCCATGGGATGGGATGGGATGGGACTGAAAAATATATCCCACGGACAAGCCTGTAGAATACAAGTGGTCCTGAGGCGGCCCTTCTTTCGCGGTCATCGACATAGAATGATCATTTCCCTGATAATAATAATGCTTCTCACTGTCCAATATGAAAAATGGAAAAGACAGGAGTCTCGGCAAGCCAACAGCCCGCACTGGCACACTGCATAATGCCACCACTAGAATGCCATCACAAAATACCTCCACGAAAAATACAGTTCATCGTCAATTGAATCGGCAGTCACCAGAAAGACTTTATTGACCAAGTCTTATCCCATATGGCTCAGTCTCTTTTCGCAGGGCGACCCGCCGAAAGCGCCTCACAAAGCACGATCTCCGTAGCTCCAGCGATGACTCACAGGAGTCTCCTGAAGAAAGAATGCACTCGTGAACAGAAAAGGCAAACCAGTCAACTCAGCAACAGCCGACCGCCATGGTTTCGAACATGCAGTTCACGCTACAAACAACCGCGGACAGATGTAAAAGCATTCCACACGAAATTCACAGCTCACAATGTTGTGCCACGCACTCATTCACTACGCGGGTAAATATGTAGCTCCAATTCGTGCATTCCGACGAGGGTTTGTGAATTATGAATTCTCTTCAATTAATTCAGGTTTGTCTCGCGTGTTATCTTCCGAATCTATACTTTGGTTCGGACATAACATCCGGGCCTGATCAGGGAAATGATCATTCTATGTCGATGACTGCGAAGGAAGGGTCATCCCAAGACCAGTTGCATTATATGCTTCGCCTTGCAATAAGGACGTCAATCTAAATTATAATCCTGTATGTTTTCTTTTCATAGCGTGCTTGCTTACTTGCACTTGAAACGAATGGCCCCATTCAACCTTCGACTATATCGGTTTGATTGTAATTGGGGCCTTTATATTGTATCTAATACTTCTTTCGAAAATAAAGATGCGTATTTCTGCTTCCTTGAAAGAGTTGGATTGCTGCAATTGTGTTCGTTTCATCCTTGTGGTTTTGCATGTCTGGACAGAGTCGCACACTTTTTGCAGCCTAGCGTGATTGTGTACCCGCCCCGTCATATGGTGTTATTTCCTTCAGAGAGCTTTACCAGTCGTCAACCATCCTCCAGCTATGCCTTGTGGTTTTGTCTTCTCGGTCTTCTTTTGTAACTTTTGTCGGGCCGGCTCGATGGTTCGATCTTGGTGGGGAGTGAAACCGCCTTATGACCTCCCTACACAATCGGTCTTGGTCTGGGTAGCCTTCTTCATCAAGTTCTATTTCTTCCGCTGTAGATTTTCTTCTGTCTGGGTCTTTGCATTTTCTGATTCGGGTGTTTCTTTATGTGACTTGAGCAGTTCTATTTGTTTTCTTTCTTCTTGGATCTGTTTAAGAGTTTCTTCTGTCTTTTCTCTTTCTTCTTGAATTTTTGATAGAGTTTCTTCTGTCTCGGCTTTTGTAGCAGCCATTCGAGTTACATCCTGCTCAATCTTCTGCTGAACTTGCTTCAGTTCGTCGAGGATGCGATAACGGTTGTTGTCTGTGTTTCTTCTGTCTTGTCTCTTTCTTCTTCCATGCTGTTCAACTTTGATCTAAGGTCAACTTTGTCCCTTTTTGTAAGTCGATTGGTAGCCTCATACTGCCTCCTAGCCTCTTTATAGGGCAGGTTAGTTTTGATGGCGCTCTTCATTGCTTCTTTGCCGTCTTGGCGGCAGGGGCAACCGAGGTTCCTGGCGCCATGGTTGCCGAAGCAGTTGGCGTACTTTCTGTCAGTTTTAGGCCTCCTGAAATCCGTGTAGTCTTTGCATGCTGACACTGACTGTATGGATGGGGTCCAGGGCATTATCTACATACCCCCACCTCACCCTTGCAGGTAGCACGGGTGTGCCAAAATTTCTGGCACTTAGAACACTGCAGCACTCTCGATATGTAGGGCTCTGGAGCTTGGTCTTTCTTGTCCCATATAATGTATTGAGGGATCACTCAGTCCTCCGATGTTACGATGAAGACTGTGTATGGGATGCTATTCTTGCCGATGATCTTCTCAGGACTGGTGATCTTCAGTTTCCTGTTCTCTCTTGTCAGCATCTCCCTGATCTGGTCGATGGTGAGATGGGTCTTTACTCGTCTGATGACCTATCGCTTCATCATGCTGTGTCGGGTGGCTTCTACAGTGATGCCGTGGGATAGCTGGAAGTCGGCTTTCTCGTTTTGTGACATCTTCTGTATTAGGGCGGTGGTCTTGGAGTTCTTGTTGATGGAGACCGCTATTCCATCAGGTGTCTTGCGCAGATGGGTGACGCTGTGTCTTCCCAGCTCATTCTCCAACAGACTGAGTATCTTGTCTGTTGGTAGGACCGACAATTTGGTCTCGCCCACGCTTGTTTGTTTCATCAGGATTATTTTCATAATATTAAAAATATAACTTCTCTGTATGTTGACGAGGCTTCGATCCACCTCAAGCTCAGCCAGGGAGTAAAGACTAGATACCACGTCACAGTTCTCCAAGGAAGTTTCCACCAGAGAAGACTCACTGACCGGTACAGATACACACGGCCAGAGAAGAGACTTTACCCACACGACTCTAGTCTAGTGTCTCATGGAGGATCCTACAACCATCAGGTGATATCCTCTCCAAAGACCCACACTTGTTTAACCACACCGTGTCCACACCTGCCTCTCCAGTGGCTTTATGAAGATATTGCCAACAGAACTGTTCTCATCCTGAAGCATACTCCGTTGTTGTTTTTCCTACTGAACCCGTTCTATTACAAGTTAAAGAGTAGACGATTCTCGAGGACATACATGGTATTTGATACCCGTGTTATACTCCCCTCCAGTGTCCGTTGCCACTGCCATCACCATCAGGTGGAAGTTGTTTTTTAGGCCTTTCTTAATAATTTTGTAGAAGATTTTTCTGGCAGATCTATTATTTTCGTGGTAGATCTTAGACTTTTCCCTATCTTAATTTGGTAATTGGTGCGGGACACTTTTATTTCGACAGGAATAGGTCCCAGCAACTCAATCTCAGTGGCAACTTATTCTCAGTGGTTAATAAAAAGAGAACTGTGTCTCCCACCTCTAAAGTTCTGTCTTTGGTCTTCTTAATATAATAAGCGGCGTGTCTCGTTCTACCTTCTTCAGGTTCTGGTTCTCCAAGGCCCTCCCTGTGTGGAGCTTCTTCTTGAGCTCTTCCACATAGTTATATTAAGAAACCACCTCTTCAGTGGTTGCCTCATCCGTCCAGCATTTCAACATGGCTTACAACAGTCATTTAATAGGTCAGTCAAAAATCAAGGTATCTGGTGGCAGCCTAGTGGTGCCATGTGGAACCTCCTGATAGGCGAAAAAAGCCGCAGGAATATATTTATCCTATCTATCGAGGTTTTCTTGGGCTAATTTGCACAACAATGACATTAGAATCCCGTTAAAACGCTCCACAAACCTATTTGATTGAGAATGGTACGCACTTCTGTGGATGTGGCTTGAGTGGAAGATCAGGAAAACTTCTTCCATTAACTTCTAAATTGTGAACCAGTATCAGTCAGAATTTGATTCGGAAAACATAATCTCGTGAAGACCTCGAGGAATGCATTATGTTTTTAGAATCGATGGTCGATAGAGGTGTCGCTCCAACGCCCCTAACATTGAACAAGTGTCCACCATTTGTAAGATATTGCTAATGACCGACTGTGCCAATGGTGGCCCTTTCGAAAGGCTAATTCATCACCATCATCTATCCTAAGATAACAGGGGCAGTCCAATGTTTTGGTACCACTCTATGAGAATCATAAATTGCAGCAGTTTGCGGATCTGGCCTTCCCTGGGATCGAGTTTGCATGGGCCCTACTATAATGGGCCTCAATGGTTCGTTGAGGAACACATATCTGCATCCCAGGATCGTGGGAAAAAAGCGGTCTGTTAAGACAGCAGCCATAACAGTTCCTTTAACTTATTTGGAATCTATGTCCATCCTGGCATTAAGTAGTAGACATAGCCACGGAACCTTTAATGGCTTTTTTGTATCTGTTTTTTCTCTCCCGTCAACTAACCACGTGTGAGACTATGATAGCGTCAAATTGCAGCCCGCCCATATAGACACTCACTTTCTGTCCTTTCACTTCTAAGGTCTCGAACACTGGGGGTCGGTTATCTTCAGGAGACTTTTCTCCCGAGGTACCTTCCCCAGATTCATGCAATGCAGGCTGCATATTTTGTTTATGTAGGCTTCTTCCAACAATCAGCGGTTTGATGCTTGTTAGTTTTACAGAACCTGCAAAACTTCCTATGCCAGTCGGGTTTCGCGGGTGTTGAACTGGGCCACCCTTTCCTCCTTGCTGCCCATAATTCAGCGTTTCACGTGGATTTTGAACTTTTTGAAGAGGGGTAACTGATTCACCATCAGCAAGAACACACCATTCGACTAATGTGATAGAAGCTCAACTGTCACCCGCAGACTGGGCGGTAAGTTCCAGCTCTTTCATCTTGTATTCATGATCGAGTTTTCTAGACTATTGGTCACTGGACAGTTGCGCCGTCCTAGTTTCTTGTACAATGACTATCTCAGCAAGATGAATTTCTTTCAGTCTTTCTTCTTTCTGACTCTCCCCTCTTCCTGTTGATAGTCCTGGTATATATCCCTCCAGCCTTAGCCCTAAAAGTCCACGAACTTTTCACGCATCAAACGACCGACTTATCTATGAAAATGATACTCTTCAAATAATTATCGAAGATCAAAGCCCGTACTTCCGCCTCCAAAGCAGTCAGATTTTCTAGTCTGCATTCGTTGTCTAGTTGAATGTAAACTGAAAAATACATACATAACTATGTTTTGCCACTTGTACCCGCTCCTCGCCATGTTCTAAGTCCACAAGTGAACACACCTGTTGAAGAATGTCCACAAGTTTCCTCTTTTTTAATATGCTACCTTTAACCTTCTTAATTTCACTATACGGTGGATGTTGTGTCGGCAAATTTGCATTCCGTCTCCCATGGTTAAAATATCAAGAAAGTAGCGCATAGCCCTGCATGCTGTATCTCTTGTACACCCAATTATAATAAGCATAGCTTCGTTCAGTATCCTCTCTATCTTTTCTATCTGCTTTTGGCTGAGAGTCAGAATCGCTACCCCATACTTAAAAAAAAAAAATTAAAAAAAAAAAAAAAAAAAATTCCAGACCATGGTAGAGAAGACAGATGGCGCTGCTCACAATTTGCTGCCGCCATCACCCGCATTGCAGCCAAACCCCGCTTGTATCCCCAGGGATTTCATTCACTGCATTCGCTGTGTTGACCACTGCATCAGCTGCATCACAGCAAGTGCATATGCGATTGAGTTCTATGGTGATCTCCCACAGCAACTTGATCTCTATCCTTTCCCTGACAATACACTAAACACATTGTCGGGATACGACAATGTCCTCACCCAGCCTGTGATCTGCTCACCGGTGATTCTCACAGTTTAGGCGTTGAACAGCACCTGAGATAATGGTGATCCATGTGGCAGGCAAGGAAATATTGTTGTTGGTTCAGAAGTCTAATCGCTACTTTAAAAAAAAAAAAAAAACTTTCCGTTACAAGAGGGCTACCGAGATGGAATTAAGGAGGAATTGACTTATCTTGGGTTCAATACGCTGAACCATTAAGCAATCCAACGGCACTCTGTTGTGCGCATCTTCACAATCAACTGCTGCAGCACATGTTTCAATGCCGGAGATGAAACCCTGTTTAAGATTTCTATGTTTTTACGGTACTCTCCAAGGAAAGGTGGAAAAAAGACATTGCCTCTGAAGCCGGCTTGGTAGTTTCCCGGCAATTAACTTATCCAGCAGACTGCCTATTGCATTCTGCATGGTGATTACCCGATATCCCTGAATGTTTGTGTGGTCTTTGCCAGGCTTCGGCAAGTGAATCACATAGCTATGTAACCACTCCTCATTAATCCTAGCACTCGCTATACTGATGTTGTACATATCTGCTAGTTCCTCCTACTTGTTTTCGTTATACATACATTATACCATTTGGCCACCTTTTGCACTGTTATGTAACTGTTTTATAAGACTCATATAGCATATAAAGTGCATACATTCAAATATCCAGGAACATGGATAACATCAGATGTAAGATGGAAAAAGAACAGAAAGGAAAAAAAAAAGAATAAGACAAGCTATCGCTGTATTTTATCGCATGAAGAAAAGCCTATGCAATAAATCCTTGTCATTGGAAATTACACAAAGAATTTGTGTATGTTACATAGAACCAGTTCTACCATATTACCGTGAGTCTTCGACAATTAGTAAACAATCAAAGCAATCCCAAAATTGTGATCGAATTGTGACTTGATTAAAACATGTTTGACATTCCTTGGGCAGCCGGAGTAATCTAAACGTTTTGAAAGAGGCTAGGACACCGACACAACTTATCATGAAGATCAGAAAGAGGCAGTCGTCATTTTTGGACACTTCATGAGAAGACAAACACTGGAATATGTGACAACTGGACAGATTGATGGAAGGAAAGCCAGATGAAAACAACTGCATTACATTCTGGACAGTATTGTATCATTGCACACAAACTGATACGTTGGAGATAGTAAAATTTTGAGAAGCAAGATTGTCGACGCCAGTCGGCAAGACACTTGATGATGACATCATAATAATTGCAAAAAATCACACATTTCAAATCCCGAAACAACCAAATAAATCAAGATGACATCGCACTTTTTTCACGCTGTTTACTTTCATCATTGTTGTCTATTTACTTAATTGACTCCAATACAGAGACGTACTGATTAGCTATGACTATGACTATAATTTATGCGTTGGAGTCATTCTAACAGGGAGAGAAAATTCAATGCTTGTTATTTAACTACGTACTGAAGTCACACAATAAAACTGATAACTTTAGTGGATGAGTTCACTCAGTCATATAATGAATATCGCATTTTATCTTATTGTTGGAATTAGTCCAATACGTAACCATAAACTAATTATTTCTGTCGACACTCTGTATGAATGATTCTATTATACAGAGTCGCAAAATGCGTACCTCACTTTTCTTTGTGTAGGAATGAATCCTTTAAGTGGGTATACAAAAAAGTTAGTCACTTACCATTTTTTTAAAGAAATAACCACAATACATAGTCATGCAATAACTCACTCATCTCTTTGTTGAACTGCCTACAAAAATAGTCATACAATAAGTAACTCATTTCACAACTCTAACATACAGCCTCATATATATATATATATATATATATATATATATATATATATATATATATATATATATATATATATATATATATATATATATATATATATATATATATATATATATATATATATATATATATATATATATTGACACAAAGTGAATGTTGACTAAGTGACAGATAGAGTGGCTATGGTTGTGTCTAGGGTATGTCCTTGTAAAATGTGATGTTGAACAACAGATTAACCAAGATGCATCACAACCAAACACCAGTCAGTGAACAAGCGTTAATTTGCGCACATAATATTCCTTTAATTCTGAATTAACACAGACACATGTAACATATAAATCCAGGAACAATAATTCTCTAAGAATATATCTCCATCCCAATGGAACACTTCGAATAACACTGCCTCTCATGGCCTACAAAATATCGTCCCACACGACAGGTATACGAGCCTCTCTCTAGGCCCGACTCAAGGTAACCCACTCTGGGTCTCGAATTCCACTCACTATCCCTGGAACCCACAGTGCGGAGTTATCTTCAGAACTCCGTCACAATTCTTCACTTTCTCAGACCACGACCTTCTCCGGGTCCGGTCTAGACTCAACTCCCCTCAGCTCGGAGTCCAAACATTAACTGACCTCCGTCAATCTTTGTCCCTCTCTTGTCAACAATTCTATCCCCCACAATGCCTCACACACAACACACAACCTCACTGCTCCAACTGTCTGCCTCATCTTGCAGCCCCTCTACCTTACACCCTTCCCCGTTTATCTCCTTATATTTTCTTTCCGGTGAATGCCATTTCACCTCGTGAACTGTTTATATTGTACGGCCACTCACCTTAATTCCACTGAACACAGGCATGTGACACTACCCCACCCTCAAAAGAAAACATCGTTTTCAAATGTTGGGAGACTAATACTTATCAAATATGTGACCCAGACACATTGCCTGGGTAGTCGTAAGTATAAATCCAAATTACTCTAACTACCACACTAAATAATACATCAAATGCTCATGTTACACTCCCTTATTCCCAACACATCAATACAAACAACTTTCTCTCTTGTATCATAATACATGAACTAAAACATGGCATAGTAATAAACATATCATCTAAAACATCATGTTTGTGTACCCGCAGGTCTCTTACTACTCTACGACCACACAATACTATTTGTGTACCGACCCTATATCAGGTGGTTCTGTTCTTGCATTAACCCTCCTCTGATTCCTGTCAATGCTGTGTCTACCTTTCATGTACCCATGACTCATGGTACCTCTACAATTACAACATCTGTTTGCTATCCCTAGCCCTGGGTCAGTAATGTCGCGAACACTCTTTTGACCTGCGTTAACATTGCTATCTGCATATTGTACTGTTACACTGTGTCACCGCCTCACCTTTAGAGATATTAACTAAAGGGCTGCAACTCCAGCCCAAGGGATAGAAGAGAGTCACTCAAGGCCCGAGTAATCTAGAGCCTTCTAGAAGGACTGGTCATTGAGTCCAGGGTTCCGTGGACACTGATGTGGCCCGCCTATTGCGGGGTCCACGAGGAACTCGGACAGAGTTACCACCCGTGTCGGATTGGGACACGTGTAGACCGGCAGAGGACAGACGGACTTCAGAGAGGCAACAGGGCCTGCCTTAGAGGGACTCAATAGATATCAATAGATATATATATATATACATAGGCTAGATAGTTTGCTAGATTGTTGTATGATAACTATATATTGATGTTAACTATCTGTGATATGTAATATAGCGCGGGATTGTTAACCCACTGCGCCAACGCACTGTATATTGAAATACAATAAATGTTCGATATCATAGCGAACGGAGTTATTGTTGCCTGTGTGAACCCGAGCTCAGATACCTAGATAGGAGCAAGACGATGACAGGCTTTTTGGTGGCTAGTTTTCCGGTTTTGACATAAAAATCTAATGTTACAGAACTATGAATTGCCATGTAAAATCACCAAATTAATTATATCAAATTGATTGTGTACCACAAATTGTTATCTTTACAAGTTAAATATTAGTAGCTATCTAGCGATAAAATAGAGTTAATCTGAGTCCCTCAGCAGTGTCTCAGCAGTGCCTCAGCAGTGTCTCTCATTATTGTGATTATTGTAAACTATTTTTGACATGACTGTGACATTTTTTGACTGTTACTAATGTTTTCTCACTCTACGAGCAGATTGTTCCGCAAATAGTGGCGCGTGCAACCTATGTAACCTTTCCAACAGTGGCGAGAGTACAAGACAACATCGGCGAGTTCTGGGATTAAAAACTAAGTTTCATATCATACCCATTGCAACTCTAAGCTGTACTTCTCACCATCCATCAATGTATCATTTTGTTTCACATTGATTTGTTTGCATATTCATGACCTTGTTACCAACATAACCTTGCATTTTGATTTACAAATTTAATAGTTAAGGGAGATAACTAAATTTTCTACTCCCCAACATTTTTTCTAAGGGATTTAACTTCATAAACAGTACCAACAAGTAAACCACAAAATGTCTAGCTTAGATAAATGCATTGAGCAAGGAATAAAATTAGGTTATAAAGAAGAGAAACTGTCAGAATGGGCACAGAAAACGCACGCAGAAAACATTGCCCGTGAAGAAAGAGCGATTGAACGAGAGGAAAAACAAAGGCAAATGGAGGCAGAAGAAAAAAAAAGACAAATTGAGGCGGAGGAAAAAAAGATGCTGATGCAACTACAAGCTGAAGAGAAAAAAATGCAACTGCAGGCTCAAGAAAAACAGCTGGAGCTTGAGGCGGCGGCCAAACAAGCCCAATTGAATGCCGATACACAAATAAAACTAAAACAGATGGAGATTGAGTCGAACGCAGAAATATCTGTGAATAAGCTAAAAAGCAAAGAAGAGGAACAGAAATATAACAAGTATAAAGGCCTCGTAAAGGCGTTCTGCTTAGGAGATTCCATCAGCGCCTACTTGGACAATTTTGAGTGTTTAATGTCCTACCATAAGATCATAAAATCAGATTGGGCATTCATTTTAATGAGAAACTTAGCTCTTGAACCTTTAAAAGTAATAGAGACAGTGCCACAGGAGATGCGAAAAGACTATGACTATTTAAAACAACGCATTCTCCAACATTTTTCTTTAGATACTGCAGGTTACCAACAACAATTTGCCAAATTATCTCCACAACCAAACCAAACCTTTATAGATTATGTCAGTACAGTCCAAGACGTGTGTACAAAGTGGATTAACTCGGCTAAAACTAACAACAGCCATGACAAACTTAAGGAGCTCATTATTATAGACAAAATAGTTAGCACCATCCCCACACCTTTTGCTAAGTTCTTAAATCAAATGGACTGTAAAAGTATTCAGGAAATCGAATCCAAGGGGAATGCATTTTTCACAGCAAATAGAGACATTTTTCAGCTAAACATAAGTCACAACGATACAGCAGCAGCAGTAGTGAACACCAAATACTCAAAACAAACAGAGAGTAAATTTAAACCGCGCTCAAATGTCAGTAAACTAGTTAAATGCCAATATTGCGGTTTGAATCACGACAGTTACTCGATGTGCGACAAATCGCCTAACTATCCTCACCACCTCAAAATGATGGTGGAAAAGCAGAAGACTAAGCGCAATGCTTACCAGAGAGCGGTCAAATGTTTTTTTTTGCCGGAGCTTTGGCCACTATAGTCGCTTCTGTGATGGCCGAAAGTTATTGAAACAGGCCAATGCTGCACTAGTGGAAACGTCGTCAGACGAAGAGATTGTATCACTGAATGAGTGTGATAATCAAAACGACAATGTAAGTGAGCTTGGAAATGCTGTACAAATTATTGACACCATTACAGACAGTAAGTGTAACACCTGTACGAAGTTCCAACTTGACACAACATTACTATGTGGCCACACTATCCCTATTTCAAATGAAACAGCCAACGCTGCTTTTTCCTCTACAGGCAAGCTAGTTTTTTCAACAGGGTTTGTAAATAACAAAAAGTGCACATTAATTCGGGATTCCGGCGCAACGCTCTGTGGGATTAAGAAAACATTAATAGACACTAAAGACTACACAGACAAACATGTGACTTGTCGCACATTCTCAGGCACTATAGAGAAATACCCCCTTGCTCTGGTCGAAATTCGAACACCGTTCATATCAGGACAAGTATTGTGCGCTGTCCTTGAAAATCCAGTCGCGGATATTGTTCTTGGGAACTTGCCCAACATAAAACCATGCTCTGAAAAGGAAATCAGAGCTTGGGAGCACAAAAACGGTATCCACCACCCAAACAGCGATTCTAAGGAGAAACACCATTCATGCTTGTCTCAATCTGCCAAAAGACCAAGGGAGACAACCACTGAGGTAATTCAGAAAGAATTCAACGAGGTGTACAATGCAGGGGCGGTCGAATCTATGAGTGATACGACCAAATTAAAACCTCGAATTGAGGATGCTACCGATCTACCAAATACCAAGCCTGTAGATGTGCAACAAAACACACAACACACAAATGCAATAACACGACAGACAACCCATAAAACCAACACCAACCAACTGCAGGAATCATTAGAAATAATAGCACCAAACTTAACCAACACTAATTTTGCAAATGAACAGAAAGCAGATCCTACTCTTTCACCATACTTTAAATTAGTAGGACTCAAACCAAAATTAACTAAGAATGCATCGTGGACATTTAGGCTACAGAACAACATCTTAACTAGATTTTACACAACACAGCAGACCACGATACAGCAAGTAGTGTTACCACAATCACATCGAGACAAAGTTCTTAAAATAGCCCATGACTCCCCTTTTGGAGGTCATATGGGGTACGAAAAGACCAGGGCTAGGGTCCTGACCCAGTTTTATTGGCCAAAGTTTTGCCAAGATATAAAAACCTTTTGTAGATCTTGTGATATATGTCAGAAACTGGTGAAAAAGGGAAAAAACCCTACAGCAAAAGTCCAATCAACGACAACTGCCTCGAGGCCTTTCCAAATCGTGGCAGTTGACCTAGTAGGTCCGTTGAATCACATTTCCAATAAAGGGAATAGATATATTTTTACTCTTGTGGATGTGTGTACGAGATGGCCAGAAATGCTTCCATTAAGATCTATCTCCTCTAAGGATGTGACGGACATATTATTAAATATTTTCTCCCGTTTTGGCTTCCCGGAGAAAATCATTTCTGATAGAGGAACCCAGTTCATATCGAATGCCACCCAATCAGTAACTAAGTTACTAGGCATCAAGCAATGTTTCACCAGTCCCTATCGACCGGCCGCAAATGGTATCTGCGAGAAACTAAATGGGGACCTGAAACATATGCTATCTAAAGTGACAGCTGAAAATCCAGCCGATTGCGACATACTCCTCCCAACGGTGCTGTTCGCATATAGAGAAGTCCCGCAATCAAGTACAGGGTTCTCTCCCTTCGAATTGATGTATGGAGCGAACCCAAGAGAACCTCTCACTATTTATAAAGAGATCATATCACAACCTGTAGATATCCAACTACCCATTTCTACCTATGATTTAGTCACTGACACCAGAGACAAAATCATACGTTCCTGTATATTGGCCAGAACATCACTACAGGAGAAAGGTTTTAAATACAGGCAGTACGCCAACAGAGGTGCAAAAACAATTGTACTAAATCCAGGTCAGGATATTTTACTACTGCTACCTGACAAAAGAGATTTACTATCAACCTCTTGGCAGGGACCTTTTAAGATCATTAGAAGAATTTCGGAAGTTGATTACGAAATCTCTTTAAATGGAAAGTTGAAAATATTCCATGTAAATATGTTGAAACCATACTATGCTAGACAGGACATTGAGACAAATGAACAGACGCAACGAACTAGTGACAGAGACGAAACGA
Organism: Cepaea hortensis; assembly: GCA_963921405.1. Lineage (NCBI taxonomy): Eukaryota > Metazoa > Mollusca > Gastropoda > Stylommatophora > Helicidae > Cepaea > Cepaea hortensis. Next base: position 79,856,078 of record OY992882.1, on the reverse strand, counting down.
CAATTTCCCAACGGAATGACTCCTCGACAAATGAAGCATCGTTAACGACACACTCTTACGACGACAAAAACGACGAAGACATATGGACATTACCGACAATCTGTGATATCGACAACGACGACAAATTTGACGACATATTGACAACGATTGATCTCGACGACGACGACAATGACACTGAAGACAATTTACAAACAGTAGCATCTGTGATAAATCAAACAGACGTGAACAATACTGAAATCCCTGTACCAATTATGACTGACGACGGGAGTATAAATGACATACATATCTCTGACACTTCCTGGTGAAAAAGAAGGACCAGACAATCCGTTTGTGCATCGACTATAGAGTATTAAATACAAGAACCACAACGGATGCAGAGCCAATGAACAGCTGTGAAGATCTCATTTTAAATATGGCTCAATCATCCTTATTTTCCAATACCGACTTAGCGAAAGGATATTGGCAAGTGCCACTACACCCTTCTTCTAGACATATAACAGCATTCGCAACACCCCTCGGTTTGTACGAATGGCTATATCTTCCATTTGGCCTGAAGAACGCACCGGCCACTTTTGTTAGATTAACAAGATTGTTATTACACGGAATTAAAGATGTGGTAGCCTATATTGATGATATATGCATCCATTCCTCTAATATGACTTCTCACTTACTTACCCTCAAACAAGTCTTCAACCAAATCTCTCTTTTTGGACTTACTATCAAACCTTCCAAGGTTGAATTAGGCTATACACAAATAGACTTCCTTGGTCATAGAATTTCTGAAGGCAAATTGTTGACAGATGAGAAAATTGTTTCCAAGATTCTTAATCTAGAAGTGCCTACCACAAAGAAACAAATTAGAAGTTTACTAGGTCTTATTAACTATTATTCTAAATTTATTCCACATTGGGCAGAACTCACCTCAGTCTTTTCCGATATGTTAACTAAAGATCATCCATCAAAAATTTGTAAAAGTACCAGCTTAGACGATGCAATGTGTAGATTGAAACATATTTTTTCTAATCCACCAGTCTTACTATTACCCAACATAAATTTACCCTTTATTTTGACCACAGATGCGAGTGCTATCGCAATAGGAGGATGTTTAATGCAGGAAGTGGATGGAGTGAGACACCCGATTCTCTACGTATAGCCGCAAACTAAAGAAGGCAGAGACCCGGTATGCCACAGTGGAATTGGAGGCTTTAAGCCTACTGTTTTGTATATTGAGATTATCTAAGTTCCTCTTGGGTAGTCACTTTGTCGTTCTCACTGACAGTTCGCCATTATTGGTCCTTAACCATGGGTCACCTAAAAACCATCGTTTGAAAAGATGGTGTCTTCTACTTCAAGATTTCGACTTCGAAATCCGCCATATCAAAGGCACGGACAACATTATGGCTGACCTATTATCACGGCAAACGAATGCGCCAGTAGAATGACTCTTAGCACATCGACCATTCGCCATACTAGAAACTGTGATACTTTTAGTCTGTTGCATATAACAGTGTAACTCTACACCTGCTAGAGAACTCTCAGTGAATAGGTTACTTACAACACCCACGAACATGATACTTTAAGAGCTATACTTTAAGACCTATACTGTAAGAGCTATACTATCAAGTGCCCAAGCTCTAGAACGATCCCAGCAAGAAACGTTAACTGTGTTTCAATCAATAATATCAACCAGTGAACTGACTCTGAATACTGTAAGAACACTTTATACGGGACATTGAGAACAATCCATACTTGCTGTGCTACGAAACTTTGCAAACAGCCAGAACAGAACGACGTCGACTACAACACTCAAGAGACAGCCATACTAACTTTAACATTCATGGCATAACACGCTAACGACAGGAGGACAACGCGCACATCATCGTTGGATTTAGTTATTTAATTAATTAATTACTTTAGTATTAAATATGTATTATATTTGCATTATTGATGTATATAAAATGTATTAACCTGTAATTTGTACATGTTCTAAGTGAATATTACAGGCGGTTCCATTTCTAAGCTAAAGAACCGTCCTATACAATTGTCTCTATTTAAACTATAACCCAGTTTTGAGTCATCGTACAAAAAGTACGTATTTTCTTAAAGGGCAAATATCGCCTAGTCCATTTTTTTCTAAGGGCAATAACAGTTACCTCAACTTTAATTATATATTTTAACCAAATATTATTTTGAATGAAAGGTGAGTGAATGACTGCGTGAATGGATTAAATGAGAGAATGATATACCTAGCGGACAAATTGTACGCAAAACGTATTTATTTTAATTTGTCTGCGTCTTTAATGTAAAATTGCATGACTTGTCTAAATTGGTGATACATGTTTAGTAGTTAGTTTAATACACTCACTTTAGTAGTTAGTGTAAGATACTTAGTTTAGGAGTTAGGATACATCTAAGCACCACTACTTGGAATACCTGGTCATGTATTGCACACAGTGGAGTAATTCATGATTAAGGTTATCCCAACTCGTGACGCTTGGAAATACGCCACACATTCAGCATACACGTTACACAAAACTTAAAACTCAACACTATCAATTTAAAATACAGTCACTTTATTAGAATAGCAACTTATTAGTCAACACACTAACAAGCCAACAGGGACACATGTAGTCTGATGGGATAAAATAACAACGTAACTACATATTTAGCATTATACAACATACGAGAGTAAAAGTGTATGGAAATGCACACACAGATCAAGATTTGAAGGTGTACTTAATTAGCCAGGACTTCGGTCTTGTTAATTCTCTTTAATACGGAGATTAATTGTCTTGGTACCAGTCGGGTACTATGAGAAGGGCGGGTTGTAAATACAACTACTAAAACGTCACGTAACTTCGGTCAGATAAGCATTTTTAAGGACACAGGAGACAGAGTGATCTCTTCACCAAATCAGAGAAGTGGTGTATGGGAGAATACATGAGTTTTAATGCCAGTATTTAGGTTACCAGGTTACTGCCCACCAAACTACAAACACCAACTTTATGTGATTCGGTGACAGAATTAGAACAGATCTAATTACCCTATAACAAACCATCATATCAGGGGAGAGGTGGGAATCCTGTCACCGCCTCACCTTTAGAGATATTAACTAAAGGGCTGCAACTCCAGCCCAAGGGATAGAAGAGAGTCACTCAAGGCCCGAGTAATCTAGAGCCTTCTAGAAGGACTGGTCATTGAGTCCAGGGTTCCGTGGACACTGATGTGGCCCGCCTATTGCGGGGTCCACGAGGAACTCGGACAGAGTTACCACCCGTGTCGGATTGGGACACGTGTAGACGGGCAGAGGACAGACGGACTTCAGAGAGGCAACAGGGCCTGCCTTAGAGGGACTCAATAGATATCAATAGATATATATATACATAGGCTAGATAGTTTGCTAGATTGTTGTATGATAACTATATATTGATGTTAACTATCTGTGATATGTAATGTAGCGCGGGATTGTTAACCCACTGCGCCAACGCACTGTATATTGAAATATAATAAATGTTCGATATCATAGCGAACGGAGTTATTGTTGCCTGTGTGAACCCGAGCTCAGATACCTAGATAGGAGCAAGACGATGACACACTGGAGTCTCTGTTTAGTCTGACATCTTTATTAAATCCTGGCCAATATCCCTGGCATCCTGCTCTCTGCTGCTTCCGCCTTACTCCTATGTGCCCTGCACCTGCCCTATCCTGAGCTGTTCTAGTATATCGGTCTCTATGTGTTAACGGTAATCCTACTTGCCCACATGCAGTTCCGCCATCTGAAAACCTGCGAGTGAGAACATTATTCTTCCTTCCAAAGCACCATCTACCCTTCTTTGATTGTCTATGTCTCACTTTACTACACCTCTGGAAACATTTGTCAAGAGTTGTCAAGAGATTGTCAAGAGTCTGGGATTCCCTACAGCTACATTTGAGATCCATTCTCACCTGCTCAGCTTTCCTATCCTTGTGCTCAGTGTTTACTTCAAGTGCCCCTATTTCTTCAGCTATACTCTCTAATTTAGGTTTTCTTTTGGCAACTACCTCGTTTCTATTTCCACTATGTTTTTGGTCCCAAAAAACTACTTCCTCTTCTGTACACTCTTTAACTCCTATAACATTTCCTATGATGAGACCTGCCACTGGTGAGTCTAAAACACATGCTGTCACTTTTCCTGTTATGTATGGTGTTTTTACTGTTATCACGGCTACTGGGTAGAATTCTACTGTCCCATTAAATGTTATGGATCTAATCTTTTTTCCTGTATAATCCGAGGTATGCACTAAACTCTTTCTCACCCCGATGGACGTACATCTGGAATCCCTAATTGTTAACGCTGGCCTATCATTAACAAACCCATGATGCATCTTCAGACTTCCTCCTTCATGCACTGCTGATCCTGCTTTCACTGTATGACCACATATTAAGACTGGCTGACCTCTGGAAACATTTGTCAAGAGTAGTATCTTGTCTCTGGGAATCCCTACAGCTACATTTGAGATCCATTCTCACCTGCTCAGCTTTTCTATCCTTGTGCTCAGTGTTTACTTCAAGTGCCTCTATTTCTTCAGCTATACTCTCTAATTTAGGTTTTCTTTTGGCAACTACCTCGTTTCTATTTCCACTATGTTTTTGGTCCCAAAAAACTACTTCCTCTTCTGTACAGTCTTTAACTCCTATAACATTTCCTATGATGAGATCTGCCACTGGTGAGTCTAAAACACATGCTGTCACTTTTCCTGTTATGTATGGTGTTTTTACTGTTATCACGGCTACTGGGTAGAATTCTACTGTCCCATTAAATGTTATGGATCTAATCTTTTTTCCTGTATAATCCGAGGTATGCACTAAACTCTTTCTCACCCCGATGGACGTACATCTGGAATCCCTAATTGTTAACGCTGGCCTATCATTAACAAACCCATGATGCATCTTCAGACTTCCTCCTTCATGCACTGCTGATCCTGCTTTCACTGTATGACCACATATTAAGACTGGCTGACCTCTGAAAACATTTGTCAAGAGTAGTATCTTGTCTCTGGGATTCCCTACAGCTACATTTGAGATCCATTCTCACCTGCTCAGCTTTCCTATCCTTGTGCTCAGTGTTTACTTCAAGTGCCTCTATTTCTTCAGCTATACTCTCTAATTTAGGTTTTCTTTTGGCAACTACCTCGTTTCTATTTCCACTATGTTTTTGGTCCCAAAAAACTACTTCCTCTTCTGTACAGTCTTTAACTCCTATAACATTTCCTATGATGAGATCTGCCACTGGTGAGTCTAAAACACATGCTGTCACTTTTCCTGTTATGTATGGTGTTTTTACTGTTATCACGGCTACTGGGTAGAATTCTACTGTCCCATTAAATGTTATGGATCTAATCTTTTTTCCTGTATAATCCGAGGTATGCACTAAACTCTTTCTCACCCCGATGGACGTACATCCGGAATCCCTAATTGTTAACGCTGGCCTATCATTAACAAACCCATGATGCATCTTCAGACTTCCTCCTTCATGCACTGCTGATCCTGCTTTCACTGTATGACCACATATTAAGACTGGCTGACCGTCTTTTTCAAAAAGAGGTTTGCGCCCACTACAATCTTCATTGTTGAGCGTCTCAATTACTTGTGCTGCATTTGAGTGCTCTGTTTCTCTCATTCTACATTGATGACTGACATGCCCCTTCCTTCCACATTTGAAACAAGTGATCTCCCTTTTACTATTGTTCGTTGGTCCATCTGATGGTTGTGCATCACAATCTGCCATTTTGTGTCTCCAGCTCCCACAATTCCAACATCCGGCATAACTATTTGGACGTCTCTGAAAATTCCCCTTTTTGTATGGGTACCGTCCTGCTCTGCCAAAATAGTTGCCACGGGAACCATTGTCTTTGGGTTCTTGTTCCTCATATCTTTGTGTTAAATCTACACTTTTTGATCTTGGTCTAATAACTGGATTCTGGTCCTGTTTCGTATACGCTGCACAGACTATTTCCTCATCAATTTGTCTGTCTATCGACCTATTGGGATGTGCAGTCATGTAATTTTGCCCTAACTGAGACATTGTGTCTATGTCCTTTGGCTTACGTTCTTCGAAGAAAGCCACTAAATTAGTATTGCACGATGATAACACCTTGTCTCTCAGCATTAAATCCACTAATTTATTAAAATCTTTTCCTACCTCTGCCAGCTCCATCCACTTATTAAATGTATTCTTTACTGTGTTAACAAAATCTGTGAAATCTTGATTTGTCTCTGGCCCTGTCTAAACTTTGTTCTATATCCATGCTCAGTTAGTTGGAACTTTGTAAGCAATCGTTGACGCAGAATCATATAATTATTTCTTTCTTCTACAGGTAGATTAAACATGGTATCTAGAGCCTTTCTCGTTAGAAGCTCACCTAGTATAATAGCATACTGTTCTTCTGGGATGCCTAACACTTTCGCTGATGCCTGATATCTGTCAAGATAAGATTCAAGGTTTTCTCGGTCCGTAAAATATGGCAGTTTTAGTCTCTGTGACGACTGCGAAGGTCTTCTGCTTTCCTCACTTTGACCTTTCGAAGATAGTTCTAGTTTTCTTAACTCGATTTCAGTTTGCATCTGACACTTGATCTTCTCTTTCTCAATTTCCATTTCAGCTAACTTTACTTCCTATAGACGTTTGTTTTCTATTTCAGCTAACTTTACTTGTGTCTCTTTCTCTTCCTGTAGACGCTTTGCCTCGCGTTCATTATGCCTCTCCTCTCTTTCCCAGTGCTGAACTTCTTTCAATTTTGCTTCTGCAAACTCCTGTAACTCTTTACCTTTCAGGCCTATTCGTTCCCCTGCTTCAATATATTCCATTAAAGTAGGCATCTTGTACTTGTGGACACGTTGCTGTCTGTTAGCCAACTATAAATGTGAAGACTCTGCTGTTAGTCTTTGTGTCACTTCCCTAAGTACACCAGCACTCCCTGTGTACGTAAATTCGTAGTGCTAAAATATCACTCTGTACTCACCCAGTCACTCTATAAGCACTAGGTAGTGAGGGGGGAATATTAACTATACTCCCTCGTATATATATATATATATATATATATATATATATATATATATATATATATATATATATATATATATATATAATAACTGTAGAACAATTCCTGGAAATAGTTGTAAACATACATATACATACACAAATGAATGATACACACTAAATGCCAACTATTAAACGCTAGACGCATAGGCCGGTGAAACGCAGACGGATGATTACATAGAAATAAAAACCACTGACATAAACATGCCCATGAAAGACCATTCTGTGCGCATAATATAAACTGACTCAGATACCACTTGATAGTAGACACGACAAAAGTTCACAATAATAACATATATCCGAACACAGCAAATATCATATGCAAATATTATGAAAAGAAAGAGAAACAAAAACAATTTATAGCATCAACATATACACAAATCTGACGTCAGACAACTCGGCTCTAGATATTGGTTAAGACTATTCCAATGCCACTGCACAACCCGTTAACTCATTAACGTTTTTCTTACAAACATATCGTAAGCACCCGAAAGAAAATAAATTTGTGTGCTGTCTCCCGACTCTCAAGAAACAACCCAAAAATCCCCTACAACTGACAAACACTGGACCACATACAAGTAATTGAGTAACCCACAACCACAATACTTAGGACGATGAAAACAACAGAAGCAAACAAGGGTTGCCGACACCAATGCGATGGTAGAATCTTACAAAAGTCCTTAGTTTGTTTTTAATAGTGTCCGAAAATCGCCTGGAAGTGTCTGTCCGTTACTGTTTTGAAAAGATTACGACTTTATATTCCCACAATGAATTAATGTTCTGATGCGTTGTCCCTTTTTGTTGACGTGGTGACACGATTTTCGACTGTCGTAAATGTTTAAGATGATGGTAATTATCCCAACGCCTTGTGTCTTCACAGTTCGTAACGTTTTGGTAACCCTCCCTGTAGAGTTGGCCTGTGATTGTATAATGTCTGTTATCGCTCTTGTTTTGCCAGAAATATAGGGTTTTCGTTGCGTTTTGGGGAGCCGAAAATACCTTTAAAATCAATGAATGTTTATCTGCGTAGTCACTGTCGCTTTGAAGTGATGGTATGGTTTCACTGTTGCTGACCAGGTTAAATCAACGAATGGCAGAAAATGATCACGCGCTTTAAATCCGCTTTGCAAGTCTTTTTTGGTGAAGAAATGCGCTCATACTTGCGAAGACGGCACCTGAATGACTGTTGTGGTTTGTTTGCCGATGATGACACACACACACAAAGACGTTAAACTTAAATCCTAGTTTCAGTAGAAACCCAACGTGTTATTCTCAGTGGAAATTTTTCCGTCAAATTCCCTGGTTCTCGGCCTTGACTCACAAGGTCATCTCTGTTTCTCTTTATCACAATAATCCGTGTAGACACTTTTACTTTTCTGTGGAGCAACGATTGTCACCTTTGTGTGTTCCCCACACTTTCCTCCTATAACTCCCCTCCTCCTGGCGAGTTTTTAACCATGAATTACCCTCGTAACTCCCCTGGCGCCCCTTTCCGTCTTATTATCTGCGCCGAACTCTGAAAACGCCGTACACACACACACTCGTTGTCCACAAGTTCACCCGACCTTCACCTTTGGCGCCTGTCTATTTTTCGTGAACACCCTGTCCTAAACAGCGTCGACTTATTGTCCGCTGTCCTCCAGACAGCTCTCTCAGCAGCGCAAAACCTTGTCTGTGTACTGTGAGTAAACCCCGCTGTCCCCTCTCCCTCTCAGGGTGGGCAATGGTTTTACCTGTGGTGGCTTTGTTTTCCTGTCCACTTGAACTGTCTGTCTTGTATTTGCCGTGCGCTGGCTGTTTTTTAATGTACTGTTGTGGCCTTTCGTGAACTCTCTGCTAGCCAATTCCCGCACAGGAGAAACCCCAGTGTTTATATCGTGGACACACTTTCCCCGTCTATTCTCCCCACTCCGAGTGAGAAATGATATTTTTACCTGGTTTCTCGTGGACTCTGTATTAATTCTCCGACACTTTTGAAATGCTTTGTCTACTGAAAATGGTGTTTATTCTTGACAGGAGAGCCCTCATCATTGTTGTTGTAATTGGGCATCCGACTAATGTCTCTGATGTTAGTATTCTCTCTAATCGACAAGTTCACAAATAAACGGAATGACAACAATGTCTATATTGTTCTTGATCGGACTAAGCCTCCCAGAAATCTACTCTGACACAAAGTGAATGTTGACTAAGTGACAGATAGAGTGGCTATGGTTGTGTCTAGGGTATGTCCTTGTAAAATGTGATGTTGAACAACAGATTAACCAAGATGCATCACAACCAAGCAACAGTCAGTGAACAAGCGTTCATTTGCGCACATAATATTCCTTTAATTCTGAATTAACACAGACACATGTAACATATAAATCCAGGAACAATAATTCTCTAAGAATATATCTCCATCCCAATGGAACACTTCGAATAACACTGCCTCTCATGGCCTACAAAATATCGTCCCACACGACAGGTATACGAGCCTCTCTCTAGGCCCGACTCAAGGTAACCCACTCTGGGTCTCGAATTCCACTCACTATCCCTGGAACCCACAGTGCGGAGTTATCTTCAGAACTCCGTCACAATTCTTCACTTTCTCAGACCACGACCTTCTCCTGGTCCGGTCTAGACTCAACTCCCCTCAGCTCGGAGTCCAAACATTAACTGACCTCCGTCAATCTTTGTCCCTCTCTTTTCAACAATTCTATCCCCCACAATGCCTCACACACAACACACAACCTCACTGCTCCAACTGTCTGCCTCTTCTTGCAGCCCCTCTACCTTACACCCTTCCCCGTTTATCTCCTTATATTTTCTTTCCGGTGAATGCCATTCACCTCGTGAACTGTTTATATTGTACGGCCACTCACCTTAATGCCACTGAACACAGGCATGTGATATATATATATATATATATATATATATATATATATATATATATATATATATATATATATAAAATCCTTCCAAACAATAGCGAAAGAGAGAGAGAGAGAGAGAGAGAGAGAGAGAGAGAGAGAGAGAGAGAGAGAGAGAGAGAGAGAGAGAGAAGTGCTTGGGTAAGATTGAACAGTAGTTAAGAATGGTGAACGGTAAATTACTTGTTTTTGTCTATATAAACATGCTACACGTGGCAATTGGAAGTATGTTTTAAGTGAGAGATATACGCTCGCATGCATTGTAGACTGATATAATTCAAGATTGCAATACCAAAGCATAAGTTACGTACATAGTCTACAAATGAGAAAATAAGAACCGAATGTATAATATCCACTTATTTATCATCAGGAAAAGAGTTTGTAGTACATTATGTTGGTCTGAAGTAAAGTAATCTATCACATGGTAAAAAGCGCGTGAAGCATTCTCTTGTCTACAGCCGATGAAAGTTGGAGTTAAGTCCGAATATTTCGAATTAAATAGTTAAACTCAATATTAAACGAATTGTTCAACATATTTATTTTTGATGTAGAGTTGATCATAATCCCTGGAAAACTGACAAGAGCTAAGTGGGTTCACGTTTCTATCTGAAAATATAACCAGTGGACGAATTTAACAGATGGCACACGTTATTCCATAATGGATAAGCGTACTAGTTTGTGCATGTGGAGATGTCAAGACGGCACGTGTAAGTAACGATAGATGTGTCATGAAACTCTTGCAACATCTGATACCAGATTAAGAAGGTATTGCTTTTACATTGTAATTTAGCAGCGAGTTATGTTATCATTCGGCAATCTCAGTGTGGTACTTACGTAATTAGGATAAATAAGGACAGGGGACTAAAGCTGTAAAGCAAATATTGTGTAATTCACTAAGTCGAAACTCTGTGCGAGAAAGCATTACCATGTTTAAAAGTTAATTACCATTGGAGTTATATTGATTCCATATGTTGCTGTTATGCAGAGTTGAGGTGAGCGCCCAAACTTGCAAAATACCCCATGACTACTGCATTTATAACGTCTGGCAGCAAAAGTCCAACTCCGGGCCTTCACGTGACGGACCTGTTTTAACTTACAGGAGTCTCTGGCGCCGTAAAAATAACCAGAATGCCCTAGATGTGTATGCACCTACAGGCATGGGCAGACACGTGTGTCCGTGCCTACACATGTAAACTCGAGTATGACCAGTCTGCTCTAGTAAAGGAAAGGTGCTGAAGACGGAGGCCAGGAGGAGCACCACAGAAATCAGGATGCCACGCTATTACGCAATGAGATATTTCGATTACTTCAAAACGTTATGGTACTAGCCCTGCTTTGGACCCCCAGGCAGGTGCAGTGAATGGCCCTATGCATTGAAAGGTTCCAACCAAAATAACTGGAGGTCCTTCTCAGATGTCCTGTGGAGCCATAGGACTTGAAAATAGAGCGTCTGTTCATACCAAACAAAGACTTAAAATAATGCACTGGAATGCGGAGGGAGTCAGCAGCAACAACAACAACAACAACAACAACAACAACAACAACAACAACAACAACAACAACAACAACAACAACAAATAGAGTTAGAAAACATCTTGGACCAAGAAAAAGTAAGTGTATGTTGCTTGCAAGAAACTCACCTCAACGAAAATATAGCCTTCAAAATCAGAGGTTACCAGTGTTACCGATTTGACCGAAAGGACAGGCAGATAGGTGGGATAGTGACACTTGTAAAAAATAACATCACTGCCTCCCAAATTGAAATTTACATGGAAGGGGCCAGTATCAGACACTAAAACTTAAGACAGACAATACAGATAAACTACTACTGTCCAAGTGACCACCCACAGGCAGTAGAGACACTACCATTAAAAGAAATAAAAATGATTGATTGCGTTTGGCGATTTCAACAACCATTCGCACAGCTGGGGCTATGATCACATGGATCAGAGATGAGAGAGACTGGAAGACTGGCAGGATGAGAATATATTCATATTAATTAACAAGCCGTCTGACCCGCATACCTTCTACTTGAGATTATGGCGCACTACAACCACACTTGAACTGGCTCCTCATAACCAGACCAGGAGTGGAACATTACACGAATAATGGGAAATAACTTGGTGACAGTGACCATCGGCCAGCCATTCTAATTGTACAAAATGAGCTTGTAAGTGAAAGCAGCACCCTTTAGAAGTGGAAATACAGGAAAGCAGACTGGGCAATGTACAAGCAATTCACCAGCATACTGGTTAGAAACCTGAACACAGACAAAAATATAAATAAAGCAGTCGAAGAGTTCGGGACATGCATAATACTTGCAGCATGAGATATAGTACCAAGCGGAGCTCGTAACAATATAAACCGTACTGGAGCAGTGAACAGGAACAGCTGTATAATGATGTGGAAGTGTGTAGAAAGCAAGCAGAGGCCAAACCCAGCCAAGTGCACCACAATAAATACCAGTTGCAAAAGCCACATTTCAAAGCGCCAAGCTGCTTGCTAGACGGAAAAGCTGGTAGGAGAAAGAGACACAAGGAAGTTGTAGAAACTAATAGAACAACTTAACGATGAGGGCACAAGGAGAAACTCACAAATTGCACTACATAAAGTCGGAAACATCTTAACAGGAAAGCAAGAAGCTGATCAATTTCCGGACTCATTCTCACAAGATAAAAACATCGAAATTAGTTCAGAGAAACAACAAGAGGTTCGAGAGAAAAGGCAACATACAGGACATAATGAAATAGTACAAGGGGTTCTAGAGGCAACTATCACAATCAGCGAACTGTAGATAGCAATATGATTGATTGATTGATCTAGGAACCGACATCACAGCATTCGGGGCATTCCAATAGGCGCCCCGTCCCCATCCTCAGCAGCCAGCGAAGATTTCCAACACCAATAGTTCCAATACCAATCTGATTATATGTTCGTCTCGCCTTTCCTCTGAGCGTTGAGCGTCGGCCAAATCCCCTCGTCACTCCTCGCTGCCTCATTCTTGCCAGATCATGATGATCCATTTGCTCCTCCGAGGTGTGCACGTGCTCCCACAAGGCCGCAACTACGTCTGCCTTATCATGCATCAATACTCCACCACGTTTTGCAGAGCCAGCCAATCAGTCCGCCTGTTCATTCCCCAGCGCACCGGCATGCCCCGGAGAAAAGATTGAGGCGATGCTTGCCACCCGTTACCTCCGAAGCGAAGCAAGCCACTCTGCACGAAACACGCCTGTCCTTACCTTCCTTAGCATGCTTTCTGAGTCAGTTACAATCACGATGTGTGTGTGTGTGTGTGTGTGTGTGTGTGTGTGTGTGTGTGTCGTATTCCCGATCCAGCGGAAAGCTGCAGTGACCGCCTCCACCTCCATTCTTAAGCTAGATGTTGAGGTATCATATGCCAGGCTCTCCTGCACCAATCGTCGGCTATTAGCTTTTGGTATGAACCCTCAGGCACTTCTCCTACCTCTCGACACCGAACCATCTGTGTAGATAATCACATCACCCGAGCGAGCATTATCCTGAATTAGTTGCTGGATTTCCACTCCCGTGGCCCCCGCTGGCCACTCTCTGAATTCCAGGCTCAATGTGATTATAACTCTGCACAAGTCTGACTGCTCCGCTGGCACTCTGAGCCACTCCTCTCCTCGCCTAATGTTCTCCAAGATGCACAAATGTCTGATCGTATCCTCCGCCTGAGCCATCCATGATTTCCCTCTTATCAGTCACTGACCCTTAACTGCGTCCAGTGCCTCATGCAAGGGTGATCTGTGTCTGCAGCTATTCTGAGGTATGCCTTCGCCTGCATCACCTTAAGCCTACATGCAACAGTCGGCAAACCAAGGATGTAACGCATACACACTACTGGGTTGTCTCTCGTGCATCCCAGAATGACCCGCATAGCTTCTTTCTGCATGCGCTCTAACTTCACCAGCTGACACTTTGAGATAGTGAGCAGTCCTAGTCCATAATCAATCACAGAGAGGATCAAATGCTGGTTTAGTGTGAAAATCATTCTCTGCTGTGGGTCCATTGCAGCCATAGTTTTAAGTGCATTGGGTCCCTTTTGAGATCTTGTCACAACCGTCTCCACATGGTCCTTGAAGGACAGGCTCCTGTCAATTGTGATTCCCAGATGCTTCAGTTTTTTCTCTCTGTTGACGTTTCTACCATCTGTCGTGAGGCTTGGGACATCAGCACTCACAATTCTGTTGTCCAGAGAGCACCACAAAACAGCCGCCTTTTCCGGGTGGATGGGAGCACTCATTTCAGTGCACCAATCAATCACTTTGTCTACTGTCGCCTGCAGCTCCTGGGCTATTTGTACCCTATCTCTCCCCTGCCTATATGCAAGAATATCATCTGAAAATGTTAGTATCCTTCCAACCCCTGGTGCTTCTAGATTTGCTCGTATAAGAGCACAGGTGAGATTGCAGATCCCTGTGGCAGTCCCGGGGTTAACATATGTGGCTCTGAGGTCCATGCGCCCAGACGGAGAGCAACCCGACGAGAATACAGGACGGCTGCTATCCAGTTCACCAACCATGGATTGAACCCCCTCTCCATCAGTGCGGTCTTTAAAATATCATATCTAAATATATTGTATGCATCCTCGAGATCAAGCGCCGCCGCCATCGTTTTCCTGTCTACTCTGGAACCCCTCATAAACGTCAAAGGAAAAAGTGGCTGCATTTGACCAGGTATCTTTTCCTGGCCTGTAGCTCCGAAGACCACTTGGAAGAAGCTTCCCCTTTTCCGAAAACTATTACAGCTTGACAGCGACTAACTTCTCTAAAAACCTTCCCAAATGTATTTTGAAGGGTTATGATTCTAAAGCCGCTGAGCTTTGAAGATCCTTGTATGGTTTTGGGAGAATGATGAGATAGCTGTGCACCCAGTCCTTCGGTACTGATGCTGTCCTAATGCTTTGGTTAAAGCAGTCGGCCATCTCCTTTCAGGTCTGCATCGCTTAAAGCCTTCATGTGGCCATACCTTACCCCATCAGACCCTAGTGTCTGGTGTCGTTTGCCTTTTTAAGAATATGTTTAACACCTTCAACCTGTATGATGTCTTCAAAATACATATTCTTCATGGTTCCAGATAACTCCTCTCTAACTGGCAAGACATAGCGAACGACTAAATATACTCCATGTCCCTAAACCTAGGATAGACTTATTTAAAACAAGCTTAGCATACTCTGCCACTCAGTTGTGGAACAATCTTCCACAAGAAATCAAAGGCACCACCAATCATTATACATACAGGCGCAACCTGTTTGAACACTACCTCAGGGCAGAATAAATGCCTCCTTTAAAAAAAAAAAAAAAAACAGCAACAAAGACAATAATAATAGTAAATTATCTCGAACGACAACTAGCCAAAAATACAAACAAACAAACAACAACAACAACAACAACATTCCCATATGTATGGCACGTTACACCCACCTTGGGTATTCATGATGCCCATGTTAAATATTTCGTCAACGAGTCATGTATTATTGATTATTTATCATACGTTTTAATGCTTATTATTCTTTTGTTGTCAAAGAATTGCTTCATAAGAGATGTTGAATGAAAGAATGTATGAGAGGAAATAGAGAAAAAGGGCAGAATGTCAGACGGGCATGCGTGCCCAATTCGTAACCCTTGAAAAATACAGTGTCTGGTGTCGTTTGCCTTTTTCAAAATATGTTTAACACCGTCAACCCGTATGATGTCTTCAAAATACATATTCTTCATGGTTCCAGATAACTCCTCTCTAACTGGCAAGACATAGCGAACGACTAAATATACTCCATGTCCCTAAACCTAGGATAGACTTATTTACAACAAGCTTAGCATACTCTGCCACTCAGTTGTGGAACAATCTTCCACAAGAAATCAAAGGCACCACCAATCATTATACATACAGGCGCAACCTGTTTGAACACTACCTCAGGGCAGAATAAATGCCTCCTTAAAAAAAAAAAAAAACAGCAACAAAGACAATAATAATAGTAAATTATCTCGAACGACAACTAGCCAAAAATACAAACAAACAAACAACAACAACAAAAACAACATTCCCATATGTTTGGCACGTTACACCCACCTTAGGTATTCATGATGCCCATGTTAAATATTTCGTCAACGAGTCATGTATTATTGATTATTTATCATACGTTTTAATGCTTATTGTTCTTTTGTTGTCAAAGAATTGCTTCATAAGAGATGTTGAATGAAAGAATGTATGAGAGGAAATAGAGAAGAAGGGCAGAATGTCAGACGGGCATGCGTGCCCAATTCTTAACCTTGGAAAATACAGATTTACTTACTACTTACTTACTACTTGGTGTCCGCATCATTATGATTGGTCTGCTCTAAAAATCTCTGGAGAAACGCCTCCCCTTTCTCTTTGTCTGTTGTCACGCGCACACCTTCATCTCTATAAATTGTTCCCACTATCAAAGACCGATCTTTTCTTTGCATTTGTCTGTGCAGCTTACAGAATTTTCGCAGTGTTTTATCATCTCCAATCTTCTTCATAAAACATTCCCATTTTGCGTTTTTGGCTTCTGTAGCACAGCGCTTGAAAACCTCCACCTTATCTTTCGTGACATTTTCCGCTGTATCCACATCCTTTCGTGAGCTTCGGGATGTCTGTCGCACTTTCCTTAGCTGCTTCAATGCAGCTCTCTTTGCTTTCCAAGCATGGTCTACATATGGAGTCCACCATGGGGGAAGCAAAAAAGGAGTTTTAACAGTCCTGTTGCATGTCTCCTGTCTGAAGCGTCCAAGAAGGCTGTCGGTCCACTCATACCGGAAGGTCTTGCCCGCTCTCCCAGCCATCGAGCTGGCAAGTTAGAGTTTAGATAGCAATATCTAAACTGAAAATGAGAAAGTCACCACTGATGGTATCTCCAATGAAATGATCAGGAACCAAGAAACAGTGACCAGAACAAAGCTGGTGAAGATCTCCAATAACAGCTGGACCTTAGGCAGCGTTCCAAAAGCCTCGAGAGAAGCAATCATGAAGCCACTCCTAAAATCATGGAACGACAGATTCAATGCCTCAAGCTACAGACCAATAAGCCTCAGCAAAACAATGGAGCTCATCACCAATCATAGAATGCAGTGGTACATTGAAAGTGAAAGCATCCTTGTACCACAGCAGACTGGTTTTAGGCAGTGTTATTCTACGGAGGGTCAGACAACCTACCTCTCTCTAGAAATTGAGGATTGATTCCAAGAGAAGAAACTGGTGCTTGAGGCATGAATAAAGTTTAAAAAAAGCCTTTGACAAAGTCTGGAAAGCAGATGTGATGAACAAACTGAGAAACCATAAAGTCAATGGAAGAATTTACAAACGTGTGAAAGCATACTTGCAAAACAGAAGAGCCCGAGTACAGTAAGACGGACTCAAGAGCAAGAGAGAACTACTGCGTCACGGTGTTCCCCAGGGCAGAATCTTGTCCCCCACACGTTTTCTAATCTTCATAAATGATCTTGTTGCTAAGCTACCACAAAGCGGCAATGGACGCTGATGACCTGGTTCTATGGAGCACAAATGAGCATGCATCAGTGGCCACCAGATCGCTACAAATAGCTTGTGGTATACTAAAACGTCTCTACCAACCTCCTGCTATTGACGATTTTAAAAATACAAATCCCTAATAGTTACTTTTTAAGTACCATCGTTATGGGAGTAAACGAGGCTAAATTGACCCGTGTGCGTCATCATTTATTTGGCCTTAGTTTAAAATCTGGGCCTGGTGATTGTTCAAGTATCTGGCCAGACCAGCGCTTGATTTTACAAACAAAGAGTCAGTAACCAGTTTGTTAAGCGAACAAAGGAGACACACACGTTAAGCCTCCCCGCTCTGGGTAGGGCAGTTTTAGCCCAAAACATATCACTCTCTGGAGAATTAGGTATGTTGAATAAACATTATTAATATGTATTCATGCATTTTTACAAGGTACATATACCATGGTGTTAATGTAAGAATTGTTCAGATGATAAATCAAGGATTCTTGTAAATGAGAGCCTGATTGTTTTCTACTAAAGCAGCCATGCTGTCAAGCTGTCATCTTCCTATTCTATACAGTTTCAAATTCCCATGTTTAAATAAATTCTATGCATTGTGAAACATATCACTATCAATGCCTAGAAATCTGTAGATATCCTATGAGCTGTAGACAAACTCTAAGGACATTTCAAGAAACTTTTATCCATGCGGAAGCATAATAATTGATAACGCATCTTATGGACTCTAGTTCTTGGTGGATAAATCGTTTCACTAACTGCTAATCTGTAACTGGAACTACCGTGCCAAGTTTTGGTACAATCTTCTTGTTAACATATTAATAACCACACAATAGGTGTGATGGACATGTAATCATTTCATAATATATTGCTACGGAAATGTCATGTTTGATGAGTATAATCTCAAGAATAAAGAAAGAAAACGCATGATATAATTGCATGTTCTGGAAGGACATGCCTTTAGTACACACCGCATCAGGGTGGTAGGCACATGGAATAATATTATGTTCCGAACACTTATCATGCTGCATAAGTTATTTCTAATAAATAAGAAACTTTCTTACAATAGCAGCAATTGGTAAATTATATCACAGCGTTCACTAACCTCATGCTTCTATAGGAAGATTAGGAGAAGAAGAAGAAGAAGAAGAAGAAGAAGAAGAAGAAGAAGAAGAAGACTATATGTTCTAATCTTAGGAACTGACGAATGAGGAAATGCAAAAACAATGGCTCCTGCATTATTATTATTATTATTATTATTATTATTATTATTATTATTATTATTATTATTATTATTATTATTATTATTATGTTAATTCATATAGGAGGAATGTACATGTTTGTTTTTCTCTATTTGCGATTTATATATATTATGTTCATGGTTGTTACTATTACTGTGGGGAATATACATTTTAATGTGACCCCTGTGGAGACATGATGAGATGATGTATGAAACCTTGTGTATGTCAGTACACAAGAAGATAATGTTGAATAGCCTTGGCCTAATGCTGATTATAGCAATGAAAAGAAGACGAGGAATCAGAAACAAAAGAGCCTATGTATGGGTTATTCTCTTCAAAGTACGAGAGATGCAATATCAACATGTTTGAATGGAAAGATTGGCTTAACTCATCAGAAATGTCTCAGTAACAAAACAGAAAAGAATACAAAGTGAGAAGTTACCTTACTCACAAAAAGAGCTAGAATAGCTCAACAACAAGCGACGAGGGACAAGGGACACATTGGAAATACTCTCTGATCGCCTTCCCCTTGTTTGTTTGAATTGTGTTGTGAAGATGTTAACATAACACAGTGGATTAATGCCTGGGTTGTATTCTTTGTCATTTCCAGCTACACCGAGTAGCAGGTGGTGTTTTTTTTTTTGGGTGGGGGGGGGGGGGGAACTGTATCACTAAAACCCGGATACTGGGTTATCAGCCGGAAGAAGTGATAAATAGCAACCGGTCCTACATATCGTCTGGACCTAACAACTAAATGTTGACTGCTGCACTTATTTGCGGCCTAGCCAGCGAAAGACACATTTGAAGATGATCGACACTCAGCGATTGATATTCCTACTTCTGTCAGATATCCAGGATGGACTTCCTTATCAGTATGTCGACCAAGACAAACGGATATACCTTGTACGGCGATACACAAAGGATAAACCGTTCTACATCTGGGATGTACCGCCTGACGCATCATTAATCATCGGGGTCAACAAAGCTATGGGAGCTGTACTAGTGTAATAAAACTAATAGCAGTGAGAACCCTCCAGCTGTCGGTTGGACTCCCAAGTTCAAAGGCATGTGGCTCATCAACACCACGGTCAAGAATAGTTTATCAGTTTGAGTCAGAGCATGTGGCTCATCAACACCACGGTCAAGACCGGAAACGAGGCATAATCACGAACTCTCAAATGGCCTTATGGTGATAAATACTAAGAGTGATAGAATGGCTCTCCAGCGCAGTATGCGGCACAGTTGCTTAAGGGCGTCAGCGCTACCTGTCATACGCTATGCTTTTATACATCAGTTTTACATATTCCTGTTGCCGTAATGTTGATTGATTGATTGATCTAGGAACCGACATCACAGCATTCGGGACATTCCCATAAATGTCCTAATTCCCCATCCTCAGCAGCCAGCGAAGGGGTTGCACCTCTAATAGTACCAGTAGCAATCTCATTATATGTCGTATGGTTATGCTAAAGCGCCATCAAACAGCACTAGGATACATCTCATCCATCTCATCAGATCTGCGGCATCAGATATCGACCTATGGCACTAGACTTAGATCCGTGGTATATATCTAAGATTTGGATACTTGGCACTAATTAGCTGTGATCCATGGCAGTGGTTAAAAGTGGAATGTGGGCTGAGTTGTGTCCCAAAAAAAAAATAAGCAAGACAAGTCACTGAAATTGTTCTGGCGACTACATAAACGTATGAATGGGTTAGTCAAGAGTAAGCGTTTTCCTGACTTCCAAAATGCTGACCTTATCTGGCAGAGGTCTGACGAGAAAAATGACAAAGCCTTTTTTTGAACGCCATCTAGAGCAGAGCAACCAGACAGACATGATAGGCCGAAATTTTGCCAAAAGCGGTTACCTCAGATAGGTGTAAGTCCCAGAACATTGTAATTGAAGACACAGTGACAGTAAAAGAGATCAGGGCTGTGCTTCGAAGAACAAAAAAACAGAGAACCAGAGCCAGATGGTCTAAGGTATGATGACATCAATATGTGTACCGACAACGAGCTAGAGGAACTAGCAGATATGTACAACAACAGCATAGGGAGTGCTAGCATCAAGGGAGAGCGGTTACAGTTATCTAATTCCCTTCCCGAAGCCTGGCGAAGATCACACAAAAATTCAGGGATATCGGGTAATCCATCCATCATGTGTCATGCCGGTAAGCGTGGGCGGTCATGTTCTGCCATCTCACTTGATCACCAGGTTCGTGGATCAGCTCCGTGTTCCTGTCTCAACCATGCCACGTAGCCAAGCCATCCAAGTATTTACTTTTCGGTCTTCCCCTTGGTCTCTTTCCTTCGATCTTGCCAGTCGTCACCAAGTTCTCCAAGTCACTTCTTCTCATAACATGCCCAAAAATATTTGACTGTCTACGTCTAATTACTCTAATCAGTTTACGATCTTCATTTGTTTCTTGAATGACTTGTTCATTGGTTTTTCTGTCTGTCCATGGTATATTTTGCATTTTCCTCAGAAACCGCATTTCCACAGCCATCAGCTGTTTATCAGCTTGACTGCTTATTGTCCACGCTTCACATCTCTACAAAAGTATAGGTTCTATGTAGCACCTCAACATTCTCTCTTTTTTCTCGTTTTAATTGATATCCTTTTATTGGTCAGTATGTTTTTCTTCTTGCAAAAGGGTACCTTCGCAATGACAATTCTTGTTCTAATCTCTTCAAGGCATCTCCCATCAGATGTTATGACTGTGTCGAGATAACAGTATCGATTCACATGTTTAAGAATGTGCCCGTCTACTGGTATACCACATTGTGGTATTCCTTCTTCCCGGTGACGACCATAATCTGTGTCTTCTTAATATCAGTTCTAACCCTAGTTGTTCACTGTGTGCAATAGATGCGGCTGTTGCACTTTTTTAGTGCAACAACCGCATATATTAAATTTTACCCCAAATTCCATACACGAAATGCTTATGCGATTTAGTTCTGGTTGTAGATGCACAGCAACTCGATTTCTATTCTTACCCTGACGATACACTAACACATCGTCGGCATATGACAATGTCCTCCCCGGTCCTCTGATCTGCTCGCCGGTAATTTTCACTGTGTGGTGATCCCTGTGGTAGGCCCGGATGTATTGTTGTTGATTCAGAATTCAACTGCCACATCTAAAAACTACTTTCCGTTCGAAGAGAGCTGCGGCGATCCAACTAAAGAGGAATGGACTTATCTTGAGTTCAAGAAGCTGAAACATTAAGAAATGAAATCCAGTTGTACTCTGTTGTACACATCCTCAAGATCAATCGCCGCAGCACATGTTTCAATGCCTGAGTGGAAACGTTCATAGACATCATGGGAAAAAACTGCTGCGTTGGTCCAGGTTTCTCAGTTTGGACGGTACCCTCCAAGGGTAGGCGGGAAACAATCTTGCCTCTCTAGCTGACTTGATGTTTTCCTGGCAATTAACTTCTCCAGCATCTTGCGTATTGTATTTTGCATGGTTATTACCCGATACAACAAGCTGCCATCAGAATTTATAACAATGTAGGTCAATATCAGCCTATTAAAATAGGTGTGAGACAGGGATGTGTAATGTCTGCAGATCTTTTTTCCCTATACAGTGAAAAGATATTCAGAAATATAGAAGATATGGAAGGAATCAACACTGGGGGACGATACGTCAATAACATTAGATATGCAGAAGATACAGTCTTGCTTATCATGAACACATAATAACAATGATAACAAAGGCAAATCGAGGTTTGGCTGCGATGCTGGTGATGGCGGCGGCAAACTGTGAGCAGCGCCATCTATGTCTCTTTTACGACGGTCTGGTCCTCTCTGCTTTGGGGTATGCGATTGCGATCCTGACTCCCTGCCGTAAGCAGATGGAAAGGATGGAAAGGATACAGAACGAAGCTATGCCTTTTATTCTTGGATTTACAAGAGATACCTTCTTGATTTTCCAACCATTGGGGACAGAATACAAATTTCCAGAGCACGTGCCTACCTCAGAGTCAACGCAAACGCACAACATCCACTGCACAGTGAAATTAAGAAAGTAAAGGGCAGCAGGTTATAAAGAGGAAAGTCGTGGATGGGTCAAGCCGAAGACAATCTTCAACAAGTGTGTTCACTTGAGGACTTAGAACATAGCGAGGAGTGGGTACGAATGCGAACAGATTTATGTACGCCCTTTTCAGTTTGCAATTAACTAGACAGAAAAAAAAAACAGAGAAAAAAATCCGGCTGCTGTGGAGGCGGAAGTAGTCTTTGATCTTCGAGAATTCTTTGGAGGGTGATGCTGTCATTTACACAGATGGGTCGGTCGTTCGACGAGTGGGAAGTTCATGGCTTTTACAGCTCAGGCCGGAAGGAGAATTGTGAAGGAAGTTTCTGGTGCTTTCGATATCACCACAAGTAGCCTGACTATGGAAGTCATGGTAGTAAGTAAAGCAATAACATGGCTCGAGACACAGCCATTCATTCTTCATGTTTCCTTAGTGACTCAATGAGATACTAAAGAAGATAGAGATGGGGTGAATCCGAAGAGAGTGGTTGATGTCTCTGGAGCGGTCTCGGCTGGCAAAGATTAGTTTCATCTTCGTGCCAGGGCATGCTGGTGTACGAGGAATCGAGCGGGCTGACAAGCGTGCAGGTAAGGCTACCGTGGAAGGGGGGTGAGCTATGGATCAGACTGACATTCTGAATGCTCTACGAGAAGTAAAACTTTGCGTGACTGTGAATCTACAACCATGGTCAGGCTGTGAAAACAGCAAATTAATAGAGGTGTGGCCAAAGAAGAACACTATGCGGGGAGCCAAAGAAGATTAATAAACCAACACAGAACTGGTGTCGTCAGTTGCTACACGTTGCGGGATTTACTGAGGAGGGGATCCGAGCTCTTATGAACTGAATGGTTCGATGTGCAATGAGGATGATCTGTCGACTAACTAACTAACTATCAAAAGGGCATACAACCACACCTGGAATATGTGTCAACTGCGTGGTATTCAGCATCAAAAGCCACACTACATAAGCTGGGCAAGGTGCACAATCAAGCACTTAGAGCCACCACAGGAGGGATGAGATCAACCCCTATAGTGGTGATGGAGAAGATGAGGAGGACACAAGCACTGAGTGAGCGCAGAGATACGAAAGCGCTAATACAAGCAAAAAAGTTCCGTAGCATGTCAGATCACCCTATGAAGAACATATTTGAAAACATAGCTATAGGAATGTTGAAAAGAAGCAGTTTTATCCACCAGGTCAAATGACCCTGCAGAGAAACCACTGATCTCCCCACAGATGGTATCCCCCTGAAAACTATTCCAGAGCAAACTCCATGGAAAGAGGAACATAGACTATCACTACAAATCCAGACAAAAGTGAGAGGAATATTTGACAAGAAAGAACAGAACAGTGGAAGGCACAGAACACCCACTCTCAGCTTCCTTGATGAAGAATACCCAGAGCACCTTTGGATTCAAGTCTACACAGATTGGTCAACACCACATTATGTTCGAAATGAAGGAGCGGGAATCTACATAGAATACCCAAATAATTTTAGAAACACGGCCAGAGTACAAAACGGAAAGTACTGCCATAACTATCATGCTGACATTGAGGCATTAAAGATAGCAACAGAGCAATTACTAAATACCAGCAATGGTATACAACTGTGCTGATATTGACAGATGCAAAATCAGTAATCGAGGCGCTCCTGTCTGGGAAATTGCCAGTACTAAGGGCACTACTTTCTTAACTTAGCAGTCAGCATAAGGCCACCATACAGTGGATACCATAAAACTGTGGAGTACCCGGAAACGACAGCAGAGCACATACTGAAAAACTTCAAAAAATACAACATATCTAGGCAAACCTTCCGGCCTAGAGAGACGACAGTGGAAGATAAACTGTATGGACCATCGATTGAGCAAAAACAGTCAGGTAAATTCATACAAGAGACAACATTGCAGTTATCGCATATTTAAAGCGAACGAAAGAAGAAGAAGAAGCAGAAGAAGAAGAAGAAGAAGAAGAAGAAGAAGAAGAAGAAGAAGAAGAAGAAGAAGAAGAAGAAGAAGAAGAAGAAGAAGAAGAACTGGGATTGGATTCATCATAAATAACATGTAAAACGAGAAAATGTTCAATGAGTAGGAAATCCCATACCTACCCAAGTGGGACTTGGAAAGAGCTGTAATGAAAAACGTAGCTCCTGGAAGAAGGTGCAGACATCGACTAGTAACAAGGTGGCTAAGGGGCTTGACAAACACCTTGGGGAGGAGAGGGCATGAGGCCGGAGAGATGGGAAAAGATCGAAAAATTTTCGAGAGCCGTGATGTGAGCACCGTTTTGCTAGGGATATGCTACATTGTGAATAGTCTAGTGGAGGATGTATCTTACGCCCTTTGCCTCAATACAGTGGCATTACTTCTGATGATATAGTATGATCAACCAACCGAACACTGGAGAAGCTGTAAGACCTAGCTTCGTTGTAGGAACATATACAGAGTAAAATTATGACAAACGAACTTACTGTACTCTGTTCTCCAGTGTAAGGTTAAGTCTTTTGCGACCGCTGGTAGGCTCTAAAGACAGGACAGTTTGCATTACGCCAACATGCTCAGCACCCCCGACGTCAACATCAATAATGTCAATCTTTAATCGAGCACTCCCCTGAAATTATTATTATCTAAGTTAAAACAGTAAATTTTGGTCGCACAGGATGGCTATAATATTAAATATTAAAAAACACTCTGACGATATACGCATGCACATAAAAACGTATTTGCACGTCTCCAACCTTGACCATTATGCAAGAACAATAACTCAAAAGGGGAGATAAGAGCGATTTTCAGGGAGACCAAAAATAGTAGTCAACCAGCGCAGTGATGGCGTAATAAACCACTCACGATGATGGTAATATTGAGAAGGGAATTAAGGCTCTTAACCACAGAGAATAATCTGATGACTAACTGACAATAACATTATTCCTCAATAATGTATGCATTCCTGCAATTCTGTGGCATCTTCGTCGGATATCGTTTTTTTTAAAAACCATTTTCTTTAATTAGTTGGTATTTCCTCTGTGTCCCAGACCACTACACAATTTGTGAAGTATTTCAAATTAGATGCTTATACTGTCTTTAATAGCTTCTGCTGCTGGGGTACTACTTGGACCAGCAGCCTTTTGTGACAGCTTTTCAAATTAATTCTTTTGAAATTCAATCACAGATCAAATAATCTCTAGATCTCGAGACTGGGTATCTGAAGGGCTTTTGGGGCTGGTCTATTCCGAAGTTTGATCTGTAGCGTCGATGGGAACTGTTCCATGTCCTGTTGGTTGATTATATTTCTTTCAAATTGCTTGTGTTGCTGTAAATATTTGCGAGATTTCCATGTTTTGTTTTGGTTCCTATTTTATTTTTCTAATGAATTTTATACATTTTCTCGGGAGCTTGTCTTGTCTTTTTTTTTTTATTTTTTTTTTTTTTGCGCTCGCTCGCTTTGAACTCAAGCGTAGTTCATACATACTACTTCTGGTAGCACTGGACAGCATTTTGCTTGTGGATTAGCTTTCCCTGTTACCAGTGTCACTCGCCATCAGGCGATAATTAATAAATGCTTTAACCCGCTACAGGCACTCTTTAATGCTTACATCGTTGACTAACTGTCGCAAGATTATAGACCATGACCGCAAGCTTGTCTTTCCTTTCTTTATTTCTGAGATATTCTACATTATTTTGATTTTGGTGTTTATAAGATGGTTTTATCTCTTGAGTTTTAATGTAAGTTTACTAATTAGTAGATGATGATCTGCATGTACATCTGTACCTCTAAATTCTTTTACAACATGTAACGGTGACTTGTAGAATCGGTGCGTGAACTAATTATAAGAAACATCTGGTTTAAGCAACATCCAAGAAGATTATGGACATGGAGGAGTCCTGAAAAGAAGATTAGAAACCAGATTGATTACATTCTTATTACCAGAAGGTTTCGAAATGCGTTAATAGTTGCAAAACAGTTCCAAATTTAGACTTACAGTGATAACAGATTGATTACAGGCACATTGAAGGTAAAGTTAAAGAAAGTCAAGTATGAACCAGGAAACACTAATATGATCTTCATACATTGAAATATGACAAGTAAATACAAGATAATTGGATACTCACTCTAAAATAGTATTACAATGTGTGTATTGTAACAACTGTAACAACCAACAATGCTGAAAATAATCAACAAGTAACTGGACTCAAACTCTTGATTAAAATAAAACATCTATTGGGATAACTTTCTGGGAGTGCCGGACAACCAGTGATCTCTTGATGCAGAAAAACAAATGTACCACATAGATGGTGTCACCTCACATAAAAAATCATTCAAATAATTATAGACTATGACCGTCCGCCCATTCTTAGAATCCCAGACATTTCGAAAGACTTTGTTGTACAAACAGATGCGAGTTCTCATTCTATTTCTTGCATTCTGTTACAACAGCGTAATGGCTTACTACATCCAGTTGTATACTCCAGTAGGAAGCTATATGACACTCAGAAAAAGATATGCTATTACAGAGCTTGAAGCACTTTATTTGGTGGAGGCTGTAACTAAGTTTTCTAAGTATCTTTTAGGTAAGAAGTTCTTGGTCATATCTGACAACAAACCACTAAAGGTTTTTAAAGATGGTTCTCCGAAAAATGCCAGAATTCTCAGATGGGCATTATTACTATAAGATTTTGACTTTACAGTGTCTCATATCCCTGGAAAGGACAATAATCGTGCGGACCTGTTAAGTAGATTATAATATCGCTTCATAATTTCAATTGTCATACATTTCCCACTATTTCTCAATTCACGATAGGTCTAACACTCTCGGTGCCAGTTCTGATGTTTTTCCTTAGTAATAGAGACTGTGAGTCGGCAATTCAGATTCATTGTGGCTATATCTGCGTCTCTCCATACTTCTAGGAGAAGAGACACTTTTCCCTTTGTTTGGTTGAGTGTTCCGTTTTTTTTTTCATATCTTTAGTCGTGTTCATGGTTTGTTTCATTGTACAGATGAATTTTTCTACAGGTTGGCGTTGCCAAACCAAATCGCAACATTTATTAGTCACCTCTTGTGATATGCATCATAGCTGGCAGCGCTACTATTTGTTGTTTCTTCTAAGGTCCACTGTACCTTACTACAATGCAGAAATTCACGATAACAATGTACAGTACAGTGACTTTGGACCATGCCTCAGTCAAAGATCCACTGTACTCCTGACCACATAAAGCTTGCATGACAATGCTGCATTCATAATTCCTACCAAAGTTGTCCCTTGGAGGACGAAGTTGCCGAGAAGGAGCTGACAACCGTGTCTCATACTATAGCTTCTGTCCGTTCCCCTCAGTTTCTTTAAACAGTGGTAATCCAGCGGCAGCGTGCTAAGACAGTCCAAACTTCTGGGAGAGTTGCAGCAATGGATCTTATCCCACATGAAAAGCCAGACCTCTGATTGGCTGAGATAACGCGGACTTAGTTTTCCACTGTGCTTCATTTGCGGGTAGCGGTCACGTGAATGTGTTATGTGTCGTTAGTAAGTACAGTAATGTACTCATTTACAGGCCATGGGGTATAATGGGTATGTCGTGCTAGTCCATACTTTGTGGGCGAATCAACACTCGTTGGAAAATGTGCTCAAAGTCACGCCTGCTGTCCCTGCTTCCCAGGACACTATCTGATAGCTATTTATACTAGCAAGCCCTGGTTCATTTTGGAAACAATCACCTCGACATACTTACTCTCGACCGCCGGTCTGGAAGGCAAGCGTACCATGATCGTTAGGACCAACAATTTGCACTCTTCTCTCTCCCAAAGAAGAACTGGCGAACTACGACAGCCTGGTTTGTGATGTTAGACTGTGGACACTGGTTTCTCATCCATTGTGCAGTGGCCCTAGATAGTGACATAAGTTTATTTCAGACCCTGCAGCACTATCCGCCATGAGATCGGGGTTAACCTCTTAAGTTGCATTGACTATTCACAAACGTTACCATAAGACTTCAGCAATTTCACAAGAGGTACTCCAAAGTAAAACACAGTAGCAGTGGTAAGAAAATGAATAATTTCAAATCACATCTAAGAAGTTACCGGCCAGCTTTCCATCCTCCACACCACAGGGTTTTTAGTAACACCTATCTTGTCACCAAATATTATGTAGTTATCATTAAGGATCTCGCCGCTGGATACTGCCTTCCCATAAGAGCATTGGTTGATATTGTATGAAGGTCTGGTGGAAAAGAACACTGTCTTCAATCCATATATAATAAAACATTACAAAGATGTGTTTATTCTGTAACCATAACACTGACAAATAAATAAACACAGGCACATCAGTATCTGCAGTACACCACATGAAGAGAGGAAAGGCACCCAATACAGACAACTGTACATGTCTGAAGCCAGAAGTAATGGTGATATCGAAGAAATAGATCGAGCCAAAATGTACAAGTAAAGTAACATATATTTTCGGGCAGGCGCAGAAATTCAAATATCTACGCACTTTGATAGCATCAGATAATGGGTGTATTAGAGATGAACAGAAAACAACCACTCACTGCATATTATCAAATGAAGAACATATCATAATAACCCCTTGATATTGGAAGTGAAAAGAAAAGAATCCTTGCATGATTTATAGAAGAAGTTCTAACATATGGCTGCGAATCATGGACAATTAATAAACAAGAAAAAAAATCAATACATGTCGATGTCGTTTTAATCAAGAATGCTGACAATTCCTATGACAAAATAACTGAGTGATCTAAACGCTTTGAGGGAATCTAAGACACAAATACAACTTATTATAAACATCATACAGAGGAAGTCATCATATTTGGCCACATTATGAGAAGACAAATGTTTGAACAAATTGTCAAAATTGGAAGGAATTGTGGCAAGAGAGACAGAAGAAAACAGCAAGAGAAAATTCTTGAGTCTTGTGTCATTGCCTGCTCTTGAATTATGCATACCGTTGGAGATCGCATGATATGGTGAAGCATGGCAATTACCAACTTTCTAGATGGATATTCTGTATATAGATTATCATTACAACACTCATGGTGAGAAGTAGGCCCCGCACCAGATGCTTGTATTTGTGAAGAAAACGTGCCTTGTTTGTAACAAAAGACCATTCAATCTGTTGAAGAATGCACCAGCATCTAGAAACACTGTGTGTCTGTGTGTGTTTGCGTGTCTGTGTGTGTCTGTGTGTGACTGTGTGTGATCGCTGGTGTGAGCTATCATGCCTCTCCATAAATTACGACATCCAATTCATGTATTGATTCCTTTTCCATGACACAAGACTGTCAAGAATCTTCTCGCCCTGTATTTCCCTATATTTCTTTCCGCAAATCTTTCCGGTTGTCACAACATGTTCCAGCTTTTGTCTTCTCATAATGTGGCCAAAAACGATGACTGCCTCATTCTGATGTTTGTGATAAGTTGTCTTTGCGACTCAGCTTGCCTTAAATAGTCATGATTGATAATTTTGGCTGTCCAATTAGTTGTCAGCATTCTTCTATAAAAGCACATCTCCACAGCTTCCTGGGATATTTCCGTCTGGTTTCTAATTGTCCAGGATTCGCAGCCGTATATTAAAACTGGTTCCATGTAACATGCAAAATCTCTTTTCCTAACATTCAAGGACATTGACTTATTGCACAAAACAGAATCTTTACAAAACGTTATGCCACCGTTGCAGTCTAAACAGCGTCGTTTCTCTCGGTCTGTCCCTTTCTCTTCTACCGCTGATCTTTCATATTGTCACGATGCTTCCCAATGCCTATCTTCTCATTAAATGACCTGTCAGAGATCGGGTTTCCTAGGGCCGATTTTAAACCACGAATGGTGAGCCATGTTGATATAATAGCCGTGTTAGGGGTTAGTGCCCTTTGAACTGTTTAGAACTTGTTGCGCTTGTTTATACTTGTATCTTGGCTCATTCTGGTTGTTATGTATTTCCAGAAATTCTTGGTTCAATAGTATTATCTGTCCATAGCCATAAGGATCCCCAAATTCTTCATGTTCATTCATAACTAAGCAAAATGAATGGCGGAAGATGGGAAGTAGGGGTTTGTCACGGTTATGAATTAAAAGTTGTTTATTTGGTAGCATACGTGTCGTATTATAATGCAATGACGACATTTTTGCGATATAAAAGCCCATGGCAAATTCGGGAAGTCGCTTAAGACGATTAATCATCCCATGACAATTAATCGGTGAATCCACTTGCTATGTAGCAACACACATGGCTAACACATCTGACAAACAGCACTGTACAGAACGGCAAAGTGTTGTAAATTATGTAGGTATTATTTCATCATCTACACTTCTCAGAGAATCACTAGCCGAATATTCACTAATTTAAAACTAATGTATACTTTAATATTATTCTAAAACAATTCAACGCAATTTGGCGGGAACTGAAATCGCGTAATTCGGGTCCTCGATGCGCGAGGTTATCTTGGTCGACTACGCCCGTCCTTCTCAATCTTTACGACTCTCTGGCTTGGGTCTGTTACATGTTCTACATGGACCACACTTTCATCGTGGGTCACGCTCCGTTCAGCACTTACATGTGACCAAATAACACCGTTTATCTCTTTTGTATATTCATGTATAATGTTCTAATGTAATTAGTCGTTTTTCAGGTCCTCGTCTGTTAGGTACCTAAGCACTCCAAGGTATTGGCAACATACATCTCAGAAACAGCAGTAAGTACGCTAACTGTTATGTGCATTGTGAGAAGAAATACCAGAGTACCGTCTATGTTTCACTTCTTAATTGATGCAATAGATTAAGTTGAGGGGATGGCAGCGGAATGAATAGAATCTGTTTTAAATATCACATTATCGAGTATAACTTATTTTCTGACTCAACATTACAACTTACTGTACTAATATCTATACTTCCGGACCGTTGCTAAGAATCTTTTATCGAGCTGCGTTTTCTGCTGAGGTTGACTACATGTTGTGCTCTTAGAACTCTATTTTCTTTATTATTTTCTTTATCGTGTGATCGTGACACTGATGTCTTAGTTATGAGAATTATCAGGTTCTGTCAACCAATACGGCGACAAAGGGTTTAGTTAGAAATAGAAGCTGAACTATTCCCAATGTCTTTTGAACGGCAGATAAAGTTGACATAAAATTATGTAATTGCAGTATGCTATAACATTTCATGGGAGAAACGGTAGCGTAGTCGCTAGATGCGTATCTGCCTGTTGCGCCCACCCCCTCTGATATGAATCCGTATCGAGGCAGTTTTAAAAGTTAGCCAAATAGGAGCTGAGATTGATTGTATGTTCTGCAAAAATAATGCAATAAAGCAAAAACATGGAGCGTCTGGAGTATAGTCTTTACCAGCGAAGAAAACAACATTACTTAGCCGGGGTTGCTGTGGCATTGTACTTAGGACGTATGCATGCCAAGACAGTGGTCCTGGTTTAATCCCCAAAAGAGGTAGGATTATTTTTCTCCATCTCAGGCTCTGGGGGTCGACCCAATCTAATAAAAATACGTCTGATATGTCTGCCGATAAGTGCAAATATCGCACCTCTGTTGTAAACAGGCACAACTCAATGATATTCACAGAAAAACAAATCGGACAAACAAATAAGAAGAACTTCAGACATGTGACTCACCCATCAGAACGATCAAGGCATATAGTAAAGTTATGGTCGCACTCAGAAGTACAGCGTCTATATTTGGAGTGGTCACAGCAGCTTGGATTCATAAATATCAAGAACATCACAGATAAAAACGCGTCACTTGTTGCCAACTGGGAATACATTAATAACACCATTAAACTTGTAGTATATACATCGTACCCAACAACAATTCAATATTATTCTACGTTAGTCAATATATATATATGTATGTATGTATGTATGTATGTATGTATGTATGTATGTATGTCTGTCTGTCTGTCTGTCTGTCTGTCTGTCTGTCTGTCTGTCTGTCTGTCTGTCTGTCTGTCTGTCTGTCGGTCGGTCGGTCGGTCGGTCGGTCGGTCGGTCGGTCGGTCGGTCGGTCGGTCGGTCGGTCGGTCGGTCGGTCGGTCGGTCGGTCGGTCGGTCGGTCGGTCGGTCGGTCGGTCGGTCGGTCGGTCGGTCGGTCGGTCGGTCGGTCGGTCGGTCGGTCGGTCGGTCGGTCGGTCGGTCGGTCGGTCGGTGGGTGGGTCGGTCGGTCGGTCGGTCGGTCGGTCGGTCGGTCGGTCGGTCGGTCGGTCGGTCGGTCGGTCGGTCGGTCGGTCGGTCGGTCGGTCGGTCGGTCGGTCGGTCGGTCGGTCGGTCGGTCGGTCGGTCGGTCGGTCGGTCGGTCGGTCGGTCGGTCGGTCGGTCGGTCGGTCGGTCGGTCGGTCGGTCGGTCGGTCGGTCGGTCGGTCGGTCGGTCGGTCGGTCGGTCGGTCGGTCGGTCGGTCGGTCGGTCGGTCGGTCGGTCGGTCGGTCGGTCGGTCGGTCGGTCGGTCGGTCGGTCGGTCGGTCGGTCGGTCGGTCGGTCGGTCGGTCGGTCGGTCGGTCGGTCGGTCGGTCGGTCGGTCGGTCGGTCGGTCGGTCGGTCGGTCGGTCGGTCGGTCGGTCGGTCGGTCGGTCGGTCGGTCGGTCGGTCGGTCGGTCGGTCGGTCGGTCGGTCGGTCGGTCGGTCGGTCGGTCGGTCGGTCGGTCGGTCGGTCGGTCGGTCGGTCGGTCGGTCGGTCGGTCGGTCGGTCGGTCGGTCGGTCGGTCGGTCGGTCGGTCGGTCGGTCGGTCGGTCGGTCGGTCGGTCGGTCGGTCGGTCGGTCGGTCGGTCGGTCGGTCGGTCGGTCGGTCGGTCGGTCGGTCGGTCGGTCGGTCGGTCGGTCGGTCGGTCGGTCGGTCGGTCGGTCGGTCGGTCGGTCGGTCGGTCGGTCGGTCGGTCGGTCGGTCGGTCGGTCGGTCGGTCGGTCGGTCGGTCGGTCGGTCGGTCGGTCGGTCGGTCGGTCGGTCGGTCGGTCGGTCGGTCGGTCGGTCGGTCGGTCGGTCGGTCGGTCGGTCGGTCGGTCGGTCGGTCGGTCGGTCGGTCGGTCGGTCGGTCGGTCGGTCGGTCGGTCGGTCGGTCGGTCGGTCGGTCGGTCGGTCGGTCGGTCGGTCGGTCGGTCGGTCGGTCGGTCGGTCGGTCGGTCGGTCGGTCGGTCGGTCGGTCGGTCGGTCGGTCGGTCGGTCGGTCGGTCGGTCGGTCGGTCGGTCGGTCGGTCGGTCGGTCGGTCGGTCGGTCGGTCGGTCGGTCGGTCGGTCGGTCGGTCGGTCGGTCGGTCGGTCGGTCGGTCGGTCGGTCGGTCGGTCGGTCGGTCGGTCGGTCGGTCGGTCGGTCGGTCGGTCGGTCGGTCGGTCGGTCGGTCGGTCGGTCGGTCGGTCGGTCGGTCGGTCGGTCGGTCGGTCGGTCGGTCGGTCGGTCGGTCGGTCGGTCGGTCGGTCGGTCGGTCGGTCGGTCGGTCGGTCGGTCGGTCGGTCGGTCGGTCGGTCGGTCGGTCGGTCGGTCGGTCGGTCGGTCGGTCGGTCGGTCGGTCGGTCGGTCGGTCGGTCGGTCGGTCGGTCGGTCGGTCGGTCGGTCGGTCGGTCGGTCGGTCGGTCGGTCGGTCGGTCGGTCGGTCGGTCGGTCGGTCGGTCGGTCGGTCGGTCGGTCGGTCGGTCGGTCGGTCGGTCGGTCGGTCGGTCGGTCGGTCGGTCGGTCGGTCGGTCGGTCGGTCGGTCGGTCGGTCGGTCGGTCGGTCGGTCGGTCGGTCGGTCGGTCGGTCGGTCGGTCGGTCGGTCGGTCGGTCGGTCGGTCGGTCGGTCGGTCGGTCGGTCGGTCGGTCGGTCGGTCGGTCGGTCGGTCGGTCGGTCGGTCGGTCGGTCGGTCGGTCGGTCGGTCGGTCGGTCGGTCGGTCGGTCGGTCGGTCGGTCGGTCGGTCGGTCGGTCGGTCGGTCGGTCGGTCGGTCGGTCGGTCGGTCGGTCGGTCGGTCGGTCGGTCGGTCGGTCGGTCGGTCGGTCGGTCGGTCGGTCGGTCGGTCGGTCGGTCGGTCGGTCGGTCGGTCGGTCGGTCGGTCGGTCGGTCGGTCGGTCGGTCGGTCGGTCGGTCGGTCGGTCGGTCGGTCGGCCGGTCGGTCGGCCGGTCGGCCGGCCGGCCTGCATGCATGCATGTATGTATGTATGTATGTATTTTTTTTATTTTTTGCATATCCTTTACAGGACATTGCTGTCAACACCAGCATCTTTCAGCTGAATGTTGATTTCTTGGCAAGAATACGTTCAGTAGTTTGCCATTGCTTTTTGAGCGGCCGGCTCACATACCCCGTAAGTTATCGATGCGATTCGAACCACCGCTAATTCTTAACGTCATCACGTTAACCCACGAGAGTATACGAGATTACGGAGAAAAGTCATAACCTCTAAGCCTGTATGTATGTATGTGTGTGTGTGTGTGTGTGTGTGTGTGTGTGTCTGTGTCTGTCTGTGAACCTGTGTGTGTGTGTGTTTCTGTGTGTGATTGTGTGTGTGTCTATGTGTGTGTCTGTTTGTGTGTGTGTGTGTCTCTGTGTCTGTGTGTCTCTGTGTCTGTGTGTGTCTGTGTTTCAGTGTGTGTCTGTGTGTCTGTGTCTGTGTGTGTGTCTGTGTGTGCCTGTGTGTCTGTGTCTGTGTGAGTGTCTGTGTGTGTGTCTGTGTGTGTGTCTGTGTGTGTATTTGTATCTGTGTGTCTGTGTGTGTCTGTGTGTTTGTTTGTGTGTCAGTGTGTGTGTCTGTGTGTGTCTGTGTGTGTCTGTGTGTGTATGTCACTGTGTCTGTGTGTTTCTTTGTGTGTGTCAGTGTGTATGTGTGTCTGTGTGTATCTGTATGTCTTTTTGTGTCTGTGTGTCTGTGTGTGTGTCTTTATGTGTCTGTGTGTGTCTGTGTGTCTATGTGTGTGTCTGTGTTTCTGTGTGTTTCTGGTGTCTGTGTTTATGTCTGTGTGTCTGTGTCTGTGTGTCCGTGTGTATGTGTATGTGTGTCTGTGTGTGTCTCTGTGTGTCTGTTTGTCTGTGACTGTGTGTATGTGTGTCTGTGACTGTGTGTCCGTGTGTGTCTGTTTGTGTGTCTGTTAGACTGTGTCTCTGTGTGTCTGTGTGTGTGTGTGTGTCTGTGTGTGTCTGTCTATGTCTATCTGCGAATCTGTATGTGTGTCTTTGTGTGTGTCTGTTTGGTTGTGTGTCTGTTTGCATGTGTGTTTCTGTGTATCTGTGTGTGTCTGTGTGTCTGTGTGTCTGTAAGTCTGTGTGTCTGTGTGTGCCTGTGTGTTTGTCTGTGCCTGTCTGTCGGTGGGTCTGTCTTTGTGTGTGTATCTGTTTGTCTGTGTGTCTCTGTGTGTGTCTGCGTGTGTCTGTCTGTGTGTGTTTGTGTGTCTGTGTGTCTGTGAGTCTATGTGTGTGTGTCTGTCTGTCTGTCTGTCTGTGAGTCTATGTGTGTCTGTGTATGCCTTGTGTCTATGTATGTGTCTGTTTGGTTGTGTGTCTGTTTGCATGTGTGTCTATGTGTGTCTGTGTCTGTGTGTACGTGTCTGTGTGTCTGTGTGTCTGTGTGCCTATGTGGGTGTCTGTGTATCTTTTACTGTGTGTCTGCGTGTCTGTGTGTCTGTGTGTGTCTATTTGTGTGTATGTCTGGTTGTGTGTCACTGTGCGTTTGTCTGTGTGTGTGTTTTTGTGTCTGTGTGTCTGTGTGTGTTTCTGTGTGGTTGTGTGTGTAAGTGTATGTGTTTCTGTTTGTCTGTGTGTGTGTCTATGTGTCTGTTTGTGTCTGTGTGTCTTTATGTGTGTCTGTGTGTCAGTTTGTGTCTGTGTGTCTGTGTGTGTCTGTGTGTCGGAGTGTGTGTCTGTATGTGTCTGTGTGTCTGCGTCCGTGTGTCTGTGTGTCTGTCTATCTGTCTGTGTGTGACTGTGTATCTGTGTGTGTGTCTGTGTGTGTGTTTGTGTGTGTCTGTGTGTTTGTGTGTGTGTGTCTATGTGCGTGTATGTGTGTCTGTGTGTCTGTCTCTGTGTGTGTCTGTGTGTGTGTCTGTGTGTCTGTTTGTGTCTGTGTGTCTGTGTGTCAGTTTGTGTCTGTGTGTGTCTGTGCGTCGGAGTGTGTGTCTGTGTGTTTCTGTATGTCTGCGTTTGTGTGTCTGTGTATCTGTCTGTCTATCTGTCTGTGTGTGACTGTGTGTCTCTGTGTATGTGTCTGTGTGTGTTTATGTGTGTCTGTGTGTGTGTGTCTATGTGTGTGTCTGTGTGTGTATCTGTGTGTCTGTGTGTGTCTGTCTGTGTGTGTGTCTGTGTGTGTGTGTCTGTGTGTGTCTGTATGTCTTTGTATGTCTGTGTGCTTGTGTCTGTATGTCTATGTGTCTGTGTGTGTCTGTGTGTCTATGTTTGCGTCTGAGTGTGTGTCTGTGTGTCTGCGTTTGTGACTCTGTGTGGGTCTGTTTGTGTGTTTGTGTGTGTCTGTGTGTGTGGCTGTGTGTCTGTGTGTGTGTGGGTGTGTGTCTGTGTGTGTCTTTTTTCTATGTGTGTCTGCGTGTCCTTGTGTGTGTGTCTGCGTGTCTGTGTGTGTGTGGCTGATTGTCTGTGTATGTGTCTGTGTTTGTGTCTCTGTGTGTCTGTGTGTGTGTGTCTATGTTTGTATCCGTGTGTGTGTCTGTATGTCTGTGTGTGTGTGTCTTGTGTCTGTTTGTCTGTATTTTGTGGGTCTGGTGTCTGTGTGTGTCTGTATGTCTTTATGCGTCTATGTGTGTCTGTGTGTGTTTATGTGTCTGTGTTTGTGTCTGTGCGTCTGTGTGTGTGTCTGTGTTTGTGGCTGTGTTTTTGTGTGTATCTCTGTGTGGCTGTGTGTGTCTGTGTGTCTATGTGTCTGTGCGTGTATCTGTTTGTCTATGTGTGTCTGTGTATCTGTGTGTGTGTCTTTTTTCTGTGTGTGTCTGTGTGTCTATGTGTGTATGTGTGTCTGCGTGTCTCTGTGTGTGTCTGTGTGTCTGTGTGTGTCTGTGTGTCTCTGTGTGTTTGTCTTTGTGTGTCTGTGTATGTATGTGTGTGTCTGTGTCTGTGTTTCTGTGTGTCTGTCTGTCTTTGTATGTGTCTCTGTGTGTCTGTGTGTGTGTCTGTGTGTCTGTGTGTCGTTGTGTTTGTGTATCTGTGTGTCTGTGTGTGTGTCTGTGTGTGTGTCTGTGTTTCTGTATGTCTGTGGCTGTGTTTCTGTCTGTCTGTCTGTCTGTCTTTGTATGTATCTCTGTGTGTGTTTGTGTGACTCTGTGTGTGTCTGTATGTCTGTGTGTCTGTGTGTCTTTGTGATTGTATGTCTGTGTGTATGTGTGTCTGTGTGTGTCTGTGTGTTTGTGTGTGTCTGTGTGTGTGTCTGTTTCTTTCACTATGTGTGTGTCTGTGTGTGTATGTCTCTGTGTCTGTGTGTTTCTTTGTGTGTGTCTGTGTGTATGTGTGTCAGTGTGTCTATGTGTCTGTGTGTGTCTGTATGTCTATTTGTGTGTGTGTCTGTGTGTTTGTGTCTGTGTGCCTGTGTGTGTGTGTCTGTGCGTGTGTCTGTGTGTGTCTCTGTCTTTGTATGTATCTCTGTGTGTGGCTGTGTGGCTGTGTATGTCTGTGTGTCTGTGTATGTTTGTGTGTCTGTGTGTGTGTTTGTGTATCTGTGTGTGTCTGTGTGTCTGTGTCTGTGTCTGTGTGTCTGTGTGTCTGTCTGTCTGTTTGTGACTGTGTGTCTGTGTGTGTCTGTGTGTCTGTCTGTGTGTCTGTGTGTCTGTGTGTGTCTGTGTGTCTGTGTGTGTCTGTGTGTGTTTGTGTATCTGTGTGTGTATGAGTGTGTGACTGTGTGTGTCTGTGTCTGTGTGTCTGTGTGTCTGTGTGTGTGTGTCCGTGTGCGTTTGTGTATCTGTTTGTGTGTCTGTGTGTGTCTGAGTGTGTGTCTGTGTGTGTTTGTGTTTCTGTGTCTGTGTGTCTGTGTGTCTTTCTGTCTGTGTGTTTGTGTGTGTGTGTCTGTGTGTGTGTCTGTGTGTGTGTATATGTGTGTGTCTGTGTGTCTGTGTGTGTCTGCGTGTGTCTGTATGACTTCGTGTGTATGTCTGTCTGTGTATGTGTGTCTATGTGCCTGTATGTGTCTGTGTGTCTTTGTTTGTGTCTGTGTGTGTGTCTGTGTGTCTGTGTTTATGTCTCTGTATGGGTCTGTTTGTGTGTTCCTGTGTGTGTGGCTGTGTGTGCCGCTGTGTGTCTGTGTGTGTGTCTTGTTTTCTGTGTGTGTCTGTGTGTCTGTGTGTGTTTGTGTTTCTGTGTGCCTATGTGTGTGTGTGTGTGTCTGATTATCTGTGTGTTTTTCTGTGTGTCTGTGTGTGGTGTGTGTGTGTGTCTGTGTGTGAATGTGTTTTTCTATGTGTGTGTCCTTGTGTGTGTCTCTGTGTGTGTCTGGTATCTGTGTGTCTGTATGTCTTTGTGTTTCTGTGTGTGTATGTGTCTCTGTGTGTCTGTGTGTCTTTGTGTGTGTCTTTGTGTGTCTGTGTGTCTGTGTTTGTGTCTGTGTGTCTGTGTTTCTGTGTTTGTGGCTGTATGTCTTTGTGTGTCTGTATTTGTCTGTGTGTCTATGCGTATGTCTGTTTGTCTATGTGTGTCTGTGTGTCAGTGTGTCCGTGTGTCTGCGTGTCTGTCTGTGCGTCTGTATGTCTGTGTTTGTCTGTGTGTCTCTGTGTGTTTGTCTGTGTATGTCTGTGTGTCTGTGTGTCTTTGGGTTTGTGTGTCTGTGTGTGTATGTGTGTGTGTCTGTGTCTCTGTATGTCTGTGTCTGTGTTTTTGTGTGTCTGTCTGTCTTTGTATGTTTCTCTGTGTGTGTCTTTGTGTCTTTGTGTGTCTGTGTGTCTGTGTGTCTTTGTGTTTGTGTGTCTGTGTGTCTGTCTGTCTCTGTGTGTGTATTCGTGTCTGTGTGTCTGTGTGTGTCTGTGTGTTTGCGTGTGTCTGTGTGTGTCTGTGTCTGTGTGTGTCTATGTGTGTGTCTGTGTGTATGTCTCTGTGTCTGTGTGTTTCTTTTTGTGTGTCTGAGTGTATATGTGTCAGTGTGTCTGTGTGTATGTGTGTCAGTGTGTCTGTGTGTCTGTATGTCTGTATGTCTGTGTGTATGTTTTTATGTGTTTGTGTGTGTGTCTGTGTGGCTGTGTGTGTGTGTGTCTGTGTGTCTGTGTGTGTCTTTGTGTCTGTGTTTGTGTCTGTGTTTCTGTGTGTGTGTCTGTGTGTCTGTGTTTGTGTCTGTGTGTCTATGTTTGTGTCTGTGTTTCTGTGTGTGTGTCTGTGTGTCTGTGTGTGTCTGTCTGTGCGTGTGTCTGTGTGTGTCTGCGTGTCTGTGTGTGTCTGTGTGTGTTTGTGTGTGTCTGTGTATCTGTGTATGTGTCTGTGTGTTTGTGTGTCTGTGTACCTGTGTCTCTGTGTGAATGCGTGTCTGTGTGTCTGGGTCTGTGTGTCTGCGTTTCTATGTGTGTGTCCCTGTGTCTGTGACTGTGTGTCTGTGTGTCTCTGTTTGCGTGTCTCTGAGTCTGTGTGTCTGTGTGTCTGTCTGTGTGACTGTGTGTGTCTGTGTGTGTTTGTGTTTGTGTCTGTGTCTGTCTGCGAATTTCTGTGAGTGTCTTTTTGTGTTTGTGTGTCTGTGTGTGTCTGTGTGGTTGTGTGTCTGTTTGCCTGTGTGTCTATGCATGCGTGTCTGTGTGTCGGTGTGTCTATGTGTGTGTCTATGTGTCTTTTACTGTGTGTCTGTGTGTGTCTGTGTGTCTGTATGTCTGTGTGTTTGGGTGTCTTTGTGTGTCTGTGTGTGTCTGTTTGTATGTCTGGATGTGTGTCTCTGTGTGTGTGTCTGTGTGTGTTTGTGTGTCTGTGTGTCTGTGTGTGTCCGTGTGTTTGTGTGTGTCTGTGTTTGTCTGTGTGTGTTTGTGTGTCTGTGTGTCTGTGTGTGTCTGTGTGTCTGTGTGTGTTTGTGTATCTGTGTGTGTTTGTGTATCTGTGTGTGTGTCTGTGTGTGTGTCTTTGTGTGTATATATGTGTCTCTGTGTGTGTTTGTGTCTGTATCTGTGTTTATGTGTGTCTGTGTGTCTGTAAGTCTGTGTGTCGGTGTGTGTGCCTGTGTGTGTGTGTGTCTATCTGTCTGTGGGCCTGTCTGTGTGTATATAGGTGTGCCTGTGTGTCTGTGTGTGTGTCTGTGTGTGTTTGTGTGTCTGTGTTTGTGTGTCTGTGTGTCTGTGGGTCTTACTGTGTGTATCTGTGTATGTCTGTGAGTCTATGTGTGACTGTGTGTCTCTGTGTGTGTCTGTGTGTCTGTGTATGTGTCTGTGTGTTTGTGTGTCTGTGTGCCTGTGTGTCTGTGTGAATGTGTGTCTGTGTGTCTGTGTGCCTGTGTGTCTGTGTGTCTGCGTTTCTATGTGTGTGTCTGTGTCTGTGTGTCTGTGTGTCTGCGTTTCTATGTGTGTGTCTGTGTGTCTGTGACTGTGTGTCTGTGTGTGTCTGTTTGTGTGTCTCTGAGTCTGTGTGTCTGTGTGTGTGTCTGTGTTTGTCTGTGTGTCTGTGTGTCTGTGTGTCTGTTTGCCTGTTTGTCTATGTATGTTTGTCTTTGTGTCTATGTGTGCGTCTGTGTTTCTTTTACTGTGTGTCTGTGTGTCTGTCTCTGTCTGTGTGTCTGTATGTCTGTGTGTCTGGGTGTCTTTGTGTGTCTGTGTTTGTCTGTGTGTATGTCTGGTTGTGTGTCTCTGTGTTTGTGTCTGTGTGTGAGTCTTTGTGTCTGTGTGTCTGTGTGTGTGTGTCTGCGTGTTTGTGTGTGTGAGTGTCTGTTTGTCTGTGTGTCTGTGTGTCTCTGTGTGTGTGTGTCTGTCTGTGTGTGTCTCTGTGTGTCTAAGTGTCTGTTTGTTTCTGTGTGTCTGTGTGTGTGTCTATGTGTGTATGTGTGTCTGAGTGTGTGTCTGTGTGTCTGTGTGTCTGTGTCTGTGTGTCTGTGTCTGTCTGTCTGTCTGTGTTTGTCTGTGTGTGTCTGTGTGTGTCTGTGTTTCTGTTTGTATGTGTGTCTGTTTGTGTCTATGTGTCTGTGTGTGTGTCTCTATGTGTGTGTCTATGGGTGTGTCTGTGTGTGTCTGTCTGTGTGTCTATGTGTCTGTGGGTCTGTTTGTATGTGTGTCTGAGTGTGTGTCTGTGTGTTCGTCTGTGTGTTTGTCTAAGTGTGTGTCTGTGTGTGTCTTGCTGTGTGTCAGTGTGTCTGTCTGTCTGTGTGTATGTGGGTCTGTGTGTGTATATGTGTGTTTCTGTATGTGTGTCTGTGTATCTGTGTGTGTGGCTGTGTGTCTGTGTGTGTCTTTTTTCTGTGTGTGTCTGTGTGTCTGCGTGTCTGTGTGTCTGTGTTTATTTCTGATTGTCTGTGTGTGTGTCTGTCTGTGTGTCTGTGTGTCTGTGTGTGTCTGTGTGTGTCTGTGTGATTGTGTGTTTGTGTGTGTGTCTATGTGTGCGTCTCTGTGTGTGTCTGTGTGTCTGTGTGTGTCTGGCGTCCGTGTGTCTGTGTTCTGTGTATCTGGTGTCCGTGTGTGTCTGTATGTCTTTGTGTGTCTGTGTGTCTGTGGTGTCTATGTGTCTGTGTGTCTTTGTGTGTGTATGTGTGTGTCTGTGTGTCTGTGTTTGTGTCTGTGTGTCTGTGTATGTGTCTGTGCGTCTGTGTATGTCTGTGTGTCTGAGTGTATCTGTTTGTGTGCGTCTGTGTGTGTCTTTTTTTCTGTGTGTGTCTGTGTGTCAGTGTATTTGTGTTTGTCTCTGTGTCCGCGTGTCTGTGTGTGTGTCTGTGTGTCTGCCTGTCTTTGTATGTGTCTCTATGTGTGTCTGTGTGTCAGTGCGTGTGTCTGTGTGTCTGTGTGCCTTTGTGTATGTGTGTCTGTGTGTGTGTGTCTGTGTCTGTGTTTCTGAATGGCTGTGTGTCTGTGTGTGTCTGTGTGTGTCTCTGTATGTGTGTGTGTTTGTGTGTGTGTGTGTTTGTGTATGTCTGTGTGTCTGTGTGTGCCTGTGTGTGTCTGTGTGTATCTGTGAGTCGGTGTGTGTCTGTGTGTCTGTGTATGTCTGTGTGTTTGTGTGTGTGTGTGTCTGTGTGACTGTGTCTGTGTGTGTCTGTGTGTCTATGTGTCTGTGTGTGTCTGTGTGTCTTTGTGTCTGTGTGTCTGTGTTTCTGTGTGTGCGTGTGTCTGTGAGTCGGTGTGTCTGTGTGTGTCTGTGTGTCTGTGTGTCTGTATGTGTGTCTGTGTGTGTGTCTGTTTCTGTGTCTGTTTCTGTGTCTGTGTGTGTCTCTGCGTGTGTCTGTATGTATGTGTGTTTGTGTGTGTGTGTCTGTTTGTCTGTGTGACTATGTGTCTTTGTGCCTGTATGTGTGTTTGTGTGTCTGTGTGTCTGTGTGTCTTTGTTTCTGTCTGCGTGTCTGTGTGTCTGTGTACCTGTTTGAGTGTCTGTCTGTTTGTCTGTGAGTGCGTGACTGCGTGCGTGGGTGGGTGGTTGGGTGTGTGCGTGCGTGCGTGCATGCGTGCGTGCGTACTTGCGTGCGTGCGTGCGTGCGTGCGTGTGTGTGTGTGGTCATTGGCACCTAGCCATCTTGACAGACGATAGTTTTTTAACTGGTGTAAATGGTGGTCCACAATGGAAGCATGTGAAAACATGGTCATTTCCATCATCATATACCATCTTACGTCTCTAACGCTGTGTGCTTTATCTACAATCAATTTCTGCCTTATTAAAAAATTCAATTTCTGATAGTTGCCTTCCATGCTACACGTTCAGCGTCGATTTGCTCCAAATGTGCATTATCAATGCCTGTATCAATCATGTTCCGCTTACACACATCTTTGTATCATAGTAAAGGCCGACAATGAGATCTCTCCATGTAATTAACCAATAAAGATGTATTTTGCTATTCTACCATCATCCATCCTCCTAATGTGTCTTATTTATCTAAGTCTACGAAGACAGCATGGAAGACACCGTCACACCATCTAATCTTTCATTTGCACATTGCCATCTGGACAGACGATAGTTTGGTATATTGTGCTTCAAAAAGGCATAATAACTACAACCCATGGCGGTGGCGAATGTAGGTGATAAGGCCAATTCGGGATGTAAATGTTCGTCCACAGTGGATGTAGCATGATGGAACAGAATTCCCCATTACCAGTCCGACACATTTCATAAAGATACTTTAAGTCTTAACGGGGACCATCCCAAATAGAAGGGCTATTATTAGATCGTATGTTCTAGAACGAGTTGGGGGAGGC
Source organism: Cepaea hortensis (assembly GCA_963921405.1). Lineage (NCBI taxonomy): Eukaryota > Metazoa > Mollusca > Gastropoda > Stylommatophora > Helicidae > Cepaea > Cepaea hortensis. The sequence goes on along the minus strand of OY992882.1, from coordinate 79,812,036 downwards.
GGCGGTATGCACTTGTCTTTTGATTGGCTAATAGGTAATGAGCCCACGCTATTCCTGGGCCATATTTTAAAATCTAATTTGTAGGAGCGGGAATTTCACCAGGAGCGGTCGCTAGTGTGATGTGATGACCCAACAATGCCCTTAAAGATTCAATAATATATTGTTCTCTGGACAGCAGGTACCACTTTAAAACATACTTTAATGTTGTAGTTGTGCCTGATAAACGAATGAGAAGAATTTATGAGTATTTTATGAATAAAATGTGAAAGTGGAAAACCTAACTTCTGTGCGCCAGAATTCTGAACACTGCATCTTCAACCTTGACACGTCTTTCACGCTGTATACTCCAAGTGCATATCAATCCCTTGTTGTGGCTGGTTGCGTATGCTTGATGAATGTATGGCACACTCATGCAGATTCGCAAACCCAAACCCCTTGTGCATTCTTCATGCCTAGGATGACTCATTCTTAACTCAACTGTACCTTTGCTCTCGTGCGAGTTAACAAATGGCAGTCTGAATGGGAATGAGTGATGTAAACATGTACAAGTTCCTTGGTAAAAAGCTGAGAATGATGGAGTGAGTGAGTTGGTGATTTAATAAATAGCCTCTCACATCTAGTGGAAGGAAAGATGCTTCAATATCCATATGTAAACAGGTTGTGTGTGGCACGCCAGAATTGCTAAGTCCATGTGATGCCTGGTAGCTATAAGCTCAAGAGAATTAATATAATTTCTCTCTGAAGTATTACACTGGTACCTTTACTGTTGGATGGCTCATATAAACTAGTTCCTAAGAGAACCATAGGTGTGTGAACCTGTGTCTTAGTTGGCTGAATATAATGTATGGCTCATGCAAATTTACAAGGACTAAACATGTTTTTCCCATATGTGCTTGGTGCATATGTGAACAGTTGTTATGCAATTGAGCTTCTGTTACCTACTGTAGTAGACATGAAAATTACTCAGTGGGGAAAGAGCACATGATGATGATAAAGATGATGTACCTGTGAGTCAGGTCTGTCTGAGAGAGGGGGTGAGGTCTGGCATTGCTGAGTGAGTGTATATGGAATAGGACATTCATGCAACGACATCACAGCCATAGGAATGGATGTCTGGTCTGCTAATTGGGTAAATGCCATTAGTTAATACATATTGCATATTGCAGTTGTAAATGCCTATTTTTCATTTCTCTTCACAATGCCTGTCCCATGTTGCTATGTCACAATGATTGCTGTACTGTGTCTGGTCCTCCTTGTGCCCAGGTCTACTGTGGTTCAAACATGGTGAAACTTAGACCACATGAATGCTTGTAATTGTGTTAAGCTACCCCTGTCTCAACATATGGTCTTGTGATTACCACAGATAAGGGTGAATGGAACACATATCACCCACAGTACATCAGAGTGAAATACACTGCATCATCAAACAAGGAGAGGTGTGTTTGGACCACACCCATCCTTTTCCTCCCCATCCCCAATCTGTGTCCGTTGATGTATAATAACATTATCTTTTAACATATGTAAAGAGATGTTGTGCCATTTTATATGTCAACAGAGAACAGTATGGTTGAGAGGCCATCCATATATCATCTGGGACCTCTAACCAGAAGTCCTAGATCCAGATGTGACTCCCTATCAAAATGTGGGAATATCAAGAAGAGTTTTCTCTCAGCTCAACAGCTGAATGCATAAATGGGAGCATGACACAATCTGAAGCACTACAAATGTGGTGAACTGGATAGTGATCTTGAGTCAGTCAAAGATCAACTGAGACTAACATCAAATCTTGTTCTATGAACTACATTCATGGAGAACTGTGAGGTAACTTGGAGTGTTTGTTTATCTAAGACAAAACTTAGAAAATATCCAGCCGGATGCTCACACAGTGATTCTTGAAGAATGTGATTGAACAGTAGGGAAGTTGATCTGGCTAAGTGAGTAGCTGCAATGTATGGGACATTCTGTATGTCATTATTGAAGTACCCAGTGACAGCCTTCACTAACAGCCTGATCAACCGTGAGATGCAGTACCATATCATACCAAATCTTGTCTTCAAGAGGAATGAATCTGCCATGAAGCTTATTCTGGGGAAGCTGCTAACTGGAGCTTGTCCAACATCCATGCTGATGATAAAAGGATTCAACAGACCCAGAACAGTAGTTTCTTCCTTGAGTTGCCCATGGATAGGATTTCCTAAATTCCCAAGAGACAGGAAATGATGATAGTTACCGATACTGTAACTGAGTGGGGTAGTTAGATATTAGAGGGAGGAGGAGTAGAAGTAGTTATTGGGTGGTGGAGTAAATAAGAAGTGTTGTATCTTGTTTATCAACCTGCATGTGTGACATATTTTATGCATTTTCTATGCAATAATTGAAGTGTTGACATGACAGGAGATGAGGCAATGGTCACCACTCTACTTACCATCAGCTCAATAAATTGTGTATTTAATGAATCAGTTTTAAGTACATGTCTTAAGAGAATGTCTTGTACAGTTGCTGTCAAGTTTTGTCTCTGGTGACTGTCTTAAGTGCTGTGGTTGGTTATACATATTGTGAAAAGTCCTGTATAGATGTTGTCAAGTATCACATGATGTCTATCTTGTACAATTGTGGTGTAAACAATTCCTTGTGAATGTATGTCCCACTTTTGGCAGGAAACTGTCATGTAGATGTCTTGTCCAACAGATGTAATGTATCGTTGTTGTTGAAGTTTGTTTGTCTACAAATAAATGAGTCCTAAAGTCCTAAAGACTAATTGAACTGATATAGGTCACAAAATGACAAAAAATATAGGGACAGATCTATGTGACGGACGAATAGCACACTGGCAACATTATAATGAGTGAGAGGGATCCTCAGTTGTACAGGCGCTAATAGTTCAGATCTTCTCTGGCCTTGGGTGAACTAGTTACTTCTTATATAAATTTCTGTGTAGATACATAGTGGTCTCACAGTGGGGGTTTGAGCCAAAGAAAAATGTTCTCCAAAAAAGGCTATTGCGGGAATGATTAGCTCATTTGAGTGACCTCTAGACAAAACGTGCTAAATCATATCCTTTATCTTGTTATTTATTATTCAAGATATATCTCCAGAGAACACTACAAACTAGGTCCTCTGGCAACTCGATCAAACATGTCACATAACTGGTAGGCTCTTTCCGGGATATAAACCCTGGGAAAACCTGGTCACATAACTGGGTTTCCTCTTTTTGGGATATAAACCCTGGGAAAAAGAACACTCGTCTCGGATTTAAACCCTGGTAATAACCTGCTAGGGGCTCACATACCTTGTGCCCTGATGTCAGGATACAAACCTTGGGCATACCCTGCATAAGACTCACTTTTGGGATCTCTATGTTGGTATTAAAATCCGGGGTGACCTCTCGCAAATCAGACCCAATTCTTGGAGTTTTTATGGTGTTGTTTAATGGACCCAGTCTCTTATATGAGGGCAACTGTTCAGACATGTAAACCCACAATAAATCTCTAGAAGGTTTGATTTCATTAATAGTGATAATATTGCATGTATCACTGTTTTAATATATCAGTTAGGATTCAATGTAGCAAACTGAAGATGGTGTATAAATATCTTATGGGTCAACATAATTGCTTGTATCCATGATATTTGTTTTTCTCAGAATGATATGATTTATTAGCTTGTCAATATTGTTGTATAATTTTGTGCATGCTGGTTGTTCAAGATATGTATCCAAAAATTAAGGTACCTGAAACACCAGAGAACACAAATTATTTTAAATATAACTGAGACAGCTAGTACAGGGAAATATTTATTTTTGTCCCTGAAATTAAGACACTTGATACAGTAAATGAATATGGGGCCTACTCCATCCCAAAATTAATTGCTGGCATGGGTGAGAGAGGGGAATTATTGTTGTAAATACAACATTTTTTAATGTCACCACATCACATAAGATAACAACTCATTATATTCTCTTCTCCCCATAACATGCTTGCAACACTGAGAGCAGAGAGTGTGAACCCTGATGGAAAACTTGGGCAACCATTAAGACACCTCACTGACAATCTCTCTCGGTGATAGTCAGTATTCGTACCGGCTAATGTCCAGTGTCGATTCGACATCTGGGTTTATTCTTCAGTTGTGTAACGCTGTCAGTGGCCCTGATCAAGCTACTGTGCGTGAGCACAATTGAATCTCCAGGAGAAAACATCCTTATCAACTCCGTCACTTGCCATTTCCGAAGTAGTGGTATTATTAAGCGTACCTGATACGTAATGGACGAGATGAAGGGAAGATTCTACCTGATGTCATGGGCGGTCATATAAAACCGACCACAGTCTGGTGTCTATAAGACATTAGTCTACTGTTCGATGGTGTAATCTCTCTGGTGTACTGGGATCCACGTCACCAGGAGCTAACTCATTGAATCTCCAGGAAGGCCATCAAAATAACCGGACCCCTAGCCATTCATATGGAAGTGGAGAGCGTACGCAAAGTATGTGTCTAGGAAACGATGGATAACCAACCTGATGTTATTGGCGTATCATACGACTAGGAGCACCTCATGGACAATCTGAAAAATTTCATGAAGAGATATAACAGGATCCGTCTCCGATGTCGGCCGTCAATTCATCCTCAGCTGAGAAAGCGTTTCTGACTGAAATGGTGGAGATTAAAGGACGGACAAAGTTGAGTACAACTGATGTCATTCCCCTTTTTCATTCTCAATGGGAAGACTTTTCTGCCGGAAGAAGGTAGGAATGTAAATAAGGATTACTGTCTCCAAACAGTTAACTCTTATATGGTAGAGCTCACTGCAACTCCAGCAGCTGACACTCTATACACAATGTCTGCGAAAGTGGACTAACGAAAGATCAGTTTCAAACAGCTGACTCCTTTCAAGATAAAGATCCCTGCACTCCAGCAGTCGACTCTTTATATAATAAGAACAATGCATTTAGCATGTAGAATCTTATATTATTACTGAGATGCGAGGTATATTCACAAGACCTGGCCAGTCCTATCCTCAAAGTCAGTAAAATAGCTTCCAAAATTCCACTCAATATTGGTAACTAAGAAGCTAACCCACATAATCACACACCTTCAAAGGTAGCTGTGATAATGACGGACTTCTCTATGGATGAGAAGAAACGCCTTATATTCGCCAAAGTAAACGTTTTGCTCATGTGGGAGAGAAAGAACGGATACTTCCCAGTCACTCAAAAGCACTTCGCTAAAACATGGCTGAAGACAACTAGTTGGAAGTTCCACCTGGAATTATAGATTAGTAGTAGTAGATGTCAAAGTCTGGCTGCATCTACTAATTCAGTTGCTACGTTAGAAAATAGAGCAACTAAGGAGAGAAAATGCTGTCACTTCTCACAACACATCAAAATAGAGGCATAACGGAATGAGAGAATCTCAACCGACAAGCACTTCTAAATCTATGGTAAGACTACGGAAATATAATGGGAAATTGCTACCATCTGCAAACACAAGAGGCTTATTGGAAAGGTAGACCCTGTGTCCAACGCTAACCAAATTTACAAAAGTAGATTTTAGCCTTGACAAGTTTTTGCAGCGGCTGCTATACAGTTCACCCGGAAGTGATTGTCTTTGCTCCGGTGATGATCAACAATTTTAACCCAGTTCCAAATGCCAAGATTACTGTTGGAGAAAGTGTTCAGTTAAATATACTCTCACAGGATTATCATTCTCCAGGACGAAGGGAAGAATGAAGTTCTGATAAGATGAACAGTTGAGAGATCCATGGAATGCAACCATTCTCTCTAAACGTCATCTAGAAGTTGGCTTAATTGCAAAGCCATTACTTCACATAATGAATCTCTATGGTCCATTCATACCTTACGAAATGGTGTGACTCAGAGAGATCATTTATCACAAACAGGAAATATAGCAAGGATATCAGCAGTGGAACGCTCTCATAGGTAAATAGAGGAGCAGTTCACAGATGAGTGGAGTCAGGACTCTTGATGCTCCCAGTGACTTAAAGGAACATAATGCAGGGCTAACTTCATGGTATTTGCGTTTGCCACCAAATTCATCAACAGATGCAATGTTGGGGCAGATTTTTTTTAAGGAGAAAAATCACTGAGTTCCAAATGTACTACTCTAGTAGGGTAAAAGGGAGACAGGGAGTAATTGACAAAACCCACTTGAGGGATCTGGGAACTGTGGATTTCTGAAAAATCATCTGTCATTCCTATGAAAGATTTAAGAGAGGGGCCATGTAGCATGATGGAACAGAATTCCCCATTCCCAGTCCGACACATTTCGTAAAGATACTTTAAGTCTTAACGGGGATCATCCCAAATAGAAGGGCTATTATTAGATCGTATGTTCTAGAACGAGTTGGGGGAGGCGGCGGTATGCACTTGTCTTTTGATTGGCTTATAGGTAATGAGCCCACGCTATTCCTGGGCCATATTTTAAAATCTAATTTGTAGGAGCGGGAATTTCACCAGGAGCGGTCGCTAGTGTGATGTGATGACCCAACAATGCCCTTAAAGATTCAATATTATATTGTTCTCTGGACAGCAGGTACCACTTTAAAACATACTTTAATGTTGTAGTTGTGCCTGATAAACGAATGAGAAGAATGTATGAGTATTTTATGAATAAAATGTGAAAGTGGAAAACCTAACTTCTGTGCGCCAGAATTCTGAACACTGCATCTTCAACCTTGACACGTCTTTCACGCTGTATACTCCAAGTGCATATCAATCCCTTGTTGTGGCTGGTTGCGTATGCTTGATGAATGTATGGCACACTCATGCAGATTCGCAAACCCAAACCCCTTGTGCATTCTTCATGCCTAGGATGACTCATTCTTAACTCAACTGTACCTTTGCTCTCGTGCGAGTTAACAAATGGCAGTCTGAATGGGAATGAGTGATGTAAACATGTACAAGTTCCTTGGTAAAAAGCTGAGAATGATGGAGTGAGTGAGTTGGTGATTTAATAAATAGCCTCTCACATCTAGTGGAAGGAAAGATGCTTCAATATCCATATGTAAACAGGTTGTGTGTGGCACGCCAGAATTGCTAAGTCCATGTGATGCCTGGTAGCTATAAGCTCAAGAGAATTAATATAATTTCTCTCTGAAGTATTACACTGGTACCTTTACTGTTGGATGGCTCATATAAACTAGTTCCTAAGAGAACCATAGGTGTGTGAACCTGTGTCTTAGTTGGCTGAATATAATGTATGGCTCATGCAAATTTACAAGGACTAAACATGTTTTTCCCATATGTGCTTGGTGCATATGTGAACAGTTGTTATGCAATTGAGCTTCTGTTACCTACTGTAGTAGACATGAAAATTACTCAGTGGGGAAAGAGCACATGATGATGATAAAGATGATATACCTGTGAGTCAGGTCTGTCTGAGAGAGGGGGTGAGGTCTGGCATTGCTGAGTGAGTGTATATGGAATAGGACATTCATGCACCGACATCACAGCCATAGGAATGGATGTCTGGTCTGCTAATTGGGTAAATGCCATTAGTTAATACATATTGCATATTGCAGTTGTAAATGCCTATTTTTCATTTCTCTTCACAATGCCTGTCCCATGTTGCTATGTCACAATGATTGCTGTACTGTGTCTGGTCCTCCTTGTGCCCAGGTCTACTGTGGTTCAAACATGGTGAAACTTAGACCACATGAATGCTTGTAATTGTGTTAAGCTACCCCTGTCTCAACATATGGTCTTGTGATTACCACAGATAAGGGTGAATGGAACACATATCACCCACAGTACATCAGAGTGAAATACACTGCATCATCAAACAAGGAGAGGTGTGTTTGGACCACACCCATCCTTTTCCTCCCCATCCCCAATCTGTGTCCGTTGATGTATAATAACATTATCTTTTAACATATGTAAAGAGATGTTGTGCCATTTTATATGTCAACAGAGAACAGTATGGTTGAGAGGCCATCCATTTATCATCTGGGACCTCTAACCAGAAGTCCTAGATCCAGATGTGACTCCCTATCAAAATGTGGGAATATCAAGAAGAGTTTTCTCTCAGCTCAACAGCTGAATGCATAAATGGGAGCATGACACAATCTGAAGCACTACAAATGTGGTGAACTGGATAGTGATCTTGAGTCAGTCAAAGATCAACTGAGACTAACATCAAATCTTGTTCTATGAACTACATTCATGGAGAACTGTGAGGTAACTTGGAGTGTTTGTTTATCTAAGACAAAACTTAGAAAATATCCAGCCGGATGCTCACACAGTGATTCTTGAAGAATGTGATTGAACAGTAGGGTAGTTGATCTGGCTAAGTGAGTAGCTGCAATGTATGGGACATTCTGTATGTCATTATTGAAGTACCCAGTGACAGCCTTCACTAACAGCCTGATCAACCGTGAGATGCAGTACCATATCATACCAAATCTTGTCTTCAAGAGGAATGAATCTGCCATGAAGCTTATTCTGGGGAAGCTGCTAACTGGAGCTTGTCCAACATCCATGCTGATGATAAAAGGATTCAACAGACCCAGAACAGTAGTTTCTTCCTTGAGTTGCCCATGGATAGGATTTCCTAAATTCCCAAGAGACAGGAAATGATGATAGTTACCGATACTGTAACTGAGTGGGGTAGTTAGATATTAGAGGGAGGAGGAGTAGAAGTAGTTATTGGGTGGTGGAGTAAATAAGAAGTGTTGTATCTTGTTTATCAACCTGCATGTGTGACATATTTTATGCATTTTCTATGCAATAATTGAAGTGTTGACATGACAGGAGATGAGGCAATGGTCACCACTCTACTTACCATCAGCTCAATAAATTGTGTATTTAATGAATCAGTTTTAAGTACATGTCTTAAGAGAATGTCTTGTACAGTTGCTGTCAAGTTTTGTCTCTGGTGACTGTCTTAAGTGCTGTGGTTGGTTATACATATTGTGAAAAGTCCTGTATAGATGTTGTCAAGTATCACATGATGTCTATCTTGTACAATTGTGGTGTAAACAATTCCTTGTGAATGTATGTCCCACTTTTGGCAGGAAACTGTCATGTAGATGTCTTGTCCAACAGATGTAATGTATCGTTGTTGTTGAAGTTTGTTTGTCTACAAATAAATGAGTCCTAAAGTCCTAAAGACTAATTGAACTGATATAGGTCACAAAATGACAAAAAATATAGGGAAAGATCTATGTGACGGACGAATAGCACACTGGCAACATTATAATGAGTGAGAGGGATCCTCAGTTGTACAGGCGCTAATAGTTCAGATCTTCTCTGGCCTTGGGTGAACTAGTTACTTCTTATATAAATTTCTGTGTAGATACATAGTGGTCTCACAGTGGGGGTTTGAGCCAAAGAAGAATGTTCTCCAAAAAAGGCTATTGCGGGAATGATTAGCTCATTTGAGTGACCTCTAGACAAAACGTGCTAAATCATATCCTTTATCTTGTTATTTATTATTCAAGATATATCTCCAGAGAACACTACAAACTAGGTCCTCTGGCAACTCGATCAAACATGTCACATAACTGGTAGGCTCTTTCCGGGATATAAACCCTGGGAAAACCTGGTCACATAACTGGGTTTCCTCTTTTCGGGATATAAACCCTGGGAAAAAGAACACTCGTCTCGGATTTAAACCCTGGTAATAACCTGCTAGGGGCTCACATACCTTGTGCCCTGATGTCAGGATACAAACCTTGGGCATACCCTGCATAAGACTCACTTTTGGGATCTCTATGTTGGTATTAAAATCCGGGGTGACCTCTCGCAAATCAGACCCAATTCTTGGAGTTTTTATGGTGTTGTTTAATGGACCCAGTCTCTTATATGAGGGCAACTGTTCAGACATGTAAACCCACAATAAATCTCTAGAAGGTTTGATTTCATTAATAGTGATAATATTGCATGTATCACTGTTTTAATATATCAGTTAGGATTCAATGTAGCAAACTGAAGATGGTGTATAAATATCTTATGGGTCAACATAATTGCTTGTATCCATGATATTTGTTTTTCTCAGAATGATATGATTTATTAGCTTGTCAATATTGTTGTATAATTTTGTGCATGCTGGTTGTTCAAGATATGTATCCAAAAATTAAGGTACCTGAAACACCAGAGAACACAAATTATTTTAAATATAACTGAGACAGCTAGTAAAGGGAAAAATTTATTTTTGTCCCTGAAATTAAGACACTTGATACAGTAAATGAATATGGGGCCTACTCCATCCCAAAATTAATTGCTGGCATGGGTGAGAGAGGGGAATTATTGTTGTAAATACAACATTTTTTAATGTCACCACATCACATAAGATAACAACTCATTATATTCTCTTCTCCCCATAACATGCTTGCAACACAGAGAGCAGAGAGTGTGAACCCTGATGAAAAACTTGGGCAACCATTAAGACACCTCACTGACAATCTCTCTCGGTGATAGTCAGTATTCGTACCGGCTAATGTCCAGTGTCGATTCGACATCTGGGTTTATTCTTCAGTTGTGTAACGCTGTCAGTGGCCCTGATCAAGCTACTGCGCGTGAGCACAATTGAATCTCCAGGAGAAAACATCCTTATCAACTCCGTCACTTGCCATTTCTGAAGTAGTGGTATTATTAAGCGTACCTGATACGTAATGGACGAGATGAAGGGAAGATTCTACCTGATGTCATGGGCGGTCATATAAAACCGACCACAGTCTGGTGTCTATAAGACATTAGTCTACTGTTCGATGGTGTAATCTCTCTGGTGTACTGGGATCCACGTCACCAGGAGCTAACTCATTGAATCTCCTGGAAGGCCATCAAAATAACCGGACCCCTAGCCATTCATATGGAAGTGGAGAGCGTACGCAAAGTATGTGTCTAGGAAACGATGGATAACCAACCTGATGTTATTGGCGTATCATACGACTAGGAGCACCTCATGGACAATCTGAAAAATTTCATGAAGAGATATAACAGGATCCGTCTCCGATGTCGGCCGTCAATTCATCCTCAGCTGAGAAAGCGTTTCTGACTGAAATGGTGGAGATTAAAGGACGGACAAAGTTGAGTACAACTGATGTCATTCCCCTTTTTCATTCTCAATGGGAAGACTTTTCTGCCGGAAGAAGGTAGGAATGTAAATAAGGATTACTGTCTCCAAACAGTTAACTCTTATATGGTAGAGCTCACTGCAACTCCAGCAGCTGACACTCTATACACAATGTCTGCGAAAGTGGACTAACGAAAGATCAGTTTCAAACAGCTGACTCCTTTCAAGATAAAGATCCCTGCACTCCAGCAGTCGACTCTTTATATAATAAGAACAATGCATTTAGCATGTAGAATCGTATATTATTACTGAGATGCGAGGTATATTCACAAGACCTGGCCAGTCCTATCCTCAAAGTCAGTAAAATAGCTTCCAAAATTCCACTCAATATTGGTAACTAAGAAGCTAACCCACATAATCACACACCTTCAAAGGTAGCTGTGATAATGACGGACTTCTCTATGGATGAGAAGAAACCCCTTATATTCGCCAAAGTAAACGTTTTGCTCATGTGGGAGAGAAAGAACGGATACTTCCCAGTCACTCAAAAGCACTTCGCTAAAACATGGCTGAAGACAACTAGTTGGAAGTTCCACCTGGAATTATAGATTAGTAGTAGTAGATGTCAAAGTCTGGCTGCATCTACTAATTCAGTTGCTACGTTAGAAAATAGAGCAACTAAGGAGAGAAAATGCTGTCACTTCTCACAACACATCAAAATAGAGGCATAACGGAATGAGAGAATCTCAACCGACAAGCACTTCTAAATCTATGGTAAGACTACGGAAATATAATGGGAAATTGCTACCATCTGCAAACACAAGAGGCTTATTGGAAAGGTAGACCCTGTGTCCAACGCTAACCAAATTTACAAAAGTAGATTTTAGCCTTGACAAGTTTTTGCAGCGGCTGCTATACAGTTCACCCGGAAGTGATTGTCTTTGCTCCGGTGATGATCAACAATTTTAACCCAGTTCCAAATGCCAAGATTACTGTTGGAGAAAGTGTTCAGTTAAATATACTCTCACAGGATTATCATTCTCCAGGACACAGGGAAGAATGAAGTTCTGATAAGATGAACAGTTGAGAGATCCATGGAATGCAACCATTCTCTCTAAACGTCATCTAGAAGTTGGCTTAATTGCAAAGCCATTACTTCACATAATGAATCTCTATGGTCCATTCATACCTTACGAAATGGTGTGACTCAGAGAGATCATTTATCACAAACAGGAAATATAGCAAGGATATCAGCAGTGGAACGCTCTCAGAGGTAAATAGAGGAGCAGTTCACAGATGAGTGGAGTCAGGACTCTTGATGCTCCCAGTGACTTAAAGGAACATAATGCAGGGCTAACTTCATGGTCTTTGCGTTTGCCACCAAATTCATCAACAGATGCAATGTTGGGGCAGATTTTTTTTAAGGAGAAAAATCACTGAGTTCCAAATGTACTACTCTAGTAGGGTAAAAGGGAGACAGGGAGTAATTGACAAAACCCACTTGAGGGATCTGGGAACTGTGGATTTCTGAAAAATCATCTGTCATTCCTATGAAAGATTTAAGAGAGGGGCCATGTAGCATGATGGAACAGAATTCCCCATTCCCAGTCCGACACATTTCGTAAAGATACTTTAAGTCTTAACGGGGATCATCCCAAATAGAAGGGCTATAATTAGATTGTATGTTCTAGAACGAGTTGGGGGAGGCGGCGGTATGCACTTGTCTTTTGATTGGCTAATAGGTAATGAGCCCACGCTATTCCTGGGCCATATTTTAAAATCTAATTTGTAGGAGCGGGAATTTCACCAGGAGCGGTCGCTAGTGTGATGTGATGACCCAACAATGCCCTTAAAGATTCAATAATATATTGTTCTCTGGACAGCAGGTACCACTTTAAAACATACTTTAATGTTGTAGTTGTGCCTGATAAACGAATGAGAAGAATGTATGAGTATTTTATGAATAAAATGTGAAAGTGGAAAACCTAACTTCTGTGCGCCAGAATTCTGAACACTGCGTCTTCAACCTTGACACGTCTTTCTCGCTGTATACTCCAAGTGCATATCAATCCCTTGTTGTGGCTGGTTGCGTATGCTTGATGAATGTATGGCACACTCATGCAGATTCGCAAACCCAAACCCCTTGTGCATTCTTCATGCCTAGGATGACTCATTCTTAACTCAACTGTACCTTTGCTCTCGTGCGAGTTAACAAATGGCAGTCTGAATGGGAATGAGTGATGTAAACATGTACAAGTTCCTTGGTAAAAAGCTGAGAATGATGGAGTGAGTGAGTTGGTGATTTAATAAATAGCCTCTCACATCTAGTGGAAGGAAAGATGCTTCAATATCCATATGTAAACAGGTTGTGTGTGGCACGCCAGAATTGCTAAGTCCATGTGATGCCTGGTAGCTATAAGCTCAAGAGAATTAATATAATTTCTCTCTGAAGTATTACACTGGTACCTTTACTGTTGGATGGCTCATATAAACTAGTTCCTAAGAGAACCATAGGTGTGTGAACCTGTGTCTTAGTTGGCTGAATATAATGTATGGCTCATGCAAATTTACAAGGACTAAACATGTTTTTCCCATATGTGCTTGGTGCATATGTGAACAGTTGTTATGCAATTGAGCTTCTGTTACCTACTGTAGTAGACATGAAAATTACTCAGTGGGGAAAGAGCACATGATGATGATAAAGATGATGTACCTGTGAGTCAGGTCTGTCTGAGAGAGGGGGTGAGGTCTGGCATTGCTGAGTGAGTGTATATGGAATAGGACATTCATGCACCGACATCACAGCCATAGGAATGGATGTCTGGTCTGCTAATTGGGTAAATGCCATTAGTTAATACATATTGCATATTGCAGTTGTAAATGCCTATTTTCCATTTCTCTTCACAATGCCTGTCCCATGTTGCTATGTCACAATGATTGCTGTACTGTGTCTGGTCCTCCTTGTGCCCAGGTCTACTGTGGTTCAAACATGGTGAAACTTAGACCACATGAATGCTTGTAATTGTGTTAAGCTACCCCTGTCTCAACATATGGTCTTGTGATTACCACAGATAAGGGTGAATGGAACACATATCACCCACAGTAAATCAGAGTGAAATACACTGCATCATCAAACAAGGAGAGGTGTGTTTGGACCACACCCATCCTTTTCCTCCCCATCCCCAATCTGTGTCCGTTGATGTATAATAACATTATCTTTTAACATATGTAAAGAGATGTTGTGCCATTTTATATGTCAACAGAGAACAGTATGGTTGAGAGGCCATCCATATATCATCTGGGACCTCTAACCAGAAGTCCTAGATCCAGATGTGACTCCCTATCAAAATGTGGGAATATCAAGAAGAGTTTTCTCTCAGCTCAACAGCTGAATGCATAAATGGGAGCATGACACAATCTGAAGCACTACAAATGTGGTGAACTGGATAGTGATCTTGAGTCAGTCAAAGATCAACTGAGACTAACATCAAATCTTGTTCTATGAACTACATTCATGGAGAACTGTGAGGTAACTTGGAGTGTTTGTTTATCTAAGACAAAACTTAGAAAATATCCAGCCGGATGCTCACACAGTGATTCTTGAAGAATGTGATTGAACAGTAGGGTAGTTGATCTGGCTAAGTGAGTAGCTGCAATGTATGGGACATTCTGTATGTCATTATTGAAGTACCCAGTGACAGCCTTCACTAACAGCCTGATCAACCGTGAGATGCAGTACCATATCATACCAAATCTTGTCTTCAAGAGGAATGAATCTGCCATGAAGCTTATTCTGGGGAAGCTGCTAACTGGAGCTTGTCCAACATCCATGCTGATGATAAAAGGATTCAACAGACCCAGAACAGTAGTTTCTTCCTTGAGTTGCCCATGGATAGGATTTCCTAAATTCCCAAGAGACAGGAAATGATGATAGTTACCGATACTGTAACTGAGTGGGGTAGTTAGATATTAGAGGGAGGAGGAGTAGAAGTAGTTATTGGGTGGTGGAGTAAATAAGAAGCGTTGTATCTTGTTTATCAACCTGCATGTGTGACATATTTTATGCATTTTCTATGCAATAATTGAAGTGTTGACATGACAGGAGATGAGGCAATGGTCACCACTCTACTTACCATCAGCTCAATAAATTGTGTATTTAATGAATCAGTTTTAAGTACATGTCTTAAGAGAATGTCTTGTACAGTTGCTGTCAAGTTTTGTCTCTGGTGACTGTCTTAAGTGCTGTGGTTGGTTATACATATTGTGAAAAGTCCTGTATAGATGTTGTCAAGTATCACATGATGTCTATCTTGTACAATTGTGGTGTAAACAATTCCTTGTGAATGTATGTCCCACTTTTGGCAGGAAACTGTCATGTAGATGTCTTGTCCAACAGATGTAATGTATCGTTGTTGTTGAAGTTTGTTTGTCTACAAATAAATGAGTCCTAAAGTCCTAAAGACTAATTGAACTGATATAGGTCACAAAATGACAAAAAATATAGGGAAAGATCTATGTGACGGACGAATAGCACACTGGCAACATTATAATGAGTGAGAGGGATCCTCAGTTGTACAGGCGCTAATAGTTCAGATCTTCTCTGGCCTTGGGTGAACTAGTTACTTCTTATATAAATTTCTGTGTAGATACATAGTGGTCTCACAGTGGGGGTTTGAGCCAAAGAAGAATGTTCTCCAAAAAAGGCTATTGCGGGAATGATTAGCTCATTTGAGTGACCTCTAGACAAAACGTGCTAAATCATATCCTTTATCTTGTTATTTATTATTCAAGATATATCTCCAGAGAACACTACAAACTAGGTCCTCTGGCAACTCGATCAAACATGTCACATAACTGGTAGGCTCTTTCCGGGATATAAACCCTGGGAAAACCTGGTCACATAACTGGGTTTCCTCTTTTCGGGATATAAACCCTGGGAAAAAGAACACTCGTCTCGGATTTAAACCCTGGTAATAACCTGCTAGGGGCTCACATACCTTGTGCCCTGATGTCAGGATACAAACCTTGGGCATACCCTGCATAAGACTCACTTTTGGGATCTCTATGTTGGTATTAAAATCCGGGGTGACCTCTCGCAAATCAGACCCAATTCTTGGAGTTTTTATGGTGTTGTTTAATGGACCCAGTCTCTTATATGAGGGCAACTGTTCAGACATGTAAACCCACAATAAATCTCTAGAAGGTTTGATTTCATTAATAGTGATAATATTGCATGTATCACTGTTTTAATATATCAGTTAGGATTCAATGTAGCAAACTGAAGATGGTGTATAAATATCTTATGGGTCAACATAATTGCTTGTATCCATGATATTTGTTTTTCTCAGAATGAAATGATTTATTAGCTTGTCAATATTGTTGTATAATTTTGTGCATGCTGGTTGTTCAAGATATGTATCCAAAAATTAAGGTACCTGAAACACCAGAGAACACAAATTATTTTAAATATAACTGAGACAGCTAGTAAAGGGAAAAATTTATTTTTGTCCCTGAAATTAAGACACTTGATACAGTAAATGAATATGGGGCCTACTCCATCCCAAAATTAATTGCTGGCATGGGTGAGAGAGGGGAATTATTGTTGTAAATACAACATTTTTTAATGTCACCACATCACATAAGATAACAACTCATTATATTCTCTTCTCCCCATAACATGCTTGCAACACAGAGAGCAGAGAGTGTGAACCCTGATGGAAAACTTGGGCAACCATTAAGACACCTCACTGACAATCTCTCTCGGTGATAGTCAGTATTCGTACCGGCTAATGTCCAGTGTCGATTCGACATCTGGGTTTATTCTTCAGTTGTGTAACGCTGTCAGTGGCCCTGATCAAGCTACTGCGCGTGAGCACAATTGAATCTCCAGGAGAAAACATCCTTATCAACTCCGTCACTTGCCATTTCTGAAGTAGTGGTATTATTAAGCGTACCTGATACGTAATGGACGAGATGAAGGGAAGATTCTACCTGATGTCATGGGCGGTCATATAAAACCGACCACAGTCTGGTGTCTATAAGACATTAGTCTACTGTTCGATGGTGTAATCTCTCTGGTGTACTGGGATCCACGTCACCAGGAGCTAACTCATTGAATCTCCAGGAAGGCCATCAAAATAACCGGACCCCTAGCCATTCATATGGAAGTGGAGAGCGTACGCAAAGTATGTGTCTAGGAAACGATGGATAACCAACCTGATGTTATTGGCGTATCATACGACTAGGAGCACCTCATGGACAATCTGAAAAATTTCATGAAGAGATATAACAGGATCCGTCTCCGATGTCGGCCGTCAATTCATCCTCAGCTGAGAAAGCGTTTCTGACTGAAATGGTGGAGATTAAAGGACGGACAAAGTTGAGTACAACTGATGTCATTCCCCTTTTTCATTCTCAATGGGAAGACTTTTCTGCCGGAAGAAGGTAGGAATGTAAATAAGGATTACTGTCTCCAAACAGTTAACTCTTATATGGTAGAGCTCACTGCAACTCCAGCAGCTGACACTCTATACACAATGTCTGCGAAAGTGGACTAACGAAAGATCAGTTTCAAACAGCTGACTCCTTTCAAGATAAAGATCCCTGCACTCCAGCAGTCGACTCTTTATATAATAAGAACAATGCATTTAGCATGTAGAATCGTACATTATTACTGAGATGCGAGGTATATTCACAAGACCTGGCCAGTCCTATCCTCAAAGTCAGTAAAATAGCTTCCAAAATTCCACTCAATATTGGTAACTAAGAAGCTAACCCACATAATCACACACCTTCAAAGGTAGCTGTGATAATGACGGACTTCTCTATGGATGAGAAGAAACCCCTTATATTCGCCAAAGTAAACGTTTTGCTCATGTGGGAGAGAAAGAACGGATACTTCCCAGTCACTCAAAAGCACTTCGCTAAAACATGGCTGAAGACAACTAGTTGGAAGTTCCACCTGGAATTATAGATTAGTAGTAGTAGATGTCAAAGTCTGGCTGCATCTACTAATTCAGTTGCTACGTTAGAAAATAGAGCAACTAAGGAGAGAAAATGCTGTCACTTCTCACAAGACATCAAAATAGAGGCATAACGGAATGAGAGAATCTCAACCGACAAGCACTTCTAAATCTATGGTAAGACTACGGAAATATAATGGGAAATTGCTACCATCTGCAAACACAAGAGGCTTATTGGAAAGGTAGACCCTGTGTCCAACGCTAACCAAATTTACAAAAGTAGATTTTAGCCTTGACAAGTTTTTGCAGCGGCTGCTATACAGTTCACCCGGAAGTAATTGTCTTTGCTCCGGTGATGATCAACAATTTTAACCCAGTTCCAAATGCCAAGATTACTGTTGGAGAAAGTGTTCAGTTAAATATACTCTCACAGGATTATCATTCTCCAGGACGAAGGGAAGAATGAAGTTCTGATAAGATGAACAGTTGAGAGATCCATGGAATGCAACCATTCTCTCTAAACGTCATCTAGAAGTTGGCTTAATTGCAAAGCCATTACTTCACATAATGAATCTCTATGGTCCATTCATACTTTACGAAATGGTGTGACTCAGAGAGATCATTTATCACAAACAGGAAATATAGCAAGGATATCAGCAGTGGAACGCTCTCAGAGGTAAATAGAGGAGCAGTTCACAGATGAGTGGAGTCAGGACTCTTGATGCTCCCAGTGACTTAAAGGAACATAATGCAGGGCTAACTTCATGGTCTTTGCGTTTGCCACCAAATTCATCAACAGATGCAATGTTGGGGCAGATTTTTTTTAAGGAGAAAAATCACTGAGTTCCAAATGTACTACTCTAGTAGGGTAAAAGGGAGACAGGGAGTAATTGACAAAACCCACTTGAGGGATCTGGGAACTGTGGATTTCTGAAAAATCATCTGTCATTCCTATGAAAGATTTAAGAGAGGGGCCATGTAGCATGATGGAACAGAATTCCCCATTCCCAGTCCGACACATTTCGTAAAGATACTTTAAGTCTTAACGGGGATCATCCCAAATAGAAGGGCTATAATTAGATTGTATGTTCTAGAACGAGTTGGGGGAGGCGGCGGTATGCACTTGTCTTTTGATTGGCTAATAGGTAATGAGCCCACGCTATTCCTGGGCCATATTTTAAAATCTAATTTGTAGGAGCGGGAATTTCACCAGGAGCGGTCGCTAGTGTGATGTGATGACCCAACAATGCCCTTAAAGATTCAATAATATATTGTTCTCTGGACAGCAGGTACCACTTTAAAACATACTTTAATGTTGTAGTTGTGCCTGATAAACGAATGAGAAGAATGTATGAGTATTTTATGAATAAAATGTGAAAGTGGAAAACCTAACTTCTGTGCGCCAGAATTCTGAACACTGCATCTTCAACCTTGACACGTCTTTCACGCTGTATACTCCAAGTGCATATCAATCCCTTGTTGTGGCTGGTTGCGTATGCTTGATGAATGTATGGCACACTCATGCAGATTCGCAAACCCAAACCCCTTGTGCATTCTTCATGCCTAGGATGACTCATTCTTAACTCAACTGTACCTTTGCTCTCGTGCGAGTTAACAAATGGCAGTCTGAATGGGAATGAGTGATGTAAACATGTACAAGTTCCTTGGTAAAAAGCTGAGAATGATGGAGTGAGTGAGTTGGTGATTTAATAAATAGCCTCTCACATCTAGTGGAAGGAAAGATGCTTCAATATCCATATGTAAACAGGTTGTGTGTGGCACGCCAGAATTGCTAAGTCCATGTGATGCCTGGTAGCTATAAGCTCAAGAGAATTAATATAATTTCTCTCTGAAGTATTACACTGGTACCTTTACTGTTGGATGGCTCATATAAACTAGTTCCTAAGAGAACCATAGGTGTGTGAACCTGTGTCTTAGTTGGCTGAATATAATGTATGGCTCATGCAAATTTACAAGGACTAAACATGTTTTTCCCATATGTGCTTGGTGCATATGTGAACAGTTGTTATGCAATTGAGCTTCTGTTACCTACTGTAGTAGACATGAAAATTACTCAGTGGGGAAAGAGCACATGATGATGATAAAGATGATGTACCTGTGAGTCAGGTCTGTCTGAGATAGGGGGTGAGGTCTGGCATTGCTGAGTGAGTGTATATGGAATAGGACATTCATGCACCGACATCACAGCCATAGGAATGGATGTCTGGTCTGCTAATTGGGTAAATGCCATTAGTTAATACATATTGCATATTGCAGTTGTAAATGCCTATTTTCCATTTCTCTTCACAATGCCTGTCCCATGTTGCTATGTCACAATGATTGCTGTACTGTGTCTGGTCCTCCTTGTGCCCAGGTCTACTGTGGTTCAAACATGGTAAAATTTAGACCACATGAATGCTTGTAATTGTGTTAAGCTACCCCTGTCTCAACATATGGTCTTGTGATTACCACAGATAAGGGTGAATGGACCACATATCACCCACATTACATCAGAGTGAAATACACTGCATCATCAAACAAGGAGAGGTGTGTTTGGACCACACCCATCCTTTTCCTCCCCATCCCCAATCTGTGTCCGTTGATGTATAATAACATTATCTTTTAACATATGTAAAGAGATGTTGTGCCATTTTATATGTCAACAGAGAACAGTATGGTTGAGAGGCCATCCATATATCATCTGGGACCTCTAACCAGAAGTCCTAGATCCAGATGTGACTCCCTATCAAAATGTGGGAATATCAAGAAGAGTTTTCTCTCAGCTCAACAGCTGAATGCATAAATGGGAGCATGACACAATCTGAAGCACTACAAATGTGGTGAACTGGATAGTGATCTTGAGTCAGTCAAAGATCAACTGAGACTAACATCAAATCTTGTTCTATGAACTACATTCATGGAGAACTGTGAGGTAACTTGGAGTGTTTGTTTATCTAAGACAAAACTTAGAAAATATCCAGCCGGATGCTCACACAGTGATACTTGAAGAATGTGATTGAACAGTAGGGAAGTTGATCTGGCTAAGTGAGTAGCTGCAATGTATGGGACAATCTGTATGTCATTATTGAAGTACCCAGTGACAGCCTTCACTAACAGCCTGATCAACCGTGAGATGCAGTACCATATCATACCAAATCTTGTCTTCAAGAGGAATGAATCTGCCATGAAGCTTATGCTGGGGAAGCTGCTAACTGGAGCTTGTCCAACATCCATGCTGATGATAAAAGGATTCAACAGACCCAGAACAGTAGTTTCTTCCTTGAGTTGCCCATGGATAGGATTTCCTAAATTCCCAAGAGACAGGAAATGATGATAGTTACCGATACTGTAACTGAGTGGGGTAGTTAGATATTAGAGGGAGGAGGAGTAGAAGTAGTTATTGGGTGGTGGAGTAAATAAGAAGTGTTGTATCTCGTTTATCAACCTGCATGTGTGACATATTTTATGCATTTTCTATGCAATAATTGAAGTGTTGACATGACAGGAGATGAGGCAATGGTCACCACTCTACTTACCATCAGCTCAATAAATTGTGTATTTAATGAATCAGTTTTAAGTACATGTCTTAAGAGAATGTCTTGTACAGTTGCTGTCAAGTTTTGTCTCTGGTGACTGTCTTAAGTGCTGTGGTTGGTTATACATATTGTGAAAAGTCCTGTATAGATGTTGTCAAGTATCACATGATGTCTATCTTGTACAATTGTGGTGTAAACAATTCCTTGTGAATGTATGTCCCACTTTTGGCAGGAAACTGTCATGTAGATGTCTTGTCCAACAGATGTAATGTACCGTTGTTGTTGAAGTTTGTTTGTCTACAAATAAATGAGTCCTAAAGTCCTAAAGACTAATTGAACTGATATAGGTCACAAAATGACCAAAAATATAGGGAAAGATCTATGTGACGGACGAATAGCACACTGGCAACATTATAATGAGTGAGAGGGATCCTCAGTTGTACAGGCGCTAATAGTTCAGATCCTCTCTGGCCTTGGGTGAACTAGTTACTTCTTATATAAATTTCTGTGTAGATACATAGTGGTCTCACAGTGGGGGTTTGAGCCAAAGAAAAATGTTCTCCAAAAAAGGCTATTGCGGGAATGATTAGCTCATTTGAGTGACCTCTAGACAAAACGTGCTAAATCATATCCTTTATCTTGTTATTTATTATTCAAGATATATCTCCAGAGAACACTACAAACTAGGTCCTCTGTCAATCATCAAATAATTTGTCACAGTGGATACATGTGAAAACATGGTCATTTCCACCACCACGCACACACACACACACACACACACACACACACACACACACACACACACACACACACACACACACGCACATTCAATCTGGTACAAGATGGCGACGAACGGTCGTGTTGTAATCGTTAACTTTTTCGCGTTGGAGACGGATTTATTCATCTCATGCGTGTAATTTGTGTGCCAGGATGTAAAACTAGGAGTTTCTACTCTAGATCTGCGCCGATGCTACGGAGTTTCGTGCACTGAGCGAAGAAATTATTGAGTCAATTTTTCGCAACCTGTGTGGTTCTGTGGTATTCGGTTTCTCAACATGGCGGAACAACGTGTGTTTTCCGAACGGTGGGCAGTCAACCTAACAAGGCGACGTGGGCGCGGGGCAGGCCGCGAACGACAAGATAAGCGTGGGGTTAAGAGGCTTTAGACTCAAGTGTGACCGTCTAGGCCTCAGGAATATCCGTATTCTGTATTGGAACTGCGCCAGCGTAAAACAACGGGGTCCTATTTTAGAAAACCTGGTTTACAGGAATGACATTGTAGCACTCCAGGAGACGAGACTGGGTGATCAGCTACTCTGAATTGCCGGCTTCAAATGTTTCTACAACAGACGACATCTGGGAAGGCGATTCTCGTTCGCGACAGCATAGTGGTGCCAGAGCTAGACATGTCCATTTGGGATAGTGACGACATACAAATACAGCCGGTAAGAGTTCAATCTAGTCTACCATTCGTATTGGTTAATGTTTATGCCCGCAACGCGAGTATGGATTCCCAGACGTGGCAGTGCTTAAGTGACATATTAGATCACGAGAGAAATGTTATTTTATGTGGCGATTTAAACGCTAAAGGCAGATCATGGCGAAACATTTCATCCAACACACAGGGGGAGGAGCTCAAGACTGCACTTGAAACCATTAACCTGGTTTGTATCAACAGTGGCTGTGTAACCAGGACAGCAAGCCGTCCAGGTGATGAGGACAGTGCTGTTTATCTGGCGCTTGTTTCTCTTTCATTCACTATAACAGTGTGTAGATGGGGTGTCCTACGACACCACGGCAGCAACCACCACCATTGCAGCATATTGGTGGAGAATGGCAGAACCATGCAGCACAAGGTAACGGTCAAGACTTTCCAGTATGACAGTACAGGGCAATATGTGGTGAGTAAAATAAAACGTGACAAGCGCAGAAAGCTTCAGGGCAGGAAAAAAAAACTGGGAGCAGCACCTTGGTGAAATTTCGAGGTAGAGAAGGCTTGGGTGGATAAGCGTAGTGCTGTAAGGAGATGGCAAAATGCCAAGAAGAACAGAGTTGGCCATCCTAGTCCCTGCATGAACTTAGAAAGAGAGATGCACACAAACGTAAGCTATTAAAAAAACAAAAAAACTGGTCAAGGTGGTTAAAAGTGAAAAATGGGCAGAGGTGTGTCAAAGAGTAAGCAGATCATGTCATGTCACTGAAATTGTTCTGGCGACTACATAAAAACATGAGTGGGGTAGTCAAGAATAAGAGCATATCTGACTTCCAAGGTGCTGACCTCTTCTGGCAGAGGACTGACGAGGACAAGGGCAAAGTCCTCTTTGAACGCTATCTAAAGCAGAGCAACCAGACAGACATGGGAGGCCGAAATCTTGCCAAGGAGGTCAGCTCAGACAAGTGCAAGGCCCAGAACACTTCGGATGAAGACACAGTGACTGCGAAAGAAATCAAGGATGTGCTTCGACGATCAAAAAACAGCGCCCCAGAGCCAGATGGCATAAGATACGAAGACATCAATAGGTGTGCCGACAACGTACAACAACAGTATAGGGAGTGCTAGCATCAAGGAGGAGTGGGTACACGGCTATCTGATTCCCTTGCCGAAGCCTGGCAAAGACCACACAAAAATTCAGGAATATAGAGTTATAACTTTGCTGGTCATGTCTATTTTTGTGTATGCGATGGCAATCCTGACTCTCAGCCGTAAGCAGATAGAAAGGATGTTAAGGATACAGAATGAAGCTATGCGCGTTATTCTTGTATGTACAAGGAGGAGGAGTGGCTGACCGAGTGGCTAGAACACCGGACTCTCTTTCGGGAGACCCGGGTTCGATCCCACGGTAACGTGTGGTATCTTTTTCTATAGGGGGCAAAAAGAAAATCCTAACCTGCACAGTTCGCAGAGACTGCACTAGCCAGGCGTCCTTAATTCCTCAGGCTCAAAGACCCCTCTGTCATACACCGAAAGGTACTATATTGGCAGTAAATGACAGTTAAATGACAGTACAAGAGATACAGCATGCAGGGCGATGCGCTACCTTCTTGATTCTCCAACCATTGAAGACATAATACAAGTTTGCAGAGCACGCGCCTACCTCAGAGTTAATGCAAACACACAACATCCTATTCATAGTGAAATTATGAAGGTGAAGGGCAGCAGATTAAAAAGAGGACGGTCGTGGATGGGTCAAGCCGAAGACATTCTTCAACAGGTGTGTTCACTTGAGGACTTAGAACCTGGCGAGGAGTGGGTACAAGTGCCAACAGATTTCTGCACGTCCTTTTCAGTTTGCATCCAACTAGACAGAAAATGCAGACTAGCAAATCCGGCTGTTGTGGAGGCAGAAGTACAAGCGTTGATTTTCGAGAATTCGTTAGACGGTGATGCTGTCATTTACACAGATGGGTCGGTCGTCCGACATGTGAGAAGATCATGGGCCTTAACGGCTCAGGCCGGAGGGAGAATTGTGAAGGAGGACTCTGTTGCCTTTGATGAGACCACAAGTAGCCTGACCATGGAAGTCATGGCAGTATATAAAGCAATAACATGGCTCGAGTCACAGATATCCACTAGGGCATGTTTAGCGACTCAATGAGCATGCTCAAGAGAATAGAGATGGAGTGGATCCGAAGAGAATGGTTGCTGTCTCTGGAGCGGTCTCGGCTGGCAGAGATTAGTTTCATCTTTGTGCCAGGGTATGCGGGAGTACAAGGAAATGAGAGGGCTGACAAGCTCGCATGTAAGGCTACTATGGAGGGCGGGCGCGCCATGAACCAGGCTGACATTCTTAATGCTCTACGAGAAGTAAGACTTTTGCGCGAACCAAGTGATGACTGAATCATGACCATACCGCGAGAACAACAAATTAAAAGAGGCGTGGCCAAACAAAAACACTACGCAGGAAGCCAAAGAAGATTAATAAACCAACACAGAACTGATGTCGTTAGCCGCTACACGCTGCGGGATTTGCTGAGGAGGGGATCCGAGCACTTATGGACTGAATGGTTCGTTGTGCAATGAGGATGACCTGTCGACTAACTAACTAACTAACTAATCTTTCCAATACTTGAGTATTTGCGATTTTGTCTTGTCATTTAATACCATGTATTCTTCGTTGAAAGCTGTTTAACGGTTTCTCTTGGTGTGAGTAAGTTGACCAGGTTTTACTGCCATAAAGAAGGACACAGGCTTAGTAGACAAGGACTTTTGTTTTGGCAGTAAGCTTCCGGTTCTTCCAGACTCTTTTTGCTAACATGTTCATTCTTGTTGCCGCCTTACCAATCTTGACGTTGATTCCCTGATCTAGGGATAATTTGCTATTTAACTCTAATCCTAGATATGTAAAATGGTCTACTATCTCCAGTTCTGCGTCGTCAATAAAGATTGATGGTACCTAATGTGCACCTTGTGACATAATCTGTGTCTTCTTTTTGTTAATTGTTACACCAAATACAGAACAAGCACTGGAGAATGCAGATAGTCTCATCTCATCATCTCATCATGTTCCTCTTGTACCTTGCGGTGTCGAGGTGAAGTATAAACTTCGTGAGAGTGCCCGGTTATGGGCTTCGTATATCGACATTCCCATGGATTCTGTTATTCCCTCCGTCCAACGTTTACGTGGTCGGCCTCTTCCTCTGTTTCCATCTGGTCTGTACATCATTGCTTGTTGTGGCATGCTGTTGACTGGTAACCTACTTGCATGGCCAAACCATTTTTAACTTGCTGCTTTCTAATAAAATCTAGAGCAGCTTTAACCCCCACTTTAGTCCTGATTTCTTCATTTCTGATCTGATCTCTTCTTGATACGTTGAGTATTCTTCTCAGGAACCTCATTTCTGTTGTTGTGATTTTTCTTTTCTCTTTTTCTGTCATTGTCCAGGTTTGGCATTGGTAGCACAGAGTTGGTAGGAAGATTGTGTTGTAAAGTGCTTTCTTAGTAGTTATTGATACATGTTTGTTCTTTAGTATTGGTGCCATTTGTCCAATGAGTTGATTTGCCTTATTACACCTATTTTCGATCTCGTCTTCTGATCTGCCATTTGATGATATTATACTTCCTAGGTACTTGAAGCTCTTTACTTGTTTCAAGGGATGTTCGTTTAGGTGAATTGTTGCTGTTTGTTCTTCTTTAGTTATAGATGCAGATAGTAGTCGATGTAATTCTTCCTCATAATTGCAGCATCATCTGCAAAAAGCAGCTCTCTGATCAGTACACTCCTAATTGTTGGCCTTCAATATCTGAGCATTATAGAGGCAGCCATCTGAGCGTGAGTGAATGTATATACCAGCATCCTGATCGCGAAAGGCATAATTCAGTAGAGGTGAAAAGTATATTCCAAAGAGGGTGGGGTATAGTACACAGCCTTGCTTAACTCTACTCTTGATATCAAGCTCTTCTGAAGTTGCACCATCAAATTTGAATGTTCCTTTCATCGCTGTGTGGAACGATTCCACAATGGACAGAAGTGTTGGTGGGCAGCCAATCTTCTTTAGTGCCTTGAAAAGACCCTTATGTGTGTGTGTGTGTGTGTGTGTGTGTGTGTGTGTGTGTGTGTGTGTATTACACACAAAGGATATATAATAAATATAATAAATACGAAAATATATAAAACACATAAACACATGAACGGCAATGATGGCAAAATACTCAACTCTTATAAGGCTACCAAATAAAAGCAGACATAAGGCAGTTTCAAGCATTGTAAGGTGCTTAGATGACATCAGGTTCCATAGAAGTCTTTTTCGTTGTTGACCAAACAGGTTTCTATCCCTGAAACAAAACATACCGGTTGTTAATGATAATCTTGAGTTATGTAATCCCGCATTCTGACATGTGCATAAACGGATTCCATAGAATATATACTGCTATATGCATGTGAAACATAGACAATAAGCTGACAACCTGAGAATCATTAAATACAGTTTGATTGGGTTTCTGAGGAAAATGCAGACATGACGGACTGGCACTATGTAGTAGTAACACTGGGTCGTGAGTGCAGAGAATGGGCAGCGAGCCGCACAGAATTTGAGGTGCAACAACTGATTCAGAGTAATACACATCAAGGTGACACAGTGATCTATACTGATGGGTCAGTGGTGAGAAACAAACGGAGTGGTTGAGGTTTCATTGCGAAGGCTAATGGACGATTCTTTAAAAAGGAGAGTATGGCATATGAAGTTACAACCTTCAGCATGAGAATGGAGGTGGAGGCAGTCACAGCGGTATTCCGTTGGTTAGAGGAGACCACTGCAACACACATTGTTTTTATCACGGACTCAAGGAGTATGCTTAGTAAAGTGGAGAAAAATGTTCCGTGTGGAATGGCTCACCTCGCTTAAGAGGTCACAGATTGTAAGAATTGTAAGGAATTTTTCCCTGGCCATGTGGGAGTGCAGGGGAATGAACAGGCTGATAGGCTGGCAGGGAATGCACCTCTTGGGGGTCGATTAACTATGGGCAAGGGAGAAGTGGTCCTGTGCTCGTGACACAAGGTTGAGAACCCGTAATTGGAAAGGATGAGATTGCGGGGGATTGGCAGGGGTTCTGGTAGAATCTTAAAACTGAGAGGGAAGACCAGGAGAACTTTCAATCAGGTAGCGGTGGGAACGATTAGTAGTGTGACTCTTCACTGGCTGTTGAACGGAAGGCCGGAGCGCATATGGGAATGTCCTGAGTGCAGTGATGTCGGTTATTAGCTCAACTCAACACAGCTCAACTCTGAGAAAAATGCAAAGAATACCATAGACGGAGAGAAAAAGCAATGTGCAAGTCCTACAGGAAACAAATGAGAACCGTGACTGATTCGAAAAATTAGACACAGAAAGTCAACAATTTTGAGGCAAGTTATGGGGGAGAAATAAACTGGTAAATTCAGTGACAACTGACAAGAGGAAAGAGAAAGCAGAGGTAAATATTTGGCTGGCTTGGCCATATTGCATAGTCGAGACAAGAACACAGACCTGATGCATGAGTGGTGATAGTGGGGGGAGGCGAACCATGACTACCCATCGTTATCGGCATAGCATTTGATGATGATGATGATGATGATGATGATGATGATGATGATGATGATGATGATGATGATGATGATGATGATGATGATGATGATGATGATGATGATGATGATGATGATGATGATGATGATGATGATGATGATGATGATGATGATGATGATGATGATGATGATGATGATGATGATGATGATGATGATGATGATGATGATGATGATGATGATGATGATGATGATGATGATGATGATGATGATGATGATGATGATGATGATGATAAACGGTCGTCGGGAAGATTTGATAGTTTCCCTTACTTTTCCAATTCGCATGAGTGGATTATGATCTCCGCTTTTGACACCAATATCCGAATTTTAGGGTTAATGAGTGCCCTTATCTGCTCAGAAGCAGAGTTGTCACTTATTCCGGGGGGATATTGGGTCTTTTGAGCTGTGTTTTCCACACTTTTGTGTAAGTCCTCTACCACCAGGAGGTGTCTTCCGTCATCTAACTCAGACCATCGTGGCATTCGACGTATTCTTCCTATGTGCTAACAGCGCTTCTCCCATATACAATATTCTACAGAGAGCTAGATTCAGACGAACCAACTCGCGTTGAGCCGACAAGCCAAACATACACAATGAAAGCCTTATTAAGAACTGTTACATTGACTTTAAACAATTGGAGAACATTGCAGCTGGTTGACTTTCATGGTGGAGTGAAATATCTGCTAGCGCCGGGAGTCGATAGCCGCTAAGAATCTAGAAAGTTACTTAGAGGAGTACAGTAAAGTATGTGCATAACTCTTTACATGTCTTGATACTAGTGGGCATATAGCGCTAGTCTCATATTTGTATAAGCCATTCAGCAGGCGAGGGCTGGTGTAGTTACCATCACAATAGTCGCATTTACACCCCAATACATGTCCTGGTATCCATTTAAAGCTGGGTTGACTAGACAGTGCAGATCATTTTTTTTTAAATCTCCCATGATGCATATTTGAACCCATGACCACCGGGCCGGTCGGCAAGCGTCTAGTCACTAGGCAGAATTACGCATGTGTGAATCCCTAATGTTTCCCTCTCCCACAGTTGAGATGAATAATGTAAGATTATCGTTCCGGTTGTGTTTTTCTCAACACATAAAATAAACATAACATTAAATTATTAAGAGTGTTATTCCGCCACAGTTAAAACATAATATTGACCCGAAATCCACTTGGGATGACACATATTGGATGGATAGTGGATATTGAGACGTATACATCTCTCCATGGGTAAGACTCTAGCCCCATCTGAAAGCAACACAAACTGTAACATCATAGTACTGTCGGTGAGAAGAAAATGACATAGTACCTACGTGATACTGAATGAGTTAAAATAATATTTATAGCAGTTACTGGAGCGTAAGGGGTAATAATTTACTTGTCAGTAATGTAAGTAGTCACAGAAAAACGTACAGTGCGTTATTTGGCACATAATTATGTTATTTATATAAGAGAAACATTTGAACAGCTTTCATACGCGATGTCTGCAAACATTTTGCATTAAGTGGCAAGGTAAGATCACCAATACCGAATTAACGTAAAGATCCTGTGTGACGGTTTGTTCTATGCTCAGTCTTTGTAGACGTAGACGGATAAAATATATTAGAAGGATGGACGACGATAGAATACAAAATAAAATATT
Source organism: Cepaea hortensis (assembly GCA_963921405.1). NCBI lineage: Eukaryota > Metazoa > Mollusca > Gastropoda > Stylommatophora > Helicidae > Cepaea > Cepaea hortensis. The sequence goes on along the minus strand of OY992882.1, from coordinate 79,781,819 downwards.
GCAGCTGAGCAAAAGGTCTTTGGGTTGGCCTCTACTAGGGTACAAAGATGTATGTAAGCAGGACATTAATGATACAGTCATTGATATTGAACCTTGGGAGCAAGTCGTCGCTGATCGCGTTATATGGAGGGAAAAGATCCGGAATGGAATAAAGACAAAGGTGAAACTGATTGCAGATATCTGACAGTGAGCAGGTGAGAAGTTAAGTGGTGCATGGTGGTTGAAATGACCAAATCATCACATGCGCCCATTGTGGACGAACATTTATCACGCAAATTGGTCTTTTCAATCATATTCGCTACTGACATCCGTTGTAATTATATCTTGTTTTAAAGAACAGTGTAACAAACTATACAAACTGTACACACAGTACTAAAATAAAATCAACATCTAATAAAATAAAATCTAATATATTGTACCGGTATGTTGCTATCCGTAGCTGTTAACTGGATCTGCAAATCTCGAGAGTCAACATTTAACAGAGTAATTTTGTCTGTCAAACGTCCCTGGAATGGAACCAGAGAAGAATGAAGGATGTTAGGCACAGACACTAGACGGTCTAGACATCTGAGGTATGAATCTAAACCAGAAAGTGCACTAACAATGTATAAGTATTGCAAACATGTGACTCCACTTGAAGAGCGCTATCGTTTAATCATTCTATTGTCGGTAAAAAAATTATAAATAGTTTTTAAAATTGTCATGTTTGTTTAATCTTTTTGTGCCATCACTTCTAGGTGAAGCCGGTTTGTAGCACTAGACGGGGAGGAGCAAATACCGCACGTTTCCCCAGTGGTTCTCATATATGGTGCATAATGGGTAACTATTAAAGTTTAGGGCTGGTACGTCAAGTAAATGATACTAACGCAAACATTGAGGCGTCTTAGGTATATGTAAGCTGCCACATATTTTTTATGGACAAATCGGCTATAAATGGGTGATGCAACATCATGCCGGCCGCTTTTACTTCCTATGAAATGTCCTGTACCCGTTTTCTATGTTTCCTGGTACACCGACCTGGGAGTCAGCGACATCAAAAAGCAAATCCGCTTCAATGTGGCTACAAACAAATCACCACCAAGCCGGCAGTGAACGTTCTAACCACGACATTACGACTTCCCCCTCCCCGCCCCCTCCCCCCTTTTTTTCCACATGGCAAGTACCTAGTAATAATGTCTAAGGTCAGGTCACATCAGCTGTCATCTTCACAACGGCGGTTGATAGGTCAGGTCACATCAATTATCGTCACCACGGCGGTCGATTCCAGTGGATATCTCAATCAATCATGTGCCATGCCGGAAAGCGTGGGCGGTCATGACTCGCCATTTCACTCGATCACCAGTGTCTTGGATCAGCTCAGTGTTCCTGTCTCGTCCATGCTATGTGGCCAAGCCATCCAGGTATTTTCCTCTCGGTCTTCCTCTTGGTCTGTTCCCTTCGATCTTGCCAGTTGTCGCCAAGTTCTCCAACCCATTTCTTCTCATAACATGTCCAAATTTTTTGACTATCTACGTCTAATTTCTCTAATCAGTTTACGATGTTCATTTGTCTCCTGTAGTACTTGGTCATTGGTTTTTCTGTCTGCCCATGGTATTCTTTGCATTTTCCTCAGAAACCACATTTCTGCAGCCATCAGATGTTTTTCAGCTTGACTGCTCATTGTCCAAGTTTCACATCCATACAAAAGAACAGGCTCTATGTATCCCCTCAACAATCTTTTTCTCGTTTCAATTGACATCTTTTTATTGGTCAGAATGTATTTCATCTTGCTAAAGGCTACTTTCGCCATGGGGATTCTTGTTCTAATCTCTTCAAGGCATCTCCCATCAGATGTTATGACTGTTCCAAGATAATTGTACCGATTCACTTGTTGAAGAATATTTCCATTTACTTGTATATTACATTGTGGCACTTCTTCCTTCCCAGTGACGACCATAACCAGAGTCTTTTTACAATTTAATTCCAACCCCAGTTGCTCACTGCGTACAACAACCGCATCCACTAATTGTTGCAGGTCCTGCGCATTGTCTGCAATTAAAACTGTATCATCTGCATATCTAATATGGATATCTAGCACTCGGTATATCTGGCAATTATGTTGCAGTCTAACTTCCTCTTTCCTAGCCATTGTTGATGCTATCATATAATGCACTCTGCTCTCCACATTTTCCTCTAGTAAGACTTTTAGCAGACCACGGTTACTTTTAGGAGCCCTCCACATTTTCCTCTACTTTTCTAAAATGGCTGGCAGCAGGACAGTGTGCCTTTTACATGTCAATTGGTATGCAGAGTTCACAAGACCAGGATCATGATTTACATTGGCCAAGAACCTGAACTATACTGGGTTCCCAATCTGGCAAAGGTTCCCTTGATCGCCTTGGCTCTCCGCAGATATAAAGCTCAAGTACCGGCACTGCACGCCGCGTTAGTTCCTAACTTTGGAGAAGGGCAATATAAGATATACAGCTCCCACAACGACGATTCTTCGGTATCGGATAGAGAGGAGAGTGTCTGCACTAGTCTCAGCCCGATAGATGCAATTCCTTTTCATGGATAAGAGGACCACAGTAGAGTCAACAGTTAGAACGTCGAGGTCTTTCAAACATCACAGCAGCCAATCAACCAAACAAAATACCAACAAAAAAAACATGCCCTACAAATTTATCTGTCGTGTTGTAATCTACTTTAGTAATTCTCTCTTCATTTCTAGTTTCTTTAAGACTTCTTTATTTGCCGTATATTCTCCTCGGGATATTCAGCCCGTGTTTATATATAATCATCGTCATGTGCCTTACCATTTAGCGTCAGCGTTAATATATCTCCAGGTTGATGTTATGCATCAAGTCTATTGATGATATTCATCCATGCCAGCGTCTTAGTCCATCCAGTGTCATTTCTCTTAGTCTGTCTATTTTACAGTTGATCTTTCTAGTCGTCACGGTGTTTTCCACGGCCTGTATTCTCATTATGTGGCCAAAGAATTATATTTGTCTCCTGTTTCAATAGCCTCTTCGACCTCTTCCAGGCAATCGTTGTTAGTTTCTCTCACAGTCCAACAAGGTATTCAAACCATGTGTCTCTGGAATCACATTTTCGTTTGTTATCTGACTCTTATCAGTCGAAATTTATGACTTTTCGGGAAATTAAGATAATATTTCTCTTTGTCGTCTACATTCACAAAGGATGGATAAGGGACGTGGGGTGGGTGTGTGTCACCAACTGGCTGGGGTTAGATCCCAGATGGGCAACCACTCAGCCAAAATCATTTTCTTCTACTGGTGTTTAGTTCTGGATGCAGTTTAAGATCCCCTACCTCTGTCAGAAGGGACTAATTACCACTGACTAATCCCAGAGAGAAAACGTGGAACAAATGTCTGTTATGCTGATTTAAGACACTGTCCCTGATACTCAAGAAAACAGCCAAGAAGTGGCTCGTTGAAGACAGAATATATCTATATAGTTTTGGCTGTACTTGGTATCACCAGAAGTGAGAAAGGAGGAGTTAAGACATGCAACGTAATCTGGTTACTTATGACTGCATAGGCAAGATACCTCCCGGACATAGATTCCCACTTCTGGACAATATGTGCGAACCCCCACTAAATGATACAATAATTTGTGTACTTGATTACGCTACACAAACATTTATAAACATTTAGAATTATACAGACAACTGAGTTTAAAATACAACAACTGTGTTTATTATTGCTATTGATGATCATATGATGATGATGATTATATTATGGTATACGTAACTTAAGAGGTCACATAGGTCATGCTTCCCCCAGTGAGACGCAGTTCACTGTCAGATTGAAGGAGTCCAAATTGGTCCCTCACAAGGCTAAGTCACTTCCTGATATGGGTTGTTGACTGTCCATTGCTCCTAAGAGATCTGGAATGAAACGAACGGAGATGGGTAGTATCTACGTCTACACATCTCAAAACACATATGTCTATACATTCATATAAACATACATTCAAGTCATAATATATGATGGTATGATGATATATATGATGGCATGTTACATAAACATATATCAGTTCTAAATAAATAAATATATATGTATATATTAATAAAACTATTTAGAACATCTATAGCTCAAAACATACATATTCATATACATTTGTGTAATGGAGTGTTTCCCATATAAGTTCACCTCACTTACTCTTTCCCTTTCTGATTCATTCATACTGTCTTGTCGGAAGGGCTGGTCGCACAGTCCTGTCGAACATTAAATGCCTTCCCTGAATCTGTCTGGGATATTGAATGTCCTAAGTCATGTCTGTCCTCATGCAGACATCATGCAGACAAGGTGAACTGGTGCCATTCCTCAAACCAAGTGGTTTCACCATAATCTTGGTAGGCACTCAAAGTGTTGGTCCAAATAATCAATGTTAATTGGACGCTATCAAGAGACTGGTAGCTCTCAGGAATTTCTCCTAAGTAGTCAGTCTCCCCAATGTTTAACATCATACAGGATGAATCTAAATGTATCTCCTGTACATGCATAAGCCACACGCTCATGTAGCTTGGATAATGGATTTCTCCAAATTAACACATACAACAAATCAGACAACCAAGTGGTGAATGAAAGAAGAAAATAAAGTTCACAGTGTAATAGTAAATCTAGAAACTGGAACATTAAGTACAAAGAAAATCCACAAGTGTAAAGTTTTGGAGAATATGCAGAACAAGAAACTACACAAGCCTTCAGACTAGCAGACAAACTAATCAGAGTAATGGTATTACCTGGGTTATAGCTAGGAAATCCTGTCATACGACATTGTATCGAAGTAACAAAACGAGAGGGTAATCTCTCACCAGAAATTAAAATTCCGGCTTCCCTGGTACACTATTGTGAATGCGTCTGAAGTCTTGCTGGCCACTGCTCGTAGTTTTATTCTATTCAATTCCTGGCTAGTTTCCAGGTTGGCTAATTAATATTCCCCTTTTCATTAACTCCGCCTATTTTTCCATGTAAGATGATTTACCTAGATGGATTAAGTGCCAAATTCTTTTCACCCCTCCTCCTTTCCTGTGAAGGGTAGTTTCCTCTGTCAATCAAATTGACCGATGCCCCCCACGCCTGAAACAATGAAACCTGCTTTGGCGGCAATGCAGTTGCGTCATTACATTCCAATAGGCTGGTAACACCAGCCTTCCCGGTTGCTGGCAGGAATGTGTCAGCCATGTGTTTCTACTTTGCCCCGTAGTATTGCGGAGAGGTGTTAAGCATCTGGTCCCAATTGCTCCTTGGTGGTGGCAATTACAGACGTCCCGGCTCCACAAAGTCTGGACTTTTAGATAGGTGTTAGGCCTGCATTAAATTGCCGTCTTTGGATCACACGGGGTTTTCCCCTGAGTAGCATGTCCATGTATCAATTCATCTCCAGCCCAGATTTCACACTTTTCGGTCTTTCTCTCCCCTGGTACTGAAAACAATGAGTTGTCAACCTTTGATAGCGCCCGCCGACTGGTGCCGTGATGTCTGAGTTTTACGTTTGATCTGGACATCAAAGCTTTCTCAGACCTAGCATTACAGAAATGATGGGGCGTGCGTGGTCAAAATGTAATTTTCTCTTGTTTGCAATCTCTGTTAGTTTTTCCTTATTCCTTGGTTGGGGACTAGATTATTTTCTGGTGGTTAATTATTCTTTTACATAGAGAATGATAGAATAATTATTGTGGGCTCTTTAATTCCTTTCAAACTTGTGTCATTCGGATGCTGCCGGGGCTGTCCCGCCACATAGCTTCCCAATTTAAGTAGGTTCATTAATGATGCCTATAACAGAGCCTCGGCAGCATTCAAGAATGTATCTAAGTGCTCTCCATTCCAGAATTACCTCCAAGTCTGGGTTCCCAATATTCCTTGTGGCAGTGGGGTGTCCGGTGAGTCCAGAAAGACATCCCATGTCCATTCTCCCAGGACAAATCTTGCAAATCTTTGCTCCTGGTGTTGTGTCGGATTTCCAGGCTATTGCTCGGTAATGTCCTGTCCTCTGGAGGTTTTACTTTTTCCCAGCTGGGAAATTGCAAAATGTATAACAAGATTCTCCAGCGCCGCAGAGAGACTGTTATTTTCCACTCAATTTCTGGCCCTTGTCCTATAAGCAGAGGAAGTTCCATCAGTGTTTTCTTAAAAGAATTGGTTGCTGTAATGTTGCTCCATTTTCTTTTCCTCCGTCGGCCAAAGATCATAACAAAATCCTTTAATCTCCTTTTGGCAGGAAATTTGCTAAACATCATAATTTTATGATGTGCATTCAACTCATACTTGCCTCTTTCTTGGTAGGGCGTCCGTTTACTCCCTCCTGATTTAAGAGTTTTCTTCCCTCGATAATTATTTATCCAGGTGCGTTCCTCTTCAACAGAGTTCCATTTTGAATCTGTGTTTGAAAGTATAAGGCTAGTAGAAGTTGTCCAGCTTTGAGAAATCATGTTGTTCCCCAAGAACTGTGAATTTGTATCACTCCTTGTAGAAGTATGCATAAACAGCTGTTCTCCCCATCCAACATTGGTTGAAGTGAAAGGTAAACAAGGTCCTGAGTGTTGAGTATACCAACCGCACCGGTTTTGTTCCGCTGCAGAGTCCATCATTTGTGATCCCCTGTTAGCTTCAGCTGTGTTGATGATAGGTATTACCTTCATCCTGTCCAAAGAAGTATTTTCTTCTGTGTTGTTAGCAGACATGTTTATCGTCCCTGAATCAGAGTCCGTGGTATAACCTACATGAATGCTTTGTGTATCTTGAGTTTCCTTTTCGAAAGACTCCAAGATACTGACATCGTAAGAATTCTCCTCCGTGTCTTGTTTGTCCTCCATGGCTGGGCTCTCTTGTGCCAAGTCCAATTGAGGTATTCTCTCCCTATTCTGGTTTTCTTGTGCCAAATCCAATAGAAGTGAATGTTGTGAGGTGTCATTTTCAATGCCATCTCCCACCTGAGATAAGTAATTCAAACTGATAATTATTTCATCTTGTGTGGCCACACAGAAAGAAACACTGGAATCCTGTTTTACATCAATTCCGGTCTCAGCTGAATTCATTTCCCCTCCCAGTTTCTCTGAACTGAAGGGAATAAAAGAGTCGGGTAAGGTCTCGCCTTCAATCTCTTTAATAGTTTTCCTCAGGTCCTCCTCCTCCTGGATTTTTCTCCTTTGGGAAGTCTTAGGAAGCTCCTTAGATTGCTGGGTTGCCAAGCCAGCTAATCCGCTTTCATTGCGGTGTAAACATTTATCACGTTTGTGACTGTTTACTGTACGCTTGGTACATTTATTCCTATTCCGTTTATTTTTAATATTTTTAGGAATAGGCGATGGAAGCATCTGCCTTTCTGTGCGCAAGTTTTTGTTTTTCTGAGCCATGGGGATTTGCGAAGGAATGCATGCCTCTTTGCTTTCTATCAGAGTTTCGGCTTGAGTGATTGGCTTTTCCTCAGTCGAGCTGTTAGATTCCTCCATGTTCAGTATTTCAATTTGCTTCTTCTTAATCTCATCTTCTTCAGCTTTGTGACGCATATCTGCTTCTAATTCTGCAACTCTTTTCATCATCTGCTCATCTTCTTTGTCCCACCAATCCATTTCTTCTCTAATAAATAGTTCTAGCTTCTCTCCTACTAAGCCGAGCCTTATGCCCCATCCTCTAGCGGACTCTAAGAAATCTGTGCGTGCATCCATGATCTCTTCTCAGCTTAAACTCAGGCAAGTAGTTATATTATTACCCTACACAGAGCTAGTTAGATTCATGCTAGAGCAGGATAGTGACAAGAGGAACAGACACTGCTATGAGAATGATAGTAGTGAATTGGAGTGAGAAAGTTGATGCAAAGCAGTCCGTCATACACTGAATTAACTAAGCATTATCAAATTATTCATGATTAAATCAAATGATAAAGCATGTAATCAAAATAATCATCCAGTAAATCATCAATAAACTAATTAATATCACTAATTAATGTGATTATTAATTCTACAGTGGTGAATGATGTAAATTAACTCATATGATATTATCCGTTATTAACTTTTTAACAAGTTATTTAAATTCTACAAACTTCCCTAGAAACAAATTCCTAAGTTAATACTTAGCAAATGTAATGGGTGAAGAATGAAAGAATGGTTTATGAAAATCAATAGTCTAGAATTTATTCTCTGATTCTATCATGGATGAGAAGTCCTAATGTGTCAAAATCTTGCCTACAATCAAGCAAGCTATTACATTAGAAATAAATTATAACTAACTAATGCTGCTAAGAATGTAAGTGAGAATGACCTAGGTTCTATCCATGGGCAAGACCGGAATAATACCAGACTAACAGATTTGAAATAGGTTCGTTCCTTGCGAGCGAACCAAAGTGTTCTAGGGTTTACTCCCGGATTCTATAGCGGGCGAGCAGACCAATAGGTTCTAGGGTTTACTCCCGGATTCTATAGCGGACGAGCCGTCCCAATATGTCACCAACTGGCTGGGGTTAGATCCCAGATGGGCAACCACTCAGCCAAAATCATTTTCTTCTACTGGTGTTTAGTTCTGGATGCAGTTTAAGATCCCCTAACTCTGTCAGACGGGACTAATTAACACCCCAGACCCCAGAGAGAAAACGTGGAACAAATGTCTGTTATGCTGATTTAAGACACTGTCCCTGATACTCAAGAAAACAGCCAAGAAGTGGCTCGTTGAAGATATAATATATCTATATATATAGATGTGGCTGTACTTGGTATCACCAGAAGTGAGAAAGGAGGAGTTAAGACATGCAACGTAATCTGGTTACTTATGACTGCATAGGCAAGATACCTCCCGGACATAGATTCCCACTTCTGGACAATATGTGCGAACCCCCACTAAATGATACAATAATGTGTGTACTTGATAGCTACACAAACATTTATAAACATTTCGAATTATACGGACAAATTGAGTTTTAAAATACAACAACTGTGTTTATTATTGCTAATGATGATCATATGATGATGATGATTATGGTATGGTATACGTAACTTATGAGGTCACATAGATCATGCTTCCCCCAGTGAGACGCAGTTCACTGTCAGATTGAAGGAGTCCAAAGTGGTCCCTTCACAAAGCTAAGTCACTTCCGGATATGGGTTGTTGACTGTCCATTGCTCCTAAGAGATCTGGGTTATAGCTAGGAAATCCTGTCATACGACATTGTATCGAAGTAACAAAACGAGAGGGTAATCTCTCACCAGAAATTAAAATTCCGGCTTCCCTGGTACACTATTGTGAATGCGTCTGAAGTCTTGCTGGCCACTGCTCGTAGTTTTATTCTATTCAATTCCTGGCTAGTTTCCAGGTTGGCTAATTAATATTCCCCTTTTCATTAACTCCGCCTATTTTTCCATGTAAGATGATTTACCTAGATGGATTAAGTGCCAAATTCTTTTCACCCCTCCTCCTTTCCTGTGAAGGGTAGTTTCCTCTGTCAATCAAATTGACCGATGCCCCCCACGCCTGAAACAATGAAACCTGCTTTGGCGGCAATGCAGTTGCGTCATTACATTCCAATAGGCTGGTAACACCAGCCTTCCCGGTTGCTGGCAGGAATGTGTCAGCCATGTGTTTCTACTTTGCCCCGTAGTATTGCGGAGAGGTGTTAAGCATCTGGTCCCAATTGCTCCTTGGTGGTGGCAATTACAGACGTCCCGGCTCCACAAAGTCTGGACTTTTAGATAGGTGTTAGGCCTGCATTAAATTGCCGTCTTTGGATCACACGGGGTTTTCCCCTGAGTAGCATGTCCATGTATCAATTCATCTCCAGCCCAGATTTCACACTTTTCGGTCTTTTCTCTCCCCTGGTACTGAAAACAATGAGTTGTCAACCTTTGATAGCGCCCGCCGACTGGTGCCGTGATGTCTGAGTTTTACGTTTGATCTGGACATCAAAGCTTTCTCAGACCTAGCATTACAGAAATGATGGGGCGTGCGTGGTCAAAATGTAATTTTCTCTTGTTTGCAATCTCTGTTAGTTTTTCCTTATTCCTTGGTTGGGGACTAGATTATTTTCTGGTGGATAATTATTCTTTTACATAGAGAATGATAGAATAATTATTGTGGGCTCTTTAATTCCTTTCAAACTTGTGTCATTCGGATGCTGCCGGGGCTGTCCCGCCACAGTGTGGAGGAGATCACATGATGGCGAAGCACACTGTTGCTTGTGGATGACGTTTCAGCATATCGTTAGGGCTAAGACAGGGAGCCAGTTGCTGGAGAAACTCAAACAGAGCTCGCTCGACCACATAACCACGTGGTGCGAGATAACACGAATAATGGTCAACCTGACGAAGACAGCTTTGACATGGTTCTCGCTGAATAAGAACGATTTGTCACCACCTGAACACCAACTGTAAATTTGTAATTGGGGGTTGTTGATAGGACAAACACAACAAAACACATGGGAGTCTTGCTTGGTAGAAGTTTAGCTTTTTCCGAGCACATATACCATGTGGTAATGAAAAATCAGAAGGGTCACGGATCTCATGAGGGTAATGACAAACTATGTTAAGCGTTACCCCTGCCTCCTATACCAGGGTTTGTCCTTTTCAGCGAATTTAGTATGCTCTTGCTATCACAACTTTCAGCGATTCTTAAATGGAAAATCTGGAAATAAATAAAGCACGGGAATAGTAGTATGTCATGTTGTATTTGAGTATCATTTATGGATCCAGATCCGTCTGATGGCGTAGTATTTTACTATATGAAGGGTATAGCTCCGCATAGAAAGCGGAGCCAAAGCGGACTACAAGTGATCTTTGACCTGCCAAGTGATGCAACTCACGAATAAATACGCGAGTGTTCTTACACTATTACCTCTCTTTTTATGTTGCGAATTATATATTATTTTAATTTAATAGTTGCTGATAGTATTAGTTTAGCGGGTGATGCTTAAACACTATCATCCAACGATTTATGCTGTGTTAGGGTTACAGTGCTCTTCATCCCCAGTGTCATCCTTCTTTTTTTCGCCTTCTTTCTTTATCTGTATTGGGCATAAACACTATCATCATTCCATTGGTGATGTGTAAGGCTTAGGGTTACAGTGCGTTTCCTCGGGGTGGTCTAGAGGGCGAGCGGGCATGGGACTGGAAGCTCAGGTGTGATGCGTGGGTGTTGGCATATGGGATAGGACTAGGAGGTTCGAACCTCGAGCCATGACAGGCGCCATATGAACAAACCTATAAGTAAAATTGTATATGTGGCGGCTATATGATCTGTAGAGGGATGTAGTGGTTTATTCACTATCATCACATAGGTTACAAAAAAAAAATCTTACAAAGTAGAAAATGGCCGATATTATTGATTTTAGCGGGTATAGCTTAGTGAAATTCGTTGGTGAGGGATGTGTAGCGGATATTAGTGATCTGTAGGTTTCGTGGTGGTGTAAACACTATCATCACACAGGTTACAAATGGAAATCTTAAAAAGTAAAAATGACCGATATTATTGATTGTAGCAGGAATAGCTTAGTGAAACTCGTTGGTAAGGGGTGGGTAGCGGATATTAGTGATTAGTATAGTGTCGTAGTCGCCTATACACTATCATCATAAGGATACAAATGAAAACCTTAAAAAGGTAACGATGGCCGATATTATTGATTGTAGCGGGTATAGCTTAATGAAATTCGTTGGTAAGTGGTGGGTAGCTGATATTAGCGGGCTGTAAAGTGTCCTAGCGGTGTAAACACTATCATCACACCGGTTACAAATGAAAACCTTAAAAAGTAAACATAGCCGGTATTATCGACTATAGCGGGTATGGCGTAGTGAAACTCGTTTGTAGGGGGTGGGTGAGTGGAGGAAAGGCTAGATAAGTGCTTCTGATCATTGTTAAGGGGTGGTCGAGTGGCGGGGTGGCTAGATAAATACGTCCGTTCCTTCATAATAGCCGGAGGTTAAGTCTCATATTAAAGTCTAAAGATGGAACTCATCAGGTGGCTGATCTGAGGGTGACCACCTAGGTGACTGATCACGGGGCTATGTCGGTGGGGGTGAACGAACGTGAACGTGTTCAGACATGTCTTTTGGGAAAACCGGAGGATGATTCAGAGCGTACCGACCGCGGTAAACCTGCATGAACATGGTTAGACATGTTTTCTATGTTGCATCAGCCGCACAGTCTGTATAAAAAGGGACCGCAAAGATGGGCTAAAGACCCTACGTTTGCGACAAGACCTATCGAAAACACCTCACCAAAGATACAACAGTGGTAAATACCATTGTGTGTATGCTATATTGTCTTGTTACACGTCGTCAAGTCTGTATAGTGCTGTCACTAGTGTATATCTCAGAAGCTACATGAGGCAACTAACAATAATACACCGCTAGCTATAACCCCCGGTATAGGAATACTAATACAGATACTAAAGACGGTCGTTTGTATATATATATATATATATATATATATATATATATATATATATATATATATATATATATATATATATACACACACACACATACACACACACACACACATATATATATATATATATATATATATATATATATATATATATATATATATATATATATTCCAAAAACAAATATCACCTTAAATCATCATCACCAGGTTCACTTTTTGTCGTCAAGTGACGTGGGGAGAAATGGCGCTACACCGCTTGATGGGTGACACTAAATGGTGTCATGCCGGGAGATTGTCTGTATTCTCATGCGTCCTCTGCTGTAATCCGCTAGGGTAGCTGCTGTAGTGCATTCCAGTTGTGTACATATGAACTTGTTTTTCACTAAAGCATGATCTCTCTGTTCACTAAAAAGTATTATGCTTTTGTGCAGCTATAGATTCAAACCAAGACGACCAGTCCCGCATTGACACGTGGACCACATCTATTCTGGACCACACAAAGGTATGTGTATATATCAGGTCTCCATTAAGTGTAGTGTAACATATATGCGACTACGACTATGTCCTCTTTCTGTGCAGTGTGTGGAAACATGCTTATTAAATTATTCAGTATTGATCATTATCCCACTCAGTCTCCTGAGTGAAAAAAAATGTGCTGACACAGGAGAATCTAGAAGCATGATCTTTGGTCTCTAATGTATTAAATGAATATATATCACTAATGGACACGATCTCAAAATACTCCGTCTCTTCAAAATGTGCCAAAGCTACATAAAACTCAATTATGTGGTGTCAAATTCAGTATGTGTAATATTTACTGTCCCTTGTTATATCATCTTTGTCCTTTCTCCAGACTGAAAATTTGCAGACACAGAAAAAGCGCGAGACTATTGGGTGGCTTAAAAAAGTGGAATCTCGAGGCTATAGCTTACAAGGAGTGAAAGCTCGAAGTCATTGAGCTGTGTATAAGAAAAGAAGGCAACGAACGGTCAACGACAAAATAGTGGTATGTATGCTTTCACCATTTCTCACTAACTGTTGGTCATCACTAAACATTGTCACCCTAAGTGGTGGGCATCACTAAATGTATTCAGCATTTCTCACTAATATCGCACAACTCTGTGACGTAAAATATAAAATAGCACTAAGGACAGAATTACGAACCATAATCACAAAAATATAGTCATGGAGAAGACTCTCTGTAAGGTTAAATAGAAAATGAAATAATTATTTACCATGTGTGATATCATAAGCCTCAAATCTTTTTGTTATAATTATTTTTCTTTTGATATTTCCTAACAATTTATGTGATATGAAGTATTTTCTGTAGATATGCTATCATCATGACAGTTACATGTTTGTAGATATCTATAATGATGTCTTTTCTCCAAAGCTGTTTGACGACCAGTACTTACAAGAATTGTAAAAGAAGCGTGGAAGATTACACACTTTTATAGTGTCACTATACCTTATCCATTGGAGCTACATAAGAGCTTATTTCGTTGAATATCAACCCGGTATTTAATACCGGAAGCTACAAACAGTGGTGGACATACTACACAAGAACCTATTAAGCTATCAACCCATCACTCGAAGCTACAAGCGTGGTGGACAATATTACTCAGCTAATATCAAACCATTATCTAACACCAGAATCTACTTATTGTATTTTCACCTTACTTTGTTTTCTATCATTATGGCCACTATTCAGAAACATATTAATCTCTGCTATATCTGTGGTAAAGTCTTTGCCAAAAACCATTATCTAACACGACATATTAACACCGTACACAAAACCACAGCTCAAGCATGCCACCTCTGTGGCAATCTATACAAAAGGAAAGACATCCTACAACGACACATAAAATCTGATCATCAGACATCAAATACACCAACACATGTTACCACTACACCATCAAATACTACAGCATCAGACACTACATTAAGAAAAGGACCAACAGACACACAAGCAGCCAAAAAACAGAAACATGACCAACTGAAAGCAGAGGAAGTCGCCATAGATATAGATAAGGAACTAGAGATAGATGAATATTTAAAGACAGTAGACAAAATCCCTGACGACGAAGTCCAGCAGAAATATAGAGACAACTGGACAGCCCTTAGGAAACATCAGAACATCAACAAACATATATTGACATACAATGTTTTTCATCAACCAGACTCATCAGAACCATTTGAATGGACCGAAACATTAAAACCAATATTTGCTAGTCAGACATATAGGTTTAAGGTAAATTAGTCACATCATATGATCTTACGACATACAGAGACAAATGAAATTAGGTTATTCCATTCAGCCTCAAACAACGCCTGTGAACTCGACGGCCCCCACTTAGTTAACAATGAACAAGACTATGACGATTTTATAGACATAGTTACGGAAAGTGACATGTTTAATTACGCCATACACAACAGACCTGACACTAAGTACATGGTAGAGACAATCCCTGCGACTAGTTTATATGTATACCATATTACTGAACACCCGCTAGGTTGATTGCTGTCTGTAATATGCTCTATAAAAAATTTAAAGTGGTCATATGTGTGATATCCTTGTATGTGTGGTACAGTGAATTGTCTATATTATTGAAAATAAAAGACTCAATGTTGTGTTTTCACTGTCTCTCTCATGTTTCACCGAGCATTAAAATACTATCTGTATTGAAAATGAAAAAAAAAATTGAATGTTGTGCACATGAAAATACTGATTTTGATGGAAAAATAAGAGTTATGAAAACGAAAATTTCTTGTTTGTTGGTTTTTTTTTTCCAGTGGTATGCTTGGCTTGTTTTTGTCTTTCTTGTTTTTTCTTGTTTTCGTCTTTCTGCTCTCTACTTGTTTTCATTTTGACTGCTATGCAAGCTTGTTTTTTTTTTTCATGTTGAATGTGGCGCAAAGCTTTGGAACAATAGACACAAACACACAATGGAACAATGAGACAGGACCAAAGACAAATAACAACAAAGTCACACTGGAACAGAGAGACACGTACAATATCACACAAGAATAAAGACACAAAGATCGGCAAAATTGAAAATTTGTTAACCAAATGTGAAAAAAATTTGGCCAAATTTCAACCAAACTTATAATAAGTAGGAACATTTATTAACCAAATGTGAAAAGTTTCGCCAAGTAAAGAAATATCTCAACCAAACTTATGAAAAGTAGGGAATGTGTTAACCAAATGTGCAAATTTTGGCCAAATTTCAACCAAACTTATAAAAACTGAAAAAAATATTTTTTGGGGGGAATGGGGGGGGGGGGTATAACAGAGTGTCTGTCTCTGTTAAGGGAATCTAGGTCGGCGTGCAAGAGAAAAAGGGTCTAAACTTCAGTGCACGCGGGAGCACCCCGGGGAAATGTAAATAACTAGGGTTGACGTAAGAATAGCAACGGGTTAGTTACTAGCCAGGAGTCTTAGAGAGAGGTCGCATAGAAGTTACCATCTAGTATTGTTGAGATAGCTGGACCTCTGTTATTTGTCTACGATATTCGGAGTGGACTATTTCTAAGAGTTTGTAAACTTGAAGCAACTACAATAAATGTCATACATCAGGAGACTGCTGGAGTTATGTTGTTTATGAAACCATTGACTTCACCACTTCGCTACACTGTCACAGGGGAGGGGGGGGGAGGGCAAATTTCAACCAATTTTATAAAAAAAATAGGAAACAGTGTTAACCACACCGTGAAAATCTTAGCCAAATTACAACCAAACTTACCAAAAGTAGGAAAATTTGTTAAGTAAAGGTGAAAATGTTGACCAAATTTCAGCCAAATTTATAAAAAGTAGGAGACTTTGTTAACCAAATGTGAAAAGGTTGGTCAATGTTTAACCAAACTTATAAAACGAAAAAGGAAACTTTGTTAACAAAAGGCGAAAAATTTCAACCAAACCTATAAAATGAAGAAAGCTGTGTTAACCAAATGTGACAAAGTTTGGCCAAATTTCAACCAAACTTATGAGAAGTAGGAAAATTTGTTAACCAAATATGAAAATATATTGTCCAAAGAGAGAAATATTTCAACTAAACTTATAAATAGATCAGCCTAACTTATGAAAAGAAGGAAAATTGTCAGGCAAATGGGAAAAAAGTTAGGCCAAATACAGAAATATCTCAGCCAAACTGATGAAAAGTAGCAAAATTTGTTAGCCAAAGGGGGAAAAACCTAGATCAAATAGGAAAATCTGTTAGCCAAATGTGAAAAATGTCGCCAAATACAGAAATATCTCGTCCACACTTATGAAACCTAGGAACATTTGTTATCCAAATAGGAAATTTTATTTGGCCAAGTAGGAAAATTCGTTAGCCAGGAGAGAAATATCTCGTTCAGACTTATAAAAAGTACGAATATTGTTTTAACCAAAGGGGAAAAAATGTCGGCCAAACTTATTAAAAAAAAAAAAGTGGGAAAATTGTTATCCAAATGGGAAAGATATTGGCCAAGTAAGAAAATGTGTTAAGTCAAAGAGAAAAAATATTGACCAACTAACGAAATACAGCGTGCAGACTCATAAATAGTAGGAAACTTTGTTAACCAACTGTGAAAAGTTTGGTCAATTTTTAACCAAACTTATAAACAGTAGGAAACTTTGTTAAATATGCGAAAAAATTTCAACCAAACTTATAAAAAGTAGAAAACTTTGTTAACCAAAGGCGAACAATTTAGGGAACTTTGTTAACCAAATGTGAAAATTAATGGTTAAGTAAAGAAATATTTCATCCAAACTTATGAAAAGTAGGATATTTTGTTGGCCAATGTGAACAAATTGTGGCCAAATTTCAACCAAACTTAAACATATCGCATCCAAACTTATAAAAAGTAGGACACTTTGTGAACCAAATATGAAAAAAAAAAATTGCCGAATTTCAGCCAAACTTACAAAAAGTATGAAACTTTCTTAACCAAAGAGGGGAAAATATCTCACATTGTCATTTCATATCGCAATAGCGTCAAGTCTCCATCCAATCAGCAGTGTCTGTTATGAAGTCGACCTTTTCTTAAAACCACGGCTGCCTTATTGATCCCTTGAATACCATCTACCTCATCTTCTAAACGAGTTTCAACGTTTCATACCACTTAATACTAACATTCTCTTTGAT
This sequence comes from Cepaea hortensis, assembly GCA_963921405.1. Classification (NCBI taxonomy): domain Eukaryota; kingdom Metazoa; phylum Mollusca; class Gastropoda; order Stylommatophora; family Helicidae; genus Cepaea; species Cepaea hortensis. Next base: position 79,764,316 of record OY992882.1, on the reverse strand, counting down.
AACATCACAACCGGTTTTCTGCTGACTGGGCTAATTTCCAACCTACTAGAGGTATTCATCTGTTCCCATATGCAAACAACAACTGTATTTCAGAAAATTAGAAGTATCTTATCCAATAATAACTAGCGTTGAATGAAACAATAAAAATTCAACAATAAAATTATACAAAAATTAACAATTAAATTTCTCTTATTGTTTCCAAATTGAATGTTTCATGTAGAAATTTTTTACGTGTGCAGCAATACACACGGGCGTCCGATCTCACTACCAAGAGACCAGGGGAAATTTTATTACTAGAAGTCCACGTTAAATAAATCCCGGATATTGGATAGTAGGGCTGTTACAGCTCGAGAATTTGTCCGAAAGGAGACAGGATAAAAGTGATAAAAAGAATGTTCATCTGTTTTTTAGAGTAAACAGAGTTTTGAGTATCTGAGGAGCTGCGTTGTTGAGCTGCAGAGAATTAGACGTGCGGCGAGTATCCGTATATGTATATGGGTGTGAGTAAGAAGAAGAGGCGCCAGATCGTAGAATGAGTAAGAGTTGGCGAATAGCTGAATCGTATGACGTGGATAGATTGAAAATGGGAGATTGATACGTGTTTCTATTTGAAATGGACGGATTTAGTTGTAGGGTGGTCATGATAAGTGATGCATGGTGTAGTGGCTGATATAGCTCGGAGATGACATAGTGAGATGTGAGATATTAGAAGCAACACTGGAGAGGATGCACTATCTGAGTGGGTATAACACAGGGTTTCTGAAAGAGGAAGTTGAAGTCATATAGCTGATCACTGTTTATGATGCAACTAGTGGCTGGGCTGTGAAAGATTGTGAAAAAAAATGTTACGACAGAATTAGAATAATTTCAGAAAAATATATATTACGTAAGAGAATGTTGATTTAACATTTAAAGTATTTTTTTTCTCCCTTTTTAGAAGATAGGGAACATGTTTTGTGTGGCTCTGCGAGGGAATTGGATTGGAGAAATGTGTATGGAATGTGCAGGTTGGGAAAGACAGTAAGTACCGCGGTTAAAGTTAACACGGAGCATAATATATCTAGCAGCGGCAGTAGCGTTTCTTTTGAAGAACAAGATGCTCCGTACAGAAACACCCGGCCGTCATTAAAGAGAAAATTAGATATACAAAAGGAAAGAGAGATTACAAGAATGAGAAAAATTAGAGAAAAATCCTCCAGCGAAGGGTCAATACCTACTCTTGAAAAGCTACAGAGGATTCAAGATAGAGAAGCTAGACTAGAATTTGAACAGAGAAACTTAGAGGCTAGCAGTACAGATGTAGGAGAATAGGTTATGGGGGTTGGAACAGAGATAAAATAAAATACAACCATGGGGGACGACTTAACAAGTTCGTGATTTAATGACAGTAATGAAGAACCCAGAAACGTTATGGCCATTGTTGGGAGCAGGATGTACCAGAGGAACTTATTACTATTGGAAAGAAACCTAGAGAGAAGACGAGTGGGCCCGATAGAATATTAAAATGGTAGAGTCAGGCATCAACATGCTAGGAGTAATGTCAGAAAAAGGTGGTAGAGAAGAATGATAGGGTTATCAGTAGCAGATGAGGAATTGACTATTCTGGCTGAATTAATTGACAATAGTGTGGAATGTAAATTTGGTGTCTGTAGCACGAGCTGGATGAGTGGGAGGCGGTTTAGAGGCGGTCGAGTTGAAATAAGAGTATGTGATTGTAGCTGTTACTTGGTGTGATCGCGCCGGGCGAATCCCATAATTGTTTGGAAACGGAGAAATTATAGTTATATTATTTTTCGTACATACTATGTATATGCAGGTAATAAGTAAAAAATTTGATGAGAGGCTGACTGGCATAACGGAACACGCGTTAGAATCAGGGTAAATTGTGTGTTTATTACACGCAATGGATGGATGGAATCATTATATTTTTTTCCTGGAGGTGAATGGTTTTTAGACGGAGTTAGTAAATTTGGGTTCGTGAGAGATGTTTTATTTTTGATTATTCGGTTGGTTACGTCAGTGGAGTATATGATGTTTACGAGGAGGAGATTATAATGATTATATTTCTCTCTACTTGTGACAGTAATGGGAGGAGTGTGTAAGTGGTTTCTTTAATTGTGCATCTGTGCCTCTATGGGGGAGTTTTAGATCGAGGATTATCAAAAGGGGATTAATATGTTAGGACGGGGTGTAGAAAGGATATTCGGGCTCGGATATCGTTTCTGGAATCTTTTTTTTTTGGGTGTGGATTAATTCTCTCGCGAAGCTTACTCGGAGCAACGAGTGAGGGAAGTGTGATTGTGTGTGTTGTAGTAATTAGAGCGAGAGGCAGTTTGAACTGCGGTGCGAAAGCAAGTGGGAAGTAGAGCAAGGACGAAAGCGACTCGTACTTTGTGGGTGGTGATGTATAAACATTGTCGTTTTATTTTTTTGGTTTGTTCTTTCTTTTTGATGGCCACCGATTTTCAATGTTATTATTCTCCTCATGAGTATTGTTACGTTACATGTAGATTATATTGTTGATCATGGGTATAATATATGAGAATGTATGCTCACTGCATGTTGGTCTGATTTTAATCATAAGGTGCCCGAGAAGAAGAAGATATAAATTTGATATAATAATTGCTTATTTCTATGGTTGGCAGCGGTTCGATGATACTAATCATAAGATACCCGAGAAGAAGAAGAGACAAATTTGATAGGGTAATCGCTTATTTATAAGGTTGGCAGCGGTTCGCTGACACTAACCATAAGGTAAATAATACAAAGAAGAGGAAGTAAAATAGGGATATATTTGATGATGATTTTATTGTGGTGGGCGGCGGATGCCTACTCAGTACTCAAGGAGTTTGGTTGAATATGCGAGTTTTATGTCTTTCAGTTCCTTTTTGAGTAGCGGGGAATCACTATAAACAATGATTTAAGTAATGTATTAGAGATTATATCAAGTGAATATGTAATTAAATTAGTGAGTAAGCACGTTAGTATGTTGAAGTGTCGAGAGAGGTTTCTGTAGAATTGGAAAAAAGTTTGTTTTTTTTTTTTAAATTGATTAGCGGGTTGTCAGGAATTACAAGTTTAGAAGAGAGTTTTAGGTTAGAGTGTTCGTTGTTGATTCAGATTTTGAGTCAGAAAATATAAGTTTTGTTCTGAGACTTTCTAGAAAAAGTCTAAAGATAACTTAGCAGGGAATCTATAACAGAATAACTGTTATAGCAAATAAATAACAGGTGGTCGCAATACTTGCGGTGCAAAACAGTGAAAAGGGTTGCACTACGAAGCACGGTATTGATGACGAGGCGTCGATTACGTAGCGTAACAACGAGAAGAATCAGGAGAGACCCATCAATACTTCTAGGAGGACGGTTGTATTATTGAAGAGAAAAGAATGATTCCATCTAGAAAGTAGAAGGTAATTGGGATTAAGTAGAGATGAACAGGGTCAGGAACGAGGAATGTTGCTCTCTATCAGAATATAGGGATGAATTATCATCATACCTTAAAATAAATGCCATGTGATTTTTGTATTGGTAACCAACCTTGACCGACCCCTTTTGTATGTGACCAAACTCTACGCAACGACCATCGAGACAGATTGAATAAATAAAGAGAACTGAAGAACCTACGCCAGAAAGAAGCTCTTCATTTCGTTCATTTCACCAGTTTGGTGATTTTGTATTTCCTTTGCGGTTTGGATGTTTGCTGAATTTTAGTATACTAACTACAAACAACACCATGTATGATGCTGGGTATTAACATGCAACTATACTATCATTCGGTTACTGTAGGTCCCTCGGAGGTGGTTGGGGCGCGATGGGCGCCGAGACTGCCAAAATATCGGCAACGGTGGTGTAGTCATCTACCCAGATGGGTCTGTTGTACGACATGTCAGTACCTCTTGGAATTTTAGGGCTTAAGTCGAAGGAAAAACTGCGAAGGAAGACTGCCGTGCCTTAACCTGGATAACTATCCGTCTGACTGTGCGAGTTATTGAAATAACTAAAGTAATAGCTTGGCTGGCGACACGCATGCTTTCTGATTGACTCAATGTGTATACTCATGAGATCTATTTGGGCTGGGTTCGAGGACATTGGGTGGAGTCTCTGAGGAAGTCAAGGCTGACAAAAATCAACTTTGTGTACCAGGCCCTCGGATTGTTCTCTCCTAACTTTCGTGACGTTTCAAGTGACCAAAATATTTCAATTTTCTTTGTTTTATCGTCTTTAAAAGAAAACCTTCTTCAATATTCAGTTTTTGAAGTATGGATGCATTTGTTCTTTTATTTATCCAAGATATTCTTAAAACTCGTCTATAACATTTATATTCAAAAGCATTTATGCACTGTTCAGCTTGTTTAGTGAGTGTCCAGGTCTCATAGGGGTATGTTGCAATGGGAAAGACGCATGCTCTTAAAAATCTAATTTGTGTAGTTCTATCTGTTCCTGCCCACAATTTATTCAGTTGTTGTAGTCTTTGAAGAGCAACAGATATTCGTCTTTTAACTTCTTTCACTGTGTCACCATTGTTGGTAATCAATGATACAAGATATTCGAAATTTTCCACAATCTCCAATGTTTCCTCATTAACTCATACTTCTTTCTCCATAGTAGTTTTATCTGTATGCATTATCTTTATTTTTGCAATGTTAAGATGTAAGCTGTGATTTTCACTAATCAAATGCGGGCATTGCTGTCACAAAAAAGCCACATTCTAATCTGCCGAATGAGGAGCATGCATCACTCACACTGGATAGTTAGGCCTACATCTAATGATATACGCTGGCAGTATAACATATATTTTCATATATTTTATATATCAGAAACACGTTAATAGTAATATATATTATCAGCAGGGAGTTTAATTGGCTATCCTATCATGGTCTTTATGTCTTCTCACTCCTACGCATCTTCTTGGTATAGGGCCTTTAAGCAGTGGCTTTCTTTCCTGCACTTGACGCGCTAGATATGCGTAATGTCGTAGTCTCTTCCTAGAGTTAGGACAACCGTCACTTGCAGTCAGCTGTTGGTAGTGTAATGAGCTCTTGTATATGAAGATTTAAAGAATTCATTGTTAAGACATATCTACAAACTGTCTCCTTGGGGTTTCTGTTAAGTATGAATAGTAATAATATATTCTATGCGAGTAAGCGGCGAGGTTCATTTACCAGTGAACGAAAGATAACATTTTCGTGTCATTTCGGCCTTGATAGGACAACCGCTAGATCAGCCGCACAGGGAAATGGCTACAGCTCTTGGGGTATTCTGTTCGACTAGTTCTACAGGCTGTTTCGGATTCTATAGCTTATAGGAGGTAGAATATCTTAGGAATTCACTTGGAATTTAACTCCTCAAGAAAATATAAATCGATTGATTCCTTTCTGGAGGAGTTTAATGAAATGCATCCTCTCATTATCGTGTGCCGGTGCCAAGAAGCCGAGCTTTCTAGATGCTCTCTTTCATTGGGTTGCACTGGTTTCTACTGTACTTATCTCTTGTATATTACACTATGAGGACATATTCTGAGAATAGGATGCATTCATGTTACTATTCCGAGTCTAATTTAGGAATCATGTCAGTGAAGGTGTCTCTTGGTCTTCGATCTTTTAGGCAAGAATGTCTCTTATATAGGGAAAAGATGTCATTAGGAGGCAGACCATACCTTGTTCTGATCATATAGATAAGAAGGGACCAAGAGTGGATTAGTAGTTATATGGGTGATTGAGGGAGGAAATATGGGTATAGCTGGAATATTTCCCTTCTGTTTCAGAATCCTCCTTCTTTGTTTTTATACGTTTGGGTCATTTAACTCCATCAAGTAACTATATATGAATGTCTTAAAACATTCACTGACAATAAATACAGCATTCTCAACATGTTGACTAGGATGCTGTGCTTCTAAAGATATTACATGTCAGAGAATGGCAGAGTGCTTGGATAGAGTGAATTCCAACAAGAAAACAGTGCTTGTTCTGGTCCTTCAACCTAGAGAAGGAACAGTCAGACCAGGTGATTCAAATTTCAGTTTGAGTTCGGAGTTCCACACTTGCAGACATCCTCCTTTACAATTTACTCCCTATGAGTCCCTCATAATGACATCCTCAGTAAGACTAAATCATCATGTATATCTTAGCTTCTGATCAGTGACGATTTGTGTGTATGCTTAATTGTTATCTCACATGTCTTCTTACTATCTTTCCGTCTTGTAGTTCGAAATTACATTACATTGTTACTCTTTAAATCGGATTTTGTTCATTCACTGGGCGACTGCTGTTATTGTCTTTTGAATTGTCTGTAGTAAATTAGTTACAATATTGTGTACATGTATGTCAAAGTACTCTAATATTCCAAATTCTTCCCGACGATGAATACAGTTATTCAGTGTATTTACGTTGTGAAGACATTTGTCGTGTGTTTGTGAGTATTGGTCCCGGTTTAATTAACTCTCTTTGGGGGTTGGAGAAACACGTGTTCAGATAAACTACATCTGCCTTAGCAGGCAAGTTCCATTTCCATAGAATCTGTAAGGTTATCTGAAAATAGGGAAAAACTAGCTCATCCTGTCCAGATTGCCCATGTTAAACTGTATCGGTAGTTGGAAATGGAACAGAATTGATCGAAAATGTTGCCTTTTTGCTAAATTTCTAGGATAGTATGTGTTTGTTCATGCTTCCTTGATTGTAAAACTTCCCGAAACAATATCATGGTTAAGCTTACACTGAGTGTCGATGCGTTTATCATGGGATCATTGGCACCTTTCCGTCTTGACAGACGATAGTTTGGTACATTGTGCTTCAAAAAGGCTTAATAACTACAACCTATGGCGGTGGGGAGTGTGGCTGATAAGGCCAATTCGTGCTGCAAATGTTTGTCCACAGTAGGTGCATGTGAAAACATGGTCATTTCCACCAGCGTACACCATCTTAAGTCTCTCGCTCTTTGTGTGTGCTTTATCTGCAATCATTTTCTCCTGTGTGTTTATTCTATTTCTGATGGTTGCCCTCCATGCAACATGTTCAGCTGTGACTTGCTCCCAATGTGCATTATCAATGCCTGTATCAATCATATCCCGCTTATACACATCTTTGTATCGTAGTAGAGGCCGACCCTGAGATCTCCTACTCATCTGTAATTCACCAAAAAGATGTCCTTTGGTATTCTACCATCATCCATCCTCCTAACACGTCTTATCCATCTAAGTCTACAAAGACCAGGCATGGAATACACCGTCACACAACCTGATCTGTCCAATACTTCATATTTGTGATTTTGTCTTGCCACTTAATACCAAGTAATCTTCGCAGACACCGCATTTGAAAGCTGTTTAAATGTTTCTCTTGGTGTGACTAAGTTGTCCAGGTTTCACTGCCATAAAGAAGAGTACTAAGGACACAGGCTTGGTAAACGAGGACATTTGTTTTGGCAGAAAGCTTCCTGTTCTCCTAGACTCTTTTTGCTAACATGTTCATTGTTGTTGCTGCCTTGCCAATCCTGGTGTTGATTTCCTGATCTAGGGATAATTTGCTATTTACCTCTGGTCCTAGATATGTAAAATGGTCTACTATCTCCAGGTCGGCGTCGTCAATAAAGATTGATGGTACCCCATGTGCACCTTGTGACATAATCTGTGTCTTCTTTTTGTTCATTGTTAAACCAAATACAGAACAAGCATTGGATAATGCAGATAGTAGATGGTGTAATATTTCCTCAGAGTGGGTCGTAATTACAGCATCATCCGCAAAAATCAACTACCTGATTAGTACCCTCCTAATTTTGGTCTTGGCCTTTAATCTCTGAACATTATAGAGGCCTCCATCTGAGCGTGAGTGAATGTATATACTGGCATCCTGATCACGAAAGGCATATTTCAGTAGAAGTGAAAAGTATATTCCAAAGAGGGTGGGGGATAGTACATAACTTTGCTTAACTCCACTCTTGATTTCAGTCTCTTCTGAAGTTGCACCATCAAACTTGATTATACCCTTCATGTCTCTGTGGAACGATTCCACAATGAACAGAAGAGTTGGTGGGCAGCCAATCTTCTTTAGTGCTTTGAACAGACCCTCACAACTGACCACATCGAATGCCTTTGTGAGGTCGATGAAGGCAATAAACAGTAGTTGATTTTTTTCTCGGCATTTTTCTTGCATTTGTAGCAATGAGAATATCATATCAATGGTAGACCGCTTCTGACGGAAGCTGCACTGTGATTCGGGGTAGACTTGATCTCCTAGGACTTGAAGTCTGCGCAGAACAATTCTGGCAAATACTTTCCCAACAATACACAGAAGTGAGATACCCCAATAGTTGTTACAGTCGCTCCGATCGCCCTTGTTCTTGTACAGTGTTATGATGCTTGAATCTTTGAAATCCTGTGGGACTTGTCCTTCTCGCCAGCATAGCTCTATTAGCTGGTGGATCTGTAGAGTGAGTGTGCATTACCCACTACTGATAACCTCTATTGGAATCCCATCCTTACCTGGAGCCTTGCCAGATGCAAGTTAATTTATAGCACACTTAACTTCTGTTACGGTGGGAAGTGTGTCCAGGTAGTCAAGAGTTGGTGGGACCTCTGTGGTGTTGAGGCTAGTTTGGTCTCACTTGAGTAAAGCTCTAAATATTGCTCTACCCATCTATCCATCTGCTGTTTCTTATCATTGATGATTTCTCCAGTCAACGTTTTCAGTGGTGCACTTCTTTTGATCATTGGACCACAGACTTTCTTTATCCCTTCATACACGCTTCTGATGTTTCCCTGATCACTTGCGATTTGAATGGACTCACATAACTTGATCTAATAGTCATTCGCACACTGCCTGGCAGCCTTTTGCACATCCTTCCTAGCTTGCTTCAGCTCACTCAGAGTGTTACGCATTGTTCTGTTCTTGTTTCTTAAGCGAGCTATCTTCTTTTTATCAATCAAGGGCTGCAGTATCTGGCTGTTTGCCGCAAACCAGTCCTGCCTCTTATGATCGACATTGCCGTAGACCCCTACCGCTGTTTTATAAATAGTTTCCTTAAGTTTACTCCACTTTTCACTTCCTGTACAATTTTCTGATGTATCAGTGAAAGTGTCTTCAAGTTGCTGTTGAAACTCAAAGCACTTTCCAGGATCGTGAGTGTTAATAATATTAATCCTGGGGCTAGATTTGTGTTTAGCTGTGTAGATTCTCTTTGGTCTCAGTCTAACTCTTGCAACAACCAAAGAATGATCCGCATCACAGTCAGCACTGTGGTAACTAAGAGTTAATGATGTATGGTTCAGATGTTGTCTCCGTGTGATAATGAAGTCCAACTGATGCCCTGATGCCAATGGCCGGATCTTGGATGTTTCCATGTGACCTTATGTAGCTCTTTTGTTTTAAAAAATTAGCTCGAGTCCTTGCCCACACGAACATTGAAATCACCGTGCATATAAATGTAATCGGATATTGGAGCTGCCTTGATCACAGTGTCTAGCTCCTCATAGAATGTATCCTTCACATCATCAGAGGAAGCAAGTGTCGGGAATATGCAGTGATAATTGTGGCAAAACCACAAGAGGTTGCCAAGCACAGGGATAATAGTCTTTCATTACCTCCAGTTGGAATATCAATCATTCCCAGTATATTTCACTGCAAAGCCCACACCGTGTTGCTTTTTTTCTGCCTGCCTTCTACCCTTCCAAAACAAAAGTGTAATTGTTTTCCCTGAGTGACCCTTCATCAGCGAGGCGAGTCACCTGCAGGCCAGCAATATCAATGTTAAGACGATTGAGTTCGGCATCAATCACAGCCGTTTTTCTCACTTCGTCAATATTTTTCAAATCAGTGGTAGATCCTGGACACGTGTTTTTTACGTTCCAGGTTGCAAGCTGTAGCTTGAGGTTTCTATTATTCTTTTGATTAGTACCTGGTGCATTGTTTTACAGCCTGCGATTCAGATTTTGTCCTAGCCACAAGCACCCATTGAAGCAGACAGGCTGTGGCTGATCAGTACCCAATTGGCCGGGGGCTGCCCAGCTTGAGGCTGGCGGTAGCTTATGAGTGGCACATGTAGGTGTCTCCCACCGTCAGAGGTAACGCGTGGCGCCCCATGTCTACGCCAATTGATAAGGACTTATAACCCGTAACAGTTACCTCTCTCTTTGATTCAGACAGTGCAGAGACAGGGCCAGTTTGGCGAAAGTCGTACAGGTGGCGGTAAACAAGGTGACGGAGTGGTGTAGGGACGCAGGGGCCATTTTAAACCCAGACAAGCCATCGGTTGTGTGGTATTCCCTGGATAATCGGATCGTCAAGGCAGACGTCCCAGGTATTATTTTGAATGGATGTCCTCTTAGTCGAGAGAGTAAACGAAGTACTTGTGTATCACCTTTGACAGGTATATGTCTTTTAAGGATCATGTGCAGGATTTGGTGGTGAAGGCTGGTAGGGGACTTAATGCATTGAGCGCTATGGCAACAACCGGAGTAGATCAGAGGATGCTGTACAGGCCCTTTCAGCAGTTAATAATTTCTGTCATTGAGTATGATTTGGGGCTGCTGACAGTATCAAAAAGTCAGCTTGAAAGGTTGGAGCGAATACAGAATGCTGCCATACGGTTAATACTGGGGTGCACAAAGGACACACCAATTATCTGCATGAGGCATATCCTGGCGCTACCTATAATGACGGATAGACATAGGGTCCTTCAGGCCAAATGGTACCTGAGAGTTTCCGCAGACAGGGATCACCCGCGGCATGCAGCAATGGTTATGGTAAAGGGTCGTAGACTAAGCCGAGGGCGGTCCTGGATGGCACAGGCAGAACTTTCTATAAGTCAGGTGTTTGATTTAGAGACCATCAATTGAAAGAGAGTGGGTTGAAGTTCCGGATGACATGACGGACTGGCACAATGTAATAATAACACTGGGTCGTGAGTGCAGAGAATGGGCAGCGGGCCGCACTGAGTTTGAAGTGCAACAGCTGATCCAGAGCAACACACATCAAGGTGACATAGTCATCTACACCGATGGGTCAGCGGTGAGAAATGGACGTAGTGGCTGGGGCTTTATTGCAAAGGCTAATGAGCGAGTCTTGAAAAAGGAGAGCCTGGCATATGAGACTACGACCTCCAGCATGAGAATGGAGGTGGAGGCAGTACAGCTGCGTTCCGGTGGCTAGAGGAGACTACTGCAAACACACGTTGTGTTCATTACGGATTCAAAGAATATGCTTAGCAAGGTGGAGAAAGGAATGTTTCATGAGGAATGGCTCTCGTCGCTTCAGAGGTCACAGATTGTGAGAACTGTATGAATATTTTGCCCTGGCCATGCGGGTGTACGGGGGAATGAACAGACTGATAGGCCAGCAGGGAATGCACCTCGTGGTGGTATCTTGCCTATAGACAAGGGGGAGGTGGTCGTGCGTTTGTGGGACCAGGTGGAGAAGGCGGAGGAACAGATTGAGAACCCATATGTGGAAAGAATGAGATTGCGGGGGATCGGCATGGGTTCTGGCAGAATCTCAAAACTGAGAGGGAAGACCAGGAGAACTTTTAATTAGATAGCGGTGGGAACGATTAGTAGTATGACTCTTTGCTGGCTGTTGAACGAGGGGACTGAGCACGTTGGGAATGTCCTGAGTGCAGTGATGTCGGTTCTTAACTCAACTCAACTCAACTCAACTTTGATTCCGAGACTGGTTAAGACCAGGGATGGAGTTATTGCCTCTCCATAGTACAAAGCCTGGGCTAAAATATAGAGACCATGTGTTGTCCATGCAGCATGATCCCTCTCTCGGCCTGCTTAATTCACTTCAGATGAAAGGTAACACCCCTACATCTGGAACAAGACAAGCTGCAGAAGCTGCCGGATCAACAAATCAATGCTCCAGCTGTCCGCCTGTCGGAGCTTCGATCCTAGACCAGCTGCCAACAAAATCTTAGGGCCTGGTCTCGCCTGCCATGACATTTTGTCTTTAGGTTGCATTTCCTCGTACCAGGATAAGGATTGTACCCTCCCAATTGCTCTCTTCCGCCCGTAGCCGTTGGCACAATATGGGGTGTCAGGTGTGATAAGCGCCGCCCAACATTCGGCGCTGACAGAAATCAGGTAGTACCGTCTACTATCATACGGTAGCTCAGTAATATCTGACTCAGACCTGACACACGGGAATCAATCATCAATTATCATGGGAACCAAACGTGAAAACATATGAATGATAGATTATACGTTGTGTTGATGGCACGGTAAGCCTACGTGAAATAATATGATGGTTAGTTTACACTGAGTGTTGATGTGACAAGATCAACATTAGTATAAGCTAACATTCATAGTATTTACGTGAAATACTATAACGGTTAGCTTATACTAATATTTATCTTTCTATTATAGTAAGGCTAAACGAAATACTATGAGAATTAGTTTACAATGTGTGTTGATGCTTCGGTCATGGTAACTGTACTACTCTTTATTGCGTGATGGGTAAGTTTGTTTTGAAATCGGCCTCACCAACGACATATCATGTTGATCAAATAACCATACACTTAGTATGGCACTCCAGAAAATGTTACCTATTTCCCTTTCCCATCACGGTCGTGCACTCTCTCACGGCTAGTGGTTACATGTTGTTGTTACTGTAGTAATATGCACTTGAATCTCTCCCGCTAAAGTGACTGATAGCGTCCTAGAGAAGGCCTGTTTGTGTACCGTAGACTAGAGTGATTGCGTCCTAGACAACAAATTCCGATTAACCAAGATAATATACATGTTTTAAATAAATAGATAAAAAACAATTATGTTACTATTTTCAGTAGACATAAACGCGGCTCTAAACCTATTTTCGTTGCAAATAGTATGTAAACATTTATCCTGAGCTCTATAAACAAAATTATCAGGCTCTCCTCGCCTAATGTCTTCCAAGATACACACATGTCTGATCGTATCCTTCGCCTGAGCCATCCATGATTTCCCTCTTATCAGTCGCTGACCCTTAACTGCGACCAGCGCCTCATGCAAAGGGTAATCTGTGTCTACAGCTATTCTGAGATATGCCTACGCTGCATCACCTTGAGCCTACATGCAACAGTCGGTAAACCAAGGATGTAACGCATACACACTACTGGGGTGTCTCTCGTGCATCCCAGAATGACCCGCATAGCTTCGTACTGTATGCGCTCTAACTTCACCAGCTGACTCTTTGAGACAGTGAGCAGTCCTAGTCCATAATCAGTCACTGAGAGGATCAAGTGCTGGTATAGTGTGAAAAGCATTCTCTGCTCTGTGTCCATTTCAGCCATAGTTTTAAGTCCTTTTTGAGATCTTGTCACAAGATCCTTGAAGGACAGGCTCCTGTCAAATGTGATTCCCGGATACTTCAGTTTGTTCTCTCTGTTGACATTTCTACAATCTGTCGGGAGGCTTTGGACATCAACACTCACAATCCTGTTGTCCAGAGAGCACCACAAAACAGCCGCCTTTTCCAGGTGGATTTGAGCACTCATTTCAGTGCACCAGTTAATCACTTTGTCTACTGTCGCCTGTAGCTCCTGGGCTGTTTGCTCTCTATCTCTCCCTTGTCTATATGCAAGGATATCATCTACAAATGTTAGTATCCTTCCAACCCCTGGTGCTTCTAGGTTTGCAATCTTGCTCGTATACACGTTAAAGCGCACAGGTGAGATTGCAGATCCCTGTGGCAGTCCCGGGGTTAACATATGTGGCTCTGAGGTCCATGCACCCAGACGGGGAGCAACCCGACGAGAATACAGGACGGCTGCTATCCACTTCACCAACCAGGGATCGACCCCCTTCTCCATCAGTGCGGTCATCAAAATATCATATCGAACTCTAATGTATGCAACCTCGAGATCAAGCGCCGCCTCCATAATTTCCTGTCTACTCTGGAACCCCTCATAAACGTCAAAGGCAAAAGTGGCTGCATTTGACCAGGTGTCTTTTCCTGGCCTGTAGCTTTCCATACATCTTGGAAGAAGCTTCCCCCTTTTCAAAAACTCTTGCAGCGACTATCTTCTGTAAAACCTTCCCAAAATGTATTTTGAAATTGTGCCAAAAACTTCACCGAATTTCCAATGTCGGTTAGTCTCGATATCAAGAATGACATATTTTTAGTATAGCATATAGTACTCTCCCACATGTTTTAACAGACAAAAATGACTAAAAATTGTGCATATTATACATGATTTTTATGGTCATGATTAATTCATACATAAAGATGAGAAATCAACATGGCCGAGAGGTTTAATACACTTGTGCTTAAATTTCCTGTGACCTGGTGTCGGGGTAATGGGTTTATTCCACATACCTGTCAGTTGAACATCTATCTCAAATTCAGAAGGCAATGGCAACATGTTGCAAAGGACATGCAACAACATAAAGTTGTGCTCATTAGATGTAGTCAGAACTCTTCTAATATATTAAAATTGCAATGCAGTCTTACGAAGGCATTTTGTTTTGACTTCCAATATATTCTTTCATCGAGATATTACTTTTCATAGAGGACATATAGGATTTCCCCATTATTGACGTAGGCATTTTGTCTCTCTCTGAGTTTTCAAATACTCTTAAAGTGCAAGGGTAAGTTAATTCCCAATTTTTTCCCTTCCAAAACTGCACTGATTTTACACACTGTTATAAATGGATTATGTAAGAATTATTACTTGGACAAAAAGGAATAATCAGTTTAGAAAAAATGTATCAATCATAAATGCTGACCTTTTATTATTGATGCCTGGAAATACTGACTCTAATTATTGCCATCTTGACATTTATGAGGATGTTAAGGTATAATAAATTTGGCTAATTGGTAATATTTATCTTCATATTAAAAATATTAAACTCTGTGATTCATGCTCATAACATTTATTTCAGTCATGTGATATAGCTGATCTGTTACAGCTATAGTTGGGTGTCACACATTTATTGAAAAATCTACATTATTGCTGTATAGTTTGAATATCTAACTCGTCTACATTATATTTATAAGTAATTTTGAGATATTAAAGTATGTGCCTGTAAATCATGTTTCATTGATATAAATGAGTACCTTTATTTTAACTGTAAACATTGTACTTAACTTTTGTGTAAAATATGTGGTTAATATAAACAAGGCATTCAGTTCTGTTGCTTTTGAAAAATGAATGAACTGTCTACAGTGTGAATAATATCTTGTTTGTATGGCAAGCATTTAATTTGAAAAAAAAAAAATTATTTTTCTGTAGGCGGAAAAAGGGCAGATATCTTTTAATATAATCTATCACAGAGATATCCTTATTTGGCTACCTGGTCTGGAGCAGACAGTGGCGATCATAACTCTCTAATCCTCTATTTTGTGATATTTTAATGTTGTTGATGTTGCTTATATTATTGTTTGTTGCCCAGTTGTTTAACCATTTCACTCTGAATTACCAATTTGAAGGTATTTATCGGGAGGGAGGGGGTGGGGGGAATGAAGCATATCCTGAGGTATATGATTTCAATGTGAGACTACTACCTCAAATTGATGGAATGAGCAAATTCAAAATGTGAATAGTAAGTTCATGAAGTATGAGTCACCTGTTGGAATGTAAAAGCAATTTTTGTACTTTTTGTTTGTCAGCAGCCCAAGGAAATGAGCTTATACAGACTGGGTGGCTAGAGCACAAAGGATTAAGCTTTCCATGCCACTTATTTGTGGGATATGTGCGAGGAAGGATTAAGTTGACTGAAAACTGCAAGGCAGGGTGCAAACTCGCAACAGGTCAAAGATGTATTTGTCTCTTGTGGCCACATGTGAAACTATCATCATCATGGTATTCCCTACATACTTTACCTGGACTGTCATTGCGACATGTCTCCATCATGGCCGCATGAGCGTCTTCTGCATCCTCTGAGTCGCTACTAGAGAATACGTATGCAGCACTCGCCTCCTTCCACGTCTTCCTCATCGTAAAAAGCGTGAGGTGTGCCCGTACGCTGACACGAGTAAAATTTGACACTTTTTTTAAGCATTATACTTACTTATCTGTTTAGAAGTGATGTCTTTCAGATAAGAAGCATATCCAGGGTTTCGGTCGCACATTTCAAGCGAACCGTGGTTAATTTTACAATGTGGGCACTGTGTGAAATGACCCTTTCAAGGCCTGTCGGAATCTCTGTGTGTATTATGATATGGCCCTCTGTTTCTATGTTGTAATAATCTGTTACTTCTACCGTGATCTCTTTGATTCTGAACTCTTGCATTAGCACCTATCACAAGCTCTGGTTGCGCACTATCAGCAAATATCTAGCGGTGTGCGTTATAAAAAGACTCTCCACGTGACTCCATCTCTGGGAGTTACTTACACCTATTCCCTATCAGACATATAGACTTTGCTTCTGGTATTGAGGAAAGTAGCTTGTCCCTCAGCATCAGGTCACGTAGTTTATCAAAATCTGAAGATATATCTTCTGCTTTCAGCCACTTATCAAACAGTGATGAAGTTTCTGATACGTAGTCCATGAACGTCTGATTTGCTTTCGGTGTTTGGTTCTTAAACTTCGTTCTCAACCCCGCAGCATCGAGACTGAAATGCGACAAGACCCTATCTCGAGTGTATGTGTAGTTGGTCCGTAGGTTCTCAGGGATCACTCTACAACCTTTAAAGGCTCCAATGCGAGATGACGTTGAAATAAGTTGGGCCAGTCCTGTTCTGAAATCTTGTAGAATTTGACCAGAACCTCAAAATTAGTAATCCAGGCGGATACGGAATCCCCTTGTGTGAAGTTTTTGATGAGACCCTGGTAACGTTTAATAGGATCTCCGGCCTTAGCTTGTATTTTCTCTTGCTCAATCTCGGCTTCTGGATCCATCTCCAAAGTCATAACCTTCAAATTGCCTTCAATTTTCTTGTCTTTTAGTATTACTTCAGTCGCTAGTTTCTCTTTCCCAAATGCTAGCTATATTTCTTTGGATTCCTTCTCAAATGCAAGGCTTTCCTTTTCCGCCGTTATTCTATCCTTTTCCAACGCTAGTTTCTCTCTTTCCAGCGCCAATTCTTTCTCCTTAATTTCTTTCTCCGCTGCCTGTAGTTCTCTCTCTTCTCTTTCACGGGCTGCCTGTAGTTCTTTCGCTTCCTTCTCTGCTGCTAATCTTTCTGCTCTCTTCTCCAGCTGTTGAGCGTGAAACTCCTTGAATTCCTGCTTTGCCCACGCTCTGAGCTCCTGGCAGGTCAAACCAGACTTCTCATCCATATTCATAAAGTGTCGACATGTTGTCCTAATCCGCTGCAAATTATATAGCTAAAAGAGAAAATATATGCGCGCTATGCGCAATCTACAAACTGCAAATGCGTTGGGAATACAGCAGTAAACGTATCAAAAGTATAAAATGTTGAACGAAATGTCAACCCAAATCAACAATGTTGGAAACAGAATTAATGAACAAAGCAGCAAGCCTGGCGTGAAATAAATCCCACATAAGCATTGGAAACACAGCTGTGGGCAATTTCGAAGCAAACCACCTTGCACTGGTTTTCATACAATAATTTGAGTGATAATAATTAAGAAAGCAATATGAAATTACTAAACATAAACTTGCCAAAACATCACAAACAGCCAAACATGTGACATCCTGTAAAGGATATGCATCTAACTTAACGTGTGTATGTGTGTTGCAGTCTGGATCACATGTCATTACTTCAGATAATATATGTGTGGGATAATCATTAATCACATAAGAATAACAGAGATATCAGTGCCCATCATCTACAGAAGAGGCCACTAAAATAGGTCTTGACTTGAAGAGAGAAGGGTACAGCTACTACAGATTATGCACACTGACATTTAGCATGGGATTCTGATGTGTTAAGGCCAGAAGTGAATATCACTATATTCGACGGCTCGTTGAAAATGGCACTTTATCCTTTGCTAGTTCTTACCTCAGGCATATATATATATGGCCAAGGTGTTTGGCCAGAAAACTTGCCTTCCACCATTGTTCCATTCAATATGGCCAAAGTGTTTCAGTTTCTGAGACATGAATCTGTTTATGAGCTGTTGTTGTTGATGTTCAGATCTTGTAAAATGTCAGTGTTTTTCTTCATCTTTGTGCACATTATTCTAGACATTTTCTGTAATATTTTGGTTCAAAAGCACTGATTTTCATTTTAGTCATTGTGAAATGGTCTTGGGCTCATATCCATATGTTGCCACATAAAAGATGCATGGTCTTAAATATTTACGTTTGTTTGTTTACTGATATTGTGTCAAAGGCTGTTAATACTCTTTGACCTCTGAATTGCCTTAGTCACACTCTGATTTGTTTTGAACAGTTCCCATTGTTGCTGCTTATTATGGAACTAAGATATTTAAAGTTTGTGACATTTCAGTGTCTTCATTGTTGATTGTAAATTTCAGTTTTCATGCATTTTGTCCATGGACATTACTTATTTTTATTTTGTTAGTTCAGAAACAATGTATATTATCTTCACTGTGTCGTTTCACAGACATAACTCTCTAGTGCCTTAGCACTATCAGAGAGGAGGACCGTGTCATCAGTATATCCGAGTTCTAGAATTGAATTGTCAGGACTGATATATCCGATTTGAAGTCAGCCACTGGCTGATTTAAAACAGAACACACTGTTTTGATTTGTACAGTGCTGTGAGTGTAGGCCATTCAGAAAGCAATGAAATATTATTGACCCTAAAACTGCATAAATAGACAATAAATGTTTGAGTTAATTGCAACATTCTGTAAAGCATATATAACTAATGTTATTAATGGTTCAAAGTGGTCACTAGTCTCTCATAGATTCTTTATGTCTGTCAGTCATTGTGTGTGTAAGGCTTGCACATTGACATGCAGGCCTCCCCCACTCCTACCCACACAAACCAAGGCCACCCACACACACACGTAGAGAGAGAGAGAAAGAGAGAGAGAGAGAGAGAGAGAGAGAGAGAGAGAGAGAGAGAGAGAGAGAGAGAGAGAGAGAAAGAGAGGATCTCAGATTTGTAAGTTAATACTCAGATTGTGAACATGTAATGTTTTCCACTTCATGGTTTTATTTTTAGATTTAAGTTGCCATCATCTATTGTGATGTTACACATACCATATAATGTATGAGACCCACTCTCTTTGAAAGAGAATTAAAGAAGAACAATAAAGAAAGTCAAATATAATGATGTTTCAGATAAGTACCAGTTTCCGTCTTCAGGCTATCTCCGTTAAATCTATTGAAACAGCAGAAATCAAGTTTTACACTTTTACACAAGAATGCTGAAAATATGATTTAAAACCAAAAAGAGTAATTATGATATTTTTAGTTTGATTTTTGTAGGATCACTTTTCTTGCACGTGGACAGTTTCATCCATGCCGTTGGTTCGTCCCATAGGTCACGCAAAGAGAATCTCAGCAGAGTGCTTGGATTCCATTGCTCTACAAGGGTTCACATGAACCCCACATGCTATAAATATTTTTGTAGGTAAGATTTCAAATGTTTAATTTATCCTGAGAATCGGCTATTTTGACCTGTTCTTGTTTATTTTCAACTAATGAGGTGTTTTTTTTTTAATATTCATCTCATGAGGTGGTTTTATTAGCATTATACGCACGTGTGAACCATGGTAGTACAAAGATTATCATGCTTGCCTACCAGCACAGTGGACAAGTGTTTGGAGGGGGGGGGGGGGGTTCTTTTCTTGTTGGTAAAAATCCATACCATCAACACATGAACCATATCTGGCTTGCTTGGGCTAGAGGTGGGCATAATCTCTCCAACCCCTGAGGAAGTTTTAAACGAGTCAAAAGCACGCAAGAAACTAATTATTGAAGGAGGCAGTCAATATGCCATATCATGAGAGCATATAAAAACTGGAGGAAGACAGAGAGCAATGTGCAGGATAGTTTTGCACCATGGTGTGCAGCAATATCAATACCTTGTATGATACATTATGGATCAGAGGTTACCAAACTACGGCCCGCGGACCACTTGTGTCCCGTCAGCTGTCAGGAAGTGGCACGCGAGGCCTCGAGCGTTTTGCGCAATGATCGTTATAAAAAAAAAAAAAAAAAAAACAAGCAACGATTCAGACTCACCGACAGTAACCTAGCTGCTCTTATGACTTTGGGCACGACAGGTGTGTGCCCAAACATTGATAAACAGGCATCTGAACTGAAGTAACCGGTTATGAAGAACAGTTACAATTGTAAATTAATTACATTAAGAGCGATTTTGGAAAATTAGTTTAAAATTTAAGTTAAGAAAGGGAAGAATAATATTGCACGACCTTTATAATGTCATAACGTTGTGGCCCGCTTAACTACCGAAAATAGTAGATATGGCCCTCTGCTTAAAAATTTGGGAACCACTGTTATAGAGGAAGACAAAACAGACCACAGGGAGAAAGACCACAAAAAAATTCAGGGATATCGAATTATAACCATGCAGAATACAATAGGCAAGCTGCTGGAGAAGGTAATTGCCCGGAAGATATCAAGCCAGCTAGAGAGGCAAGGTGTTTTCCCACCTACCCTGGGTGGGTACCGTCCAAAAAGAGAAACCAGGACCAATGCAGCAGTCTTTGCCCATGATGTCTATGAAGGTTTCCACTCAGGCATTGAAACATTTGCTGCAGCGATTGATCTTGAGGACGCATACAACAGAGTACCATTGGATTTTTTAATGTTTCAGCTTCTTGAACTAAAAGTAAGTCCATTCCACCTTAGTTGGATCGCTGCAGCCCTCTTCCAACGGAAAGTAGTTTTTAGATGTGGCAGTTGGACTTCGGAACCAACAACAATATATCCTGGCCTACCACAGGGATCACCATTATCTCCGGTACTGTTCAACGCCTACACAGTGAGAATCACCAGTGAGCAGATCACTGGACCTGGCAGGACATTGTCGTATGCCGATGATGTTTTAATGTATCGTCAGGGTAAGGATAGAGAGCAGGTTGCTGTGGAACTACAAACCGAACTCAATCGCATAAGTACTTGGTGTGATGAAGATGGGGCAATGGTCAACCCAACAAAAGCAACAGTGACTTGGTTCTCGTTGAATAATCATATTGTCAACACTCCAACACCAACTGTAATGCTGTGTTCAGAGACGGTGGAAAGAAAGCAGGCAATGAACTACCTAGGGATACGGTTTGATCGAAGCCTTGCTTATAATGTGCACATAGACCAGGTGATAACAAAGGCCAAGCGGGGTTTGGCTGCGATGCGGGTGATGGCGGCAGCAAACTGTGAGCAGCGCCATCTATGTCTTCTGTACGAGGGACTGGTCATGTCTGTTTTGGAGTATGCAATGGCAATCCTGACTCTCAGCCATAAGCAGATAGAAAGGATACAGAATGAAGCTATGCGCATTATTCTTGGATGTACAAGAGATACAGCATGCAGGGCGATGCGCTACCTTCTTGATTTTCCAACCATTGAAGAGAAAATACAAGTTTGCAGGGCACGCGCCTACCTCAGAGTTAACGCAAACACACAACATCCACTGCATAGTGAAATTATGAAGGTGAAGGGCAGCAGGTTAAAAAGAGGACGGTCGTGGATGGGTCAAGCCGAAGACATTCTTCAACAGGTGTGTTCACATGAGGACTTAGAACCTGGCGAGGAGTGGGTGCAAGTGCCAACAGACTTCTGCACATCCTTTTCAGTTTGCATCCAACTAGATAGAAAATGCAGACAAGAAAATCCGGCTGCTGTGGAGGATGAAGTACAAGCGTTGATTTTCGAGAATTCGCTAGACAGTGACGCGGTCATCTACACAGATGGGTCGGTCGTCCGACATGTGAGAAGCTCATGGGCGCGGGATTTGCTGAGGAGGGGATCCGAGCACTTATGGACTGAATTGTTCGATGTGCAATGAGGATGATCTGTCGACTAACTAACTAACTAAGACAAAACAGAAAGATACTGGATAATTTTGCAATGAAAAGATGTCAGTATCCTACATGATGAATAGCATTAGAAAATGCGGAGAGAGACAATTTTTCATGCTAATAAAGAAGGCACATGATGATCATGGCATTCTAATCATTTAATGAAAATACATGTACAAATTGTCATCTATAGCCTCATGGAAAAATGAACACGAGTCCATATATTGAGTCTGAAGCTGTAGTCTAAAACTACAGAAAGTTAATGTCTGACACCATCAAGATACATCCAGCATGCAGCTTGGATAACCAACTACAACAAAAATTAAAACACACTTTTTATTTATGGTGATGCATTAAAATAAGACAAGAATAAATTCAAATAATAAAATAAAAATACATACTGTTTAAAACATACTATACACATTTAACTAGAAAGAAAAGCATTATGGGATACAACAGTTTATTGGAAATTAAGCTATATTTTAAAAGCAAAATAAAAATATTTTGTAGCATCATATATATTGTCCATAATCAACTGCATGCGAAGAAACTCATATATTTGTCAGTGACTGCAATCAAACACTTGAAATGTATTGGCCCATTTTATACTCTACACGGCTGGAATAGAAAAGAGAGCATTAGAAATAATTACATTAGCCATATCATAGGTAATGTAGCTGCATTGAATTCATACAGAGACGACAAATAAAGGGTTCAGATAGGCCTATCTTGTAAGAATAAAGCTTAGCCATGTACTGCTCTGTGATACAATCAAAGAAATCTGACTTTACAGTTAGAAGAAGACTCAGAATCAGATGGATAGCCTCTATAAAATAAAAACTTAACATAGTCCGGGATCAGAAACGGCAACTCTCCTTTACATTTATTGGAAAATGTGGATAACAATTCACCATCCGTAATTAATAGACCCAATTAGTCGTATTTGACAATGTGCTGATGCATCCTAAGAGCAGCAAGTCTCCAGCTGCACAATTTGACTTTTGGTCACACTGTCCAGTCTGTCTGCTGCAACTTGCTTCATGTCCCTCCTATATTTGTCATCTCTGTTTCTAATTTTCTTCTCCTTGCCTGTTTAGGTCTCTCGCTCTGTTTCGTTTTGTCAGGAGCAGTTAAGTAATTATCAGCTATATGAATAAAGAAGTTACTTTGAGAACGATGGACTCAAGTAAACTAGCATTGCATGATAATCATGAAGTTAAATTTATAACTAGGACAGAGTTGGTTAGTGTAAAATATGGCTGGAAGAAAAGGAGTGAAACATATGATGCATTCTTTAGTACAGAAAGAGAAAATGAACAACGTTATGATCATGTAGGCAGTGACCGACTGGTGCATGTAGAAATACTTGACAGAGACTGAGAAACCACACAACCAACATATATGTTGATCAATCAGAAAAACAAACAACAATTGTTGGAGTTGTTTAATTATATCCATACAGTAATGTTAATGTATATGTGACTTTAAACTAACAAGTTGCTCTACAAGAGCAGTAGCTGTCAGCTGATAGTTTAACTCTTTCAGTTCTAGAAGATTTTGCAGCAGATGCCCAAGGGATGAAAAAGCCACTGAAGAATCATTGAGGTCTCCTAAAATATACACTTTCGTGGCCAGCCGAATCATGACGTACTTGATGAGGAATAAGTACTTCAACACGACGAAAAGGGGAGATACCTGGTGTCCCCGGGTGTCTCGAGCACGGCACCATGATCTGGGAAGATATCCAGAGAGCGAAGATGAAGAAGGAGGAACTCCATATTATATGGTTGAATCTGGCCAACGCGTATGGGTCAGTGCCACACCAAATGTTGTTGCATGCACTCAAGGCGTATCACGGCCCGGGAACATTACGGAAATGCTTATGCAGTACTTCTGGGCTTCTCTCACCGTTTCTCGACCAAGACGTTCACGACAAGATGGATCGACCTGCGGGTGGATATTGCCATGGGATGTACGATTTCGCTGATAGTATTTGTCATGGCCATGCAGGTCTTCCTGGATGCCGCATACGGCTACGCACACGGTCCAAAACTCAGCGAGGGACGGAACATTCCGCCGCTGAAGGCCTTCGTGGACTATACGACAAACCTGACACCGAAGGAGAGTGATGCCCGCGGCATCCTCCACAGACTGGACGATCTGATTCGCTGGTGCAGGATGAACTTCAAGCCCAAGAAATTGAGAAGCCTGTCGATCGTGAAGGGTAGAGCTGCGGAAAGGTTGTTCATGGTTGCCGGACAAGCAATTCTCACGATGATAGAGGAACCAGTAAAGAGTCTCGGTCGTGTGTATGACTGAACCCTGACGGACAGGAACACACTGGTAGTGATGTAAGAAGTGTTGTCGAACGACCCGCGTACCATCGATCGAAGCAGGCTGTTAGGCAAATTCAAGATCTGGTGTCTCCAATGTATTCTTATTCCGAAGCTCCTGAGTGCAGAGAATGGGCAGCGGGCCGCACTGAGTTTGAAGTGCAACAGCTGATCCAGAGCAACACACATCAAGGTGACATATAATCTACACCGATGTGTCAGTGGTGAGAAACAGACGTAGTGGCTGGGGCTTTATTGCAAAGGCTAATGGGCGAGTCTTGAAAAAGGAGAGCCTGGCATATGAGACTACGACCTCCAACATGAGAATGGAGGTGGAGGCAGTAACAGCGGCATTCCGGTGGCTAGATGAGACTACTGCAACACACGTTGTGTTCATTACGGATTCAAAGAGTATGCTTAGCAAGGTGGAGAAAGGAATGTTTCGTTTGTAATGGCTCTCGTCGCTTCAGAGGTCACAGATTGTGAGAACTGTATGGATATTTTGCCCGGGGAAATGAACAGGCTGATAGGCTAGCAGGGAATGCACCTCTTGGTGGTATCTTGCCTATGGACAAGGGGGAGGTGGTAGTGCGCTTGTGGGACCAGGTGGAGAAGGCGGAGGAACAGATTGAGAACCCATATGTGGAAAGAATGAGATTGCGGGAGATCGTCAGGGGTTCTAGAAGAATCTCAAAACTGAGAGGGAAGACCAGGAGAACATTTAATCAGATAGCGGTGAGAACGATTAGTAGTATGACTCTTCGCTGGCTGTTGAACGAGGGAACTGAGCACGTATGGGAATGTCCTGAGTGCAGTGATGTCGGTTCTTAACTCAACCCAACTCAACAACACAGTGACTGCAATTAAACACGTGAAATGTATTTTCCCATTTTATACTCTACAAAGCTGGTGTCACTAGATGAGACAGAAATTAGGACTATTAACCGAAGTATTATAGGTAATATAATCTGCATTGAATTCATACAGAGATAACAAATAAAGGGTTCAGACATCTTGTGAGAATAAAGCTCAGTCGGTTACTGGCTTGTCATACAATAAAAGAAGTCTGGCTTTACAGTTAGAAGAAGACTAAGAATCAGATGGGTAGATTCTAGAAAACACATACTTAGCATAGTCCTGGCTGCTTAAGTGACTCAAGCTCAACAACTTCAACTCTCCTCTACATTTATTGGCAAAGATTTAGTTAGTTAGTTAGTCGACAGATCATCCTCATTGCACATCGAACCATTCAGTCCATGGGTGCTCGGATCCCCTCCTCAGCAAATCCCGCAGCGTGTAGCGGCTAACGACACCAGTACTGTGTTGGTTTATTAATCATCTTTAGCTTCCTGCATAGTGTACTTGTTTGGCCACACCTCTTTCGACTTGATGTTCTAGCAGTCTGAGCATGGTTGTAGATTCACAGTCATGACTTGGTTCTCGCAAACATCTTACTTCTCGTACAGCATTCAATATATCAGCCTGGTAAACTCAAGGATGATTTCGCTCAGTTGCACGAACTTCGTAGCTATGGCGAAAATGTTGAGAAAAAGATCTGATTGTATCACGCGTTACATTACAATTTCAATGTATGCCTTTCATTTCTGTTATTTCAATTGTTCGTTTCCTTTCTGTTGTTAATTGTTCTTTTCCTTTCCGCTGTTGGTTTCTAATTCTAACATTGAAAGTCCAATGATGGTAGGAAGACAATGTTGAACCGTGCTATTGTACTGCAATGTTTGAGACATCAGTCCAATAATTTGGTTTGTGCAGTTATTATAAAACCATCATACTCATACATGTATTCCACAAGACATTTTTGTTCTTTTCGCATAACCTTTACATGACATTGCAGTCAACATCAGCATTTTTCAGCAGCGGTTGATGTCTTGGCAAGTTTTACGTTCAGTAGTTTGCCATTACTTTCTGAACGATCAACTCACATACCTCCGTAAGTAACCAGTGCGACGCGAACCGCTGCCGAATCTCGCGCAGCTGTGTTTCGTACGAGAATATACGAGATTACGAAGAACGTCCTTAACTCCTTCCCCAGGGAGACCGGCATTCCACAAGACTAGCAAATACAAATACATATGTTGGGAATGTGTAGTAGTATTTTAGAGATACTGAAGCTTCATTATATGACAACAGGATACTATTCATGTGTAATGAAAACGGTATCTACCAAATTACAAAGAAAAAGTAACTTATTCGCATGCTCAGGCACAACACGTCATTATGTACATGCCATTAACTCATAAAGTTCATGATGATTTGGTGCAAGATTGTACTCTCTGAGTTGTAGTGTCGTGCTACAAGTTTATGGTTAATTTATTTCCATGGCTGTCAAAACTATACTGGTATTATAACCAGGAACAAAAGTGCTGTTTAAAATGTAACAATCGAGTAAAAGGAAATAATATGTTGAGCAAGCGTTATCTCAGTTTGAATACTTGGTCACCCAAATGCTTGTTTTCTGGTCTTTAAATGTCACGGCAAATTTACAATACAATATAAGGTTCATTTGTTCCACGAGCAGATAGCATATGAGGGGTAATTTGGTAAATCCACCATCTTGAATGTGTCAGCTCTCGTTTTGCACTGAAATATTTCAACTCCCCCATGTAGTAGCTTGAGTGCTGCTATCACATCAACCTTCACCAATCAACTGCCAAAGTAAACAAAGGAATGTGTTAAACGTTTTGTGCTTACATGTTGCATTGTGAAAAGAGAACTATTATTTTGTTTACATTTCCCTTTTTTATCACATCAAGTAGTCACAGATTGCATGGTCAAAATATTGTCTACGGCTGTGAAGAGTATGCCAATAAGAAATACATTTTGGAAGTATTGATTATGGAGTCCATTGTATTGATGAAGCAGCATACCACGCATGTAAGCGACACTCCATTCATCGTTTCCTTTTCGTAACTCCTTCCTTGGGCTGTTTTTAATTTAACCCAACCTCGCTAAGACAATACTTTGAAGTCTTTGTCCTATACAAAGTACTTTTACCTACTGTGTTCCACTTAATGTGTTAACATTTTCTCATTTGGACAGTCATGACTTTAAATGTAACAGTTGTCTGAGACTGGCAGAGTAAACACATTCAGTACAAAGAGTATAGAAGTACGTCAAGTGGTTTTGCTTGATATCTACATTTCCACATATTTGCAATGTTTCTAAGTAAAATAGTAGCTGCTTATAACAGGGTGGCTTCCATCTGGGATCAAAATCTAATGAATTGTTGCATTGGTTTAGAGAATTAAATATTTAATTTTATTATTCCTCTTTTATTCTGAAAAGGACACTGGTTTGCATTGTGTTCACTTACTGTAAATCTGTGATACCTGTTCTCTTTCAACCACAACATCCACACCAGCAACATATGACTTTCAATTTGTGATATCTGTTGTTTGTGGACCAACACATGTGACTTCCAAACTGTGATATCCTTATGTCTTTAGACCAACACATCTGACTTTCAAGCCGCGATGTCTGTTCTCTTTCAACCAATACATCCAACTTTCAAGCTGTGATTTCTTTTGTCTTTAGACCAACACATCTGACTTCCAAGCCATGCTACATGTTCTCTTTTAACCAACACATCCGATTTTCAATCTGCGATATCTGTTGTATGTGGACCAACACATCTGACTTCCAAGCTGCAATATCCTCTCGTCTTTAGACCTAAACATCTGACTTCCAAGCCGTGATACCTGTTGTCTTTCAGCCAACACATCTGACTTTCAAAGCATGAACCTGTTGTCCTTAGATCAACACATATGACTTCCATCTAAACTGTAGTACCTGTTGTCTTTAGACCAACACATGTGACTTCCAAGCTGTGGTACCTGTGGTCTTTCAGCCAACACATCTGACTTTCAAGGTGTGAACCTGTTGTCTGTAGACCAACACAATGGACTTCTAAGATGTGATACCTGTTGTCTGTAGACCAACACATCTAACTTCCAAGCTGTGATACCTGTTGTATGTATACCAACACATCTAACTTCCAAGCTGTGATATCTGTTGTCTGTAGATCAACACATGTGACTTACAAGCTGTGATATCTTTTGTATGTAGACCAATACATGTGACTGCAAGTTGTGATATCTGTTGTATGTAGACCAATACATCTGACTTCTAAGATGTGATACCTGTTGCCTTCCAGCCAACATATTTTAATTCCAAACTGTCTTACCATTGCCCATCGGCCAGGCCATTTTACTTCTAAACCTGGGTGCCGTCTTGTCTTTAAGCCAAAATATTAGACTTAAAAGCATTTGTTAGGACTTGGCTTGCCTTCTCACTCTGATCCTTATTCTCTAACCCAAACTGCCACGTGTTGACCCCAATGAAAGAAATCCCGGCATGCATCACTGACTGAAATCATCATTATTTTATGTCCGTGGACCTGACAGAATTCAATGAGTGTCATCAGTATTGTTTAGGATGTAAAATATAGTGTACCCGGCTCCTTGTTCAACCCAACCTCAAATGGGTACCAGGAAATTTCCCAGCAAGTATAGGCAGTGGGGTATGATATTATCTGCATCATCCACGACGTGCTAGTTTTGCTGATGCTAATCCTCCATGCCATCGTCTCAGTCCATCCAGCATTATTTCTCTCTGTCTGCCTCTGCCTCTTTTACCACAGATCTTTCCAGTTGTCACGATGTTTTCCAATGTTTCTGCTCATGATATGACCAAAAGACTGACATTTATCTTGGACATATAATTGTGTATAATACTTGTGTACTAGTATTAACCTCTTCCATGCAGTTATTGCTTGTTGCTCTGGCCGCCTAAGGTATTTGCAACATTTGTTTCTGGAACACATATCCGTTGCTTCCATGTTCTTCATAATGTGTGGACCAATCTTCCTACCTGGGACAGAAAGAGTTAAAAGCTGATATTTCAATGTCTGATCAAATTAACGCTAAACATGTAGTTTTGTAATTTGATTTCTTACCCATTTTCCATGTAATAACTAGCCTGTGAGCTCTTGTTGCCCATATGCTATGCCATTTTCTGCTGCACTGTTTAACTCGTTGTCGTTCAAAACCTGCAATCAAGAGCAGACAAGTTTCAGTGCATGCGTCTTGGCATGACTTCTTTGCTTCTTGCTACTGACAACCATGTTATGGGACATATCACCACATGAGGTAGAACAGAAATATTATCAATTAGCCTTATGTGGGAAGTGTAGTTAAGAGAAGCAAAGGCGTACTGAGAAAGTGAGAGGGTATGGAGAAAAATAATTATGAAAGCAACATCATCTTCATCAATGTATCAGATGACCGAGAGAATCTGAAATATATAATACCAATATAAACACCAGACCAAGTACCCGAATAATCATCATAATAACTTCATCTTCATTTGCACTCAGACCTCTATATTAATGACTCAAATTAAAGCAGTAGGTAGATTCATGTTCGTGACATCCGCATACAGATTCTGATGGAAGGAAGTTGGTTGGTGCCAGAGTTGCATATGTTCATTACTGTCACTTGAGATGGCCTATAGCAAATGTCTGGGTGTCACAACACTTTTTCCCACACACACAGAAGTGTGATTATCTAATTATGTTATGCTGTTTCACCATTGTCGGTGTCTGTGGCTTAGGAACAGTAAACGCAGCTTTATAAACCTGACATACTAGGTTTAAATTCAGCAATATGCGATTTGGTAGTAGACCGTGTGTAGTTGACTGTCACATTTAGATAAAAAAGGGCTGGGGTTGATTACGACATCCTGTACAAGGACGTGCAAGTAACTTTTAACTTCTCCATTGTAAAGTATGTTTATCTTCGAGAGTGCAGTTCATATTTTCCGTGTTTCGTTATTCTGAATAAATGCACACTGCAGTTAACATATCATGTTTAACAGCAGCAAGTAAGGTAAAACATAGGAGAATGTTTACATGTCTTGAGGAACATTGGGTGTATGGTGACATCCCCATATTTTAAAGACCATAAGTACACTCCAAGTGATGTTATCAATATCACACTGTTTAGACATTTGCCTCGATGGAGATGTAAACACATGATCACTGTGCCGGCGGGCAAGCGTGCTAGCAACTGTGTTATTGTAGCTCCCAGAATTAATGTAGTGTGTTTCATTCTGTCGTTGTCACGTGGTAGGTTCTTTGCAGAATGTCACTATCATCACAGCCAATCGAGAAGTTCCTCGATCTCATGCCAATTTATCGAACTCATGCACGCCCGTGCCGACTATGTCTTCAACAGTGTTGCCATCTCCCTTTGATGAAAAAGCACCAAAATCGACCCAAAAAAGCACCAAAAAGCACCACAATTTTGGGAAAGCACCACCAAAAAGGCACCAACTGTTTTTACTACAAATGTAACAAGGTAGCACAGTATAATTTATTATTATCACTTCATATTACAATGCAGTTTATTCCAGATCCGCCAAATCCCAATCAGAACTACTCTCGAGCAAAAAAGCACCAAATTGCAATAATATTTTTTTGAGAAAGCACTAAAACAAGCACTGGTGGTATTCATTCAAAATGTTATAAAGTAGCACATTATAATTTATTATTATCACTGAATATTAGAGTGAAGTTTATTCCAGATCTGCCAAATCCCAGTCAGACAACTCCTCTTCAGTTTCTGTAGCTATTTCCTGATGTGCTTGCTCCTGCGATGATGATGGTGAAGATTGAAAGAAACTTGTATATGCCTCCTGTGATCCAATTTT
Organism: Cepaea hortensis; assembly: GCA_963921405.1. NCBI lineage: Eukaryota > Metazoa > Mollusca > Gastropoda > Stylommatophora > Helicidae > Cepaea > Cepaea hortensis. The sequence continues at coordinate 79,733,423 of OY992882.1, read as the reverse complement.
TCGTAGAATATCCTTAGGTAGTTTATAATTATTACAGTATTTGCCATATCTCTTCATTCCATATCTAATAGTCAAAACAGCTGTCAAACTCTTGATGCTCAGTCTGTTCCGCAATTTTGATTTTATAACTCCCATCTGACTGAAAATACGCTCCACGTCCGCATTAGAATGAGGTAAAATGAGCACATTTAAAGATACATCTGTAAGATCTTGGAAAGGATTTTCACCTGTGGCATCCCTGTATGAGGCTATTTCTTCCCACAGTCCAAGTGTATCAGAGGTCTGTGTCCACTGCATATGATGAAGTTTTCTCCACTGGAAATCGATGTGGGTGAGAGTAGCTGCATCTTCTACAAACATTTTAGCAAGATCCAATATACAGGGCTTCATTGGCTGTAGACATTCACTTCCACTAAGACATGACATGGACTGCAACACTCGAACGTTATCGGGCGTACATAAACGCAGCTGTGTCAATAGCTCTATTAAAAACTGGATGCACCTTCCAGAAATTTCTTTCTCATCGGGAAACTTGTAGTCTGCTATTTCTTTCTCAAACTCATAACCTAGATTGGGATTAGGATCTAAATAATCTTGAATAGCATTACTTTCTGTTATTTTTTCCCCACAGGAATAGCAGTCTTTGAACTGATAGAATCAATGAACTGGACAAGATCGCTGAGTAGTTTTGTTGGATCCTGTATATCTGCTTCGAATTTCTTATTCACACTTTGAACTTCTCCGAGAATTTGCTTAAGAAATATGAGATACACATAGTTTTTCATGTCGCTAAACATAGAATGTAGAAGGTCTGCTGTATAACAGCGTTAATTGAGTCTTGCTATATCAAAATGAGTTCTGAGCTCGACCCACTGCTGCAATATTTTGACAATGGCAGATTGAATGGACATCAACCGTGTCTGGCTTAATTGAACAACCTTCAGCGGATGTTGTCCATCATTTATTGAAGCAAAAAGCTCCCTGTACTTTGCTCGACAAAGACTTAAGTGAGAAAATCAGTTATATGTTTCTCTAATTATGAACTCTATGTTCCCAGGCAGACAAGCAGCTGCAGCCTGTGACACTGCCAGCTGAAGGGAATGACATACACACCTAATTAGTACCAGATGAGGAACTACGTATTTTAATTTTGTATATACTCCATTGTTTACACCTGTCATGACAGATGCATTGTCAGTGCCGAGTGCAACTAGTCTTTGCAACTCAAGTCCATTCTTGTTTAAACAATCTTTTTAACGCATTGCATATTGCCTGCGCGTTGCAGTCACTCACTTCAACTAAATCGCATTAAAGGGAGTTAAAGTACTTGAATATTGCACGGTAATGTACTAAGACTGTTTTACTCCCTCGCTTCAGTTCAAATTCGGCTTTTTAGTGTCCCCAAAATGATTTTTTAAATTAATTTTTACCCACCCAAAAAGCGATAAAAAGCACCAAAAAATTGTGAAGCACCAAATTAACGCGGCCGTGCTAAATGTAAACTTTTGGCACTAAATGACTTGCAAAAGCACTAAATTTAGTGCGAAAAGCGTCAAAATGGCAACACTAGTCTTCAATGCCCTGTATTTATCCACATTCGTGCTGATAGACCCTTCTTCCACTAACCACACCTTCCATCATTGTTAATACCAAGCCATTGACGTTTAATATAACCATATCATTTGCTTTCCAAGACCTGAACCAGCGTTATTAGATGTCCAAATCTCACAGAATGTCAGCGTTATTAGATGTCCGAATCTCACAGAATGTCAGCGTTATTAGATGTCCAAATCTTACAAATTGTCAGCACCTTTCCTCTTCCTGGGTCACAATTCTCTAAGAACTTTTCTACAGCCACCAAATTTAAGCTCCCAAATTCCCTCCACAGTGACCTCGAAATGATCGATGACCTGCATCCGTGTGTTGCCATGGAAAGGATGCACGCTTTCAACAATGGTACTTTAAAATGCACATTGATGCTTTGCCACAGGCTCCCAACTATGCTCAACTTCTGCATTGCCATGGCCAGCTGACATCTGACCTTCCCTGAACCGTCCCTACAGCTACCTAAAACCAATGATATTTTCAGTTTACTCTCTGTTGACCGTACCTCTTGGTTGGTATGCAGTTGTATCTGTGGACATCATTGTTACTTTGTTTTGTTAAAGTTCGCAAACAAAAAGACGTTAATCTTCACTGTCTCTCAAAACACCTCCAATGCCCTTGCACCACTCTAACGAGGATCATGTCTACTACATATCTGAGGTCAGAAACTGAACCTTCACAACATGAATGGATAAACATTTTCTCTTGCCACAAAATTTCTGATATCTCGTATTACTTTTTCTGCACAAGTGTTGAACAGACTTGGGGGTAGAAATCAGCCTTGTACCACTAGCACCACCACCTCAAACTTACCAAATGTTTCACAGGATACTCTGACAGCTGCTTATTTTCCACGATACAGTGATTCTACTTCTTTTTCTTCGTTCCTCTATTGAGATTGGTACACCACACCCCAAAAGACAGTGTCTGACTTCAGCATACATTTGTGTCAAGTTGGCTTCCTCTAGATAAATGCCACCCAAGGTAAAGGACTCTTATCTACCAGTGGATAAGTTTTCTTTCCTAACAATTTTCCCAGGGCTGGGGTCTTATGGTAAAATATTTAAGATTTCTAACGGCTATGGGATTGTTACTTAGAGGTTATGACTTTTCTCCGTAATCTCGTATACTCTCATGGGTTAACGTGATGACGGTAAGAATCAGCAGTGGTTCGAATCGCATCGATAACTTACGGGGTATGTGAGCCGGCCGCTCAGAAAGCAATGGCAAACTACTGAGCGTAATCTTGCCAAGAAATCAACATACAGATGAAAGATGCTGGTGTTGACAGCAATGTCCTGTAAAGGATATGCAAAAAAAAAAAAAAAATGGGATTGTTAACGAGCACAAATTGCATACGTTGTCTTCAGCTTTTGTCTTTATCTGGGAAGACTAGGTATCCGATTTAATTTTCCAAGAGATCAAGGGAACGTGTGATGTGATATTAGGTCAACCCCTATCTCTGAACATGCTCCGCCAATTCTGATATTGTACACCATTGACGGCATTTCTTTAGTCTATGCAAACAGTATGAAACAAGTACAAAAACATTATAACTTAATACCCAAATTTTCCTGAAATCAGGTTCTTCCTCTGTCTCGTGCACTCCACTAGCAGAGATATACATGGGATTCATGATAGACAAGCCTGGCCTTTCACCCTTTAGAGAAAATATAACAACATACCTTACTACAGAGATTTCCACATTCACATAACTAAATTAAGAATTCAAGCTAAGATTGATCAAGTGTTGCATATACGTATTACTGTGTAGTACAAAACACCGAGAATCAAAAGACAATGTGAGGAAAAAAGTGTAGCTTTCAAAATGTGGTTACATCAATAAATAGGGGGAAAAGGGGGGGGGGGGGTAATCGTAGCAGTAGAAGAAAACAAAAAGAAATATAAAAACTTGGACTGAACACAAACATTACTGAATGAGATAAACGCCAAACAATTAAAAGACTACAGCTATATAAAATGAAACAGTTTCTATATCAAAGATTTGATGGTTAGGCGGCATACTGGACGAAGTCAACATTATATAGGATTGTTATGTTTATGTTGCATATCCCTTACAGAACGTTGCAGTCAACACCAGGCTTTTTTCAGCTGCTGTTGATGTACTAGGCAAGTTTTTACGTTCAGTAGCTTGCCATTGCTTTCTGAACGACCGGCTCACATACCCCTGTAAGTTACCAGCACAGTGCGATCCGCTACCGAATCTCGCAGCTGCTGATTTCCCCACGTGGATATACGGGATTACGAACAATGTTGTTAACACCTTGGCCAGGGAGACCGATTGTATAGGTAAAGTACAGATATAGGGCCCTTTTAAACTCCTTAAAGTGAAATGGGCAACTGGTGCCAGCCACATATTTTTCAGCATCCAATGGGTGATGTGGTCAATGTAAAGCCTGTTGCCTTCACTTCCCGGACATTTCTGGCACTTGTTTTAAGGCTAGGTTGAACTAGTAGCCCAGGTCAATTAATTAAATTCTGGCTCAATTAGGATTTGAACACATGCCATGAAGTATGATTCACTTGTTGTCCCGGCCTTGTAACGTGGATGCCAGATATTGTTTTCTGGGAAGGAAAAGAGGCGAGGGATGGGACTAGTCATACGACTTCAAAATACAGTGACATAATGCAAGTGAAAGCTTATACCTGTACACACCAATAGTTCTACGTCCACGGGATTATTTTATCTGCACTGCTGTAATATTTTAAAATGAAAGCAGGTGTATCTTAGGCCTGTCACTAAACATTATACTTCTCTTTCACTTTGACCAAGAGGCAAAAAGGTGTGTACATAGGGGTAGGCAGGCAGGCACGCACACACACACGCACACACACACACACACGCACATACACACACACGGGGAGAGAGATCGAGTGAGAGAGAGAGAAAGAGAGGGGGAGGGAGGGAGAGAGAGAACAAATGAATTAACTATTTTCAAACGACAGCAATTAGGCCCATATTACATTCGACCCTTCCAACCACCCATCTTTGGAACATAAATTATATGGTATTTATTATGCATGTTACATTGACACAGAAAATATAAAAAGATGGCCATATGAATGCTATTAGAATAAAAGCAGATGCATCATATCTAATTAACACTAGTAGTATTAAAATACTAGAAGCAATGAGAGTAAGCTTTAATAAAGTGACATTAATAACATCATTTTTATTAAAAAGAAAATAAGTTATATCACACAATAAATCGTTACCTCAAAACATTACTTATAATACTGGAGTACCTCACGGGTCTATACTTGGCCCCCTCTTATTTGCATGTAATGTAAATGACCTTCCCTTATATCTTTCGTCGTCCTGTGATCTATTTGCAGACGACTGCACAGTATATACACACACTAGGGACTGTGATGTGTTAGAGTCATCTTTACAACAGGAATTACATAGTATAGTTAACTGGTGTTATGCAAACCGTAAGCAAATTAAGATTCCTAAAACTAAATCTATGTTAACAGCAACCAGGTGAAGATTTCACACCCTGAACTCTCAGAGAACTCTTCAGCCGCACATGTGGTATCACCCCTGTAGAAAGTGTAACCGAGCATAAAGCACTGGGTCTTATCATTTATCGAAATCTAACCTTTAATTTACATGTTAACGCTCTCGTTAAACAAATAGCCAAAAATGTCTACCAGCTTGTCAAAACTAAAATCCCCCCCCCCCCCCCGCATTTCCATCCTGTTTCAGGATATTGCGGTCAACATCAGCACCTTTCAGCTGTATGTTGATTCCTAGGCTAGATTACGCTCATCAGCACGCCACGACTTTCTGAGCGACCGGCTCCATACTCTCATAAGTCACTGGCACGACTCGAACCACTTCTAATTCTCGTGCGCTCACGTCAACTACGAGAGTATTCGGGATTAACGGAGAAAGCTTCTAACCCCTCGGACAGGGTGTCGGAAAAACTAAACATATACTTGATGAAAATACAAGAAAGACATCCTATACTTCCCTCATACAATTACGTATTGACTATTGCTCCACAATCTGTGATGGGTGCTCCAAATCAATAACAAAACGCCTTTATTCACTCCAGAAAAGTGCAGTGCGTTTAATTAATGGTAAAAAGCTTACTGACAATTCTAACCTACATGAACGTCTTCAGTTACTACCACTCCACAAACGCTTACATTTTAATAAGGCCAAACTAATTCACAAAATCATATTTCAAAATGCACCATGCTGCCTGTGGCCATTGTTTAAATATAACGCAAGACATAGCGAACGACTAAACATACTTCAAGTCCCTAAACCTAGGATAAACTTATGCAAAACAAGCTTAGCGTACTCTGCCGCTCAGTTGTGGAACAATCTACCACAAGATATCAAAGACACCGCCAATCCCTATACATACAGTAGCTACCAGTTTAAACACTATCCCAGGACCGACTACATGCCTCCCTAATAAAAGAAAAATATAAAAATAATAAACATTATCTAAAATGACAACTAGTATAATACACATCCCCATATGTATGGTACGTTAGACCTACGTTAGGTAATTATAATGGCCATGTTAAAAATTGTTTTAGTGAGTCATGTATTAGCCTACTGATTATTTTCAATGTGTTATAATGCATATGAATTGGAAATGAACTGGAGAACTTAGTGACAACTGGCAAGATCGAAGGGAAGAGACCAAGGGGAAGACCAAGAAGTAAATACCTGGATGGCTTGGCCACATGGCATGGTCGAGACAGGAACACGGAGCTGATCCACGACTCTGGTGATCGAGTGAGATGGCAGAACATGACCGCCCACGCTTACCGGCATGGCACATGGTGGATGGATCAATAATGCAAATTGTTCTGTTGCTGTCTAAGATTAGCTTCATAAGTGATGTATGAATGACATAATTTATGAGAGGAAAGAGATAAGAAGGGCAGAATGTCAAGCGAGCCTGCGTGCCCAATTCTTAAACTTTTGAAAATAATATTTGTTCGTTCGTTCGTTCGTTCGTTCGTTAGTATTATACCAGCTTCCATTGTATTTGAGAGAAAGAGAGAGAGAGAGAGAGAGAGAGAGAGAGAGAGAGAGAGAGAGAGAGAGAGAGAGAGAAAGAGAGAGAGTCCTGTGTTGTCTACTAACAGATGGTCTAAAGAATTTATAAGGTTTCGTGTTGTATTCACATCATCTTTACTGTAAGTACTTCTTAAATACAAGGAAGTTAGGGAGGCAAACTATTACCACTACCGTTTACGTATATCTCATTGAAAATACAGTTTTATATTTCTATAGCCTACGAAGTTATTTTATAAAGCAAACTTTGATTTACTCAGAAGCAGCAGGACATGCTACATGATAGTTGTACTTCTTGGAGTCAAGATATCCATTCAGACCGTACAACAGAAGCCATCAATAGTCAATACTGTCATTTCCAGGGCCTAAGCCAGAATGAATTATCTAGGGATTTGACATTTAAAAGACACATTTATCTCAAAGTACCTTACCTGAAACTTATCAAGAAACCACGTCTTCATTCCTCTGTAAGTTGATTATGGCAACCGATGCGACATGTATTAAAAATAATGGGGGTGGGGGTGGGGGAGTGAGTAAGGAAAACGAATGTTACATTTTCATGTTTTATTTCATAACTACTTACTTTTCTGAAGTATGTGTGTTTGTGTGTGTGTGTTTAAATTTTATGAATTGCAAGGTATATAATTCAACAAGACTTCCGTTTGCCTGCTTGCCTCACAACAAAAGGGTACAAAAAGGCGATATGCTAGAGGGCTTCAAATGGAAATGTGTGTGTGTGTGTGTGTGTGTGTGTGTGTGGGTGTGTGTGTGTGTGCGGGTATGTGTGGGTGGGTGTCTGTGGGTGTGTGTGGGTATGGGTGGGTGTTGGTGGGTGTGGGTGTGCGTGGGTGTGGGTTGTGTATGTGTCGGTGTGTGTGGGTGGGTGGGTGTGGGTGTGTGGGTATGTGGGTCTTTGGGTGTGGGTGTGTGGGGGTGGTGTATGTGGGGGTGTGTGTGGGTGTGGGGTGTGGGTGTGTGTGGGTGTGGATGTGTGTGGGTGTGTGTGGGTGTGAATGGATGTGTGTGTGTGTGTGTGTGTGTGTGTATGTGTGTGTGTGTGTGTGAATATATTCTGAAAAAGAAAAGGACGTATGTATAATTTTTCGATGTAGTAACCGCTGCGTTCAATGCAAGTCCCCCAGTGCCTATAAAGTGCTTGGACACCTGCAGAAAGAGGGGTCTCGGGATCAGTACTCTGTGCGTCTGATCCGGTCGTGAACAGTCTGTCACAGAAGTCACACCGTTTTGAAACTTCTTACTCCCCTCATACACTTGCTGGGCTGACAGGTATGCATCCTGATACTGGCTCTTCATTCGCCGATGAATTACCCCTTCACTGATCAAAAACGGATAACAGAGCGCGGCTCCTCTTTGGTTTTACAAGTCTTACATTACACCGGGTTTTATCCCATATCGTTCCGTCTTTTTCCGCTGGGCGACATGCCGAAAGTGTCGCACAAAGCAAGAATTCCGTAGTTCCAGCGACGAACCTTAGGAGTCTCCGAGAAAAATGCACTCGTGAACCGAAAGATGTTGCCCGGAATCGAACCCACAACCTTCGGAGCGCGAGGCAGACGGCTTGATCACTTCGCCACGGAGACACCCTGCTCCTCTTTCGTGCAAGTCAAAAGTGGGACTGCAATCTTTACACTGTCCTTATGGCTTCACCGTGTTCGTCTGCACTGTGATGTCACATGCTTAACGCTCTAGACATCTTTATAAGCATTTTCGTAGTAAGTCAAGAAAAGTAAAGTAAGTATAGAACACATAGTAAGTAAAGGACATATAGTGAGTAAAGTAAGTATAGAACATATAGTAAGTAAAGGACGTATAGTAAGTAAAGTAGGTATGTGACATTTAGTAAGTAAAGTAAGTAAACGACATGTAGTAAGCAAAGTAAGTAAAGGACATATAGTAAGTAAAGTATATAAAGGACATATAGTAAGTAAAGTATGTGACATATGCCTGGGTCATTGACATTGAGGTGAGTGACCCCAGTAGCGAGACTACGAGAAAAACAACCAGCCATGAAAAATAATGGTGAGGGTGAGTGGAGACCCCCAGGGTGGATGGGGAGAGAGACAGTTTTAGGCTGGGGTGTAATGTTGTGGGGAGCCCAGGGAGGGGCTACACAGCAGGGTTAAAAGACTGGAAAACTTTGACATGGGTTGAAGCTGGGACCGGCTGAGAGTCGGGTCGCTTGAGACAGTTCATGTTTAGAGACCGAGCGGGTCGGTAGTCTAAGGAGAAGGAGCGGAGTTAGATATAGATCTCCGTCCTGTGTTGTTCTCCGAGTTTTGAATACAGGCCTAAAACCCAGTGGGGGTTGGATAGCTAATGGAGGCCTGAACCCAGAGTGGGTTTATAGTGAGTGGAGGCCTGAATCCAAAGTGGGTTGGATAGCTAGCGGAGACTAGACCCAGTGTGTGGGTTGTGATGTGTGAGGTCCAGCTGTGGATAGTAGCTGGATAACTGGTTTATGAATGGGAGATTCATAAGGCCGTGAGAAGACAGTGATGTGTGCGTGTTAAATTGTGAGGAGGATATTTATATTCTATGGATTATATTGTTTCTGGATATCTAAGGATGTTCCGTTTGTCCGTGTTCTTTCTGCAATAAAGGAGTATGTGCGCCAACTCAATCTTGTTTAATGACTGATGGATGTGTATTACTGGGGTGAGTTGCATTGTGAGACAGTTAGATAGCTCAATTGACACACCAGGAGTATCGTTACCTAGACAACGACCAATATCACGCACTTATCATTAAGAACTTCGTGATATTATCTGGATGGCTCGTCTGGCCAAGCAAAACGGTGTAATATTGAATTATCTGGGAGGCTTCGTCCAGTCAAGAACAATATAGACATTGTTGTCATCCTGTTTATCGGTGAACTCGTCGATTAAAGAGGATACTAAGATCAGAGACATTATTCGGAGACCCAATTACAACGACAATTATGGCACAAGGAATAAACACCATTTTCAGTAGACGGTCAAGGCCAAAAGTGTCCGAGAAGTAAAACAGACAGTTCACGTGAAGGTCAATACAGGTAAATTTGATACCAACACTATTGATGAAGCTAGCAGACAGTTCACGAAAGGACACCACGGCATATGAAAAACAGCGCGTGTTGAGAAGACACGGGACAGATCAACGGAGAGGGAGGGAGTGACGGGGTAGTCACAAGTCACAAACAGCACGGAATGTCGGGATGAGAGGGCAGGCGCATGTGTTTATAGGTCAAGATACGGAAGCGCCAGCTGACAGCACAGATGAAATGTCGCGTGGACAGTGAGTTGTTTGCGACAAGGAGAGGTCAGTCCTAGGTGTGTGTGTGTGACAGGACATGATTGAACCAAAGATATTGACAGGTGTGTGTGCTGAGGGCAATACACTGTGTGGGCGCAGGTCGACTGGTCAAGATTTTTCGACGCAGTTAACAGGACGGAGGGTGCGCCAGCGACCAGGTACTGGGGAAGTACATGTTTGGTGAACTCTCGGGAAGGAGAGTTAACATGGATGTGTAGGATACACAGAATTGACATTTGCTGATTCACCGGGAGGGGTGACAGACGTGGGTAGTAACGGTACCCCTACCACAGCCGTGCTGGGGCAGAAGTTTTAAGTGTTTGTGTATGACGGAAAAAGTTTCCGGTCAGTTTACAAACAGATTAAGTGTGTATTATTGTGATACAGAGTACTGAGGTACTGACTGAGGTTGACCTACGGGGTCAAGGCCGGTGCGGTGGAAATTTACTAAAAAATGTTCCAGAGTAGAACTGGATAAACAAGGTGTTTGTCAACGAAAACCAGACTTTATGTTCGGCTTTGTGAATCCCTTTGTGATCATTACTCTGTTATGAGCAAACATTTTTACAACGAAGTGTCATCACCGCAAACAAAGGTGCATACAGTAAAAAAAAAAACTGACGGTACAGAGTTAAAGAGCTGGACATTTGCTGCCATTTTGTGGGTTGAACTCTGTCTTTAAACGTGAGTCTATCACATAATTGATACAACTACGGACCAACTCCGCAACGAAGGTATAAAGACGTTTGGATTATTACTTTGTTGTCACCACATCCAGGGAAAGTACAATAACGTTACGGACTGTGTCGAGACAGAACATTTTGGATAATCACTATCATCTTCAACTTTTGTCGACAGTTGGAATTTATGATCACCACGTGAAATTCAGTAACCACTCAACAAATCAATCAGTCGTTTTTGGGAATACAGCGTCGTTGACATCTCGGAATGTTAACCAACAGACACTTCCAGCCTATTGTGAAAACCTATTAACAACAAAATAAGACTGTACAGCAGAGTCTTTACATTTACAAGATGCCTACTTTAATGGAATATATTGAAGCAGGTGAAAGGTTAGGCCTGAAGGGTAAAGAGTTACAGGAGTATGCCGAAGCAAAAGAACAAAAACAGATTGAAAGAGACCAAAGACAAATTGAAGGAGAACAGAGACAGGAAGAAAAGGTAGCTGAAGCCAAGCGTCTACAAGAAGAGAGAGAGAGACACAAGTAAAGTTGGCTGAAATGGAAAACAAGTGTCTACAAGAAGAGAAAGAGACACAATTGAAACTAGAAATGGAACAACAAAAACACCTACAGGAAGTAAAGTTAGCTGAAATGGAAAACAAGCGTCTACAGGAAGAGAGAGAGAGAGAGAGAGAGAGAGAGAGAGAGAGAGAGAGAGAGAGAGAGAGAGAGAGAGAGAGAGAGAGAGAGAGATGAAAATAGAAATTGAGAAAGAAAAGCTCAAGAGGGAAACTGAAATTGAGTTGAAAAAATTAGAACTATCTTCGAAGGGTCAAAGTGAGGAAAGCAGAAGACCTTCGCAGTCGTCACAGAGACCAAAACTGCAATTTTTTACAGACCAGGACCATCTTGAATCCTATCTTGGAAGATTCGAAGCATCAGCGAAAGTGTTAGGTATTCCAGAGGTAGAGTATGCGATGCGACTTGGCGAGTTTCTTACGGGTAAGGCCCTAGACACCATGTTTAATTTACCTGTGGAAGAAAGAAACAACTACACTATTTTGCGGCAACGTTTGTTAACAAAGTTCCAACTAACTGAGCATAGCTATAGAACAAAGTTTAGACACTTAGGACCAGAGACAAATCAAGACTTCACAGATTTTGTTAACACAGTAAAGAACACATTTAATAAATGGATGGAGCTCGCAGAAGTAGGGAAAGATTTTAATAAATTAGTGGATTTAATGTTAAGGGACAAGGTTTTATCATCATGTAATACAAACTTGGTGGATTTCTTTGAAGAACGTAAGCCAAATGACATAGACACAATGTCACAGTTAGGGCAAAATTACATGACTGCACATCCTAACAGTTCTATTGGTAGACAAATGACTGAGGAAATAGTCTGTGCAGCGTACACTAAACAGGACCAGAATCCAGTTATTAGACCAAGATCGAAAAGTGTGGATTCAACACATAGATATGAACAACAAGAACCTCAAGACAATGCTTTTCGAGGAAACAATGTTGGTAGAGTAGGAAGTTACCCATACAAAAGGGGGAATTTCCAGAGACGTCCAAATAGTTTGCCGGATGTTGGAATTGTGGGAGCTGGAGACACAAGGCAGCACAGTTTGATGCACAACCACCCAGTGAGCCAACAAATAATGCAAGGAAGGAGATCATCTGTTTCAAATGTGGAAAGAAGGGGCATATCAGCTATCATTGTACGATGAGGGAAACGGAGCATTCTAATGCAGCACAAGTGATTGAGACTATCAGCAATGAAGATTGTAGTGGGTGCAAACCTCTTTTTGAAAAAGACGGTCAGCCGGTCTTAGTTTGTGGTCATACAGTAAAAGCAGGATCAGCGGTGCATGAAGTAGGAAGTCTGAAGCTGCACCATGGAGTCGTTAATGATAGGCCAGCGTTAACAATTAAGGATTCCGGATGTACGTCTATCGGAGTGAGGAAAAGTTTAGTAGATCCCTCGGAGTACACAGGCAAACATATTAGATGCATAACATTTAACGGGGCAGTAGAATTCTACCCATTAGCCGTAATAACAGGGAAAACACAATACATCACAGGAAGAGTGACAGCGTGTGTTCTAGACTCACCAGTGGCAGATCTGATCATTGTAAATGTGCTAGGAGTTAAAGATTTCACAGAAGAAGAAGTAGTTTATTGGGACCAGATACATAGTGTAAGTAGTAACGGGGTAGTTACTAAATGAAAACCTAAATTAGAGAGTATAGCTGAAGAAAAAGAGGCACTTGAAGTAGACACAGAGGACAACGATAGGACAGCTGAGCAGGTGAGAATGGATCTCAAATATAGCTGTAGGGAATCCCAGAGACAAGATATTACTCTCGACAAATGTATCCAAGGGTGTAGTAGAGTAGAACATAGACAATCAAAGAAGGGTAGATGGTGCTTCGGAAGGAAAAACAATACTCTCACTCGCCGGCTTTCAGATGACGGAACGGCGTGCGGTCAAGGAGTGGTACCCTTAGCATATAGAGACCGATATACTAGAACAGCTCAGGATAAGGCATGTGCAGGGCACATAGGAGTAAGGCGGAAGCAGCATAGAGCAGGATGCCAGGTATATTGGCCAGGATTTAATAAAGAGGTCAGACTAAACAGAGACTCCAGTGTAACAGTACAATATGCAGATAGCAATGTTAACGCAGTTCAAAAGAGTGTTAACGACATCACTGAACCAGGATTAGCAAACAGATGTGATAAAGATATAGGAAACATGAGGCATGGGTATATGAAGGGTAGACACAGCATCGACAGGAATCATAGGTGGAGATTTGAGGCAAGAAAAGAACCACCTGATATAGTGTCGGTACACAAATAGCTTGTGTCTTTTTGAGGATGTTAATAGACCTGCAGATACACAAATATGATGTTTCCTATGATGTATTATTATTATGTGATGTATTAGTTCATGCATTGGTACACAAGATAGAAAGTTGGTTATATTGATGTGTGGGGAATATGGGAGTGTGCTATGAGCATTTGATGTATTATTTAGTGTGGTAGCTAGAGTAAGGTGAAGCCATATTTAGGGCTACCAAGGCAATATGTCTGGGTCACATATTTCATAAGTATTATTCTCCCAACGTTTGAAAACAAAGTTTGCTTTTAAGAGGGGGGTAATGACATATGACTGAGTCATTGACATTGAGGTGAGTGACCCCAGTAGCGAGACTACAAGAAAAACAACCAGCCATGAAAAATAATGGTGAGGGTGAGTGGAGACCCCAGGGTGGATGGGGAGAGAGACAGTTTTAGGCTGGGGTGTAATGTTGTGGGGAGCCCAGGGAGGGGCTACACAGCAGGGTTAAAAGACAGTGGAAAACTTTGACATGGGTTGAAGCTGGGACCCGCTGAGAGTCGGGTCTCTGGAGTCAGTCTATGTTCAGAGACCGAGCGGGTCGGTAGTCTAAGGAGAAGGAGCGGAGTTAGATATAGATCTCCGTCCTGTGTTGTTCTCCGAGTTTTGAATGCAGGCATAAAACCCAGTGGGGGTTGGATAGCTAATGGAGGCCTAAACCCAGAGTGGATTTATAGTGAGTGGAGGCCTGAACCCAAAGTGGGTTGGATAGCTAGCGGAGACTAGACCCAGTGTGTGGGTTGTGATGTGTGAGGTCCAGCTGTGGATAGTAGCTGGATAACTGGTTTATGAATGGGAGATTCATAAGGCCGTGAGAAGACAGTGATGTGTGCGTGTTAAATTGTGAGGAGGATATTTATATTCTATGGATTATATTGTTTCTGGATATCTAAGGATGTTCCGTTTGTCCGTGTTCTTTCTGCAATAAAGGAGTATGTGGGCCAACTCAATCTTGTTTAATGACTGATGGATGTGTATTACTGGGGTGAGTTGCATTTTGAGACAGTTAGATAGCTCAATTGACACACCAGGAGTATCGTTACCTAGACAACGACCAATATCACGCACTTATCATTAAGAACTTCGTGATATTATGTAAAGGACATATAGTAAGTAAAGTAAGTAAAGGACATATAGTAAGTAAAGTAAGTAAAGGACATATAGTATGTAAAGTAAGTAAAGTACATATAGTAATTAAAGTAAGTAAAGGACATATAGTAAGAAAAGTAAGTAAAGGGCATATAGTAATTAAAGTAAGTAAAGGACATATAGTAAGTAAAGTAAGTAAAGGAAATATAGTAAGTAAATTATGCAAAGTACATATAGTAAAATAAAGGACATACAGTAAGCAAAATAGGTAAAGGACATATAGTAATTAGAGTAAGTAAAGTACATATAGTGAGTAAAGGGCATTTAGTAAGTAAAGGACATATAGTAAGTAAAGTAAGTAAAGGACATATAGAAAGTAAAGTAAGTAAAGGACATATAGTAAGTAAAGTATGTAAATGACATATAGTAAGTAAAGTAAGTAAAGGACATATAGTAAGTAAAGTATGTAAATGATATATAGTAAGTAAAGTAAGTAAAGGACATATAGTATGTAAAGTAAGTAAAGGACATATAGTAAGTAAAGTAAGTATAGGACATTTGGTAAGTAAAGTAAGTATAGGACGTTTAGTAAGTAAAGTAGGTAAAGGTCATATAGTAAATAACGCAAGTAAAGGACATATAGTGAGTAAAGAGTATTTAGTAAGTAAAGGACAAATAGTAAGTAAAGTAGGTAAAAGACTTATAGTAAGTAAAGTAAGTTATTGAGTTGCTGAGTTGAGCTAAGAACCGACACCACTGCACTCAGGACATTCCCATACGCGCTCCGTCCCCTCGTTCAACAGTCAGCGAAGAGTAATACTACTAATCGTTCCCACCGCTATCCGATTGAAAGTTCTCTTTGTCTTCCTTCTCAGTTTTGATATTCTTTTTAGAACTTCTGCCGAACCCCCGCAATTTAATACGGGTTCTCAATCTGTTACCTGTCTTCTCCACCTGGACTCACAGGCGCTTGAGCACCTCTCCCTTGTCATAGGTAATCCACCACAAAGAGGTGCATTCCCTGCCAGCCTGTTTATTCCCACGCATTTCAACATAAATAATAATGTTTTGCATATCCTTTACAAGACATCGCTGTCAACATCAGCATCTTTCAGCTGATTGTTGATTTCATGGCAAGATTACGCTCAGTAGATTTCCATTGCTTTCTGAGCTGCCGGCTCATTTATCCCGCAAGTCACCAGCGCGGGTAGAACCGCTTCCACTTCTCGCGCGCTGCGAGACCCTGCGTGGATAAACGGGATTACGGATAAAGTCGTGTAACGCCTCGGCCAGAGAGACCGGCCACTCCCGCATGGTCAGGGGGAAAAATCCATACAATTAACACAATCTTTGACTTATGAGAGGAGCGGCTGTCCGAGTGGCTAGAATGTCGGATTTTCCTTCGGGAGACCGGGTTGAATCCTCGGTAAGGTGTGGAGTTTTCTTTTTTTTTTCTGTCGGGAGCAAAAAGAAAACTCTAACCTACACAGTTCGCGGCGACTGCACTAGCCAGACGGCCTTAATTCCTCAGGCTCAAGACCCCCTACCATAAACAGCAAGGTACTACGTTGGCAGTATATGACAGTTATTTTTTTTTTCTCTAACGCGAGGAGAGCCATTCCACACGAAACGGTCCTTCCTCCACCATACTTAGAATAATTACTGAGTCCGTAATGAATACAATGTGTGTTGCAGTGGTCTTCTCTAACCAACGGAATGCCGCTGTTACTACTCCCACCTCCATTCTCATGCTGGAGATCAAATTCTCATATGCCAAACTCTCCCTTTTCAAGCATCGTCCATTAGCCTTCGTGATAAACCCCAACCACTAAGTCTGTTTCTCACCACTGACCCATCGGTGTAGATCACTGTTACCTTGATGTGTGTGTTATTCTTGATCAGTTGTTGCACCTCAATCTCTGTGCGGTTTGCTGCCCATTCTCTGCACTCCGGGCAGCAGAGGCAAAAAAAGATGAAGTAAAGTAATTTAAGGCCATATTGTAGGTAAAGGTATTGCCATGAGATTGATACAAGCAATCTAGTAGATGTTTCCAACTAATAAACTAGATAAGTACCGCTCATATAAAACGCCAGGAAAAGCGAGAAAACACAGGCGGCGACAGTGGGCGAAGCTAGCGCGGTCACATGACTGCGCACTGGCTGAGAACCGCGGACATGTTTTCGGAAATTTGCAGCCATGGAAAGTTCGATTGAATGAAATAGTCAGCGATAATGTCATCATAGACTGTGTTTGAAAGTAAATTACTATTCCATTTATGAAATCAGTTGATAACGAATCAACATTCTGAAGCCGAGACGTGGTGATGAGCCCAAGAACGCCGGCAAGCGACAGTTCGACATTCAACACTGTTTGACAACACAGCCGGACATAATGGCGGTCCGATGCACGCAGTGACAAGCGAGTGTTGGTTGCAGGTTGCAGTGAGTAGACAACGTAATTAAATTTAAGAATATAATAGATATTCATCATCATCATCATCAATTGCCGTGCCGGCTGGCGTAGGCGTTCATGGCTCTCCACAGATCTAGGTCTTTGGTTTTCTGGATCAACTCTACTGCTGATATTCCTCCGTGCCACCGTCTCAATCCATCCAGAATCATTTCTCTTGGTCTGCCTCTGCCTCTCTTCCCCTCAATCTTTCCAGTTGTCACGATGTTCTCCAATGCCTCTCTTCTCATTACATGACCAAAGAAAGTTGTTTGTCTCTTTCTTATTGTTGTATATAGTGTTCTAGTTTCATTAGCCTGTTTCAAGCAGTCATCGTTAGTTACTCTGGCAGTCCAAGGAATTCGCAACATTCGTCACAGGAACCACATCTCTGTTGCTTCAAATTTCTTCTTAATTTATTCATTTACATTCCAAGATTCACTGCCATACAGCAAAACTGGTTCTACATAGCATTTCAACACTCTCTTCCTTACACTCAGTGATAATGACCTATTGCACAAGATACTCTTCATTTTCTGAAATGCGGCTTTTGCCTGCCCTATTCTGCTCTTAATCTCTGTTGTAAATCTTCCATCTGATGTTATAAATGCCCCTAGGTATCTAAAATTATCCACTTGGTTGAGAATTTTTCCTTCTATTTCTATGTCACATTTTGGTGTCACCATTTTCTTTGATATCACCATTGTTACTGTTTTCTTGATATTCAAGGAGAGTCCTTTCCTTGCACTCTCTGTTACTACAGTGTCCAACAATTGTTTTAGGTCTGTTGATTTATCTACCACCAATACTGTGTCATCTGCATTGCGTAGATATTAGGACATGTAATTTTCCTGACGATCAGGAAATCGAATAATGATGATGCCAGACAGGGCGTGTGTGGCTCATCCGCAGTATGCGATAACGATTGAAGGTCGGCAGCGGGTGAGAGCCCTGCTGTATGCTGTTTGGCAATAAACTTTCATTGTTCAAACTGAGGACGCAAAAGTTTCCTGTCGGGTGTATCTTTACGTTGTCTTCAAATTGCCCGGTGTTGTTATAGACGAGCCAGAGCAACAATTCCGTGGAAGTAAGTAAGGAACATATTTTTTTTTTTTTTTTTTTTTTTTAGCATATCCTTTACAGGACTTAGCTGTCAACACCAGCATCTTTCAGCTGTATGTTGATCTCTTGGCAAGATTACGCTCAGTAGTTTGCCATTGCTTTCTGAGCGGCCGGCTCACTATCCCGCAAGTCACGAGCGGGGGTCGAACCGCCTCAGCTCTCGCTCCGCTACGAGACTCTGCGTGATAAACGGGATTACAGAGAGAAAGTGTTGTAACCCCACAGCCAGAGAGACCGGCTAAGGAACATATAGTAAGTAAATAAAAGGATCCCTTTAGCAACATAGGGCGCACTGGGCTATTGGTGCTAGATCCATATCTTATAGATCATTGGGCAGTCTTTGAGTGATTAGTTCGCGTGACATTTACTTGTGTACATTTTAGGCCAGTTCAACCTGAGAGTCCAAGTCAATAGAAAAAAATCGAATCTGCTACTATGTGGATCCAATCCACGACAAATGGGTGTGCGGCTGAACGGCGAGCCACCAGGCCACCGTGGCTCCGTGCATCTCACATATTGCCTCAGTGATGCTGTTTATCTATCGATTGTAGGGACAATATTTTTCTTCTTCTTCCTTTTCTTCTTCTTCCTTTTCTTCTTCTTCGTCTTGTTTCTCTTCTTTGACTTCTTATATCTTGTCATCTTCTTTGTCTCCTCTATTTTTCTACTTCTTCAGTTACATAGTATTATTAAATTACATTGGTTGAGTGTGCGGAAACACAATAATACAATTTTCATCCAGGCACATAATTAATAGCATAATAAATGAGTTAAAATGATAACTAAGAAGCAGTAAGTGTCGTGGAGAACTTCTAACCTTCTATTTTTCAAAATGACCATCATAGATGCAGCAACCACTAGACACGCACAAGTTGTCATTAATCCAGGGAACCAGACTGCTGTAGAAGATTTCTGTCAAAGAAAACCCACGCACATATTGTTCTTTGCTTGCTAACATGTAATTACATTCATGTCTGTATGTATGCTTTGGTAATCAATCACAAATACATATACATTTTTTTCCAATAATCAGGTTCCAATCAAAACCTAGAGGGCAAAAGGAACAGAGAGAGACCAAAAAGCACTCGGAGAAGAGAATTAGAGACAGAGATGAATCATTTGTGGAGGACATGGGCTGAGCTGCATGAGATGGTTGAGGGTGCATGCTCAAATTAGGGATACAGGTCAGGAGACAGACAGACAGACAGACAGACAGACAGACAGACAGACAGACAGGCAGGCAGGCAGACAGGCAGGCAATCAGGCAGACAGACGGACGGACGGACTGACTGACGGACGGACAGACAGTAAGCAAAATGGTAACCATACATTTTTCTGGTAAGGGAAGGCTATGCAATGGGCATACCACTCCATAAAACAATGGCCTAATATGTGAGAAGACCTGTCATTTCTATATCCTGTGGCCACCGCGTGGCTCCCAATATTATTAATGTATATTTTGATTTATAAATAGTTAAATGTCAGTAGAGAAGAACGTGAGACAAATCAGGTATGTTAAGATACCGTGTAGAAACAAGTACAAACTAATGTACCTCAAACAGTTTGATGTTCTTTCTCTAAAAGATCTTACCGTACCATTTTCTCCAGTTGCACTACCATATTACCTGACCTGATATATTTTCAGTTATTGGATGTTAGTATTTACTTGTTGTGTTTGCACAAAATCTCAGCATATCTTATTTTTTGTTTCTATTTTATAATCCTTCGCAGTTTATTTTTTCTTCTTCATCAAGTAAGATACTTTTGTACACAATGGTTGTTTGAATGTCTGATTCAAATAGCGAAAAATCTGCAGAAGTCAGGGAACGTATAGTAAAATAAAATACACCTTTAAAGCTGAAATATACATTTTCGAACAGTAATATCAATTGTTTACCATGGTAATTTTAAATGGACTATCATGTCTTTCTGTGTGCACAAAATTGGCTGAGTCGGTCGGGTGGCTGTAGGCCAAACTGGTAGATTTAGAACACCAGTATAGCACAACACCATCTAAACAGACATGTCCGCTGACCAACGAACACCTTACTGCATTAAAAGCATTAAATGCTAACGAAACCCTTGTATTACTAAAACCAGACCAAGGATGTGGTGCAGTATTTATGGATATGTCATATTACCAGAGTAAAATGTAAGAGATATTATCGGATGGATCTAAATTCAGGTTAGATCAAATAGTAAACAAGTCGGAGGAACTGGATACAAAAAATGAGAAAAGAGATCCAGTCACTTGTGAATGGCGGACTTATCAGTGAGGCCACTGCCAAAATGTTCACACCGCGTGGCTCTCAAACTTCTCAAATGTACTGTCTACCCAAACTTCACAAGCCCGGAATCCCGCTAAGACCGATCCTATCCATGGTTAAATCTGCACAACACCTGATGCGAGATGGCTAGCTGAAATTCTAAAGCCAGTACGACAATCTTTTGATCCAAAAATGCTCAGAGATACATTCGAACTGGTGGGATTATTGGATACTATGGACATGAAAAATAAATACACAGCATCCATGGATATAGCCTCCCGTTTCACCAACGTTCCATTAGATAAGACAGTGAAAATAATAAGTGAATGCATTAGAGACAAACAACTAAAACTAGGTATACCAACATCTATTCAGGAGAAGCTACTATTACTAAGTACTGCCGGTATAAAATTCAATTTTCTGAATGAGTCATACCGTCAAATTTACGGGGTGACCATGGGGAGTCCTCGTGGTCCTATTCTAGCGGACATTTTTATGGTACATTTAGAAGAAAAGAGATCCTCTGACATTAAAAATCCGGTCTTCTCCGTCGCAATGTGGACGATATATTAATTATCACCACAGACGAGCTACAAGCAACATCGCTCCAGACCATAATGAACATGGCGTATAAAAACATCTATCTATCTATGGAACACGAACACAACCAAGCGTTGCCGTTCCTAGATATTCTAATGAGACGTAAAGCAAACGGCACAATTCAAAGATCGGTGTACCGCAAAGAGACATGGACTGGCCAATACTTAAATTGTTATAGTTTCGCACCTGCCCAGTACAAACGGGGCTTAGTACGGGCCCTATGTCAGGGTGTGGAGCATGGTTCTCAAAGAGTGCGCTCTAATGATGAAGAGGTACCACTGCCCGTGTCATGCGACTCTACGTTGTCCAGGGTGAATATGATATCCTTGGGAGTCCCTGAGATTGCGGCAAGGCTTGTGGGTCGGCACACCTCATCCAACTCTTCACAGCAACACGTCAAGAACTGGGACTAACGAACAAGCCATGAGCATGATGAGTGATGCCTTTATTAACATCAGTAAGTCGTGTTCACTACGGCTACCAAGCAATCTTTCCAGCAGGCAGCACTCAGGCCATTACAACCTGTCGCTGAAAACTCATGCTCCGGCCACGAACTTACATATCATGTATCCCAGGTGTTTGCGTTGTGTCAAGTACTCCCTAGTGCTTGTGTATGTGGAGAAGAGTGCTAACGGCCCCCGGCCGTCAAGACAAGACGATCGCCCAGCATGGTCATTCGGCATCTTCACTTACGTGGTCATACCAGGATGAATCAGCATCCGCAATCGCTGTCCGGCGATTAATAAATGCCGTGGTTGGTCGTGAACATGTCAGTATGAACGAGTTACTGTTGTCTCTTGATGAAGGAGCAGAACTTTCTAATGCATAGGTGGAACTGCTGTCAGTGTAGAGCGTAGATGCGTCTATTCTGTGTGTAAGCTGGTGGTGAAGTGTGCCTAAGAAACAATTGCGTTGTTAATCAACGCAACTTTATGACGTCGCACTTGTGCGTTTATAGTGCAACATCTTGCCTTATTCAACCACTGCTCTATTTATGTTCACTGATGTATGTGCACATCAGTTCACTCTCTACTTGCCTGTCATCCGGCATGACACCCTGTTTTACCGTGCTAGGAAGATATGCATCCAGGACATACTGACAGGGGAAATTGAAACTCTGAAGAATGTCTTACACCTGAATACTCCACAGGATTCATAAAGCGCCATTGCCAACAGCCGAAGCCAAAACCAGACGTAACTACAGTCCCTAAGCTCAAGGTAATTATCCAGCTAACATTTCGAGGGGATGACGTAATGCAACGTCTACAGGACCGGCTCATTACAGCAGTCAGCCGTACCTTCTGTGCTGCAACTCCAGTTATTAGGTACAGAACCACACCTATTCCCACCCCAGCAGTAAAAGAATCTACCCCTCTGTACGCCAAATCCAATTGTATTTACCAATTCACATGCAGGTGCGAGTCTACCAACATCGGCAGAACAGAGCGGCAGTTACACAGCAGGGTTGTTGAACACATACCCAGCTGGGTCGACAAGACACTACACACAGGCGATGGGATCATGGGAGGGCTGACACACCATAATTACAAACTTCCGGTGTTGTCAATTGCACGTCATGTCTTGGAAACCTGTCATGTAATTGATAGAAACATCAATTTTCTCGTGTTGTTTCATACAAAAAACAGTCGTTTGTTAAGGTTTGCAGAAGCCATAATGATTAATCTATAAAAGGCCAATTTTGACATTCTTAAACTACGCCTTTTGACTGATAATATGCCTCACGTAACGTACAAAATGTTGGGTGTCAAGCTTAGGCATGTCTTTCTTGAAAAGAAAAAAAAAAGAACGTACATAGATCTATTGTCCGGGAATGTGAGGCAGTGAACGAGTAGATCTTTTGGCTACAAGACAACCGGCACTTGGAGACACTGACTATGGACAAGTTAGTTAGTAACATATTCTTTACAGAACGTAGCAGTCAACTCCTGCGTTTTTTCCTGTGCAAGTTTACGCTCAATAGTTTTCCATTGCTTTCTGAACGCAGGGTGGTCTGCTTCCATATCTCCCGCAGCTGTGTTTCGAACGCGGTATGCGGGTTTACGAATTGTATTCGTAACTCCTTCGCCACAGAAACGGTTTCCACAAAGATATGTTTGAAGGGACGCCTATGGAATGATCACAACCAGTATGTTGCTGGAATGATAAGCAACCACTCGTACTATGATATCTGCTGACAAGATGGGGCTGTATAGGCTTACCCAAAGTATATGATGTCGATTTTGTATTATCAAACCACCAAAACAAAGCCTGCTGTTATATGCCTGATGATAAGAACTGAATTTAATTGTATTATTTAATTTTGATAAGAACTTAATTTCAAAGTGAATTATTTAATCACACCGCAAAGAATCTGATTATAATATTTAATTTTGATTAGATCTGACTTTTACTTATACATAAATACAACGCTCACATAGTTGCTGTAATCAGTTGACACTTTTAAGATGACTATTGTGCATCGTCGGGTACCACCATACATGCCTAATAACATACCAGATGTGCAGGTGAGAAGGCTACTTTTTGTTGAGCAGCATCCTGGAAGAGAGGGCAGTGTAAATAGTCTTGGACTTTGTGAGATTCTCTATTGAGGACGAAACTAATCTCTTGGTCTGAGAGTTCTTTGCCATTGACTGTCACAGTAGGGTAGATGGATGTGGCTGTCTGTCTGTACATATAACACACAGAATAAGAAACAAGATCAAAATGTGGAAAATAAATATGGCAAAAATTAATAACCAGATATAACGAATTGTTGGTATAGAACTGTATTTTCCAATATGTTTTTTAAAACTGTCTAACTCAGGTCAGTTAAAATACGTTGCCATCCTCGCGTTTAAGGATGGCTGCTTTAAATCTCCAGCAGTCTATGTCTGCTACCGAAATGGTGTAGTCAAACATCTTCTTCCAAGTCCTTAATTGTGACGTACCATCTTTCATTTACAATCATTATCTTATGTTTGAATGTTTGTTTTCCAACCTTCCTTAGATTATGGTATACATCAGGGTAGTTTATGAGTCAATAATGTTTTATTTGATTAATATTGATGTCGTTAATTACTTTAGTTTTTCATTTACTATTTTGTCTAGAACAGTGTTAACATGCGTTTATGCTAGCTCACATTTGTTATTAATAATAAATACCTTCAAGAATTAAAATTTAAAACGTCTCATAGCTGTTCTTTATATAATAGAGATCACAACAGCATGATAATATGACCTTGACAATTCTAGCATGTGCACATTTATACAACTAAATACAACATGTTGACATTAGAGAGTTGCTTATTGCTGATAATGATGCAATTACGCCCCACTCTTTATTGATAATGCGGAGCTGGAGATAGTAGACCATATAACATATCTAGGATTAGAGATAAACAATAAATTATCCCTAGATCAGTTGGTAAGGCAGCAACAACAATGAACATATTAACAAAGCGCCTGGGAGGATAGGAAGTTTACTGCGAAAAATAAAAGACCCGGTCTATCAAGCATATGTCCTCAGTACTCTTCTGTATGGAAGTGAAGCCTTGTTAACTTACTCACACCAAGAAAAACGTTTAAACAGTTTTCGAGGAATACTTGGTATTAGCGGCACGACAAAATCACAAGTACTAAAGTATTTAAATTATACGGGTTGTGGAATGGTTTGTTCCTTGCTCAGTATTCGTAGACATAGATGGACTTTACACATTAGGAGATGGACGACGGTGAATAACATGGGGCATCTTGTTGGTGTATTACAGATGGGGAAAAGATCTCTGGGTCAGCTCTACTACGGTTCAAATTTGTATGTAGCCAGACATGATTGATACGTGCATTTATATTGCACCTTGGGAGCAAGTTGTCCCTGATCGTGTTGCATTGAGTGCAACGATCAGAAATGGAATAAAGACAAAGGAGAATTGATTGCAGATATGTCATACACAGAGGGTGTGAGACGATAGATGGTGAATGATGGTGTAAATGACCATGTGTTCACACTCATTCATTGTGGACGAACATTTATCATGCGATTTAATCTGATTAGTCACAGTCTTTTGTCACGCCTTTTGTTAGCACAATGTAGCTAACTATCGTCTATCAAGACGGCAAGGTGTCAATTCTTAGATCTTTGGAATATCTTCTTTCTATTTACTTTCCCTGTACTTGGTAGTTCGGGGTGGGGGGGGGGGGGGGGGCTATTGTGACAAAACGGAACTTCATCTGTGCTTCGTCGGGCGAGATTCCACTTTATTTGGCGCGTCATCAGGGACTTTCCCTGTTATTAATAGACTTGAAATAATCGAGCAAGATTTTCCATCTGGAAGGTTCGAGAAGCACCTGGATTTGGATTACCAGGGTTACTTAGCACAGCACCAATTTCTCGTGCAGCTAGAACTTAGAATTTCCTCTGCGGAAAATAGAAGTTTCTCGTGGAGTTGAGACACATCGTGAAGCACTCATTTCTCGTGCACTTTGGTACGCACGTAGGAGAAATGCGGCAGTCACAGCTCATTAACTTTCGTCTTCTCATGGTGTGAGGACGTACTGCTTTGTGTGGCAGTTTGAGCATTCCCTCACACTCAACCAAGATGAAGCTGACTGTCGAATCTCATGGCTTGCTGGCTCACAGACAGTACTTGTAGCTGACTGGACAAGGTTTACTAATTCAGGTACTTACTTTATTATTTGGTTGTTCCGGGATTTGAAATTTAAATATTGAGCACAACCCACTACTGGCAACGCTGATCGCATTCCGGCATGAACCTAAGGCCTATCCACGTCAATATGGTAGCACTATACTCGAGTTTCGCTCTCATTTGAGCTCGTCAGTAGTGCATATCCCTGACCGGATCCGGAAACAAGCCCCGGATCACGCGTGTGAAGCGGGTGTGTTTTAGGAGGCCTGGTGTTCCTTGCCAGTGAGAATTCCTGATCGTTCGGGTCTACATCGTGGTTACAAAACCGCTTCACACGCGTGATCCTGGGCTTGTTTCCGGATCCGGTCAGGGATATGCACTACTGACGAGCTCAAATGAGAGCGAAAATCGAGTATAGTGCTTCCATATTGACGTCGATAGGCCTTAGGTTCATGCCGGAATGCGATCAGCGTTGCCAGTAGTGGGTTGTGCTCAATATTTAAATTTCAAATCACGGAACAACCAAATAATCAATTTGATTATTGCTTACTGGATTTAGGAGGCCTGGTCTTCCTTGCCAATGAGAAGTCCTGATCGTTCGGGGCCACATCGATTGACGGACGTCAGTCTCGGCGATTGGGCAATCTTGAGCATAGCCTACGATGGGTAACGTTGTAGTGTTCTGGTATGATAATTTGGCGTGTCCAGTGTGTGCCGCGTGGTTACACACCCGCTTCACACGCGTGATCTGGGGCTTGCTTCCGGATCCGGTCAGGGATATGCACTACTGACGAGCTCAAAGTAGAGCGAAAATCGAGTATAGTGCTTCCATATTGACGTGGATAGGCCTTAGGTTCATGCCGGAATGCGATCAGCGTTGCCAGTAGTGGGTTTTGCTCAATATTTAAATTTCAAATCCCGGAACAACCAAATAATCAATTTGATTATTGCTCACTGGATTTAGGAGGCCTGGTGTTCCTTGCCAGTGAGAAGTCCTGATCGTTCGGGTCCAAATAGATTGACGGACGTCAGTCGCGGCGATTGGGCAATCTTGAGCATAGCCTACGATGGGTAACGTTGTAGTGTTCTGGTATGATAATTTGGCGTGTCCAGTGTGTGCCGCGTGGTTACACCCCGCTTCACACGCGTGATCCGGGGCTTGTTTCCGGATCCAGTCAGAGATATGCACTACTGACGAGCTCAAATGAGGACGAAACTCGAGTATAGTGTTTCTATATTGACGTAGATAGGCCTTAGGTTCATGCCGGAATGCGATCAGCGTTGCCAGTAGTGGGTTGTGCTCAATATTTAAACTTACTTTATTAATTAATTTAACGCTGTAAATTGAACATAAACTGCGATCGTTTAGAACTAATTAAATATGCTGTCGACTTTGCATCGCTAATGAGGGACCGACTGATAATCCGGTTGAAAAAGAGGGCGGTACACGGCTGTGTGTAGGTCAGTGTTTACAAGCCTGAGTGAAACGCTGAAGTTTCGTCAACTGCTTAGAAATGAAAGATCGTTATATCGGCAAATTGTGTTCAAATGTTATTAACTGTGTATAGTGAGTAGCTGCATATACTATGTTTGCTATACTATTATAGGGAACAGTAAACTGTTGTATAACATGAACCTAATTTATGTCAGTCAGTAATTAAGGTTAGCAAAGCGTTGGTATTAGACAGGTAAGTTGAGAAGGGGAGATTTCAGACAGTGAATTGCTGAAGTGCTAGGGAAATAGAGCACTTAGTGCTTAGCCATAGGAAGTGATGTAGCTAAATAGTGAATTGATTTCGAGGAACTGTGGAATTCCCTGAATATAAGTTCTTCAGTGATGCTAGATAAATATATACGATGTTGTTATCACGTATATATTAGGTCCTGTTCTGTAATACTTCTATGAGTGATGTACCGAACGCCGAAATGGTTCGAGGCGATATGTCAATGCGTTACCGTCGCGCTGTAAAAATGCGTTCTTGATTCTTTTCTTTACTGTCCTGTTCTTTTCATACTTGCATGAAGTACGTGAGTGCTCATGTGAGAGAAGTATGGAGGAACAAATGGAGGTTGAATGAGGCACGGGGACAAAAGGGATATGGGCACTGCGTGCAGGTTATTAAAGTATGGGACTGGCAAATCATGCCAGCCATGAAGTTCGGCCAAGGCCAAGGCTAATCCGCTTGGAAGGTCTGAACTGGAGAGAACCTTTGAACATGCAGGGAGCATGTTTTACTAGAAGGACTTCTTGACTCTAGGGAAGAGAATAACAAGAAGAGTTTCGCTATAGAGTGGGCAGGATGTCCCACTGGCGAAATGGATGGTGTACATACATTATGTGGTCATGTATTATTACTATATCCCAAGTGGTGTTACATTGATCGTTGTCCTGTTTTTATTGCATGTATAATGTAAGGATGGTGTCCAGGGACTCCGTACTTTGATATTTAGTTCTCGTTAACTCTAGAATAAATATAGTAATTGACTTTAGCGACAACCGTTAGAAGAATAGGGATATGTGAGACGTTAGATCAGACTCGCCATTCTTGATACTTAATCTGTTTGACGGGCTGTTCTGAAGGGCCATCTGACATTGGACTGAGACTCATGCTGTAATACTATCAACATAGAGATGATGCTCTACTTAGTTGAATAACTAGGTAGCATTTCTGAAGGTTGAGTAGTCATTGATTTGATGCATGTGGGCCAATGTTTGAGCTGAATACGTTCACTGATCGCTCTTCCTTTCAGGTGTTGCCTGTAAGAACCAGCCTAATTCTACAGTTGTTTGCCGGAAACCACTACGTACTCCATGGCGAATGTTACTATACCTACTTACCACGCCTGACTGTGCTACATCCTGCAAGAGGGTGAATCATCATGAATGACTAATACTCACCAAGTGATTCTGGAACCCTGCAGCAGCACTTGTGGGAAACTAGATGGTTTGTCTCTATTTAGGAACTGTTGATAATACTATATTTCAGCAATGGGTTCGACTACCTGAGCAATCATGACGGTGTATACAGAATATTGATGTACGACAGAAATATGATGAGATGCTCGCTCCAGAGAGACTTACCAAGGTGGGGTAGTCGCCGCTCTGGGAGCTCATCAATTCCAAGTCAATGGTTATCCGCCTAACCGTCGGAGTCGCATGGCATAGACTGGCACTTATCAAGGTGCTGTAACTACGTCGGCACTAGTGTTCGGTCACGACTAGACCCACACTAGCTTGCGTATTATGTTTACAGGAACTCGTGAAGGTATACAGGTAAACTCATCCTTGTCCTGATGAACATTGTGTGTTGAAGGAGAATTAGTTATTATCCAATTACTCTGACAATTGAGTCAAAGAAATATTGACACTATGTTCTGTCACCAAGGTCAACCATGTTTCATTATCTTGTGTGCCTTGACTCCGAGGGAGTCTGAATAATAGTGACTGTGCAGTGTATTAAAATCATCTGCAGGAACATTTGTGCATTTCGTGTGACTCTGTTGAACTTGCTGCAGTAATGATTCATTACCCAACCATGGGTAAGCGCTTCTTTTCCAAGACCAGTAGATTGGTCATTTGCTACATCTAGTGACATTGATAGATCAACTAGGGTCACCTCAAGGAGGAGGGTCTCCCAGCCAGGCTGTATATTGAGAACTGTTTAGGGTTGTTAACAGTGACTCATTGTGACATTGTAGATTTGTTCATCCAGCCGTGTGTGATCCAAGTGGGTCATTCCTCTGACACCTGATCTTAGCTCTGGGTACGGAGTGGTCTCCAAAGGTTCCAGTCATCATTCTAAAAGGGAGCGGGGTGAGTGGCGGACCGACTGGACGGAACATCTACATCAAATCTGCCTCTCAGCCTATTGATGAAAATAGTATCATCTCTAACTCTGACTCTATCTCTAATCTATCCTCTACTATTGTAAATAGTATTATTTTATCAGTGTGTTCAATTCCTACCTATTTTCGTTAGGGTAGAATAAACTTTGTTTATGTTGACTTATTCTTTGTACATTGATTGAGTGTGGTCTCGGACGATGCCTCAGTGTTCATTGTCCTAAGGGAGAGGGTAGTTAGTGGGGGTCTAGAATCTGGGAGGGGTTTGTAGACATATTTAATCAATATGAGGTCAACAGCAGAGTAAAACAGTGTATCTACCTGTCCAACCCCTGGGGTCAGAATACACGGGAGTGCTCAGGACACCTCGGGCTTGGTTAACTCTCAATAACCGAGGCGAACCTGTCACAACTATTTCTCTTTCTTTTCTACGTTTTACTGCACTTCTCTCTGGCCCGAACGCTGCGCTCTCTTCTTCCACATCATCGTATGTCCCCTTGTTCACTAGTAATAGCTGAAATAATAGCACTATTTACACATGTTAATTAATTACAGTATGTACTATACAAATAAAAAAAAATAGGAATTAGCCACATAATTAATAGAAAATAATGTCCAAAACATCACGACTGATTTTAGTCACTAGCGCAATGCAAACACCTTACTTCTTGGAGGAACCCGACTTATGTTCTAAAGGATTATGTCATTGTTAAAGTAATCCAATTTATGTAGTAAATGATTCTTTTAATATCCCAATTACCCCATTTAAGTTGTAAACAGTTATTTCATTACCGCAGCAGTGGGCGCTATGACAGGCGCTTCAGGCACTTATGAAGAAACTCGTGTGCAATGAAAGTGATCATTATTCGAAGGAGAAAAAAGCTAAACACTGAGGTAACTATTATAGTAAACAATCAACATGTGAACAACATTTGTGTTACAAGATTACCCGTCCTTGAAAGTTTCTGCCTGCGATCTGTGACTGATTGTCAGTTCCTTCCCTTCAAACAAATGACTGTCCAGGAACATTTGCTTCAGACCTTTGTTGACAGTGGATTCCATACTGGGTTCGATTGTGCATGCCAGGTAGAATGGTATTGGTATGTCTGGAAATTAAACACAAGATTTGTCAATTTAGTCGGTTAGTGTGGCTTTATGGTTGAATGATTAAGAGATGTGAATAAAGCACTATGAAATGAGATAAATATTATACCGAAGAAAACGTATTTTCATTTTTTTCAAGATTTCCTAGACATCTGTAAATAAGATCGTCATAAATTTCCTTCGTGGTCAGTGACGTCGTGGTCAGTGAGCCTAGCCATTGTCTCCATAAAGAGATTGACCATGACATTGTTCCCATGAGGAGTTGGTTGTGATATCATTGAGGTTTCCCTGCCTAGAGATAAACAATCCAGACAGACCAACATATGCTCTATAAAGATGTCCCTTAGATTAGTGAAGGAAAGGAAGAGCGTTACTTCCCTTTTGATAGCAGAAAGGTAAAGATTGTGTGGACATATCAGGAGAAATAAGCTCGAAAAGTTATTAAAAGTAGGTTTTTTTTTTTTTTTTTTTTTTTTTTTTTTTGCGTATCCTTTTACAGGACTTAGCTGTCAACAGCAGCATCTTTCAGCTGTCTGTTGATCTCTTGGCAAGATTACGCTCAGTAGTTTGCCATTGCTTTCTGAGCGGCCGGCTCAGTATCCGCAAGTCACGAGCGGGGGTCGAACCACCTCAGTTCTCGCTCCGCTGCGAGACTCTGCGTGATAAACGGGATTACAGAGAGAAAGTGTTGTAACCCCACAGCCAGAGAGACCGGCTAAAAGTAGGTGTACTTGATAGAAAAAGATCAAGAGGAAGGCAAAGCGATAGGTACCCAAGTGGCTTGGTCACGTGGCATAATCGGAAAGAGACAAGAACGCAAACTTGATCCAAGACGCTGATGATTCTTATGGATAGCGAACAATGACCGCCCATGCTTACTGGCATGGCACATGGATATGATAATACTCACAATCTTTCCACATTAGCACATGGAGATGATAATACTCACAATCTCCCCACATGTGAAGTTGTAAGACCTTGGTAATGGTCATCAACAGATTCATTACTAAACACAGTTGGTTTGGACCAAACAAAAATGTATAACGGAACATGGGAAGTAGGGGTATGTCACAGTTAGGACTTACAAGTTGTATATATAATATCTTATCTGTTGTATTATATATCAAATTAAACTGGGTTGCTTACGGAAAGCTCCTGTAAATAAGTGAGAATATTGTGATTATTGGTGATACAGCTCAAGCTTAAATGATTGCTCTTTTACAATCAAGGAGAGTTTATTACAACAGTCATCGAGAAAACTAAAACCTCAATAAAATTTACTGAAAACATAATCCTACGTCTTAGCTTATCATGCGATAAAACCAAGCATATTTTCATAAAACGAAGATTCAAAGGATTACGTTTGTAATCATCATCATGTAGCAGATCATTTGCAGAACATCATTACGGGGCGAGGAAAAGCCTCTCGATCTCTTGCTAGTTCTCCTGCCTCGTGCACTCTCATGCCAACGGTCACTGGAATGTCCTGTTTCCCTCTTCGTTCTAGTAGTGCCCGGCCACTGCTACCAGGGGCCATGCCTTCCATTATTGTTCTTTCCAAGTTAGAAATATAGCCCCATATTGAGTTACTGTTTAAATAACAAACGTGACATCCAGTCTGATCCTTGTGAGGTAAACATGCTGAGTTATTGACTCTGGGTTGTTTAAATAGTTTTTAACTTGTAACTTAATCAGGTATGTGTAATGGCTTTCCCAGTTAAAGCAAATGCTGCCTTGTTTGAAACTCTGGATTCAGTTCACGCAATCACAACAAGATACAGCTTTAAAGATTTAATTAGAAGTCCACTGAGAGTTGACAAATCCCCTGCTCTATACAATACCACAAGCTTCAGTATATTTCTGTGGAAATTGAATCAAATATAAAAATATTCAGAGTTGTTTATCTATAGTTACATAGTGGGGTGCATGCAAACTTAAATATTGTGTTTGTGTGTATTAATTCAACATGCATCCTGACAGGCAATTTCCGCAATGATTATATTTCCATGCACATCATGTGACTATTACCTGGTTTTCCTCTGCTCATATTATTGTTTTCCTCCATAATCGCAACTGTGTCATTCGTGTTACTTTTTTCTTTGACTTGAGGCTTGCTATCCCCACTGTATACTTCAGTTATTACATCACCAATTTCTGCATTGGGAGTTGTTTCTTGTGTAATTTCTGTAGTATTAATTTCACTAACATTAACCTTATGACTGTAACTGGTCCCATTAGTTCTTTGTGTTGTAGTATCATAAATTTCTACCGTGTCATTCTCATAATGCACTGTACTGTCAAAGAAAGGTGTGGTTGTGCCAATATCTTTATCACAGTTCTCACCAGCCCACCCTTCTGAACATGTGCATAGAAAGCCTGGGTAGGTATTTACACAAACTGCGTGGTAACTACCAACAGTAAAGGTATTATTGTCTGTAGAATTATCTAGAAAAGAGCACATAAATGGGTATTCTAAACACTCATCGATATCTCCATCACACAATGTTCCTTTCCAGCCTTCTTTACATATGCAAACATATCCAGGTTTAGAGTTAACACATAATGTGTGATAATTTGATGCGTTTTCTGTTCTAGTAGGAATAAATTCTGCAATGCAAATATCTGGCGACTGAATACATTCATTGATATCCTCACTACAGAGAGGTCCAGTCCAGCCTTCCTCACATGTGCAATTATACCCGGGCTTAGTGTTAGTACATAATGTATGATAATCTGTAAAATTGTCTGGATCAGCGTTATTACCTATTATTGTTTTACAAATATCTGGAAACTGCAGGCATTCATTGATATCCACATCACAGAGTGGTCCTGTCCAAACTTCAGCACATTCACAATGGAATGCACCAAGGATATTGTGGCAGGTGGCATTGTTTCTGCATGGTAACATTGGCGCTGCACACTCATTGACATCATCCTGGCATCTTGTGCCTTGCCAGTTTATAGGACATTCACACTGAAATCCCCCGTGTGTATTAACACAAGTGCCCAAGTTAGTGCAGTGTCCTAGTTCACACTCATTGATGTCCTCTTCACATCTCAGCCCTGTCCATCCTTCCATACACACACAGATGTAACTGCCAAAGCTGTTAGTGCATGTTGAATTGTGTTGACACGCGTTGTCTAATTCACACTCATTAATGTCCTCTTCACATCTCAGTCCTGTCCATCCTTCCATACACACACAGGTGAAACTGCCAAAGCTGTTAGTGCATGTTGAATTGTTTTGACACGCGTTGTCTAATTCACACTCATTAATGTCCTCTTCACATCTCAGTCCTGTCCATCCTTCCATACAGACACAGGTGTAACTGCCAAAGCTGTTAGTGCATGTTGAATTGTTTTGACACGCGTTGTCTAATTCACACTCATTAATGTCCTCTTCACATCTCAGTCCTGTCCATCCTTCCATACAGACACAGGTGTAACTGCCAAAGCTGTTAGTGCATGTTGAATTGTTTTGACACGCGTTGCCTAATTCACACTCATTAATGTCCTCTTCACATCTCAGCCCTGTCCATCCTTCCATACAGACACAGGTGTACATGCCAAAGCTGTTAGTGCATGTTGCATTGTTTTGACACGCGTTGTCTAATTCACACTCATTAATGTCCTCTTCACATCTCAGTCCTGTCCATCCTTCCATACAGACACAGGTGTAACTGCCAAAGCTGTTAGTGCATGTTGCATTGTTTTGACACGCGTTGTCTAATTCACACTCATTACTGTCCTCTTCACATCTCAGTCCTGTCCATCCTTCCATACAGACACAGGTGTAACTGCCAAAGCTGTTAGTGCATGTTGAATTGTTTTGACACGTGCTGTCTAAATCGCATTCATTCATATCCGCTTCACAAAGTGTTCCAATAAATTCTGTTGGACAGATACAGTGAAATCCTTCATGAACATTCGCACAGGTTCCGCCATTTTTGCAAGGATTATAAAGGCACTCGTTAATATTCTCCTCGCAGGTCTTTCCTTCCCAAAACGCTGAGCATGCGCAAGCAAACCCTCCTTCAAGATCAGTGCATGTCCCACCGTGTTTGCAGACTCCATCTAAACACTCGTCAATGTTGTGTTCACAATTTTGTCCTGTAGAACAAACAAACAAAAAAGAATAAAAAGAAATGATGATGTTGAAGACAGGGCTGGGATACACATAAAAATAAATTTATACGTAGCCACTATTTTGTATGTAAAATAAATGCCACACACACAAACACAGAGAGAGAGAGGGAGAAAAAAAAAAAAGAGAGAGAGAGAGAGAGAGAGAGAGAGAGAGAGAGAGAGAGAGAGAGAGAGAGAGAGAGAGAGAGAGCGAGAGAGAGATGGAATGTGTTTTTTTCCCTATTCAGTGAAAGTAATTTTAGAAATTTAGAAGCTTAGAGAATAATAACCACTGGGGGACATAACATCAATAACATTAGATATGCGGATGATGCAATATTGATTGCAGACTTTGAGGAGTTTCTACACCATTTAGAAGATACGGTTATTGCATACAGTGAACAATTAGGGTTAGAATTAAAATGTAAGAAGACAGAGATTATGATCGTCTCTAAGATGAAAAAAAATACCACAATGTAATATAAATGGGAATATTCTTAAAAAAATGTGAATCGGTACAACTATCTCGGAATAGACATAGCATCTGATAGAAGGTACCTTGGAGATATTAGAACTGGAATCGATTTGGCAAAGATAGTCTTTTGAAAGATGGAAAACGTACTGACCAATATAAAGATGTCAACTGCAGCGAGAAAAGGGATTTTAACGTGGTACATAAACCTGTACTATGTATTGATGTCAAAAGTGGATAATGAGCAGACATTTAAGGACATTGGAAATGTGGTTTCTGAGGAAAATTGATTTATTTGGTTGTTTCGGGATTTGATATTTAAATATTGAGCCCAACCCACTACTGGCAACGCTGATAGTATTCTGGTATGAAACTAAGGCCTATCCTCGTCAATGTGGAAGCACTAGACTAGAGTTTCGCTCTCGTTTGAGCTCGTCAGTAGTGCATATCCTTGACCGGACCCGGAAGCAAACCCCGGATCACTGGCGTGTGAAGCGTGTGTGTAACCACTAGACCTCGCGGCACACGCTGGACACGCCCAAATTATCACAACAGAATATCACAACGTCACCCATCGTAGACTGTAGCTGAAGATATGCCCGATCGCCGCGACTGACGTCCGTGAATCGATGTTGACCTGAACGATCAGATCTTCTCACTGGCAAGGCACACCAGGCCGCCTAAAGTCCAGTCTGAGGAAAATGTAAAGAATACCATGGACAGACAGAAAAACAAATGAGCAAGTCGTACAAGTCGCAGATGAAAACAATTGATAACAGAAAGTAGACGTAGACAGTCAACACTTTTCGGACACGCTACGAGAAAAAAAATAAAACAGACAACTTGGTGACAAATGGCAGGATTGCGGCGAAAAGAACAAGGGGAAGGCAGTGAAGTAAATATCTGAATGGCTTGACCAAATGGCAAGATCGGGACAAGAACACAGAGCAAACCCACGTCTCTCGTGGTTATGTGAAATGGCGAAACAATACCGCACACGCTTAAGGTATGGCACATGATTATAATGATATATGTTACTTTTCCTTGAATTTAACAATTCTTTTATTAACTTTTTGCCGAAATAAAGATTATTATACTAAATTAGCTAAATAATAAAAATATAAATGACAATGCTAGTAGTTATGGATTTAGAAAACCTCAACCAAGTTTCTTAATTTACAGCACTCACTAGCTGCTGGCTGCTTTGAAACATTTTGCTACTGTTTTTGTCTAGATTCCTACTTTACTATTTTATCTTTCATTATCAGGTATGTCAGAACAACCAAGGATCCACTGTTAGATTATACTAGCCCTGTTAAAAATCAAAAACAGCTGACAGAATTGACAGCTGCACAGTAAAAATTGCAATATTTGAAAACCCATCCACAAAGTAAGTAAAATCTAATTTCATGTGTATACACATTTGGACCCTCATCAGTGCTATGGAGTTCGTGCACCGTACTAAGATTCTCCTTGCATATATGAGAGGAGACGGGAATACTCATGTAGATGTCAGCTTGGAACAAAAGTGATCTTTAACCAACTAACAACAAAGACAGACAATATACCTAAAATCAAAAGAAACGTATCGCCAGAGTGACATACCTGTATAGCCTTTTGTACAGTCACAAGAATAGCTGCCAATTAAGTCGTGACATGTGGCGTTGTGTTTGCAAGGGTCAGTTAAACATTCGTTTACATTACTTTCACAATTCTGTCCTGCAAAACCATTCACACACTGACACCTGTAACTTCCTGGCGTGTTTATACAACTGCCACCATTGCGACACGTTAAGTTTGAATTCTCAGACTGCCAACAACCTAGTTTAGACAGGCATACAGGGATTCTTCATTTGTACCGCTCGAATATCAACTCGTAGGTGTACAAAGGGTAAATTCGCTTTATTTTGCACTGATTATACTTTGCTCTGCGAGCTCACATGAACATGAATATATCATCAACACATCATCACATTATACATTTATAATACTGCTAAGCACAATCTCTATCTATCCTAGCGTAAGTCACTATACTAATGTGCCCTGAAAACTATACAATGGTCAGGGCAAATACATCAACCTGTCTGCTGAGTTGTCCAGTCCCGTCTGCCTAAACTTAGCAGCGTTTTCCAGCTGCGGACTTTTGAATCTCCGTGCGCCAGCACTATTGCGTGCTCGGTTACCTCGCACGTAGTACAGTAGCCTGTCACTGGCTACTGTGCTCCGGTTAACGCTGTTTACGGGTACTTCCCGTGTTTATTGTCTCCTACTCTAACCTGGGAGTAAATCCCTGTAATGTCCTGCAGTGTCCTACTTATGACACGTGAGGGTCCTGTTGGGTAACTGCTTAAGAGTTCTATCTTCTACTTCTGTCCCTTGAATCTCTATTCCCTGTTCAGGCATGTTATCTCTATCCTATCTTAGTCTTATCCCTAACTTATATCCTTCTGTTACTTCTGTCCTCAGCTTCTTGACATACTCTCCTCCCCTCTGTGTTGCGTCACCAACTTTAGGATATGGGTGTGACGCAATGTGGTTATCTTAAAA
The DNA here is from genome assembly GCA_963921405.1 of Cepaea hortensis. Taxonomy (NCBI): domain Eukaryota; kingdom Metazoa; phylum Mollusca; class Gastropoda; order Stylommatophora; family Helicidae; genus Cepaea; species Cepaea hortensis. Next base: position 79,695,589 of record OY992882.1, on the reverse strand, counting down.
ATTAGGCTGTCTAATTTTGTCAAGAGCTGATTTAGGTTGCCAACAATGTTCTGGGTATCATGACTGACTACTACTGTCTGATGCCACACTGTTGTATGCATCCACTGGTTAATCATTATCACAACACATCTGTATTGTTGGCCAGAGCTACCGCTCGTTTTTCATTATATTTCTGGGAGCTGTAAGAATCGAAGCCGTTGTCTTTTTAAGACCTGCTCCTCCTAGGAGGGTTTGCTTGCGCATGCACAGCGTTTTGGGAAGGAAAGACCTGCGAGGAGAATATCAACGAGTGACTGACAACCCAAAAAAATTGTCCGTGTTCTGGGTACAATACATGAATAATATTCATGGCCCCTCCATTGTTAATCCAACTCGTTTACATGCTGTGTGTGCTAGTTTTTCACCTATGTAACTTCCGTTTGTGAAAGCATCTTTCAATGTTATACCAGAGTTTCGTGAGTCTGTAATGTCCCCTGTTTAGAGTTAAGCCCCTTTCCAGTGACTGCTGTATGCATGTTTATTTGAAAGTATTCCTGGTTGTTTGCGTGTTTGTTTTTAATTAAAGTATGTGTAAATTACAAACATGTGTATATGTCTATCATTTAGTTGAGTGATTATGTTTCAAGCGCCATAAAACGGTTTAATGAAGTCACAAAAAAGTGCGTATGCCTGATTCATGACTGCCTTGCCGGTTTAGGAAGCTTAAAATATGTTTCCTAAATGCACTGTATTTGTGGCTATCAACTACATAAAAATAGACAACATGTGTGCTACACAAATAGAACGAAGACAAATTACAAAAAGTCGCGTTGTGCGGAAAAATGTCCCTCTGATGTTTCGCTCATGTGTTTTGATTCCTTTCACTCAATCTTTTTTCTCTCTCCTTTATCTCACACATTCACTCCACATTGGTTTAAAAACAAAATGTCATTAAAATATTCTTGTCAAGAGAATATGCAAAACATATTTCCATTAACTTTGGGCTCAGTTTACAGAGTTATAGAGCCGTATGACTGTGCTATGATTTCGCACTAGTCATGGTATGTACAAAAATTATATACATGGTTGTAAGGATTGTTTGTTATCAATCCTGGGTATGATGACTAATCTACCTATTCTATTTTACTTTCGTGGGCTGAGCTAAGCTAACTAATTGAATGATCTACGCTAAGGGAACTAATCTAACTAAATGAATGAAATTGGGTAAAATGTGTTAATTACCTTATTGTATTTGTAAGTAAGTTTCAAATAATGTTCTACATTTAAGTGATGATTTATTTAACTAACTTGTCCTAAAATGTATGTACTTAAAGATGAATTGCTAATGTAATTATGAAATTAATAAATGTAGTTTTGTAGTTTTAGATGTATCAATTCCTAAATGAATGTAAATGAAATGTAGAAAGTAAATACTATTAATTTTCTATCAATGAAGAAAAATGGGGATGTTTTTATAAGTTATGTTACTCTAACACAGATTTTAAACTATATGCAACTGAAATTAAAACATATTATAATACATATCACAATATATTTCTAACTAACTCCAGGTTTGATGGTGAAGTCGTGCGCTTTGAAGTTGAATATTACTCTATTTCACAAAGTTATTTACAAAGTTTGATCTTCTTCGCGATGATCCGGGGTTTAGTCAATATATCTTGTGTCGAATATAATAAGTGACGGCGTAGCAAAATCATCATGTGCTTGTCCGTTTTAATTTATAATGACACAGTTCTATGCACAGTTCTCTTCATGGCGACACAAAAATCTATGAGCACTATGGTTTCTGTAACACACCAGTCTGGACACAGATTAATTGTAATGTCACTGACTATGGTAATGTTGGCTCATTCCTCTCGTTACTTCAGGTATGTCGACGTCAGAAGGTCTGCTCAAAGTGTCAGCAAGTAAGTTCAATCTACCCTTAATGTGCTTGATGGTAAAAGAGTAGTTTTGGAGAATCAGAGACCATCTATAAATACGGTTGTTTCTGTGGACTCCTGACTCCATGACGGTGAGTGGGGCATTATCAGTCTCAATGGCAAAATGTGTCCCTGCCAAAAACCTATGAAGTTTACGGACACAGTAGATGATACTTAACCCCTCCAATTCAGAGACTCCGTACTTCGACTCTGTAGGTGTGATCATCCGGCTCACGTAGATGATTGGGTGGAAAATCCCATCATAATGTTGACCTAGTACGCCGGCGATGGATACAGTACTCGCGTCTGTCCTAAGAAAATATGTAAGGCTCGGGTTAGGTAAGCGCAATATTGGTACATCGCTAAACATTTGCTTAAGTTTTGATAAAGCGTTTATAAACTCAGCATCTTTTACATTGATTTTTACAGAAGCTTTCCATAAATTCGAAAAAATGCTGGTAATCTCAGCTAAATTTGCGATGAACTTGTTATAATAGTTCACTAGCCCGAGTAGACGTCTCACCTGCTTCTTGGTGGTTGGCATGGTGAGATTTAAAATTTGTGTAACAATTTTATGATCTGTTTTCAGTTGGCCTTTTGTGATCGTATGGCCAAGGAAGTCAATTTATTCCAGACCCAACTCCACTTTTGTCGGTTTCACTGTGAGACCGAATAGTTTTATTCTGTCGAAGACATGTCGTAGTTTCTGTAGATGTGTGGTCCAGTCTGCAGTATGGATACATATGTCATCTATTTATGTCTCCGTATTCGTTACTCCGTGCAGTAGATCTCTAGTAAGGCGAACAAATGTGGCGGGCGCATTCCGAAGGCCAAAAGGAAGAAATCGCCACTCATAAAGACCTAAAGGTGTTGAGAAGGCAGTTAAATGCATATAATTTTTGCTCATTGGGACCTGCAAATATCCTTTAGTGAGGTCAAGTTTAGAGAAGATCATAGATGTAGACATGTTTAGAATAAGGTCTTCGCAAGAAGGGATAGGCTCTGCGTCAACTTTGGTTACTTTATTTAATCTCCTATAATCTACGCAGAGACGGATGGTAGAGGCCTTCGTTTTCACTAGGACAATAGGAAAAGAGTATTCCGACTGAGACTTCTGAATTATTCCAGTCCTTTCCAGATCAAGAATTTCCTTATCTAGATTTTGTCTATAATTTAAAGGGATGGAATGAGGTCGGCGTTTTATAGGAGTGTAGTCGGATAGAAGAATGGAGTGTTCGATTCTGTCAGTCCTACCTGGAATGTCAGAAAAAATGTCTTTGTACTCCGCCACTAATGCTATTTTCTGCTGTTTCTGCTCATCTGTGAGTTTTGGTTCTATGTGTATGCTGTCAATTGTCGCTGTTATGTCCACTGTTGGAACTGGTAGTTCCATGTCGTCGCCTTCTACTTGGTTAAGTACTGTGGTGGTGCTAAGTGCGTATTATGTCTGCTGATTAGGTGTGGTTGCGTTGTCGTCGTTTTCTGTCGAACTAATTAGTGTAGTTGCGTTATGTTCGTCTGTCGTCCGATTGATTGGTGTAGATGCAACCTGTTCGTCTGTCGTCTGTTCCTCTTGTCTTGAAAAATACGGTTTCAGCATGTTGGTATTGAATATCTTTACTTTTCGGTTTATCGATATTTCATAGGCGACATCTGATATCTTTCGTACCACTTTGAATGGCCCTTGCCATGATGTTAAAAATAAGTTACGTTTGTCTGGCAATAGAAGTAGCACCTCTTGTTCTGGTTCGAGGTGTAGGGTTTTGGCACCTTTGTTTGCATATTGGCGGTAGATTTGTCCTTTTCTCTCCAAAGATGCTTTAGCTATTACACCCGCTTTCATGATCTTATTGCGTGTTTCTGTCACCATTTCATAAGGTGATACTGGTGTTGGATTCTCTGAGGTGTTAGTAATCAACTGATGGTAAATTGTAAGGGGTCCACGTGGGTTAGCCCCGTACACTAACTCAAATGGGGAGAAACCCGTACTTGAGTGCGGAAATTCTCGGTAGGCGAACAGCACTGTTGGTAACAGTGTATCCCAATCAGATGGGTTCTCTGCTGTCACTTAGCCAGCATGTGTTTTAAATCACCGTTAATTTTCTCTATAATTCCATTGCTGGCTGGGTGGTAGGCCGTGGTGAACTGTTCTTTAATTCCTAGCAATTTTGTAAAAAGCTTGCTTAGCAGCTGATATAAACTGCGTTCCCCTATCCGATGTAATGGCCCGAGGAAATCCGAATCGGGAAAACAGGTGCAAAAAGACGTTAGCTACATCTTTGGAGGTGATATATTTTAGGGGCACCGCCTCTACCCACCTCGAACAGAGATCTTTGCTCTTTGTTTCCTTTGCTCGACACCTGATTTAGGGGTCCAACAATATCGACCGCTACACTTTCAAAAGGTCTAGAGGCCAATGTTGACGGTTGAACCTCTGCTGTTACATGCTTTCCCTTCCTTACCAGCTGTTGACAAATGGTACAAGAACGACAAAAAGTTTTAATATCACTACAAAATTTGGCCAGTAAAAATGGGCTAGAATTCTGGCTCTGGTTTTGTCGTAGCCTAAATGTCCAGCAAACGGTGAGTCGTGTGCAATTTTCAACACGGTTTGTCGGTGTTTTACAGGTAACACCGTCTGCTGAATTTCATGGTTATTTGTGGTATAATTTCTCATGAGAATACCGTTATGGAGTTTAAAGTACCATGAAGAATTTTTGGTGACTTTAGGTTTCTCTCCCAGAAACTTTAAATAGGGTGAGACAGTTGGATTGGCACGTTGCGCCTCTATGAAATTTTGTCTTGTGGTGTTACTTAACGCACCACTAGGTGTTACTAATTGTAGCATTTCTTCCTGCAGGTCATCTTGTTGTTTCTGCGTTTCAGACCTGGTCACTGCATTAGCCTTATTGTTTTCTTGCCAGGCTAATATTTCTTCTGTAGTGCAGTTTTTCAGCTCTGGTAGGCACCCAAGAATCAGGTCTGTACATGGTTTGTGTAGAATGGCGCATGTGAATGTGCCGGAAAGAAATGGGGTGTTTATACGGGCTTTCGCAAATGGGTACTTTTCAATATTACCCGACAAGGTACGGCATTTCACAAAGTCGCCCGTATAATCCTCTGGTTTGGCCAGTTCTTTCCTCAAACCGATTAATGTACTTCCACTGTCCAGTAAACATTGGCATGGCTGGTCATTAACCATTGCATCGTGGAAGACTAAATTGCCTCTGGAAGCTATGGCTGCGTTGGCTTTCTCGCTAGAGAACGGTACAATATGCCAACATTAAAGTATCCAATCTTCGTGGAATTGGTGACAAGTATTACATTTATCAAAATTTAAAATATCAATAGCAGCTGACACACTCTCACACTGATTGAATGGTAACACTTCATCACTCTCACTTTCGTGCTCGCTCCCACTTTCAGACGAGGTATCAATAAGAACAGCGTTGCTGGCCCTTAATCTCTGCCGTCCCGGACATTTAGCTGAATAATGTCCGTACGAAGACAAAAGTAACATTTAACGGCACGTCTAGACGTGGCTCTTTTGTTCTCTTGCTTTTTAATCATTCTTTCCAGGTGTGACGGGTACGAAGGATTTTTATCGCACATAGAATATTCATGATGGAAAAAACGACAATACATACACTGAGGTGGCTTTGCTTTTTGACTGTCTTTCATTTGAAATGGTTTTTGATTAGGAGTTTTTCTTATTTGACTTTTTGCAAAAGCAGCAATTTCTGATTCCTCTATTGATGTCTTAAAAATGTCTCTGTTAGACGAAAAATAAGCCGAATCACGTTTTTCGAGTTGTTCAAGTGATTCAATGTCGGCTTGTTGTAAGAACTTCGCGAAGGGGGTTGGAATAGTGGAAATCACTTTGTCCATTACCATTAGATCACTTAATTTCTCATAACTTTTCCCTATCTTTGCCGCGTTAAGCCATCGCTTGAAAATACTCTGGACATTTGAAACATAGTCTATGAAAGTTTCTGTAGCTTTTGGTCTTAGCTTGGAAAACTAAATCTGATATCCAGACGCGTCAAGCAAAAAATGTTGCATGATGCGATCATGTATGTATTGGTAATTATTCCTTAAATTTGATGGAATTGACTCTATGACTTTTAAGGGCTCCCCAGAAAGATTCTTCATATAGATCATTGCCCAATCCTTTAACGGTACCTTTTGGAATTTGAGTTGGAACTCAACATTTTCGGTCCATGCGGGGTTGGAATCCCCTTGGCAATAAGGCCTCACTAACCCTTTATACCTATTGCATTTATTCTCTTCCTCGTGACTCTTTATTTTCGTGGTAGCAATCTGAATATGTGAGTCAATTTCCATTTCTTTCATCTTTAATTGTGTTTGTAACTCTATTTCTTTCTGTTTGGTTACTTGAGTTAACTCTATCTCTTTCTGTTTGGTTATCTCAGCTATTTCTTTCTGTTTGGTTATCTCAGCTATCTCTTTCTGTTTGGTTATCTCAGCTATTTCTTTCTGTTTGGTGGCCTCACTTAACTCTGCCAGCTCCTTCTGATGTTGTCTTTCTTGTGCCCGTTCATCTCTCTCAGCATCTTTTGCTTCCTTATACTTTCGTTCTGACCATTCTTCTAATTTGTCACCAGTCAATCCCATATCTTTCCCCGCTTTGATAAATTCGCTGAGTGTTGACATTCTTACTGTTTATATTTATACACTGGTGGTAATGAGAACCCGAATATTTACTTATATACACAAACTTACAGTACAATCTGAAACAAAGTAAGATGCGTCGTTAATATGCTCAATCAAAACTGTAATTGTACTCGTCTGATTTCGATGAATTTCTTGATTTCTTGGACTGTTCCACTCTCTCTCTGTTCGTACTGTATTTTTGCTCGCTACTACGTTACAACCTGTTACGTAGAGCAGTAACAATTAATACATAGAAAATACTGGAAAATACACGATGTTATTTATGTCTCAATTCCCTTAGAGTGGAAGACGAAAATGTGATACGAATGATACGAATGATATGGATGAAATGAATGGTTGCATGAAAGATTAAATGAATCGTCGTTGTCTGTCTCATATCGTTTTGTCATTAGCTTGTCGGTTACAGACTGCGTTGTACCTGTAGGGAGAATCTTTTAGATTTCGACAATCTTAATCACTTCTTAGTGGTCAGTTTACATAACCCGTTCACATTTGCATATCATGCGTGATTACTCAACAAACATTCTGATTGTGCTATTATATTAATTGCAATGATTGTTTGTTTCTCGTGGGTAATTTTCAAATAACCTTATAATAACAATTCTGATATCAAAATATCACTGTCGTGGGTACTAAAGAAACCACGCTATGACATCATAATGTTACTATAATAATTATCGAATGTATCAGTCGTAATATGCGTTTGTTTAACAACCACTTATAACACCAAAATATTTCAGAATATTTCCGTGGGTATTTATAGTGGGCACTTTACAGTTAAAGGCCCACTTCTGACACCACAATAATCCCATCTGTCAACAACCTAGTTTAGACAGGCATACAGGGATTCTTCATTTGTACCGCACGAATATCAACTCGTAGGTGTACAAAGGGTAAATTCGCTTTATTTTGCACTGATTATACTTGGCTCTACGAGCTCACATGAACATGCATATATCATCAACACATCATCACATTATACATTTATAATACTGCTAAGCACAATCTCTATCTATCCTAGCGTAAGTCACTATACTACTGTGCCCTGAAAACTATACAATGGTCAGGGCAAATACATCGACCTGTCTGCTGAGCTGTCCAGTCCCGTCTGCCTAAACTTAGCAGCGTTGTCCAGCTGCGGACTTGTGAATCTTGGTGCGCCAGCACTATTGCGTGCTCGGTTACCTCGCACGTAGTACAGTAGCCTGTCACTGGCTACTGTGCTCCAGTTAACGCTCTTTACGGGTACTTCCCGTGTTTATTGTCTCCTACTCTAACCTGGGAGTAAATCCCTGTAATGTCCTGCAGTGTCCTACTTATGACACGTGAGGGTCCTGTTGGGTAACTGCTTAAGAGTTCTATCTTCTACTTCTGTCCCTTGAATCTCTATTCCCTGTTCAGGGATGTTATCTCTATCCTATCTTAGTCTTATCCCTAACTTATATCCTTCTGTTACTTCTGTCCTCAGCTTCTTGACACACACTCATCTATGTCACTATCAAAGTGAAACCCTGAAAGAGAAGTAACACAAATATCATCGTCATGAAGAATTGTCAGTTAAATAAAAGTTTCTGTCTGTCCAGTTGTGCTGCTCATCTTCTGCATCTCTCTTTCGATGGTAAAGCGTGGCGCCTAGTTATGGACCTCAAAGGTCAGTGTATCCGACGTCTGCATGCATTTGTGTACGGTTTTCTACTTCTAGATACAATCCTTGCAAGGAATGGGCTCCATCTAGCGGTGGTTAGGTCTTCCCTTCCTAAAATGTTGCCAGGGAAGTGACCTTACGTCCTACTCTTTGCGCTTTCCAACTGCTAAGGGGTTTTCGGCATTCTGTCTTTATCCGAAAAGACTAGGTATGCAATTTCACTACCTTAGATTATCGTGCGATATCATTAGATACCAGAGGTTCTCTGAAATATGCCTTGTTTCTATGCTGGGATAACTGTGCCTTCAGAGGTAGATATGGTAATCTCTCAGCACCACACCCTTACACCCTCCGTATTCTGTTCAATGTGTGTTATCATTCCAGACACACCCATAGGTTTACTTTATGTTGCCTAATTCTAGCCAGTCCTTATATGCGTTGTTTGTTCATGGCATGGTCACAGTGCCATCCGGCAGATGTGAAATTCCTGTACAGGTCTGGCACACTCTGCTAGTTTATGAGTGGCGAGGGTAAATAATGTTTTTTCACCATAGTCACCTTAAAACAAACACTATGTTGATGGATCAAGAAACCTCTACATCGACCTGATTCTGATAGCTGCTAGAACGTTGTAGGGGTCAGACGATTTGAAGGTCAATGACTTGGAATTAACAGTTCAAACTCTATCTTCCAGTTCATTCCAGACCGACGAACCAATCTCCTTTTATAAACTATTTTATAATGTTGTAGAGCAATTCATGTTAATGTTATGTGTTAATGCTTCACCAGCTCTTCTCTTGCAATAATAGCATCTTGATTAAATTGGATTCAATCATCATATGTTGCTTTACGTCGCTCCAAGACATTATTAACAATTACTTATAAAAGAGTGTTTCAATCGATATTCATGTATGTTTTCTGTCACTCAGTTAGTGTTATAAGTTGAATTTAAAATTTAAAAAAAAAACCACGTTCTTTAGCTTAATCATAACAAATATGCTCTCTTGTCTTATTTCACTAATGTGTAAGTTTAATTCGATTCTACATCTTACCATTCGATGACTTAGCCAAGTCAGTCACAAAGTAAAGTAAAAGACACGTGTACACGCTTTAAATTGCATTGTGCATATGGTGCAAGGCTTATATTGTGCAGGCCAATCGGCAACCGATAGATGAAGTGGTTGGTGTCACAACAGACATGTTCTGGTACACATGCTACGCCGGGGTGACCCGGGAGCCCAGGTCAAATTTACAAATCCGCCCTGGTGCAGAATTGAACCCATAAAAAACCGAGCGGGCAGGTTTGCATCTGCACTAAGCTATCATTTGATTACTAGAACTTTATGAGATGTGAATATGAAATATTATGTTATAAATTCCTAAAGTAACTGTTACTTTCCCAAGAATTCTAACATTCCTTTATTAAGTGTTTGCTGAAATAAAGATCATTAAACTAAATAATCTGAACAACAAAGATGCAGATGAAAATGTTAGCAGACGTGGACTTAGAACCTCAACCAAGTTTCTTAATTTACAGCTCTTATTAGCTGCTAGCTCCTTTGAAACTTCTTTTTATGGTTCTTGTCTATATTCTTTCTTTACTAGTCTGTCTGTCTTTTATTACAGGTATGTCAGAACAACCAAGGAGTCACTGGTGTATTACCTAGCGCGGTTTCATGTGTCCTGCTGCTTAATGGATTGATCTCTAATCTTCGACGGGGTAAAAAGCTAAGAGGCCCTTATACGATAAACATTCTTTTGCTGTTAGACATATTTAGAAAAAAAAAAAAACAGCTAACAGAATGGACAAATGCCCAGGAAAAATTGCAATATTTGAAAATACACCCAAAAAGTAAAACTTTGTTGCATATGTGAGTCTGGTATATACACATTTGGACCCTCATCAGTGCTATGGAGTTCGTGCACAGAACTGAGATTCTCCTTGTGCATATGTGAGGAGACGAGATTACTTATTTAGATTCTGTTTGGAACAAAAGTAGTCTTTAACCAACTAACAACAAAGACAGACAATATACCTAAAATCAAAAGAAACGTATCGCCGGAGTGTCATACCTGTATAGCCTTTTGTACAGTCACAAGAATAGCTGCCAATCAAGTTGTGACATGTGCTGTTGTGTTTGCAAGGTCCACTTAAACATTCATTTACATTGGTTTCACAATTCTGTCCTGCAAAACCTTTCACACACTGGCACCTGTAACTTCCTGGCGTGTTTATACAACTACCACCATTGCGACACGTTAAGTTTGAATTCTCACACTCGTCTATGTCACTATCGCAGTAAAACCCTGAAAGAGAAGTAACACAAATATCATCGTCATGAAGAATTGTCAGTTAAATAAAAGTTTCAGTCTGTCCAGTTGTGCTGCTCTTCTTCTTCATCTCTCTTTCGATGGTAAAGCATTGCGCCTAGTTATCGACCTCAAAGGTCAGTGTGTCCGACGTCTGCATGCATTTATGTACTGTTTTCTTCTTCTAGATACAATCCATACAAGGAATGGGCTCCATCTAGCGGTGGTTCGGTTTTCCCTTTCTACAATGTTGCCAGAGAAGTGACATTATGGCCTACTCTTTGCGATATTTAACTGCTAAGGGATTTTCTACATTCTGTCTTTATCCGAAAGGACTAGGTATGCAATTTCACTACCTTAGAGATTAGATTATCGTGCGATATCATTAGATATCGGCGCTTACCAAACCCGACACCCCACATTCCGCCAACGGCTTCGGGCGGAAGAGCGCAAATGGGAGGGTACATGCCTTATCCTGGTGCGAGAAAATGCAACCCAAAGACAAAATAGTCATGGCAGGGCAGACCAGGCCCTAAGCCTTGGTTGGCAGCTGGGCTAGGATCGAAGCTCCGACAGGCGGACAGTTAGAGCATTGCTTTGCTGATCCGGCAACTTCTGCAGCTTGTCGTGTTCCAGGTGTATAGGTGTTAACTTTCCTCTGGAGTGAACTAGGCAGGCCGAGAGAGGGATCGTGCTGCATGGGCAACACATGGTTTCTTTATTTTAGCCCAGGCTTTGTGCTATGGAGAGGCAATAACTCCATCCCTGGTCTTAACCGGTCTCGGAATCAAAGCGTGAGGCTACTGTTACGGGTTATAAGTCCTTGTCAGTTGGCGTAGACATGGGGCGCCACGCGTTGCCTCTGACGGTGGGAGACACCTACAGGTGTCACTGATCAGCTACCGCCCGTCTCAAGCTGGACAGCCCCCGGCCAATTGGGTGCTGATCCGACACAGCCTGCCTGTTTCAATGGGTGCTTGGGGCTAGGACAAAATCTGATTCGCAGGCTGTAAAACCAATGCACCAGGTACTAATAAAAAGAATAATAGAAACCTCAAGCTACGGCTTGCAAACTGGAACGTAAGAACCATGTGTCCAGGATTTTCCACTGACTTGACAAATATTGATGATGTGTGAAAAACGGCTGTGATTGATGCTGAACTCAATCGTCTTAACATTGATATTGCTGGCCTGCAGGTGACTCGCCTCGCTGAGGAAGGTTCACTCAGGGAAAACAATTACACCTTTTTATGGAAGGGTAGAGGGCAGGCAGAAAAAAGGCAACATGGTGTGGGCTTTGCTGTGAAGAATTCGCTACTGAGAATGATTGATATCCCAGCTGGAGGTAATGAAAGATTATTATCCCTGCACTTGGCAACCTCTTGTGGATTTGCCACCATTATCACTGCATATGCACCGACACTCGCTTCCTCTGATGATGTGAAGGATACGTTCTATGAGCAGTTAGACTCTGTGATCAAGGCAGTTCCAAAATCCGACTACATTTATATGCTTGGTGATTTCAATGCTCGTGTGGGCAAGGACTCGAGTTCATGGCCAATGTGCCTGGGAAAATACAACATCGGTCGCATGAATGATAATGGGCAGAGGCTGCTGGAACATTGCACTAGAAATGACCTATGTATTACAAACTCCTTTTTTAAAACAAAAGAGCTGCATAAGGTCACATGGAAACATCCAAGATCCGGCCATTGGCATCAGCTGAACTTCATTATCACACGGAGACAACATCTGAACCATACATCATTAATTCGAAGTTACCACAGTGCTGAACACAAATCTAGCCCCAGGATTAATATTATTAACACTCACGATCCTGGAAAGTGCTTTGAATTTCAACAGCAACTTGAAGACGCTTTCACTGATACATCAGAAAATTGTATAGTAAATGATAAATGGAGTAAACTTAAGGAAACTATTTATAAAACAGCGGTAAGGGTTTACGGCACTGTGAATCATAAGAGGCAGGACTGGTTTGCGGCAAACAGCCAGATACTGCAGCCCTTGATTGATAAGAAGAAGATAGCTCTCTTAAGAAACAAGGAAAGACCAACGCGTAACACTCTGAGTGAGCTAAAGCAAGCTAGGAAGGATGTGCTAAAGGCTGCCATGCAGTGTGCGAATGACTATTGGATCAAGTTATGTGATTCCATTCAAATTGCAAGTGATAAGGGAAACATCAGAAGCATGTATGAAGGGATAAAGAAAGCCTGTGGTCCAATGATCAAATGAATTGCACCGCTGAAAACCTTTACTAGAAATCATCACTGATAAGAAACAGCAGATGGACAGATGGGTCGAGCACTATTTAGAGCTTTACTCAAGTGAGACCATGCTAGCGGATGATGCCCTCAACGCCATAGAGGCCCTGCCAACTCTTGACCACCGGGACGCACTTCCCACCATAACAGAAGTTAAGTGTGATATAAATAAGCTAGCGTCTGGCAAGGCTCCAGGTAAGGATGGGATTCCAATAGAGGTAATCAGGAGTGGGCAAGACACACTCCCTCTACAGATCCACCAGCTAATAGAGTTATGCTGGCGAGAAGGACCAGTCCCACAGGATTTCAAAGATTCAAACATCATAACGCTGTACAAGAACAAGGGCGATCGGAGCGACTGTAACAACTATAGGGGTATCTCACTTCTGTGTATTGTTGGGAAAGTATTTGCCAGAATTGTTCTGCGCAGACTTCAAGTCATGGGAGATCAAGTCTACCCCGAATCACAGTGCGGCTTCCGTCAGAACCGGTCTACCATTGATATGATATTCTCATTGCGACAGATGCAAGAAAAATGCCGGGAACAAAATCAGCCACTGTTTATTGCCTTCATCGACCTCACAAAGGCATTCGATTTGGTCAGTCGTGAGGGTCTGTTCAAAGCACTAAAGAAGATTGGCTGCCCACCAACTCGTCTGTCCATTATGGAATCGTTCCACACAGGCATGAAGGGTATAATCAAGTTTGATGGCTCAACTTCAGAAGAGTTTGAAATCAAGAGTGGAGTTAAGCAAGGTTGTGTGCTATCCCCCACCCTCTTTGGGATATACTTTTCACTTCTACTGAAATATGCCTTTCATGATCATGATGCCGGTATATACATTCACTCACGCTCAGATAGTGGCCTCTATAATGCTCAGAGATTGAAGGCCAAGACCAAAATTAGGAGGGTACTAATCAGAGAGTTGCTTTTTGCGGATGATGCTGCAATTACGACCCACTCTGAGGAAGAATTACAACATCTACTATCTGCATTCTCCAATGCTTGTTCTGAATTTGGTTTAACAATTAATAAAAAGAAGACACAGATTATGGCACAAGATGCACATGGTGTACAGTCAATCTTTATTGATGACGCCGAACTGGAGATAGTAGACCATTTTACATATCTAGGACCAGAGGTAAATAGCAAATTATCCCTCGATCAGGAAATCAACATCAGGATTGGCAAGGCAGCAACAACACTGAACATCTTAGCAAAAATAGTCTGGGAGAACAGGAAGCTTACTGCCAAAACAAAAGTCCTAGTCTACCAAGCCTGTGTCGTTAGTACTCTTCTTTATGGCAGTGAAACCTGGACAACTTACTCACACCAAGAGAAACGTTTAAACAACTTTCATATGCGGTGTCTGCGAAGGATACTTGGTATTAAGTGGCAAGACAAAATCACAAATACTGAAATATTGGAAAGATCAGGTTGTGTGATGGTGTGATTCATGCTCAGTCTTCGTAGACTTAGATGGATAGGACATGTTAGGAGGATGGATGATGGTAGAATACCAAAGGACATCTTTTTTGGTGAATTACAGACGGGTAGGAGATCTTAGGGTCGGCCCCTACTACGATACAAAGATGTGTGTAAGCGGGATAAGATTGATACAGGCACTGATAATGCAAGTCGCCGCTGAACGTGTTGCATGGAGGGCAACTATCAGAAATGGAATAAAGACAAAGGAGAAAATTATTGCAGATAAAGCACACACAGAGCGTGAGAGACCTAAGATGGTGCATGATGGTGAAAATGACCATGTTTTCACATGCATCCACTGAGGACAAACATTTGCAGCACATATTGGCCTTATTAGCCACACTCGCCACCCCCATGGGTCGTAGTTATTAAGCCTTTTTTGAAGCACACTGTACCAAACTATCGTCTGTCAAGACGGAAAGGTGCCAACGATGTCTTGGCAATTCTTAAAAAACCAGCGCAATGCGGTCTGCTGCCAAACCGTGCGCAGTTGTGTTTCGAGGATTACGGGATTACGAATCCGACCGTAACCCCTTTGCCATGGAGACGGCTAAATAAAGATTATTAAACTAAATTATCTAAACAACAATTAATTAATAGACCTCATTAGCTGCTGGTGGCTTTGTTATGGTTATTATATATGGTTATTAATTGTTTACGGCAGTTACCTCTTGTTATGGTTCTTGCCTGTATTCCTTCTGTGCTAGTCTGTCTGTCTTTCATTACCAGATATATCAGAACAACCAAGGAGTCACTGGTATATTATCTTAGCGCTGTTTTATGTGTCCTGTTGATTAATGGATTGATCTCTAATTTTTGACAAGCTAAAAATCTATGAGGCCCCTATACACGATAAGCATTCTTTTGCTGTTAGAAAATATGAATAAAACAGCTGACTGAATAAACAGTTGCCAAGACAATTTTACAATACATGAAAACCCACCCAGAAAATAAAAATGTGTTGCATATGTGAGTCCGGTATAAACATTTGGACCCTTATCAGTGCTAAGGAGTTCGTGCATTATGCTGAGATTCTCCTTGTGTATGTGGAAGGAGACGAGAGTACTTATGCAGTAGAGTGTTTGGAAGAAAAGTGATTTTTAACCAACTAACAACAAAGACAGTCAATGTGCCTTAACAAATTTAAAAAAAAATGATCGCGGTAGCGTCATACCTGTATAGCCTTGTGTACAGTCACAAGAATAGCTGCCAATCAAGTCGTGACACGTGGCGTTGTGTTTGCAAGGTCCACTTAAACATTCGTTTACATTGGTTTCACAATTCTGCCCTGCAAAACCCTTGACACACTGGCACCTGTAACTTCCTGGAGTGTTTATACAACTACCACCATTGCGACACAATATGTTTGAATTGTTACACTCATTTGCATCATAATCGCAGCGTAACCCTGAAAGAGCCGGTCTCTCTGGCTGAGGGGCTACAACACTGTCTTTCTGTAATCCCGTTTATCACGCAGAGTCTCGCAGCGGAGCGAGAACTGAGTAGGTTCGACCCCCGCTCGTGACTTGCGGGATACTGAGCCGGCCGCTCAGAAAGCAATGGCAAACTACTGAGCGTAATCTTGCCAAGAGATCAACATACAGCTGAAAGATGCTGGTGTTGACAGCTAAGTCCTGTAAAAAAGGATATGCTTAAAAAAAAAAAAAAAAAAAAAAAACCCTGAAAGAGAAGTTACACAAATATTATCATCAAGAAGCTGTTAGATACACATTTTTGTTAGTTCAGTTGTTCTGTTAATATTTATTTCTCTTTCGATGGTAAAGTGTCACACCCAGTTATGTACCTCACGTGTCAGTGGGTCCAACATCTGCATGTATGTATTGACTGTTTTCCTTTCTAGACATAATCCATCCAAGACAATGGGCTCCATCTACCCGTGGTTAGGGTTAACCTTCCTAAATATTTTGCCAGGTCGATGACCTAGCATATGCAATGAGTATTTACTTACTTTTGTGGGTGGGTTTTCATATATTCCAATTGTTCCTGGGCATCTGTCTATTCAGTCAGCTGTTTTTATTTTTATTTATGTTTTGTTTTAACAACAAATGGGTATTTGTACAGAGGCCTCATAGTTTTTCACCAGTGTCTAAGATTAGAGATCAGTCCATTAAACCAGGACCATGAAACAGCGATCCTGACAGTCACTGGAGGCTAATTGATCAATTGACACCGAAATTAGCACAGTTAGTCGGTGAATGATAACAGACGAAATGACATAAAACTGACTCAAGCATGTCTAGATTGTAATAATTATCAAGTGCACTAAACTGGACGTATAAGAAATTTAATTTGTGCTGACACATTCTCGTTTTAAATATAATTTAGAAACAGTTTTATTGCTCCTAATAATTTGGAAGCCTTTCACACGTCTTGGGGAGCGTTAGGTTTATGGTGCTAGCAATTTGCACTCGATGTGGTTAATATCACCCCGGTCGCCTTTACTTCCTAAAACAATTTCTGGTACCCATGTAGGCTGGGTCAACCGGTGAGTCGTAGTCGACTTTATAAACATATTCTTGATGAAGATTCAAAGACTACCGCCGGGCCAGTGGGCAAGCGCACAAGCCACTGTGATGTAATAGCTTCCAATTTCTTGTTAGAGCAACTAGTAGTGTCACATTATGGCAAATCTCATACATAGCTGATGCCATAATGAAAGGTATGCTTATGAAATATTGAAAGTACCCTTTTACACACATTAAGACACATTGGGATGACGGTGCTAGACCCATCTTTTTATAAACCAATCGGCACTGGGAGGGTGGTGGAGTGAACATCACGATGGTCGCCTCTACATTCCAGACATTTCTTGGGACACATTCAACTCTGAGTCGACTTCGGAGCAATATTTTAACATTTATGTATTTCTTAATGAAACTATTAATCCTGTCTAAATGATGACACAAGATTCCTTAATCATGCATTCTTTCGAAATATATTTATACTTTCCTGCCACTAAATTATTACTTGTTATCTTTTACACATTCCGACAGCAGTGACTCAGAAAGCATGTACCACCAATACATCCAACAATCATCAGCTGTCTGCCTGATGTCCACTCTGTCAGTTGGTTTCAAATCGATCTAAAGTCAAAAGATTGCTGGTAAACATTAGTCTTCCTCTTGAGCATACTGCGTTGTTTGAAGAATTGTAACATTCTTTCTTCTAGGGGTGACAATGTAAAGATCAACCAGTCTTTAAGCAACGACTAGGCATCCGCCTGATGGCCCGTGGTCATGAATTCGATCCGAATTTGGGCGATTCAGATTTTTACAATTGGCCTGGGCTGGCAGGTCAGTTCAGCCTAATATGGGTACCAAGGAATGTCTTGGAAAGTAAAGACGGCCGATATTATACCGACCACATTACCCAACCCGTGCCGACTGGCTTACACAAACACGGGTCTAGACATGCAGAAGGGTCATTTACTTTGTTACTTACTTACTTCCATTGTCCATTGGCACCTTGCCGTCTTGACAGACGATAGTTTGTGCTTCAAAAAGGCATAATAACTTTTACCCACGGTGGTAGCGAATGTGACTGATAAGGTCAATTCGCGCTGTAAATGTTTGTCCACAGTGGGTGCAAGTGAAAACATGGTCATTTCCACCATCATGCACCATCTTACGTCTCTCAGGCTCTGTGTGTGCTTTATCTGCAATCATCTTCTACGTTGTCTTTATTCCATTTCTGATAGTTGCTCTCCATGCAACACGTTCAGCGGCGACTTGCTTCCAATGTGATTTACCAATGCCTGTATCAATCATGTCCCGCTTACACACATCTTTGTATCGTAGTAGTGGCCGACCCTGAGATCTCCTACCCGTCTGTAATTCACCAAAAAAGATGTCCTTTGGTATTCTATCATCATCCATCCTCCTAACATGTTCTATCCATCTAAGTCTACGAGGACTGAGCATGGAACACACCGTCACACAACCTGATCTTTCCAATACTTCAATATTTGTGATTTTGTCTTGCCACTTAATACTAAGAATTCTTTGCAGACACCGCATGAAAGCTATTTAAACTTCAAGTCCTAATATAATGACAATGTAATGATAGACGGCCCGTGTGTCGCCAAAGCCAGACAAATAATTATAACACTGTAACCAACCGTGCTTGTTGTAAGAGGCGTTTAAGGAGAGTTGGCCTGAGACTGACAATCCCAAAACTGTAGAAAGATGTAACTGCACAATCCAGCCAATCATGATCAAGTCTACAAAGGGATCGGTTTGTGTTGGTTGAAGGCTTATGCCAAATTGGGAGATACCGATAATGATAGACACCAAAATAATCATGTACTCTAAATTTACTTAACACATTCTTTCTGCTACGTTGTAAAATGTATATAGCTGGCATTGCCTTTAAGTCCGAATGTAATGACAGATACAACAATAACTATGTGATGCATTAAAATATTATATATTGATTCTGAGCACATCACCCATCAAGTGCCGACTGGCTTATGAAAACACAGGTGCAAAAGGGTCCTTTTAGTTATTTACTTACTGTAATTTCTAATATAATGAGAGTGCCCGTGTTTCCCCAAGCTCCAGACTGGGAGCAAATAATTGTAACCTACCGTGCATGTTGTTAGAGGAGACTAAGGAGGGATGGCGTGAGACTGATTACCGCAAACCGTAGGAAAAAAAAGTCGCTTAAAAGTCGACAGGGTCGACTTCATTGCACCGGGTTTTATCCCAAATGGCTTGGTCTCTTTCCGCAGCGTGGAAAGCGTCTCACAAAGCACGGACTCCGTAGCTTTAAGCGACGACCCACACGAGTCTCCGAAATATTTAACTCGTAAACCGAAGGGCGCGGCCCGGAATCGAACCCACAACCTTCAGAGCACGAGTGAAACGGCTTGACCACTTCGCCACAGAGACTCCCTTGTGGAGCTCCAGTTGCACAATCGGTTAGCGCGCCGTACTTAGAGACAGTATCTTCCCCATGCGGGTCATGGGATAAGTTATGCGGAGGTTGTGAGTGAGCAACCCGTTGAAAGATGTATCTGCACGATACAGCCAATCATGAACAAGTTTTGCAAAGGGCTCGGCTTGTTCTGGTTGAGGGTTTATGCCAGCTTGGGGGATGAAATAAACGGTGGAAGAAAAAGATAATGATAGATACCAAAATAATCATGTACTATCAATGCACTTAACACATTCTTCCTTCTAAGTTTTAAGATGCATATAGTTGGCATTGCCTTTCAGTCCGAATATAATGATAGTTACAATAATAACTATGTACTTCATTAAAATATGGATACCACAAATTTCTTACCTAAAAAACCAGCTGGGCAAATGCACAGGAAATCATTAACAAGATCATGACAAGTTGCACCATTATGACAAGGCGAAGGGAGACAATCGTTAATGTTGATGCTGCAGCTATTTCCAGTGTAACCTGAGTCAAACAGTAAATGTTGTTGGTATTTTATTAAAAATTACGTGTTAGACTGTAGAAGAAGTATATATGTTTATACATTATAAATCTAGAAAATGAATGACTGTCTGACTGCTACATAATGTATTTTCTTCCTGCTAATATTTTGTCCATAAGTCCCTGTAATTGTCATAAGCATATTTACTGATCATCATGATCAAGAGCCCTGATAATTGGCATACGTTTATTGTCCCTCCACAGATCTCGGTCCTTCGTGTTCTGGATCAAGACTGTTGATTATATTTTCATATCAACGTCTGTATCCATCCAACATAATGTCTTCTGGTTTACTGATACCAAGCCAAAACGTGTAATTACTCTGTAGTACAAAATTAAGGCATTATTTTAGAGTACGATGTCCAGTCATAACAGTAAAGCTATAATTCAAGAAATCAGTTTGAAGCACAAAGACCGGGCAAACATTTGAAGTAACAAATCAAGGCATACAACTGAGAAATCAAGACATATATAATTTTAAAGTACAAATTTAAGACATAACTTTGAAGTAAAGTATCAAGGCATTACTTTTGAAGACTGACGTTGTGAATAAGCATATGGCTGTTATCGGAATGAGGAAGAAATGTTTAGAAAATAAGTTGAGTTGGGTTGAGCTAAGAACCGACATCACATCACTCGGGGAATTCCGATACACTCACCGTCCTCATCGTCAACAACCAGCAAAGAGTTAAGGATCAAATATACACATTAAGCAACTTCTGAAGTTGTACTTTCCTGTGATCCTAGGGTAGTGGATGGTTGTCCACACTTCTTAGATAACGATGAAAAACAAGAGAGCTGACCTGCAGGCTAGACATTTAATTGATATACCAGCGTTTCTGAATAATTAATTTAGACATCCTTCTGATCACAGCGCAGTGGTTACGATACACAACCTTCTCAGATAATGACAACAAACAATGAGAGCTGACTTGTACACTGCACACTTATAAATTATAAATAAGAAGGAATAGGTCATAATCGCTGCTGTCGTGGCAACAGTTCCAAAAATCAGAAACGCTATAGTACAGTATTTATGTCACGTACATTTTTGAGCGTTCATTATAGGCAAAGGGAAACTACCACATACTACTCCCAGAAGTATGATTATAAGCAATGCACAGCTAGAGGTTTATGGAGTAACATATCCATATTTCAAGACAGTATTGAGACTGGATAATCTGATATGACGTACAACTACATCAACTGTCTTCTTCTTCTTCTTCTTCTTCTTCTTCTTCTTCTTCTTCTTCTTCTTCTTCTTCTTCTTCTTCTTCTTCTTCTTCTTCTTCTTCTTCTTCTTCTTCTTCTTCTTCTTCTTCTCCTCCTCCTCCTCTTCCTCCTCCTTCTTCTTCTTCTTCTTCTTCTTCTTCTTCTTCTCCTCCTTCTTCTTCTTCTCCTTCTCCTCCTCCTCTTCTTCTTCCTCCTCCTCCTCCTCCCCTCCTTCTTCTTCTTCTTCTTCTTCTTCTTCTTCTTCTTCTTCTTCTTCTTCTTCTTCTTCTTCTTCTTCTTCTTCTTCTTCTTCTTCTTCTTCTTCTTCTTCTTCTTCCTCCTCCTCCTCCTCCTCCTCCTCCTCCTTCTTCTTCTTCTTCTTCTTCTTCTTCTTCTTCTTCTTCTTCTTCTTCTTCTTCTTCTTCTTCTTCTTCTTCTTCTTCTTCTTCTTCTTCTTCTTCTTCTTCTTCTTCTTCTTCTTCTTCTTCTTCCTCTTCGTCTGTTTTCATTTCCAAGTAAAGTATATATGTTTAACCAACTATAGTGTGTTTACTTTCTTCTCCCCCAATAAAAAATTCCATATCTCAGTAACCAACTGAGGAGAAA
Organism: Cepaea hortensis; assembly: GCA_963921405.1. NCBI lineage: Eukaryota > Metazoa > Mollusca > Gastropoda > Stylommatophora > Helicidae > Cepaea > Cepaea hortensis. The sequence continues at coordinate 79,673,962 of OY992882.1, read as the reverse complement.
TGATGAGATTTAGCATATAACCTTATCATTATGTCCACCCAACAACAAAAAAAAATAAATAAATGTGTTCTGGAGATTGTACAGCAGATTTCAATGTTTGTTTATATGCGGTATATAATTTACGGCTGAGAGATTAATTCCATCATTTTAAAAGTATTACAGCTTCACCAAGACACATCCGCGCTTTTTTTGAAATTGTCTCGCGGTTTTCGTTTTGGCACAACTGCGCGCAGAGAAATGGGATTGTTCAGAAGTGTCTCCGATGTGGGTTCTTTCATGAAACGTAATTATATAAATAAATATATAAATAAATCTTACCATTAATATAATATTAATAGCTAATATTTGAATGGGTGAATGTTGTTCAATGGGATTAAAAGTGAAATTGTGTAAACTTTAAAGCATCGCTATGAAGTTGTACACATATTTTTGTCAAGAAGCTGATCTTAAGAAACTGTCTCATACTGTTACAAATCCCGAAAAAAGAACAGTGCATGCATTGGGTTTGAGTAAACGGTCATTTCGTCGATGGGTGCAAGAATCTGGAATGAAACCAACACGTGATAAGCAAACGGTAGGTAGAAAGGCAATTGTAGACAGCTTTGACAATGATGTCATCAGGCGAGTTATTATAAAAATGATGGATGCCAAAGAAACAGTGACTGTAAGAAAAGTGAGGGTTTTGTTGAGAAAGAACAATAACATAGAGCTATCCAAAACAACTTTGCGGAAAATTATAAGGACGTTAGGCTTCACTTTTAGAAAGTACAAGGGAGGTAGAAATATCCTTTGCGAGCAACCGCATTTAGGAGCCATGAGAAGCAGATACCTACGTGAAATAAGGGAAATGTGCAAAGAAAATTATGAGATAGTGTATTTGGATGAGACGTGGATCATTGCACACCACACACGTTATGTGCCCAGTACAGCGTTTGGTCATAGCCTATGCTGGTAGTACTCATAATGGCTTAATACAGAATGCTGGGCTCGTGTTCGTATCAAAGCAAAGAGACAATAGGGATTATCAAAATGAGATGAATGGTAATGTATTTAGAGATTGGCTCGAGAATACAGTACTTCTATCCCTTGATAGACCGTCTTGTCTAATCATTGAATGCATCATATCACAATGTTGTTGCCCAAGAAGATAAAATACCTACGGCATCGAGCACAAAGGGAGCAATAAAAACATACCATTTCCAGAAAGGTATTTCTACCTAGAATTGTTGTCCCTTGTAAAACAGACACCAAAAAGCAAGACACATCAAATTGACAAGTTGATAGAAGAGCATCGTCATGGGTGCTTGAGACTTCCTCCGTACAACTCTCATTTTAACCCTAAAGAACTTGTGTGGGCTAAACTTAAAGGACAGGTGGCAGCTGCCAATACTCATTCAAATTGTCTGACGTCAAGATACTAACCCAGTCCGCGCTATTAAATATTGATAAAAGTTACTGGAAAAAATGTGAGGACCATTTGTTGAAAGAAGAAGAGGACTATTGGAGAAAGAATGGATTGAATTTTATGCAACCGAGAGCAATCATCAACCTACTGGAATCGTCCGACACAGATTAAGGTCTGAGCAGATCACAGACCTTAATCTACGTACACACTTACTGGGATATTTTGCTCCAACTATTCAGACGAATTGCAGGCCCTAAACTTAACAGCATCAGCATAATGTCAATGGCAACAGTTTGTATTCCACAGTGATGAATTTTCAATTCCGCAAGCCCTCAGGGGTTACAAATTGTATTGAAAAAAAAAATAAAACCACACACACACACACACACACACACTAAACGCATTGAATACCAACAGAAGAGTAATATTGCGGTGGAAACTGACATATTGTGGCATAACAGGAAACGTGAGAGCAAACACGGTGTCAAATTAGGGGACAACACACGTGCATACGAACCAATGTATAAACTTCAATGAAAAGAGGACCAACATCTTGGTCGTTAAGAAGAAAGCCCACTACAGAGACACTGACAACTATTTTCATAGTGCAAAACAGGTAATCATGTTCCGTCTCTGAACGGTAAACAGCAGAGTAGACACTCTTTCACGAAGACTCAAAGCGGGTCTGTCACCCATGTATACGTGTGAACAAACTACACAGACAGCTGAAAAGATCCTTAAAAATGGAAACATGATGACTAAATTGTGGTATCATTTCTGGTCACTCCATACGCACATTAACGCACAGCTATTTGTAAGCTTTCATGAACTCAATATAAAAAGCTAACATGAATACTTGTGTACACATTATTAACCGGCAGCTGAAGAAACAAGAAGGAAATGAAAAATAAGGTAAGAAATATATACCTTCTACTTTCCTGTCAATTTTCAAATTATTTACCCCATGCCTCTGTAAATTCTCTGTTTTTACTAATATTACACATTGCACCCCTCTCGGGATTCTCCGTGGTGAAGTGGTCAAGTCGTCTGACTCGGGCTACGAAGGTTGTATGTTCGATTCCGGGCCGCGTCCTTAATTTTTTCGGAGACTCCTGAGGGTCGCCGCTGGAGCTACGGAGTTCGTGCTTTGAGCGACGCTTTCCGCGCTGCGGAAAGAAACTGAGCCATATGGGATAAAACCTGTGCAATGCAGCCGACCCTGTCGACTTTTAAGCTACTTCTTTTATTGCACCCACTCCCATACGAATCCGGATACGCCTTGTGTCGTCATGTGACTTGGCGGGGCATTCATTACTGTAAAAACAAATTTGTTAGCAAGAAATCACTAGTTTTTCAGCAAAACATCAAAGAAATGTCGCCGCTTTCGATGATTTAAGTTGCTTTTTGACCTATCAAAGACATATTCCTTGGGTGGGGGTAAATATAAGACGGCAGGAAAAATTTCATAACGATACAACAGACAGTTTTCAAAATAATTGATCGTGAATGACGGCATTCATTTCGGGACATACTATAATGCCAAGTCCTGTGTGGACTTGTTTATTTTTGATTCAGTTTTGCACGCAGGTTGTGTACGAGATGAGGCTAGCCAGTCTCATTCAACACTTCGTAGAAACTTCCTATGACAAGTATTGCAGGTCTGAGTGTTATTATTTCTTGCTTCCCTAATGTGCCTCGGTACTACACGTGTGGATGTTTTTCTTCTGTCACTTTCAATACAGTAGACGATACTACCTGCTTTCTGTTAGCGCCGAACGTTGGGCGGCGCTTATCAAACCCGACACCCCACATTGTGCCGACGGCTTCGGGCGGAAGAGCGCAAGGGGGGGGGGGGGTTTACAAGACTTATCCTGGTGCCAGGAAATGCAAGCTAAAGACAAAGTGTCATGGCAGGGAGACCATGCCCTAAGCCTTGGTTGGCGGCTGGTCTAGGATCGAAGCTCCGACAGGCGGACAATTAGAGCATTGCTTTGCTGATCCGGCAGCTTCTGCAGCTTGTCTTGTTCCAGATGTAGAGGTGTTACCTTTCCTCTGGAGTGAACTAGGCAGGCCGAGAGAGGGATCATGCTGCATGGGCAACACATGATCTCTATATTTTAGCCCAGGCTTTGTGCTATGGAGAGGTAATAACTCCATCCCTTACAAACTATCGTCTGTCAAGACGGCAAGGTGAGCCAATGAAAACAACACTATGTATCATAACAACAATTTGAAATATTGTTCAATAACGATATCAAACCTGGAAAGCACTTGCAAATGTATGATCCAGGCAGATTTACACAGCGACCATGATCACAAATATAATGGTTTACACACTCGTTCACATCCTGTTTACACAAGCTCCCCATGAATCCTGCTGGACATGTGCACTTATACCCATTGTCTAAAGCTTTGCAAACTCCACCATTTTGACACTTGTTACCTTTGCAGTTGTCTTTCCTAGTTTTACATTCTGAACCGACCCATCCTGAGAATAGAAGAATGTCAATTACAATTATCATCTCAGTAAGACAATTAACCGATCTTTCATTGCATTTAATTTGTGTAAAGATACTAATCAAAAAGCTAGTGCACTTACATATCAACTATCACCCTTACTGAAACATCCAAATATACCCATGTCCGCAAAACGACAGATAATAGACAGCATATTCACACCAACCCTATGCTACCAATCAGAAACCTGGACTTTATCTAAATCACACTTTCGCAAACTCAACACCTGCGAGGTGTGATGCCTGAGGAGAGCTGCCAACCTAACAATCCGAGACCGAGTAAGAAACGCTGTTATCAGACAGACAATGGGATCAAAACCTTGTGCCACATTTATTGAAAGACAGAAGATCAAGTGGTTTGGCCATTTCGTTTGAATGCAACACCAACAACTACCATCTCTGGCCTTACATCAAAGATCATCTGCGACAAGACCAAGAGGATGTCCAAGAATAAAATGGATTGATGACATCAAAGACATTGTATAACAACACGGAATGACACTATCCAGTGCCGCCCACAGGGCGCTGGAACGCAAATTATTCCTCCCCACGACACTTGACGACAGAAGTGGAAGATGATGATGATGATGATGATGATGATGATGATGATGATGATGATGATGATGATGATGATGATGATGATGATGATGATGAAAGATACTAAAACTAATACTAGAGTTAAAATGTACACCGAAGCACATTGAAAACGCACCATCAGTAAATCCAGAAACAGTGTGAAATGTCAATAGAAGTTTTTAAAAGTTTACATATTTGGAATAATTATTAATTTTCCAGTGAATCGATGCTGGTCATTAATTTGTACGTTTGATAGTTTTTTTTAATTATTGTTGTGTTATTATTATTTTGATTGTTTTTTTTATTATTTGTGGTCAAGCCGTTTGACTCGTGCTCCGAAGGTTGTGGGTTCGATTCCGGGCAGCACCCTTCGGTTTACGAGTTAAATGTTTCGGAGATTCCTGTGGGTCGTCGCTAAAAGCTACGGAGTTCGTGTCTTTGTGCGACGCTTTCCGTACTGCGGAAAGAGACCGAGCCTTATGGGATAAAACCCGGTGCAATGAAGTCGACCCTGTCGACTTTTAAGCGACTTTTTTTTTATTGTTATGAAAATCATTGCATTCTGTGCAGGCAAGGTAAACAACCAAAAATGCAGCCAATAAACAAATTAATTCAAACAATCCTCAGTATCTCGTATGTCCACTATGTGCTTGCAAATAAGTTTGGCATGGAACGCACAACTGTCTGATCTAAAGGAAATTCCGGATAAACAAGTCCCAATCACGTGTAAGAGCAGCCTCGAGCTTTTGCAAATTAGCTGCAGAACCTTGCCTCTAGACCAGTGGTTCCCAACCGGTGGGGAAATTTTAGGGTTTTGGGGGAGGGGGGTGGGAGGGGAATGAAGATTATTTCAAGATCGCGTTAATACAAGAACCGATTACATGATATTGTTTTTCCCTCCATACTTTACGATTCTGTACTTCTTGCCCTTCTGAAATTCGTCTTATAACGTAAGTAGACCCGCAAATCACGTTTTATGTAGACGTCTAGACTTGTTCTAGTATGTGTTAATAAATTTAGCTTCCATTTTTACGTATACTGTGTAGGGGCGGGGGAGGAGGAATTTATAGGGAGGAAATACGAAAAGGGGGGAATGACATTCTGAACATATGGTAAAGGGGTGCATGGGCCAACAACAACAAAAAGTTGAGAGCCACTGCTCTAGACCGTTCCCCCAAGCTCGCCCCACACATATTCTATTCGGCACATGTCTGATGATAGGACAGGCCAATCAATCGTCACAATGTTCTGCTGCTGTAGATATTGCTGCGTAATGCAAGCGGTGTGCGAACGTGCGTTATCCTGTTTGAGAACCTGCAAGTCTGGATAATTTGTGAACGCAGGAGCAACCAACGCACCCATAACTTCATCTCGATATGTCACAACATTGACATTTCCACGGAAGGCGTGGAGAGACAAGCAATGGTCAAAAACTATTTCCTCCCTAAATGTGAATACTCCGACCTCCAAATCGGTTGTGCTGACGAACATAGCAATCCGCAAAGCACTCTCCACACCGAAGCCACATCCGCATAAGTCCATCAGTAAAGGATATATTTAATCTGATCTCGTCTGTGAATAGGACAGCATTGCACCATAGTCGCCCATCTGACATGTTGCTCTGCCCATTGCAGGCGAAGCTGACGATTATAAGACAAGTTTGCCCCAACATAACGCCGTCTTGCAGTAAGGCCTGTATTTCTGAGGCGTCGTATGACTATCATACGAGAGATTTTCATACGTCTTCCCGCTGCTGCTGTTTGACTTGCTGGGAGAAAACAAAAGGAGACTGCGCACAAAATAACTATCTTGCGCAGGAGTAGTAAGTCGTGGTTGTCCACTCCGAAGCCTATCCCGGGCACTGCCAGTGATTCCGTAACGTTCATTGAGACGTACAATAGTGGCGTGGTTGCAATTTATCCTTCTGGCAATGGCCCATGAGCTCATCCGTGTCTCCATCATACCAATGGCTCGTTCGCGGTCCTTTTAAGATATTCGTGGCATTATAAGCACACGTATTGTGTGCTTTGTGTCAACGGCCTGTTTTATACCGAGTATACTGCCACAGCCGGCTTCCTGGCCTAGAGGTTAGCAACTTTTCTCCGTAATCTCGTATACTCTCGTAAGTAACGTGACGATGGTAAGAATAAGCAGTGGTTCGAATCGCGTCGGTAACTTACGGGGTATGTGAGAGTAATCTTTACAAAGAAATCAACAATCAGCTGAAAGATGCTGATGTTGACAGCGATGTTCTGTAAAGGATATGCAAACATTTATTGTTCTGCCACAGCCGTTCTCCGTGACGAGGGCGTTGCGGATGCGGCTCGTAATCCCGTATACCCGCGTTCGGAACACAGCTGCGCGCGGTTTGGAAGCAGACCGCTTTGCGTTGGTTTCGCGTTGGTATAGGTGCCGGTCATTCAGAAAGCAATGGTAAACTACTGAATGTAAACTTGCCAAGAGATCACAGCGGCAAACATGCTGGTGTTGACTACGATGTCCTGTAAAAAGGATATGCAAAAACAAAATACTGCCGCAAAGCGTACACATTTTCAGGGTCATAGCTGTTGGAAATTGTGTTGCACGTGTAAGTAATTTTCATTGCTTTCAAGTAGTCTGTTTACACAAACCCGTCGGCTGAATCATGTATTGTCCATTCCAGCCACCACTCGCTCTCCACCTCATGACAAACACGGGGGAAATCTATTCCCACACTTTTATCCAGCTTCTTGGCATCAGTATGACAAAACGTCAGTGGCCCATGTCCTCAGGCCTTCTTTTATTTTGGGTGGGCAGGGGGAGGCGGCTTTCGGGAGCTCTCGGTTCTCTTGTTCGCTCAATCACCATGAAAGATGGTTCTTTGGGTTACTTTCATAACACGATTTTTTCATGGAGCGATTAGATATAGGTCTTTCCTTTCGGGTAGACCAGATGGAGCGCCTTGCGCCAAATGCGCACTGGTGCGACTTCTGGGGCAATTCATGTCCGTTTCTAAAGTTATCGTTACCCACTGCCCAATGTCAAGATGTCAAGTTGAAGATTGGGACATTTTAAAGGCAGAATACTGATGATGTATGAAAGGTAAATTTAGGTTGTAATTAGTCCTGCACTTATAAATCTCTATTGTCTTAACTACTGAGATGAGTTGGCGAAAAGGCAGTCTTGCCATGTTGGGAGGGGGTGACCGTTGGCCAGTCTGGCTGAGCGTCTTGGTCTTGGCATGGCAGGGGAACAAATCTGAACAATAAATATTTCCCAAATGATATCGCTGGTTCTTGGCAGCCGATAGACGAGTGCTATCTTTCCTTCTACGGCCTGAACTGGGCATACTGTCATCTTTCTGTAGAATATAATCATTGGATAGTTACGGTATGCCGGAAGGAGGGAAGTGCTCCTTGGGGATGGGGTCCACCAATCTATGATCTATCTTCTTGAGCCGGAAGAGGCTATCCACAGTGCTATCTCTTTCGTCTTTTAGTCGATAGGATGATGTCGGGAAGATAATGGACTTCTCTATCTCACTGAGAGAACCTGAAGTCATCTGAATCTATGGGTTATTTGAGGCACTGCCGGTACATTGCGGCGACAGCTCAGACAAGAGCAGCGGCCGGAAGGAGTAGTATTTTTGTTTCCTATTCTTGCTGGGAATGGGGAACGACACTTCTTTACATACACATAATTACCCATACAACACCACAAGAGCTTTGTCGTGAGAAAGGCAGGGTTTGCAAGTGAGAGATAAGCCGGGAAATAAATGTGCCCAATAATAATAAAGGCTTGGTATGAGTGTGTAGAGTGAGTCCTGTAGGCAAAAAGTTCCTGGGGTGGACAACCGGACGTCTACAAGCTGGAGGTCTACTCAAGCTCGGACGTAGCCAATCCAGGGGCTACCTGACAGGGCAGGCCCATTCATTCGGGTCTCTTATCTAATGTATTGGGTAGGGAACCTATATGTCAAATGTAGTAACTGAGGCCCTATTGGTCCTCAGGATTGTGGTACTTGAGTCAGCCTGGTCGTTCACTGATTTCTGTCATCTCCAGGGTCCTCCTTGAATTGAAGGGAGCATAAGAGATCTGCAAGGCCACGAAAGTATCACCTTAAGACATTCTCAGGTGAACCATGGACTTTCAGGACGGCCACAGGCTGATGACTCCAATCAAGGAATCAATGTCTGATTAGTCCTGATCTAGTGGCATCCTTCGGTACCCGCTCAGTACAAATCCCATCGTCAATAGTGGAGTGATTGAACCTATGTTCCTGAATGGACCTACAGCTTATTCTTGGTCCTACTCATCCGTATCAGTGACATTGAAAAACCCATACCCATTCCACATTCACGAACCATTACCATTATGTGAAATCTTACCCAGCCTGGTCAGTGACATTAAAACACCCATACACCTTTTGCCTGTCAAGAACTGTTCCCATTGTGACAAATGATGTATTCCTGTACCATTGGGCTACAACGAACACAAGACTCATTGTGTAGAGAGGACCACTGGAACTAGTAGGACTGGTTCTACAGGCGCCTGTTGTTTGTACAACCGATCGGGAAGGAGGAAAATACCGGCGGACCAAATCGGTGAGGCAGATGTCGACTGACGGGACTTTTTAGTACTCTTCGGTCTATGAGGGAAAGCCATGAGGCTCTCTGCCTGAACTTTATCCTTGTTGTGTCTGTTTAGAACTATCTGTTTTAACTGCCTTGATGTTTTCCTGTGCTGTTCTTTATTAATTTAATAAATCACGTTTTAGTTTACTCCAACGTTCACTGTGTTATATATATATATATGGATCAGCCAGAAATACACTTTAGAAATTAGGTCCCGAGGTCGAAAGAGAGAGTGACAGTGAGTCCAGGGAACGGAGGAGGGTTGGCAAGCAAAAACCTATCCCAGCCAGGGCTATAGAATAATATTGAAATATTGTTACATAGTTACTTGGGACCCTCCACGTAGCTTGTTACAATCAGTATATATAATAGTGGTGCGTTTTTATATGTAACGTACATATATATATGCTCTTCTTCTTCTTCAGCGTTCCGAGACATTGAGGTTCTTTGCTGCAAATACAATCCGTCTCCATTCGTCTCTTTGGTGGACCTTCTCTTATATATAAAAGGCAATGTGTGTGGGTGTGTATGTCCTATATGCGTTCGCGAACGGTCCATCCGATTGAGATGAAATTTTCTACACGTCTTCCTCTCATACCCGCGCTGCCAACTGTGAAATTTTTTTAGTGTGAAATCGGCTACTTACTTAATATTATTTAATTTTTCATTTTTCATTATAATTTCTATATAGCAAGGGGACTTAACTCTAGAAAAGTTATTTCAAGGGGCATAACATTTAATAAATTTTCTATATACCTTATAGTCATATTGTTGCATGGTTTTCAAAGATTTATAAACTCTTTGTCTATAGTTATGTACCGGCATATGAGTTATAATAAATTATGATACAATCTTTAAGGCATTTTCAAAGTTTTCATAATAATAATGCATAATGCATAACATAGTAACTCATCTTTTTATGCTTAAAGAAGTTATCTACAGTCAAGTCGGTGATTAACAACATAATAAATAAATAATTGTTACCTTATCTCTATCAAGTTTGAAGATTTTATATTTCTTTACACTGACGTCAACTCTAAGAAGACATGGAACAACTTCAGCCATTATTAAATCTACAGGCATATGCGTTATAATCCTCCTCCTCTCCCCTCCTCCGCCTACCCTCTTCCTCTTTCCCTCCCCCTCCTCCCTCTCCCTCCTCTTCCTCCTCCATCCTCCTCCTCCCTCTTCCGCCTCCTCCTCCCTCCTCCTCCCTCTTCCTCCTCCTCCTACCTCCTCCCTCCTCTTCCTCCTCCCTCTTCCTCCTCCCTCCTCCCTCTTCCTCTCCCCTCCTCCTCCTTCTCCCTCCTCCTCCTTCTCCTCCCTCTTTCTCACTCCTCCTCCCTCGTCCTCCCTCCTCCCCCTCCCTTCTCCCTCCTCCTCCCTCCTCCTCCCTCCTCCTCTTCCCTCCTCCTCATCCCTCCTCATCCCTACTCCTCCTCTCTCCTCCTCCCTCCTCCCTTTTCCTCCCTCCTCCCTTTTCCTCCATCCTCCTCCTCCCTCCTCCTCTTCCCTCAACCTCCTCCCTCCTCCTTCCTCCACATCCCTCTTCCTCCTCCTCCCTCCTCATTATTCCTCCTCCTCCCGCTCCTCACCCTTCTCCCTCCTCCTTCCTTTACACTGTCGCCAACTCTAAGAAGACATGGAACAACTTCAGCCATTATTAAATCTACAGGCATATACGTTATAATCCTCCTCCTCTCCCCTCCTCCTCCTTCTACCCTCTTCCTCTTCCCCTCCCCTCCTCCCTCTCCCTCCTCTTCCTCCTCCATCCTCCTCCTCCCTCTTCCTCCTCCTTCCTCCTCCTCCCTCCTCCACCCTCTTCCTCCTCCTCCTACCTCCTCCCTCCTCTTCCTTCCTCCCTCTTCCTCCTCCCTCCTCCCTCTTCCTCTCCCCTCCTCCTCATTCTCCCTCCTCCCTTCTCCTCCCTCCTCCTCCTTCTCCTCCATCTTCCTCCCTCTTCCCCCTCCTTTCTCCCCCTCCTCCCTCCTCCTCCCTCCTCCTCATCCCTCCTCATCCCTCCTAGTCCTCTCTCCTCCTCCCTCCTCCCTTTTCCTCCCTCATCCTCCTCCGTCAACCTCCTCCCTCCTCCTCCTTCTACCACATCCCTCTTCCTCCTCCTCCCTTTTCATTATTCCTCCTCCTCCCCCTCCTCACCCTCCTCCCTCCTTCTACCTCTTCCTCAATCCTCCTTCTCCCTCCACCTCCTCCCTCCTTCTCCTGTCTCCTCCTCCTCCTCCATCCTCCTCCTCCCTCCTCCTCCCTCTCCCCCTCCTGCGTTCTCCTCCACCCTCATTCTCCCTCCTCCTCCTTCTCCCTCCTCCTCCCTCCTCCTCCCCTCCTCCCTCTTCTTCCTCCTTCCTCCACATTTTCCCTCCTCCTCCCTCCTCCTCCCCCTCCTCCCTCCTCCCTCCTCCTCCCTCCTCCTCCTTCTTCTCTTCCCTCCTCCTCATCCTCATCCCTCCTCATCCCTCCTCCTCCCTCATATTCCTCCCTACTCCTCCTCCTCCTTCATCCTTCCTCCTCCTCCTCCCCTCTCCGCCTATCTCTTCCTCCCTCCTCCTCCCTCCTCCACCCTCTTCCTCCTCCCTCCTCCTCCCTCTTCCTCCTCCTCCCTCCTCCTAACTCCTCGCCCTCCATCCCTCCTCCAAATCACTCATCTTCCTTCCTCCTCCGCCCTCCTCCTCCCTTCTCCTCTTCCTCCTCCCCCTCCTTCTCCCTCCTCCCTCCTCCTCATTTTCCTCCTTCTCATCCTTCTTCCCCCCTCCTCCTCCCTCCTCCCTTCTCCGCCTCCACCTCCCTCTCCTCAGTCCTCCTGATCCCTCCTCCTCCCTTCTCCTCCTCCCTCCTACTCTCTCCTCCTCCCTCCTCCTCCTTCCTCCTCCTCCTCCCTCCTCCTCCTCCTCCCTCCTCCTCCTCCCTCCATATTCCTCCTCCTCCCTCTTCCTCCTCCTCCTCCCTCCTCATCCTCCCTCCTCCTTCCTCCTCCTCCCTCCTCCTCCCTCCTCCTCCTTCTCCTCATTCCCCCTCCTCCTCCTAATCCCTCCACATCCCTCCTCCTCCCTCATATACCTCCCTACTACTCCTCCTCCTTCATCCTCCCTCCTCCTCCTCTCTCCGCCTATCTCTTCCTCCCTCCTCCTCCCTCCTCCTCCTCCCTCCTCCACCCACTTCCTCCTCCCTCCTCCACCCACTTCCTCCCCCTCCTCCTCCCTCTTCCTCCTCCTCCCTCCTCCTAACTCCTCCCCCTCCTCCCTCCTCCAAATCACTCCTCTTCCTTCCTCCTCCGCCCTCCTCCTCCCTTCTCCTTCTCCTCCTCCCCCTCCTTCTCCCTGCTCCCTTCTCCTCCCTCCTCCTCCTTCTCATCCTTCTTCCTCCCTCGTCCTCCCTTCTCCGACTTCACCTCCCTCCTCCTCCCTCTCCTCCTCACTCCTCCTCATCCCTCCTCCTCCCTTCTCCTCCTCCCTCTTCCTCCTCTCTCCTCCTCCTCCCTCCCCCTCCTCCCTCCTCCTCATCCCTCTATCTCCTCCCTCCTCCTCTCCCTCCTCCTCCTTCCATATTCCTCCTCCTCCCTCTTCCTCCTCCTCCCTCTTCATCCTCCCTCCTCCTTCTCCTCTCCATCCTCCTCCCCCTCCTTCTCCTCCCTCCTCCTTCTCCCTCTTTCTCCTCCCTCCTTCTCCCTCCACCTCCTCCCTCCTCCTACTCTCTCCTCCTCTCTCTCCTCCTCCTCCCTCCACCTCCCCCTCCTCCGCCTGCGTTATCCTCCTCCCTCCTTCTCCCTCCTCATCCTCCTCCTTCTCCCTCCTCCTCCCTCTTCCTCCTCCCTCCTCCTCCCCCTCCTCCTCCCTCCTTCTCCTCTCTCCTCCTCCTAATTCCTCCACCTCCATCCTATTCTTCCCTACTCCTCCTGTCTCCTCCTCCTCCCTCCTCTTCCCTCCTCCACCTCCCTCTTCCTCCTCCCTCCTCCATTTACCCAAGACAGACAGATAGTCGGGAACGGGAGCTTATATGACTACTTATATGATTTAAATGAGATACTCTCCACCATGGGCTGGGCCGGGTCAGACAGACAGACAGACAGACAGACAGTCGGGAACGGGAACTTATATGACTACTTATATGAATTAAATGAGATGCTCCCCATCATGGGCTGGGCGAAGCGGGGCCGGGTCAGACAGACAGACAGACAGATAGACAGACAGACAGATATATTGTCGGGAACGGGAACGGGAGCTTATATGACTACTTATATGAATTAAATGAGATGCTCCCCAGCAGGGACTGGGCGAAGCCGGGTCAGACAGACAGACAGACAGACAGACAAACAGACAGACAGACAGACCGACAGACAGACAGACAGACAGATAGTCGAGAACGGGAACAGGAGCTTATATGAATACTTATATGAATTAAATGAGATGCTCCCCACCAGGGACTGGGCGAAGTCGGGCCGGGTCAGCTAGAGATGAAATTTTCTACACGTCTTCCTTTCATTCCTGTGCAACCGACTGTAATAGTTTCTTATTGTAAAATCTTCTACTTATTTAATAACAGTTACTTTTCCATTTTCATTATATAATGTCTATATAGCAGGGGGACTTCACTCTAGGAAAGTTATTTCAAGGGGCATAACTTTTAATAACATTTCTATATACTTTATAGTCATATTGTTGGACTTACTTGCACTATTGTTAAACTCTTTGTCTATAGTTATTTTTAGGCATATGAGTTATAATAAATAATGATATAATCTTTAAGGCATTTTCAAAGTTTTCATAAAAATAATGCATAATGCATAACATTGTAACCCATCTTTTTCTACAGTTTTCATTGAATGGTGTGTGGAAGGACATTCTTTTAAATTGCTGTGCGCCAGGAGCTGGGCGTAACCACGCCGGGTCAGATAGATAGACAGATAGTCGGGAACGGAAGCTTATTTGACTACTTATATGAATTAAATGACATGCCCCCCACCAGGGACTGGGTGAAGCCGGGCCGGGTCAGACAGACAGATAGACAAACAGACAGTCGGGAACGGGAGAGCTTATATGACTACGTATATGAATTAAATTAGATGCTCCACACCAGGGACTGGGTGAAACCGGGCCGGGACAGACAGACAGACAGACAGATAGATAGTCGGGAACGGGAACGGGAGCTTATATGACTACTTATATGAATTAAATGAGATGCTCCCCACCAGGGACTTGGCGAAGCCGGGACAGACAGACAGACAGACAGACAGACAGAAAGACAGACAGATAGTCGGTAACGGGAACGAAAACTTATATGACTACTTATATGAATTAAATGAGATGCTCCCCACCAGGGACTGGGCGAAGCCGGGCCGGGTCAGCTAGTATATATATAAAAGGCTATCTCCGTCTGCCTGTATGTATGTCTGTCTGTATGTATGTCCTTTATGCATTCGCGAACGGTTCATCCGATTAAGATGAAATTTTCTACACGTCTTCCTCTCATTCCCGCGCTGGCAACTGTCATAGTTTTTTTTTAGTGTCCCAACAGTTATTTACTTAATATTACTTAATATTAATTTACATTATAATTTATATATATCGAGGGGACATAACTTTTAATAGCATTGCTATATATGTAAATATGTTGCATATTTATCAAATAGGAGGACCATTTCGCTGCAGTTATCTACAGGCATATGCGTTATAATCCTCCTCCCCCTCCTCTGCCCTCCTCCTCCATCCTCCTCCCTCTTCCTCCTCCTCCTCCCTCCTCCTCCTCCTCCTCCCTATTCTTCCTCCTCCCTCATCCTACCTCCTCCTCCTTACTCCTCCCTCCTAATCCTCCCTCCTCCTCCCTCCTTCTATTCCCTCCTCCTCCCCCTCCTCTTCTACGCTCTCCTCCTCCTCTCTCCTCCTCCTCCCACTTCCTCCTTCCTCCTCCCCCTCATCCCTCCTCCTCCCCTCATCCTTCTCCTCCCTCCTCCTCCTTTAACCCCCTCCTCCTCCCTCCTCCTTCTGTTCCTCCTCCTCCTCCCTCTACCTCCTCCCTCTTCCCTTCTCTCCTCCCTCTTCCTCCCTCCTCCTCCCTCCACCTCCCTCCTCTTCCTCCTCACACCTTCCTTCTCCCCCTCCTCCTCCCTCCTCCTCCTTTCTCCTCCACCTTCTCCCTTCTCCTCCCTCTACCTCCTCATCTCATCCTCTTCTTTCTCCTCCCTCTTCCTATTCCTCTCCCTCCTCCTACCTCCTCCTTCCTCCTCCTTCTCCCTCCTCATCCTTCTCCCTCCTCCTCCCTCTTCCTCCTTCTCCCTCTTCCTCCATCCTCCTCCTCCTCGCTCCTCCTCGCTCCTCCTCACTCCTCCTCCCTCTTCCTCCTCTTCCTTCCCCCCTCCTCCCCTCCTCCTCCTCCCTCTTCCTCCTCCTCCCTCCTCATCCTCCCTCCTCCTCCTCCAACTCCTCCCTCCTCCCTCCTACTTCTCCCTCCTCCTTCTCCTTCTTCCTCCTTCCTCCTCCTCCCTCCTCCTTCTCCCTCCGCCTCCTCCCTCCTCCTACTCTCTCCTCTTCCTCCCTCCTCCTCCCTCCTCCTCCCTCTTTCTCATCCTCCCTCCTCCTTCCCCTCCTCCTCCCTCCTACTCCTCCCTCCTCCTAATCCCTCCTCCTCTCTCCTATTCCTCCCTACTCCTCCTGTCTCCTCCTCCTCCCTCCTCTTCCCTCCTCCACCTCCCTCTTCTTCCTCCCTCCTCCATCTACCCAAGACAGACAGCCAGACAGACAGATAGTCGGGAACGGGAGATTATATGACAGACAGACAGACAGACAGACAGACAGACAGACAGTCGGGAACTTATATGACTACTTATATGAATTAAATGAGATGTTTCCCACCAGGGACTGTGCGAAGCCGGGCCGGGTCAAACAGACAGACAGACAGATAGATAGATAGATAGTCGGGAACGGGAGATTATATGACAGACAGACAGACAGACAGACAGACAGACAGACAGACAGACAGTCGGGAACGGGAACTTATATGACTACTTATATGAATTAAATGAGATGTTTCCCACCAGGGACTGTGCGAAGCCGGGCCGGGTCAAACAGACAGACAGACAGACAGATAGATAGATATATAGTCGGGAACGGGATCTTATATGACTACTTATATGAATTAAATGAGATTCTCCCCATCAGGGGCTGGGCGAAGCCGGGCTGGGTCAGACAGATAGACAGACAGATAGACAGATAGACAGACAGACAGATAGATAGTTGGGAACGGGAACGGGAGCTTATATGACTACTTATATGAATTAAATTAGATGCTCCCCAGCAGGGACTGGGCGAAGCCGGGACAGACAGACAGACAGACAGATAGACAGTCAGACAGACAGACAGACAGACAGAAAGACAGACAGACAGACATATAGTCGGTAACGGTAACGAGAACTTATATGACTACTTATATGAATTAAATGAGATGCTCCCCACCAGGGACTGGGCGAAGCCGGGCCGGGTCAGCTAGTCTATATCTATAAAACAGAGTGTATGTGGCTTTGTGTGTTTGTGGGGATTTATGTATTGGATGCGTTCGATAACGGTACATCCGATTGAGATGAAATTTTCTACACGTCTTCCTTTCATTCCTGTGCAACCGACTATAGTTTCTTAGTGTAAAATCTTCTACTTATTTAATAACAGTTACTTTTCCATTTTCATTATAGAATGTCTATATAGCAGGGGGACTTCACTCTAGGAAAGTTATTTCAAGGGGCATAACTTTTAATAACATTTCTATATACTTTATAGTCATATTGTTGGACTTACTTGCACTATTGTTAAACTCTTTGTCTATAGTTATTTTTAGGCATATGAGTTATAATAAATAATGATATAATCTTTAAGGCATTTTCATAGTTTTCATAAAAATAATGCATAATGCATAACATTGTAACCCATCTTTTTCTACAGTTTTCATTGAATGGTGTGTGGAAGGACATTCTTTTAAATTGCTGTGCGCCAGGAGCTGGGCGAAACCACGCCGGGTCAGATAGATAGACAGATAGTCGGGAACGGAAGCTTATTTGACTACTTATATGAATTAAATGACATGCCCCCCACCAGGGACTGGGTGAAGTCGGGCCGGGTCAGACAGACAGATAGACAGACAGACAGTCGGGAACGGGAGAGCTTATATGACTACGTATATGAATTAAATTAGATGCTCCACACCAGGGACTGGGTGAAACCGGGCCGGGACAGACAGATAGACAGACAAACAGATAGTCGGGAACGGGAGAGCTTATATGACTACGTATATGAATTAAATGAGATGCTCCCCACCAGGGATTGGGTGAAGCCGGGCCGGGTCAGCCAGACAGACAGACAAACAAGCAGACAGACTGATAGATAGATAGATCCCCTCCAGGGCCTGGGCAAAGCCGGGCCGGGTCAGCTAGTATATATATATAAAAGGCTATCTCCGTCTGTCTGTATGTATGTCTGTCTGTATGTATGTCCTTTATGCATTCGCGAACGGTCCATCCGATTAAGATGAAATTTTCCACACGTCTTCCTCTCATTCCCGCGCTGGCAACTGTCATAGTTTTTTTTTAGTGTCCCAACAGTTATTTACTTAATATTACTTAATATTAATTTACATTATAATTTATATATATCGAGGGGACATAACTTTTAATAGCATTGCTATATATGTAAATATGTTGCATATTTATCAAATAGGAGGACCATTTCGCTGCAGTTATCTACAGGCATATGCGTTATAATCCTCCTCCCCCTCCTCTGCCCTCCTCCTCCATCCTCCTCCCTCTTCCTCCTCCTCCTCCCTCCTCCTCCTCCTCCTCCCTATTCTTCCTCCTCCCTCATCCTACCTCCTCCTCCTTACTCCTCCCTCCTAATCCTCCCTCCTCCTCCCTCCTTCTATTCCCTCCTCCTCCCCCTCCTCTTCTACGCTCTCCTCCTCCTCTCTCCTCCTCCTCCCACTTCCTCCTTCCTCCTCCCCCTCATCCCTCCTCCTCCCCTCATCCTTCTCCTCCCTCCTCCTCCTTTAACCCCCTCCTCCTCCCTCCTCCTTCTGTTCCTCCTCCTCCTCCCTCTACCTCCTCCCTCTT
Organism: Cepaea hortensis; assembly: GCA_963921405.1. Lineage (NCBI taxonomy): Eukaryota > Metazoa > Mollusca > Gastropoda > Stylommatophora > Helicidae > Cepaea > Cepaea hortensis. The sequence goes on along the minus strand of OY992882.1, from coordinate 79,655,752 downwards.
CCCTTCTCTCCTCCCTCTTCCTCCCTCCTCCTCCCTCCACCTCCCTCCTCTTCCTCCTCACACCTTCCTTCTCCCCCTCCTCCTCCCTCCTCCTCCTTTCTCCTCCACCTTCTCCCTTCTCCTCCCTCTACCTCCTCATCTCATCCTCTTCTTTCTCCTCCCTCTTCCTCCTCCTCTCCCTCCTCCTACCTCCTCCTTCCTCCTCCTTCTCCCTCCTCATCCTTCTCCCTCCTCCTCCCTCTTCCTCCTTCTCCCTCTTCCTCCATCCTCCTCCTCCTCGCTCCTCCTCGCTCCTCCTCACTCCTCCTCCCTCTTCCTCCTCTTCCTTCCCCTCCTCCTCCCCTCCTCCTCCTCCCTCTTCCTCCTCCTCCCTCCTCATCCTCCCTCCTCCTCCTCCAACTCCTCCCTCCTCCCTCCTACTTCTCCCTCCTCCTTCTCCTTCTTCCTCCTTCCTCCTCCTCCCTCCTCCTTCTCCCTCCGCCTCCTCCCTCCTCCTACTCTCTCCTCTTCCTCCCTCCTCCTCCCTCCTCCTCCCTCTTTCTCATCCTCCCTCCTCCTTCCCCTCCTCCTCCCTCCTACTCCTCCCTCCTCCTAATCCCTCCTCCTCTCTCCTATTCCTCCCTACTCCTCCTGTCTCCTCCTCCTCCCTCCTCTTCCCTCCTCCACCTCCCTCTTCTTCCTCCCTCCTCCATCTACCCAAGACAGACAGCCAGACAGACAGATAGTCGGGAACGGGAGATTATATGACAGACAGACAGACAGACAGACAGACAGACAGACAGACAGACAGACAGACAGACAGTCGGGAACTTATATGACTACTTATATGAATTAAATGAGATGTTTCCCACCAGGGACTGTGCGAAGCCGGGCCGGGTCAAACAGACAGACAGACAGATAGATAGATAGATAGTCGGGAACGGGAGATTATATGACAGACAGACAGACAGACAGACAGACAGACAGACAGACAGACAGACAGTCGGGAACGGGAACTTATATGACTACTTATATGAATTAAATGAGATGTTTCCCACCAGGGACTGTGCGAAGCCGGGCCGGGTCAAACAGACAGACAGACAGACAGATAGATAGATATATAGTCGGGAACGGGATCTTATATGACTACTTATATGAATTAAATGAGATTCTCCCCATCAGGGGCTGGGCGAAGCCGGGCTGGGTCAGACAGATAGACAGACAGATAGACAGATAGACAGACAGACAGATAGATAGTTGGGAACGGGAACGGGAGCTTATATGACTACTTATATGAATTAAATTAGATGCTCCCCAGCAGGGACTGGGCGAAGCCGGGACAGACAGACAGACAGACAGATAGACAGTCAGACAGACAGACAGACAGACAGAAAGACAGACAGACAGACATATAGTCGGTAACGGTAACGAGAACTTATATGACTACTTATATGAATTAAATGAGATGCTCCCCACCAGGGACTGGGCGAAGCCGGGCCGGGTCAGCTAGTCTATATCTATAAAACAGAGTGTATGTGGCTTTGTGTGTTTGTGGGGATTTATGTATTGGATGCGTTCGATAACGGTACATCCGATTGAGATGAAATTTTCTACACGTCTTCCTTTCATTCCTGTGCAACCGACTATAGTTTCTTAGTGTAAAATCTTCTACTTATTTAATAACAGTTACTTTTCCATTTTCATTATAGAATGTCTATATAGCAGGGGGACTTCACTCTAGGAAAGTTATTTCAAGGGGCATAACTTTTAATAACATTTCTATATACTTTATAGTCATATTGTTGGACTTACTTGCACTATTGTTAAACTCTTTGTCTATAGTTATTTTTAGGCATATGAGTTATAATAAATAATGATATAATCTTTAAGGCATTTTCATAGTTTTCATAAAAATAATGCATAATGCATAACATTGTAACCCATCTTTTTCTACAGTTTTCATTGAATGGTGTGTGGAAGGACATTCTTTTAAATTGCTGTGCGCCAGGAGCTGGGCGAAACCACGCCGGGTCAGATAGATAGACAGATAGTCGGGAACGGAAGCTTATTTGACTACTTATATGAATTAAATGACATGCCCCCCACCAGGGACTGGGTGAAGTCGGGCCGGGTCAGACAGACAGATAGACAGACAGACAGTCGGGAACGGGAGAGCTTATATGACTACGTATATGAATTAAACAATGAGCAGCCAGGCTGAAAAACATCTGATGGCTGTAGAAATGTGGTTTCTGAGGAAAATGCAAAGAATACCATGGACAGCCAGAAAGACCAATGAACAAGTCCTTCAAGAAACAAATGAAGATCGTAAACTGATCAGAGACATTAGACGTAGACAGTCACAATTTTTTGGGCATGTTATGAGAAGAAATGATTTGGAGAACTTGGTGACAACTGGTAAGATCGAGGGGAACAGACCAAGGGGAAGACCTAGAAACAAGTATCTGGATGGCTTGGCCTTGTGGCATGGTCGAGACAGAAACACGGAACTGATCCACGACTCTGTTGATCGAGTGAGATGGCAGAACATGACCGCCCACGCTTACCGGCATGGCACATGATGGATGGATGGATATGAATTAAATTAGATGCTCCACACCAGGGACTGGGTGAAACCGGGCCGGGACAGACAGATAGACAGACAAACAGATAGTCGGGAACGGGAGAGCTTATATGACTACGTATATGAATTAAATGAGATGCTCCCCACCAGGGATTGGGTGAAGCCGGGCCGGGTCAGCCAGACAGACAGACAAACAAGCAGACAGACTGATAGATAGATAGATCCCCTCCAGGGCCTGGGCAAAGCCGGGCCGGGTCAGCTAGTATATATATATAAAAGGCTATCTCCGTCTGTCTGTATGTATGTCTGTCTGTATGTATGTCCTTTATGCATTCGCGAAGGGTCCATCCGATTAAGATGAAATTTTCCACACGTCTTCCTCTCATTCCCGCGCTGGCAACTGTCATAGTTTTTTTTAAGTCTCCCAACAGTTATTTACTTAATATTACTTAATATTAATTTACATTATAATTTATATATAGCGAGGGGACATAACTGTTAATAGCATTGCTATATATGTAAAATTGTTGCATATTTATCAAATAGGTGGACCTTTTCGCTGCAGTTATCTACAGGCATATGCGTTATAATCCTCCTCCCCCTCCTCTTCCTCCTCTACCCTCCTACCCCTACTATCCTCTTTCTCCTCCCCTCGTCTTCCTCCCTCTCCCTCCTCCTCCTCCCTCTTCCTCCTCCTCCCCCTCATCCCTCCTCCTCCCCTCCTCCTCCTCCTCCCTCCTCCTCCTTTAACCCCCTCCTCCTCCCTCCTCCTCCTCCTTCTGTTCCTCCTCCTCCTCCCTCTACCTCCTCCCTCTTCCCTCCTCTCCTCCCTCTTCCTCCCTCCTCCTCCCTCCACCTCCCTCCTCTTCCTCCTCACACCTTCCTTCTCCCCCTCCTCCTCCCTCCTCCTCCTTTCTCCTCCACCTTCTCCCTTCTCCTCCCTCTACCTCCTCATCTCCTCCTCTTCTTTCTCCCCCCTCTTCCTCCTCCTCTCCCTCCTCCTACCTCCTCCTTCCTCCTCCTTCTCCCTCCTCATCCTTCTCCCTCCTCCTCCCTCTTCTTCCTTCTCCCTCTTCCTCCATCCTCCTCCTCCTCGCTCCTCCTCGCTCCTCCTCCCTCCTCCTCCCTCTTCCTCCTCTTCCTTCCCCTCCTCCTCCCCTCCTCCTCCTCCCTCTTCCTCCTCCTCCCTCCTCATCCTCCCTCCTCCTCCTCCAACTCCTCCCTCCTCCCTCCTACTTCTCCCTCCTCCTTCTCCTTCTTCCTCCTTCCTCCTCCTCTCTCCTCCTTCTCCCTCCGCCTCCTCCCTCCTCCTACTCTCTCCTCTTCCTCCCTCCTCCTCCCTCCTCCTCCCTCTTTCTCATCCTCCCTCCTCCTTCCCCTCCTCCTCCCTCCTACTCCTCCCTCCTCCTAATCCCTCCTCCTCTCTCCTATTCCTCCCTACTCCTCCTGTCTCCTCCTCCTCCCTCCTCTTCCCTCCTCCACCTCCCTCTTCTTCCTCCCTCCTCCATCTACCCAAGACAGACAGCCAGACAGACAGATAGTCGGGAACGGGAGATTATATGACAGACAGACAGACAGACAGACAGACAGACAGACAGACAGACAGACAGTCGGGAACGGGAACTTATATGACTACTTATATGAATTAAATGAGATGTTTCCCACCAGGGACTGTGCGAAGCCGGGCCGGGTCAAACAGACAGACAGACAGACAGATAGATAGATAGATAGTCGGGAACGGGAGATTATATGACAGACAGACAGACAGACAGACAGACAGACAGACAGACAGACAGTCGGGAACGGGAACTTATATGACTACTTATATGAATTAAATGAGATGTTTCCCACCAGGGACTGTGCGAAGCCGGGCCGGGTCAAACAGACAGACAGACAGATAGATAGATAGATAGTCGGGAACGGGAGATTATATGACAGACAGACAGACAGACAGACAGACAGACAGACAGACAGACAGACAGACAGTCGGGAACGGGAACTTATATGACTACTTATATGAATTAAATGAGATGTTTCCCACCAGGGACTGTGCGAAGCCGGGCCGGGTCAAACAGACAGACAGACAGACAGATAGATAGATATATAGTCGGGAACGGGATCTTATATGACTACTTATATGAATTAAATGAGATTCTCCCCATCAGGGGCTGGGCGAAGCCGGGCTGGGTCAGACAGATAGACAGACAGATAGACAGATAGACAGACAGACAGATAGATAGTTGGGAACGGGAACGGGAGCTTATATGACTACTTATATGAATTAAATTAGATGCTCCCCAGCAGGGACTGGGCGAAGCCGGGACAGACAGACAGACAGACAGACAGATAGACAGTCAGACAGACAGACAGACAGACAGAAAGACAGACAGACAGACATATAGTCGGTAACGGTAACGAGAACTTATATGACTACTTATATGAATTAAATGAGATGCTCCCCACCAGGGACTGGGCGAAGCCGGGCCGGGTCAGCTAGTCTATATCTATAAAACAGAGTGTATGTGGCTTTGTGTGTTTGTGGGGATTTATGTATTGGATGCGTTCGATAACGGTACATCCGATTGAGATGAAATTTTCTACACGTCTTCCTTTCATTCCTGTGCAACCGACTATAGTTTCTTAGTGTAAAATCTTCTACTTATTTAATAACAGTTACTTTTCCATTTTCATTATAGAATGTCTATATAGCAGGGGGACTTCACTCTAGGAAAGTTATTTCAAGGGGCATAACTTTTAATAACATTTCTATATACTTTATAGTCATATTGTTGGACTTACTTGCACTATTGTTAAACTCTTTGTCTATAGTTATTTTTAGGCATATGAGTTATAATAAATAATGATATAATCTTTAAGGCATTTTCATAGTTTTCATAAAAATAATGCATAATGCATAACATTGTAACCCATCTTTTTCTACAGTTTTCATTGAATGGTGTGTGGAAGGACATTCTTTTAAATTGCTGTGCGCCAGGAGCTGGGCGAAACCACGCCGGGTCAGATAGATAGACAGATAGTCGGGAACGGAAGCTTATTTGACTACTTATATGAATTAAATGACATGCCCCCCACCAGGGACTGGGTGAAGTCGGGCCGGGTCAGACAGACAGATAGACAGACAGACAGTCGGGAACGGGAGAGCTTATATGACTACGTATATGAATTAAATTAGATGCTCCACACCAGGGACTGGGTGAAACCGGGCCGGGACAGACAGATAGACAGACAAACAGATAGTCGGGAACGGGAGAGCTTATATGACTACGTATATGAATTAAATGAGATGCTCCCCACCAGGGATTGGGTGAAGCCGGGCCGGGTCAGCCAGACAGACAGACAAACAAGCAGACAGACTGATAGATAGATAGATCCCCTCCAGGGCCTGGGCAAAGCCGGGCCGGGTCAGCTAGTATATATATATAAAAGGCTATCTCCGTCTGTCTGTATGTATGTCTGTCTGTATGTATGTCCTTTATGCATTCGCGAACGGTCCATCCGATTAAGATGAAATTTTCCACACGTCTTCCTCTCATTCCCGCGCTGGCAACTGTCATAGTTTTTTTTAAGTCTCCCAACAGTTATTTACTTAATATTACTTAATATTAATTTACATTATAATTTATATATAGCGAGGGGACATAACTGTTAATAGCATTGCTATATATGTAAAATTGTTGCATATTTATCAAATAGGTGGACCTTTTCGCTGCAGTTATCTACAGGCATATGCGTTATAATCCTCCTCCCCCTCCTCTTCCTCCTCTACCCTCCTACTCCTACTATCCTCTTTCTCCTCCCCTCGTCTTCCTCCCTCTCCCTCCTCCTCCTCCCTCTTCCTCCTCCTCCCCCTCATCCCTCCTCCTCCCCTCCTCCTCCTCCTCCCTCCTCCTCCTTTAACCCCCTCCTCCTCCCTCCTCCTCCTTCTGTTCCTCCTCCTCCTCCCTCTACCTCCTCCCTCTTCCCTCCTCTCCTCCCTCTTCCTCCCTCCTCCTCCCTCCACCTCCCTCCTCTTCCTCCTCACACCTTCCTTCTCCCCCTCCTCCTCCCTCCTCCTCCTTTCTCCTCCACCTTCTCCCTTCTCCTCCCTCTACCTCCTCATCTCCTCCTCTTCTTTCTCCTCCCTCTTCCTCCTCCTCTCCCTCCTCCTACCTCCTCCTTCCTCCTCCTTCTCCCTCCTCATCCTTCTCCCTCCTCCTCCCTCTTCCTCCTTCTCCCTCTTCCTCCATCCTCCTCCTCCTCGCTCCTCCTCGCTCCTCCTCCCTCCTCCTCCCTCTTCCTCCTCTTCCTTCCCCTCCTCCTCCCCTCCTCCTCCTCCCTCTTCCTCCTCCTCCCTCCTCATCCTCCCTCCTCCTCCTCCAACTCCTCCCTCCTCCCTCCTACTTCTCCCTCCTCCTTCTCCTTCTTCCTCCTTCCTCCTCCTCTCTCCTCCTTCTCCCTCAGCCTCCTCCCTCCTCCTACTCTCTCCTCTTCCTCCCTCCTCCTCCCTCCTCCTCCCTCTTTCTCATCCTCCCTCCTCCTTCCCCTCCTCCTCCCTCCTACTCCTCCCTCCTCCTAATCCCTCCTCCTCTCTCCTATTCCTCCCTACTCCTCCTGTCTCCTCCTCCTCCCTCCTCTTCCCTCCTCCACCTCCCTCTTCTTCCTCCCTCCTCCATCTACCCAAGACAGACAGCCAGACAGACAGATAGTCGGGAACGGGAGATTATATGACAGACAGACAGACAGACAGACAGACAGACAGACAGACAGACAGACAGACAGTCGGGAACGGGAACTTATATGACTACTTATATGAATTAAATGAGATGTTTCCCACCAGGGACTGTGCGAAGCCGGGCCGGGTCAAACAGACAGACAGACAGACAGATAGATAGATAGATAGTCGGGAACGGGAGATTATATGACAGACAGACAGACAGACAGACAGACAGACAGACAGACAGACAGACAGACAGTCGGGAACGGGAACTTATATGACTACTTATATGAATTAAATGAGATGTTTCCCACCAGGGACTGTGCGAAGCCGGGCCGGGTCAAACAGACAGACAGACAGATAGATAGATAGATAGTCGGGAACGGGAGATTATATGACAGACAGACAGACAGACAGACAGACAGACAGACAGACAGACAGACAGACAGACAGTCGGGAACGGGAACTTATATGACTACTTATATGAATTAAATGAGATGTTTCCCACCAGGGACTGTGCGAAGCCGGGCCGGGTCAAACAGACAGACAGACAGACAGATAGATAGATATATAGTCGGGAACGGGATCTTATATGACTACTTATATGAATTAAATGAGATTCTCCCCATCAGGGGCTGGGCGAAGCCGGGCTGGGTCAGACAGATAGACAGACAGATAGACAGATAGACAGACAGACAGATAGATAGTTGGGAACGGGAACGGGAGCTTATATGACTACTTATATGAATTAAATTAGATGCTCCCCAGCAGGGACTGGGCGAAGCCGGGACAGACAGACAGACAGACAGACAGACAGATAGACAGTCAGACAGACAGACAGACAGACAGAAAGACAGACAGACAGACATATAGTCGGTAACGGTAACGAGAACTTATATGACTACTTATATGAATTAAATGAGATGCTCCCCACCAGGGACTGGGCGAAGCCGGGCCGGGTCAGCTAGTCTATATCTATAAAACAGAGTGTATGTGGCTTTGTGTGTTTGTGGGGATTTATGTATTGGATGCGTTCGATAACGGTACATCCGATTGAGATGAAATTTTCTACACGTCTTCCTTTCATTCCTGTGCAACCGACTATAGTTTCTTAGTGTAAAATCTTCTACTTATTTAATAACAGTTACTTTTCCATTTTCATTATAGAATGTCTATATAGCAGGGGGACTTCACTCTAGGAAAGTTATTTCAAGGGGCATAACTTTTAATAACATTTCTATATACTTTATAGTCATATTGTTGGACTTACTTGCACTATTGTTAAACTCTTTGTCTATAGTTATTTTTAGGCATATGAGTTATAATAAATAATGATATAATCTTTAAGGCATTTTCATAGTTTTCATAAAAATAATGCATAATGCATAACATTGTAACCCATCTTTTTCTACAGTTTTCATTGAATGGTGTGTGGAAGGACATTCTTTTAAATTGCTGTGCGCCAGGAGCTGGGCGAAACCACGCCGGGTCAGATAGATAGACAGATAGTCGGGAACGGAAGCTTATTTGACTACTTATATGAATTAAATGACATGCCCCCCACCAGGGACTGGGTGAAGTCGGGCCGGGTCAGACAGACAGATAGACAGACAGACAGTCGGGAACGGGAGAGCTTATATGACTACGTATATGAATTAAATTAGATGCTCCACACCAGGGACTGGGTGAAACCGGGCCGGGACAGACAGATAGACAGACAAACAGATAGTCGGGAACGGGAGAGCTTATATGACTACGTATATGAATTAAATGAGATGCTCCCCACCAGGGATTGGGTGAAGCCGGGCCGGGTCAGCCAGACAGACAGACAAACAAGCAGACAGACTGATAGATAGATAGATCCCCTCCAGGGCCTGGGCAAAGCCGGGCCGGGTCAGCTAGTATATATATATAAAAGGCTATCTCCGTCTGTCTGTATGTATGTCTGTCTGTATGTATGTCCTTTATGCATTCGCGAACGGTCCATCCGATTAAGATGAAATTTTCCACACGTCTTCCTCTCATTCCCGCGCTGGCAACTGTCATAGTTTTTTTTAAGTCTCCCAACAGTTATTTACTTAATATTACTTAATATTAATTTACATTATAATTTATATATAGCGAGGGGACATAACTGTTAATAGCATTGCTATATATGTAAAATTGTTGCATATTTATCAAATAGGTGGACCTTTTCGCTGCAGTTATCTACAGGCATATGCGTTATAATCCTCCTCCCCCTCCTCTTCCTCCTCTACCCTCCTACTCCTACTATCCTCTTTCTCCTCCCCTCGTCTTCCTCCCTCTCCCTCCTCCTCCTCCCTCTTCCTCCTCCTCCCCCTCATCCCTCCTCCTCCCCTCCTCCTCCTCCTCCCTCCTCCTCCTTTAACCCCCTCCTCCTCCCTCCTCCTCCTCCTTCTGTTCCTCCTCCTCCTCCCTCTACCTCCTCCCTCTTCCCTCCTCTCCTCCCTCTTCCTCCCTCCTCCTCCCTCCACCTCCCTCCTCTTCCTCCTCACACCTTCCTTCTCCCCCTCCTCCTCCCTCCTCCTCCTTTCTCCTCCACCTTCTCCCTTCTCCTCCCTCTACCTCCTCATCTCCTCCTCTTCTTTCTCCTCCCTCTTCCTCCTCCTCTCCCTCCTCCTACCTCCTCCTTCCTCCTCCTTCTCCCTCCTCATCCTTCTCCCTCCTCCTCCCTCTTCCTCCTTCTCCCTCTTCCTCCATCCTCCTCCTCCTCGCTCCTCCTCGCTCCTCCTCCCTCCTCCTCCCTCTTCCTCCTCTTCCTTCCCCTCCTCCTCCCCTCCTCCTCCTCCCTCTTCCTCCTCCTCCCTCCTCATCCTCCCTCCTCCTCCTCCAACTCCTCCCTCCTCCCTCCTACTTCTCCCTCCTCCTTCTCCTTCTTCCTCCTTCCTCCTCCTCTCTCCTCCTTCTCCCTCCGCCTCCTCCCTCCTCCTACTCTCTCCTCTTCCTCCCTCCTCTTCCCTCCTCCTCCCTCTTTCTCATCCTCCCTCCTCCTTCCCCTCCTCCTCCCTCCTACTCCTCCCTCCTCCTAATCCCTCCTCCTCTCTCCTATTCCTCCCTACTCCTCCTGTCTCCTCCTCCTCCCTCCTCTTCCCTCCTCCACCTCCCTCTTCTTCCTCCCTCCTCCATCTACCCAAGACAGACAGCCAGACAGACAGATAGTCGGGAACGGGAGATTATATGACAGACAGACAGACAGACAGACAGACAGACAGACAGACAGACAGTCGGGAACGGGAACTTATATGACTACTTATATGAATTAAATGAGATGTTTCCCACCAGGGACTGTGCGAAGCCGGGCCGGGTCAAACAGACAGACAGACAGACAGATAGATAGATAGATAGTCGGGAACGGGAGATTATATGACAGACAGACAGACAGACAGACAGACAGACAGACAGACAGACAGACAGTCGGGAACGGGAACTTATATGACTACTTATATGAATTAAATGAGATGTTTCCCACCAGGGACTGTGCGAAGCCGGGCCGGGTCAAACAGACAGACAGACAGATAGATAGATAGATAGTCGGGAACGGGAGATTATATGACAGACAGACAGACAGACAGACAGACAGACAGACAGACAGACAGACAGACAGACAGACAGACAGTCGGGAACGGGAACTTATATGACTACTTATATGAATTAAATGAGATGTTTCCCACCAGGGACTGTGCGAAGCCGGGCCGGGTCAAACAGACAGACAGACAGACAGATAGATAGATATATAGTCGGGAACGGGATCTTATATGACTACTTATATGAATTAAATGAGATTCTCCCCATCAGGGGCTGGGCGAAGCCGGGCTGGGTCAGACAGATAGACAGACAGATAGACAGATAGACAGACAGACAGATAGATAGTTGGGAACGGGAACGGGAGCTTATATGACTACTTATATGAATTAAATTAGATGCTCCCCAGCAGGGACTGGGCGAAGCCGGGACAGACAGACAGACAGACAGACAGATAGACAGTCAGACAGACAGACAGACAGACAGAAAGACAGACAGACAGACATATAGTCGGTAACGGTAACGAGAACTTATATGACTACTTATATGAATTAAATGAGATGCTCCCCACCAGGGACTGGGCGAAGCCGGGCCGGGTCAGCTAGTCTATATCTATAAAACAGAGTGTATGTGGCTTTGTGTGTTTGTGGGGATTTATGTATTGGATGCGTTCGATAACGGTACATCCGATTGAGATGAAATTTTCTACACGTCTTCCTTTCATTCCTGTGCAACCGACTATAGTTTCTTAGTGTAAAATCTTCTACTTATTTAATAACAGTTACTTTTCCATTTTCATTATAGAATGTCTATATAGCAGGGGGACTTCACTCTAGGAAAGTTATTTCAAGGGGCATAACTTTTAATAACATTTCTATATACTTTATAGTCATATTGTTGGACTTACTTGCACTATTGTTAAACTCTTTGTCTATAGTTATTTTTAGGCATATGAGTTATAATAAATAATGATATAATCTTTAAGGCATTTTCATAGTTTTCATAAAAATAATGCATAATGCATAACATTGTAACCCATCTTTTTCTACAGTTTTCATTGAATGGTGTGTGGAAGGACATTCTTTTAAATTGCTGTGCGCCAGGAGCTGGGCGAAACCACGCCGGGTCAGATAGATAGACAGATAGTCGGGAACGGAAGCTTATTTGACTACTTATATGAATTAAATGACATGCCCCCCACCAGGGACTGGGTGAAGTCGGGCCGGGTCAGACAGACAGATAGACAGACAGACAGTCGGGAACGGGAGAGCTTATATGACTACGTATATGAATTAAATTAGATGCTCCACACCAGGGACTGGGTGAAACCGGGCCGGGACAGACAGATAGACAGACAAACAGATAGTCGGGAACGGGAGAGCTTATATGACTACGTATATGAATTAAATGAGATGCTCCCCACCAGGGATTGGGTGAAGCCGGGCCGGGTCAGCCAGACAGACAGACAAACAAGCAGACAGACTGATAGATAGATAGATCCCCTCCAGGGCCTGGGCAAAGCCGGGCCGGGTCAGCTAGTATATATATATAAAAGGCTATCTCCGTCTGTCTGTATGTATGTCTGTCTGTATGTATGTCCTTTATGCATTCGCGAACGGTCCATCCGATTAAGATGAAATTTTCCACACGTCTTCCTCTCATTCCCGCGCTGGCAACTGTCATAGTTTTTTTTAAGTCTCCCAACAGTTATTTACTTAATATTACTTAATATTAATTTACATTATAATTTATATATAGCGAGGGGACATAACTGTTAATAGCATTGCTATATATGTAAAATTGTTGCATATTTATCAAATAGGTGGACCTTTTCGCTGCAGTTATCTACAGGCATATGCGTTATAATCCTCCTCCCCCTCCTCTTCCTCCTCTACCCTCCTACTCCTACTATCCTCTTTCTCCTCCCCTCGTCTTCCTCCCTCTCCCTCCTCCTCCTCCCTCTTCCTCCTCCTCCCCCTCATCCCTCCTCCTCCCCTCCTCCTCCTCCTCCCTCCTCCTCCTTTAACCCCCTCCTCCTCCCTCCTCCTCCTCCTTCTGTTCCTCCTCCTCCTCCCTCTACCTCCTCCCTCTTCCCTCCTCTCCTCCCTCTTCCTCCCTCCTCCTCCCTCCACCTCCCTCCTCTTCCTCCTCACACCTTCCTTCTCCCCCTCCTCCTCCCTCCTCCTCCTTTCTCTTCCACCTTCTCCCTTCTCCTCCCTCTACCTCCTCATCTCCTCCTCTTCTTTCTCCTCCCTCTTCCTCCTCCTCTCCCTCCTCCTACCTCCTCCTTCCTCCTCCTTCTCCCTCCTCATCCTTCTCCCTCCTCCTCCCTCTTCCTCCTTCTCCCTCTTCCTCCATCCTCCTCCTCCTCGCTCCTCCTCGCTCCTCCTCCCTCCTCCTCCCTCTTCCTCCTCTTCCTTCCCCTCCTCCTCCCCTCCTCCTCCTCCCTCTTCCTCCTCCTCCCTCCTCATCCTCCCTCCTCCTCCTCCAACTCCTCCCTCCTCCCTCCTACTTCTCCCTCCTCCTTCTCCTTCTTCCTCCTTCCTCCTCCTCTCTCCTCCTTCTCCCTCCGCCTCCTCCCTCCTCCTACTCTCTCCTCTTCCTCCCTCCTCCTCCCTCCTCCTCCCTCTTTCTCATCCTCCCTCCTCCTTCCCCTCCTCCTCCCTCCTACTCCTCCCTCCTCCTAATCCCTCCTCCTCTCTCCTATTCCTCCCTACTCCTCCTGTCTCCTCCTCCTCCCTCCTCTTCCCTCCTCCACCTCCCTCTTCTTCCTCCCTCCTCCATCTACCCAAGACAGACAGCCAGACAGACAGATAGTCGGGAACGGGAGATTATATGACAGACAGACAGACAGACAGACAGACAGACAGACAGACAGACAGACAGACAGACAGACAGACAGTCGGGAACGGGAACTTATATGACTACTTATATGAATTAAATGAGATGTTTCCCACCAGGGACTGTGCGAAGCCGGGCCGGGTCAAACAGACAGACAGACAGACAGATAGATAGATAGATAGTCGGGAACGGGAGATTATATGACAGACAGACAGACAGACAGACAGACAGACAGACAGTCGGGAACGGGAACTTATATGACTACTTATATGAATTAAATGAGATGTTTCCCACCAGGGACTGTGCGAAGCCGGGCCGGGTCAAACAGACAGACAGACAGACAGATAGATAGATATATAGTCGGGAACGGGATCTTATATGACTACTTATATGAATTAAATGAGATTCTCCCCATCAGGGGCTGGGCGAAGCCGGGCTGGGTCAGACAGATAGACAGACAGATAGACAGATAGACAGACAGACAGATAGATAGTCGGGAACGGGAACGGGAGCTTATATGACTACTTATATGAATTAAATTAGATGCTCCCCAACAGGGACTGGGCGAAGCCGGGACAGACAGACAGACAGACAGACAGATAGACAGTCAGACAGACAGACAGACAGACAGAAAGACAGACAGACAGACATATAGTCGGTAACGGTAACGAGAACTTATATGACTACTTATATGAATTAAATGAGATGCTCCCCACCAGGGACTGGGCGAAGCCGGGCCGGGTCAGCTAGTCTATATCTATAAAACAGAGTGTATGTGGCTTTGTGTGTTTGTGGGGATTTATGTATTGGATTCGTTCGATAACGGTACATCCGATTGAGATGAAATTTTCTACACGTCTTCCTTTCATTCCTGTGCAACCGACTATAGTTTCTTAGTGTAAAATCTTCTACTTATTTAATAACAGTTACTTTTCCATTTTCATTATATAATGTCTATATAGCAGGGGGACTTCACTCTAGGAAAGTTATTTCAAGGGGCATAACTTTTAATAACATTTCTATATACTTTATAGTCATATTGTTGGACTTACTTGCACTATTGTTAAACTCTTTGTCTATAGTTATTTTTAGGCATATGAGTTATAATAAATAATGATATAATCTTTAAGGCATTTTCATAGTTTTCATAAAAATAATGCATAATGCATAACATTGTAACCCATCTTTTTCTACAGTTTTCATTGAATGGTGTGTGGAAGGACATTCTTTTAAATTGCTGTGCGCCAGGAGCTGGGCGAAACCACGCCGGGTCAGATAGATAGACAGATAGTCGGGAACGGAAGCTTATTTGACTACTTATATGAATTAAATGACATGCCCCCCACCAGGGACTGGGTGAAGTCGGGCCGGGTCAGACAGACAGATAGACAGACAGACAGTCGGGAACGGGAGAGCTTATATGACTACGTATATGAATTAAATTAGATGCTCCACACCAGGGACTGGGTGAAACCGGGCCGGGACAGACAGATAGACAGACAAACAGATAGTCGGGAACGGGAGAGCTTATATGACTACGTATATGAATTAAATGAGATGCTCCCCACCAGGGATTGGGTGAAGCCGGGCCGGGTCAGCCAGACAGACAGACAAACAAGCAGACAGACTGATAGATAGATAGATCCCCTCCAGGGCCTGGGCAAAGCCGGGCCGGGTCAGCTAGTATATATATATATAAAAGGCTATCTCCGTCTGTCTGTATGTATGTCTGTCTGTATGTATGTCCTTTATGCATTCGCGAACGGTCCATCCGATTAAGATGAAATTTTCCACACGTCTTCCTCTCATTCCCGCGCTGGCAACTGTCATAGTTTTTTTTAAGTCTCCCAACAGTTATTTACTTAATATTACTTAATATTAATTTACATTATAATTTATATATAGCGAGGGGACATAACTGTTAATAGCATTGCTATATATGTAAAATTGTTGCATATTTATCAAATAGGTGGACCTTTTCGCTGCAGTTATCTACAGGCATATGCGTTATAATCCTCCTCCCCCTCCTCTTCCTCCTCTACCCTCCTACTCCTACTATCCTCTTTCTCCTCCCCTCGTCTTCCTCCCTCTCCCTCCTCCTCCTCCCTCTTCCTCCTCCTCCCCCTCATCCCTCCTCCTCCCCTCCTCCTCCTCCTCCCTCCTCCTCCTTTAACCCCCTCCTCCTCCCTCCTCCTCCTCCTTCTGTTCCTCCTCCTCCTCCCTCTACCTCCTCCCTCTTCCCTCCTCTCCTCCCTCTTCCTCCCTCCTCCTCCCTCCACCTCCCTCCTCTTCCTCCTCACACCTTCCTTCTCCCCCTCCTCCTCCCTCCTCCTCCTTTCTCCTCCACCTTCTCCCTTCTCCTCCCTCTACCTCCTCATCTCCTCCTCTTCTTTCTCCTCCCTCTTCCTCCTCCTCTCCCTCCTCCTACCTCCTCCTTCCTCCTCCTTCTCCCTCCTCATCCTTCTCCCTCCTCCTCCCTCTTCCTCCTTCTCCCTCTTCCTCCATCCTCCTCCTCCTCGCTCCTCCTCGCTCCTCCTCCCTCCTCCTCCCTCTTCCTCCTCTTCCTTCCCCTCCTCCTCCCCTCCTCCTCCTCCCTCTTCCTCCTCCTCCCTCCTCATCCTCCCTCCTCCTCCTCCAACTCCTCCCTCCTCCCTCCTACTTCTCCCTCCTCCTTCTCCTTCTTCCTCCTTCCTCCTCCTCTCTCCTCCTTCTCCCTCCGCCTCCTCCCTCCTCCTACTCTCTCCTCTTCCTCCCTCCTCCTCCCTCCTCCTCCCTCTTTCTCATCCTCCCTCCTCCTTCCCCTCCTCCTCCCTCCTACTCCTCCCTCCTCCTAATCCCTCCTCCTCTCTCCTATTCCTCCCTACTCCTCCTGTCTCCTCCTCCTCCCTCCTCTTCCCTCCTCCACCTCCCTCTTCTTCCTCCCTCCTCCATCTACCCAAGACAGACAGCCAGACAGACAGATAGTCGGGAACGGGAGATTATATGACAGACAGACAGACAGACAGACAGACAGACAGACAGACAGTCGGGAACGGGAACTTATATGACTACTTATATGAATTAAATGAGATGTTTCCCACCAGGGACTGTGCGAAGCCGGGCCGGGTCAAACAGACAGACAGACAGACAGATAGATAGATAGATAGTCGGGAACGGGAGATTATATGACAGACAGACAGACAGACAGACAGACAGACAGACAGACAGACAGACAGTCGGGAACGGGAACTTATATGACTACTTATATGAATTAAATGAGATGTTTCCCACCAGGGACTGTGCGAAGCCGGGCCGGGTCAAACAGACAGACAGATAGATAGATAGATAGTCGGGAACGGGAGATTATATGACAGACAGACAGACAGACAGACAGACAGACAGACAGACAGACAGTCGGGAACGGGAACTTATATGACTACTTATATGAATTAAATGAGATGTTTCCCACCAGGGACTGTGCGAAGCCGGGCCGGGTCAAACAGACAGACAGACAGACAGATAGATAGATATATAGTCGGGAACGGGATCTTATATGACTACTTATATGAATTAAATGAGATTCTCCCCATCAGGGGCTGGGCGAAGCCGGGCTGGGTCAGACAGATAGACAGACAGATAGACAGATAGACAGACAGACAGATAGATAGTTGGGAACGGGAACGGGAGCTTATATGACTACTTATATGAATTAAATTAGATGCTCCCCAGCAGGGACTGGGCGAAGCCGGGACAGACAGACAGACAGACAGACAGATAGACAGTCAGACAGACAGACAGACAGACAGAAAGACAGACAGACAGACATATAGTCGGTAACGGTAACGAGAACTTATATGACTACTTATATGAATTAAATGAGATGCTCCCCACCAGGGACTGGGCGAAGCCGGGCCGGGTCAGCTAGTCTATATCTATAAAACAGAGTGTATGTGGCTTTGTGTGTTTGTGGGGATTTATGTATTGGATGCGTTCGATAACGGTACATCCGATTGAGATGAAATTTTCTACACGTCTTCCTTTCATTCCTGTGCAACCGACTATAGTTTCTTAGTGTAAAATCTTCTACTTATTTAATAACAGTTACTTTTCCATTTTCATTATAGAATGTCTATATAGCAGGGGGACTTCACTCTAGGAAAGTTATTTCAAGGGGCATAACTTTTAATAACATTTCTATATACTTTATAGTCATATTGTTGGACTTACTTGCACTATTGTTAAACTCTTTGTCTATAGTTATTTTTAGGCATATGAGTTATAATAAATAATGATATAATCTTTAAGGCATTTTCATAGTTTTCATAAAAATAATGCATAATGCATAACATTGTAACCCATCTTTTTCTACAGTTTTCATTGAATGGTGTGTGGAAGGACATTCTTTTAAATTGCTGTGCGCCAGGAGCTGGGCGAAACCACGCCGGGTCAGATAGATAGACAGATAGTCGGGAACGGAAGCTTATTTGACTACTTATATGAATTAAATGACATGCCCCCCACCAGGGACTGGGTGAAGTCGGGCCGGGTCAGACAGACAGATAGACAGACAGACAGTCGGGAACGGGAGAGCTTATATGACTACGTATATGAATTAAATTAGATGCTCCACACCAGGGACTGGGTGAAACCGGGCCGGGACAGACAGATAGACAGACAAACAGATAGTCGGGAACGGGAGAGCTTATATGACTACGTATATGAATTAAATGAGATGCTCCCCACCAGGGATTGGGTGAAGCCGGGCCGGGTCAGCCAGACAGACAGACAAACAAGCAGACAGACTGATAGATAGATAGATCCCCTCCAGGGCCTGGGCAAAGCCGGGCCGGGTCAGCTAGTATATATATATAAAAGGCTATCTCCGTCTGTCTGTATGTATGTCTGTCTGTATGTATGTCCTTTATGCATTCGCGAACGGTCCATCCGATTAAGATGAAATTTTCCACACGTCTTCCTCTCATTCCCGCGCTGGCAACTGTCATAGTTTTTTTTAAGTCTCCCAACAGTTATTTACTTAATATTACTTAATATTAATTTACATTATAATTTATATATAGCGAGGGGACATAACTGTTAATAGCATTGCTATATATGTAAAATTGTTGCATATTTATCAAATAGGTGGACCTTTTCGCTGCAGTTATCTACAGGCATATGCGTTATAATCCTCCTCCCCCTCCTCTTCCTCCTCTACCCTCCTACTCCTACTATCCTCTTTCTCCTCCCCTCGTCTTCCTCCCTCTCCCTCCTCCTCCTCCCTCTTCCTCCTCCTCCCCCTCATCCCTCCTCCTCCCCTCCTCCTCCTCCTCCCTCCTCCTCCTTTAACCCCCTCCTCCTCCCTCCTCCTCCTCCTTCTGTTCCTCCTCCTCCTCCCTCTACCTCCTCCCTCTTCCCTCCTCTCCTCCCTCTTCCTCCCTCCTCCTCCCTCCACCTCCCTCCTCTTCCTCCTCACACCTTCCTTCTCCCCCTCCTCCTCCCTCCTCCTCCTTTCTCCTCCACCTTCTCCCTTCTCCTCCCTCTACCTCCTCATCTCCTCCTCTTCTTTCTCCTCCCTCTTCCTCCTCCTCTCCCTCCTCCTACCTCCTCCTTCCTCCTCCTTCTCCCTCCTCATCCTTCTCCCTCCTCCTCCCTCTTCCTCCTTCTCCCTCTTCCTCCATCCTCCTCCTCCTCGCTCCTCCTCGCTCCTCCTCCCTCCTCCTCCCTCTTCCTCCTCTTCCTTCCCCTCCTCCTCCCCTCCTCCTCCTCCCTCTTCCTCCTCCTCCCTCCTCATCCTCCCTCCTCCTCCTCCAACTCCTCCCTCCTCCCTCCTACTTCTCCCTCCTCCTTCTCCTTCTTCCTCCTTCCTCCTCCTCTCTCCTCCTTCTCCCTCCACCTCCTCCCTCCTCCTACTCTCTCCTCTTCCTCCCTCCTCCTCCCTCCTCCTCCCTCTTTCTCATCCTCCCTCCTCCTTCCCCTCCTCCTCCCTCCTACTCCTCCCTCCTCCTAATCCCTCCTCCTCTCTCCTATTCCTCCCTACTCCTCCTGTCTCCTCCTCCTCCCTCCTCTTCCCTCCTCCACCTCCCTCTTCTTCCTCCCTCCTCCATCTACCCAAGACAGACAGCCAGACAGACAGATAGTCGGGAACGGGAGATTATATGACAGACAGACAGACAGACAGACAGACAGACAGACAGACAGACAGACAGTCGGGAACGGGAACTTATATGACTACTTATATGAATTAAATGAGATGTTTCCCACCAGGGACTGTGCGAAGCCGGGCCGGGTCAAACAGACAGACAGACAGACAGATAGATAGATAGATAGTCGGGAACGGGAGATTATATGACAGACAGACAGACAGACAGACAGACAGACAGACAGACAGACAGACAGTCGGGAACGGGAACTTATATGACTACTTATATGAATTAAATGAGATGTTTCCCACCAGGGACTGTGCGAAGCCGGGCCGGGTCAAACAGACAGACAGACAGATAGATAGATAGATAGTCGGGAACGGGAGATTATATGACAGACAGACAGACAGACAGACAGACAGACAGACAGACAGACAGACAGACAGACAGACAGTCGGGAACGGGAACTTATATGACTACTTATATGAATTAAATGAGATGTTTCCCACCAGGGACTGTGCGAAGCCGGGCCGGGTCAAACAGACAGACAGACAGACAGATAGATAGATATATAGTCGGGAACGGGATCTTATATGACTACTTATATCAATTAAATGAGATTCTCCCCATCAGGGGCTGGGCGAAGCCGGGCTGGGTCAGACAGATAGACAGACAGATAGACAGATAGACAGACAGACAGATAGATAGTTGGGAACGGGAACGGGAGCTTATATGACTACTTATATGAATTAAATTAGATGCTCCCCAGCAGGGACTGGGCGAAGCCGGGACAGACAGACAGACAGACAGACAGATAGACAGTCAGACAGACAGACAGACAGACAGAAAGACAGACAGACAGACATATAGTCGGTAACGGTAACGAGAACTTATATGACTACTTATATGAATTAAATGAGATGCTCCCCACCAGGGACTGGGCGAAGCCGGGCCGGGTCAGCTAGTCTATATCTATAAAACAGAGTGTATGTGGCTTTGTGTGTTTGTGGGGATTTATGTATTGGATGCGTTCGATAACGGTACATCCGATTGAGATGAAATTTTCTACACGTCTTCCTTTCATTCCTGTGCAACCGACTATAGTTTCTTAGTGTAAAATCTTCTACTTATTTAATAACAGTTACTTTTCCATTTTCATTATAGAATGTCTATATAGCAGGGGGACTTCACTCTAGGAAAGTTATTTCAAGGGGCATAACTTTTAATAACATTTCTATATACTTTATAGTCATATTGTTGGACTTACTTGCACTATTGTTAAACTCTTTGTCTATAGTTATTTTTAGGCATATGAGTTATAATAAATAATGATATAATCTTTAAGGCATTTTCATAGTTTTCATAAAAATAATGCATAATGCATAACATTGTAACCCATCTTTTTCTACAGTTTTCATTGAATGGTGTGTGGAAGGACATTCTTTTAAATTGCTGTGCGCCAGGAGCTGGGCGAAACCACGCCGGGTCAGATAGATAGACAGATAGTCGGGAACGGAAGCTTATTTGACTACTTATATGAATTAAATGACATGCCCCCCACCAGGGACTGGGTGAAGTCGGGCCGGGTCAGACAGACAGATAGACAGACAGACAGTCGGGAACGGGAGAGCTTATATGACTACGTATATGAATTAAATTAGATGCTCCACACCAGGGACTGGGTGAAACCGGGCCGGGACAGACAGATAGACAGACAAACAGATAGTCGGGAACGGGAGAGCTTATATGACTACGTATATGAATTAAATGAGATGCTCCCCACCAGGGATTGGGTGAAGCCGGGCCGGGTCAGCCAGACAGACAGACAAACAAGCAGACAGACTGATAGATAGATAGATCCCCTCCAGGGCCTGGGCAAAGCCGGGCCGGGTCAGCTAGTATATATATATAAAAGGCTATCTCCGTCTGTCTGTATGTATGTCTGTCTGTATGTATGTCCTTTATGCATTCGCGAACGGTCCATCCGATTAAGATGAAATTTTCCACACGTCTTCCTCTCATTCCCGCGCTGGCAACTGTCATAGTTTTTTTTAAGTCTCCCAACAGTTATTTACTTAATATTACTTAATATTAATTTACATTATAATTTATATATAGCGAGGGGACATAACTGTTAATAGCATTGCTATATATGTAAAATTGTTGCATATTTATCAAATAGGTGGACCTTTTCGCTGCAGTTATCTACAGGCATATGCGTTATAATCCTCCTCCCCCTCCTCTTCCTCCTCTACCCTCCTACTCCTACTATCCTCTTTCTCCTCCCCTCGTCTTCCTCCCTCTCCCTCCTCCTCCTCCCTCTTCCTCCTCCTCCCCCTCATCCCTCCTCCTCCCCTCCTCCTCCTCCTCCCTCCTCCTCCTTTAACCCCCTCCTCCTCCCTCCTCCTCCTCCTTCTGTTCCTCCTCCTCCTCCCTCTACCTCCTCCCTCTTCCCTCCTCTCCTCCCTCTTCCTCCCTCCTCCTCCCTCCACCTCCCTCCTCTTCCTCCTCACACCTTCCTTCTCCCCCTCCTCCTCCCTCCTCCTCCTTTCTCCTCCACCTTCTCCCTTCTCCTCCCTCTACCTCCTCATCTCCTCCTCTTCTTTCTCCTCCCTCTTCCTCCTCCTCTCCCTCCTCCTACCTCCTCCTTCCTCCTCCTTCTCCCTCCTCATCCTTCTCCCTCCTCCTCCCTCTTCCTCCTTCTCCCTCTTCCTCCATCCTCCTCCTCCTCGCTCCTCCTCGCTCCTCCTCCCTCCTCCTCCCTCTTCCTCCTCTTCCTTCCCCTCCTCCTCCCCTCCTCCTCCTCCCTCTTCCTCCTCCTCCCTCCTCATCCTCCCTCCTCCTCCTCCAACTCCTCCCTCCTCCCTCCTACTTCTCCCTCCTCCTTCTCCTTCTTCCTCCTTCCTCCTCCTCTCTCCTCCTTCTCCCTCCGCCTCCTCCCTCCTCCTACTCTCTCCTCTTCCTCCCTCCTCCTCCCTCCTCCTCCCTCTTTCTCATCCTCCCTCCTCCTTCCCCTCCTCCTCCCTCCTACTCCTCCCTCCTCCTAATCCCTCCTCCTCTCTCCTATTCCTCCCTACTCCTCCTGTCTCCTCCTCCTCCCTCCTCTTCCCTCCTCCACCTCCCTCTTCTTCCTCCCTCCTCCATCTACCCAAGACAGACAGCCAGACAGACAGATAGTCGGGAACGGGAGATTATATGACAGACAGACAGACAGACAGACAGACAGACAGACAGACAGACAGACAGACAGTCGGGAACGGGAACTTATATGACTACTTATATGAATTAAATGAGATGTTTCCCACCAGGGACTGTGCGAAGCCGGGCCGGGTCAAACAGACAGACAGACAGACAGATAGATAG
Organism: Cepaea hortensis; assembly: GCA_963921405.1. Taxonomy (NCBI): domain Eukaryota; kingdom Metazoa; phylum Mollusca; class Gastropoda; order Stylommatophora; family Helicidae; genus Cepaea; species Cepaea hortensis. The sequence continues at coordinate 79,632,609 of OY992882.1, read as the reverse complement.
ATAGATAGTCGGGAACGGGAGATTATATGACAGACAGACAGACAGACAGACAGACAGACAGACAGACAGACAGTCGGGAACGGGAACTTATATGACTACTTATATGAATTAAATGAGATGTTTCCCACCAGGGACTGTGCGAAGCCGGGCCGGGTCAAACAGACAGACAGACAGACAGATAGATAGATATATAGTCGGGAACGGGATCTTATATGACTACTTATATGAATTAAATGAGATTCTCCCCATCAGGGGCTGGGCGAAGCCGGGCTGGGTCAGACAGATAGACAGACAGATAGACAGATAGACAGACAGACAGATAGATAGTCGGGAACGGGAACGGGAGCTTATATGACTACTTATATGAATTAAATTAGATGCTCCCCAACAGGGACTGGGCGAAGCCGGGACAGACAGACAGACAGACAGACAGATAGACAGTCAGACAGACAGACAGACAGACAGAAAGACAGACAGACAGACATATAGTCGGTAACGGTAACGAGAACTTATATGACTACTTATATGAATTAAATGAGATGCTCCCCACCAGGGACTGGGCGAAGCCGGGCCGGGTCAGCTAGTCTATATCTATAAAACAGAGTGTATGTGGCTTTGTGTGTTTGTGGGGATTTATGTATTGGATTCGTTCGATAACGGTACATCCGATTGAGATGAAATTTTCTACACGTCTTCCTTTCATTCCTGTGCAACCGACTATAGTTTCTTAGTGTAAAATCTTCTACTTATTTAATAACAGTTACTTTTCCATTTTCATTATATAATGTCTATATAGCAGGGGGACTTCACTCTAGGAAAGTTATTTCAAGGGGCATAACTTTTAATAACATTTCTATATACTTTATAGTCATATTGTTGGACTTACTTGCACTATTGTTAAACTCTTTGTCTATAGTTATTTTTAGGCATATGAGTTATAATAAATAATGATATAATCTTTAAGGCATTTTCATAGTTTTCATAAAAATAATGCATAATGCATAACATTGTAACCCATCTTTTTCTACAGTTTTCATTGAATGGTGTGTGGAAGGACATTCTTTTAAATTGCTGTGCGCCAGGAGCTGGGCGAAACCACGCCGGGTCAGATAGATAGACAGATAGTCGGGAACGGAAGCTTATTTGACTACTTATATGAATTAAATGACATGCCCCCCACCAGGGACTGGGTGAAGTCGGGCCGGGTCAGACAGACAGATAGACAGACAGACAGTCGGGAACGGGAGAGCTTATATGACTACGTATATGAATTAAATTAGATGCTCCACACCAGGGACTGGGTGAAACCGGGCCGGGACAGACAGATAGACAGACAAACAGATAGTCGGGAACGGGAGAGCTTATATGACTACGTATATGAATTAAATGAGATGCTCCCCACCAGGGATTGGGTGAAGCCGGGCCGGGTCAGCCAGACAGACAGACAAACAAGCAGACAGACTGATAGATAGATAGATCCCCTCCAGGGCCTGGGCAAAGCCGGGCCGGGTCAGCTAGTATATATATATAAAAGGCTATCTCCGTCTGTCTGTATGTATGTCTGTCTGTATGTATGTCCTTTATGCATTCGCGAACGGTCCATCCGATTAAGATGAAATTTTCCACACGTCTTCCTCTCATTCCCGCGCTGGCAACTGTCATAGTTTTTTTTAAGTCTCCCAACAGTTATTTACTTAATATTACTTAATATTAATTTACATTATAATTTATATATAGCGAGGGGACATAACTGTTAATAGCATTGCTATATATGTAAAATTGTTGCATATTTATCAAATAGGTGGACCTTTTCGCTGCAGTTATCTACAGGCATATGCGTTATAATCCTCCTCCCCCTCCTCTTCCTCCTCTACCCTCCTACTCCTACTATCCTCTTTCTCCTCCCCTCGTCTTCCTCCCTCTCCCTCCTCCTCCTCCCTCTTCCTCCTCCTCCCCCTCATCCCTCCTCCTCCCCTCCTCCTCCTCCTCCCTCCTCCTCCTTTAACCCCCTCCTCCTCCCTCCTCCTCCTTCTGTTCCTCCTCCTCCTCCCTCTACCTCCTCCCTCTTCCCTCCTCTCCTCCCTCTTCCTCCCTCCTCCTCCCTCCACCTCCCTCCTCTTCCTCCTCACACCTTCCTTCTCCCCCTCCTCCTCCCTCCTCCTCCTTTCTCCTCCACCTTCTCCCTTCTCCTCCCTCTACCTCCTCATCTCCTCCTCTTCTTTCTCCTCCCTCTTCCTCCTCCTCTCCCTCCTCCTACCTCCTCCTTCCTCCTCCTTCTCCCTCCTCATCCTTCTCCCTCCTCCTCCCTCTTCCTCCTTCTCCCTCTTCCTCCATCCTCCTCCTCCTCGCTCCTCCTCGCTCCTCCTCCCTCCTCCTCCCTCTTCCTCCTCTTCCTTCCCCTCCTCCTCCCCTCCTCCTCCTCCCTCTTCCTCCTCCTCCCTCCTCATCCTCCCTCCTCCTCCTCCAACTCCTCCCTCCTCCCTCCTACTTCTCCCTCCTCCTTCTCCTTCTTCCTCCTTCCTCCTCCTCTCTCCTCCTTCTCCCTCCGCCTCCTCCCTCCTCCTACTCTCTCCTCTTCCTCCCTCCTCCTCCCTCCTCCTCCCTCTTTCTCATCCTCCCTCCTCCTTCCCCTCCTCCTCCCTCCTACTCCTCCCTCCTCCTAATCCCTCCTCCTCTCTCCTATTCCTCCCTACTCCTCCTGTCTCCTCCTCCTCTTACATCACACTCATACCCAAAGACAACACTGACAAAACACAACTGAAGAACTACAGACCAATTTCCTTACTTAACACAGACTACAAGATACTTGCCAAAGCACTCACCAACAAACTTAAACCCTTCATGCCAACACTCATACACCCAGACCAACAGTGCAGTGTCAAACAAAGAAACATACATAATCACACCCATCTCATTAGAGACATTATCACCTACACCCACGGGAAAGACTGTCCATCCTCCCTCTTGTCCTTGGATCAAGAGAAGGCCTTCGACAGAATTTCCCACACTTACCTGCACAGGACACTAGAACACTGCAACATAGGGCAGTACTACCGGCAGTGGATACAGATCTTGTATAAAAATCCTGAGAGTAAAGTGTTGGTGAACCATTCACTGACAGCAAGCTTCAGGCTCACAAGATCTGTAAGGCAGGGATGCCCCTTATCACCACTACTGTATGTGCTGACCCTAGAGCCACTATTAGAAAAGATAAGACAAGACACTAGTATTAAGGGAACCTTCTTGCATGGGATAGGAGAGCAGAAGCTCATCGCTTATGCAGATGACACTGCTTTCTTTCCCACCAGCAACACATCAATAAGGAACATACTCCACACCTTTACCCATTTTGGAAAAGGCAGTGGAGCCAAAGTAAATGTACAGAAGTCACAGATAATGGGTCTGGGAAAGTGGAAACAGAAATCTGATTTCCCTCCAGATCTGAGACACACAGACACCATGAAACTGTATGGGATCACATGGAAATGTGATCCCACAGAAACACACAGACAGACATGGCATGCACTGACCCAACAGATCACAGACATGTTACATAGGTATAGGTACAAGACATCCACAATATTTGGTAGAAGCACAATAGTCAACACATACATAATACCTAAAATAATATACTTAGCGACAGTACTGGACCCTCCCAAACAGACCATCACAGACATAAACAAACAAATCAGACGCTTCATCTTCACCAACACAATATACAGCATCAAGCACAAAACTCTCATACAAGACAAACAGCAAGGAGGAATTGGATTACAAGACGTCCACACAAAAATACTGTCACTTAGAATTAGTTACATAGGCAAAATCATCAGACATCCAGAACAGCATAGATTAGCTTTATATTATATAGCACACAACATTAAACACCTCACACCCCTTAACAATGCAACTGCACATTACCAGGGAACACTGCCAACATTCTATCAGACATGCATACAGGCAATACAAAGACATGAACACTTAATACAGCAAACAACACACAAAATATACAAACAGTTAGTTAGAGAGCAAGCACCACCACTCAAACTTAGGATCAAAAGAGGACACAAATACTTCATGTCTGACTTCACATGCACCTTTTCAAACCTACACAACAAACACATAACACCAAAAGCCAGAGAGATCACATATAGATTGTTATACAATATGACGCCGACAACACAGGTAGAAGCACACAGATCTAAACAAACATCACAATGCCAATTATGTAGGAATAACACACAAGAGACAGAGGAACACATTTATTATACTTGTCCAACAATTACAGCCATACGCGCAACACTCAAACACCTCATACAAACACACACAGGCAAACAAACCGACATATATAAAGCAATTTTTCTCAATACTATACCAAAATCAGCAAAACACATACATACAAAACTACTGACAGCTCTTTCTTACTACAGACATCTCATATGGACATGTAGAAACTCAGCCAGATACAAACACCGCACATATAACACACACTTAATATCATTTATGTACACGCACAAAATAACACAACTGTTTCCTGAGTAAATCATATGTACTCTTCATTATTGAAATTACAAAGTTGGTATACATGAGTGCGAGAAAGAATCTGGGAAATGTGAATGAATGCGGATTGAATGAATATACAATCACATATGGTTTACCAAACCAACGATATTGTAAAATGTGTGAAAACACAAATGCTTGTTTTATTCTTACAAAAAAAAAAAACCAAAAAAAAAAGGGAAAAAATGAATGAACCCTTACAAAAGAAAACAAAAAAAAAAAAAAAAAAAAAAAATGCAAGGAGAAAAGAAAATAACTCCTTTACTCCTACTATTATTAAAAAATAGTAGGTTGCACTTCTATGTGTCATTATTATTACTATTATTATCTTTCCTGACATTATTCTTAGAAATTAATATTCTATCATTATCATCGTTATAAATATTTAACTCATCTCGCATGTACCCCCCCCCCCCCCTTCTTAGCCTTGTTGCTTTTGCTGATGCCCTCACCGTTTGGTTCAAATAGTCACCCTGCCTCTACCTTTATTACCAGAGAGTGGTGATAATTTGATTGGTGAGGTGGGGCCAATGAGGAGAGCGGCAGCAAGGGAAACAATAATGGGGAGTTTTTTCTTTCTCTTCGTTGCCCCTCTTCCACATGGTAATATGGTCAATGAATAAATTACGCATTTGTCACATACACGCCCACATGCAACGCTCTGTAAATACACGCACACAAATACTGAACCCACAGGACGCATGTAACAACACTAACAATTCAAATGCATTTGTACTGCTATTACGATGCTCTCCTATTGAGATTGGTAGGTAAATCTGTATTACTATATGATTATTATGGTTTGATTGCTATTAAATTTAATTTATGATCACTATTATTATTAGTATCCTCCCTCATCTCCGCCTTCTCCCCGCTTATTACTGTTGCTGTTGATGCTGATGCCGCCCTCACTGGTTGGCTCCAAAATGTTTACTGCTTTTATCAACATTACCGAAGAGGTGGTTATGGTGTTGGCGGTTTTGGAGCCGGCTGCTGGTGAGAGTGGAGACAGGGGAAACAAATATGGTAAAATAACATACATTTTGGGTTTCCCCACTTTCATATGTAATTATGCCAAATGAATTATTGTTGTAATATTACACATATGTCACCTACACGCCCACATGCAACGCTCTGTAGATACACGCACACAAATATTGAACACACAGGACGCATGTAACAATACGAACAACAAAAATGCAATTGAACTATTATTATCATGCCTCTTACGGCGATAGTTACCCTTGTGCATCACCTTTCTATTATTAAGGGTCATTGCTATCAATTTTATTGTCGTAAATTTGTATGGATGTTTACTATTACTATTATGCTCCCTCATTTTCCCCCACCCTTTCGATACTGTTGGTTTTGAGGCTGCTGCCGCCTTCACCGGTTTGTTCTAACAAGTTTTACTGCCATTTTCCTCATTACCAAGTTGCGATGATGGTATTGGTGGGGTTGGAGCCGACAGGTGAGAGGGTGGCAGAGGAAAAACAATGGTATCCTATCGTCTTGTTGTTGTTTGTACTCGTTTTTCGTTACCCCCCCCCCCCCCCATTTCAAATGTAAAAATGTTGTAAAAAATGTTGTAAAATTTTGCGCATATGTCACCAACACTTCCACATGCAACGCTCTGTAACAACACGAACAATACATCTTGCAATAACTTTAACACTCAATAAACGTTTAAAAAAAAAAAAAAAAAAAAAAAAAAAAAGATAGATAGACAGATAGTCGGGAACGGAAGCTTATTTGACTACTTATATGAATTAAATGACATGCCCCCCACCAGGGACTGGGTGAAGTCGGGCCGGGTCAGACAGACAGATAGACAGACAGACAGTCGGGAACGGGAGAGCTTATATGACTACGTATATGAATTAAATTAGATGCTCCACACCAGGGACTGGGTGAAACCGGGCCGGGACAGACAGATAGACAGACAAACAGATAGTCGGGAACGGGAGAGCTTATATGACTACGTATATGAATTAAATGAGATGCTCCCCACCAGGGATTGGGTGAAGCCGGGCCGGGTCAGCCAGACAGACAGACAAACAAGCAGACAGACTGATAGATAGATAGATCCCCTCCAGGGCCTGGGCAAAGCCGGGCCGGGTCAGCTAGTATATATATATAAAAGGCTATCTCCGTCTGTCTGTATGTATGTCTGTCTGTATGTATGTCCTTTATGCATTCGCGAACGGTCCATCCGATTAAGATGAAATTTTCCACACGTCTTCCTCTCATTCCCGCGCTGGCAACTGTCATAGTTTTTTTTAAGTCTCCCAACAGTTATTTACTTAATATTACTTAATATTAATTTACATTATAATTTATATATAGCGAGGGGACATAACTGTTAATAGCATTGCTATATATGTAAAATTGTTGCATATTTATCAAATAGGTGGACCTTTTCGCTGCAGTTATCTACAGGCATATGCGTTATAATCCTCCTCCCCCTCCTCTTCCTCCTCTACCCTCCTACTCATACTATCCTCTTTCTCCTCCCCTCGTCTTCCTCCCTCTCCCTCCTCCTCCTCCCTCTTCCTCCTCCTCCTCCCTCTTCCTCCTCCTCCCTCATCCTACCACCTCCCCCTTCCTCCTCCCTCCTAAACCTCCCTCCTCCTCCCTCTTTCTAATCCCTCCTCCTCCCCCTCCTCTTCTTCCGCCCTCCTCCTCCTCTATCCTCCTCCTCCCTCCTCCTTCCTCCTCCTCCCCCTCATCCCTCCTCCCCCTCTTCCTCCTCCCTCCTCCTCCCTTATCCCCCTCCTCCTCCCTCCCCCTCCTTCTCCTTCTCCTCCTCCCTCTACCTCCTCCCTCTTCCCTCCTCCTCTTCCCTCTTCCTCTCCTTCTCCCTCAACCTACCTCCTCCTCCTCCCTCTTCCTCCTCCCGCTCCTCTTCCTCAATCCTCCCCCTCCTCCCTCCTCCTCCTTCCTCCTCCTCCTTCTTCCTCCTCCTCCCTCTACCTCCTCTTCTACTCCTCATCTCCTCCTCTTCTTTCTCCTCCCTCCTCCTCCCATCCTCCTCCCCCTCCTCCTACCTCCTCCTTCCTCCTCCTTTTCCCTCCTCATCCTTCTCCTTCCTCCTCCCTCTTCCTCCCTCTTCCTCCTCCCTCCTCCTCCACCTCCTCTTCCCTCCTCCTCCTCGCTCCTCCTCCCTCCTCCTCCCTCTTCCTCCTCTTCCTTCCCCTCCTCCTCCCCTCCTCCTCCTCCCCTCCTCCTCCCTCCTCCTCCCTCCTCCTCCTTCCTCCTCCTTCCTCCTCCCTCTTCCTCCTCTTCCCTCATCCTACCTCCTCCTCCCTCCTCCTCCTCCCTCCCTTCTCCTCCCTCCTCCTCCTCCCTCCTCCTCCTCCCTCCTTCACTTCCCTCTTCCTCCTCCCTTCTCCTACTCCTCCTTTTTCTTCTTCTCCTGCTGCTGCTTCCGCCGCTCTATTTATCCAAGTTAATTGTTGGGGGAAGATGTAAAGATCTTTCAAGTGCTCTTTCTAGTGCGTTTTGTATGTTGGTCTGCGTTTATCTAAGGTTGTTCTAACTGCAACCAATAAATGATTAGACAGACAGACAGACAGACAGACAGACAAATAGATAGATAGATAGTCGGGAACGGGAACGGGATCTTATATGACTACTTATATGAATTAAATGAGATGTTCCCCACCAGGGGCTGGGCGAAGCTGGGCCGGGTCATCTAGTATATATATATATCCCTCCTCTTCCTTACTCCGCCGGTCTCTCTGGCTGAGGGGTTACAACACTTTCTCCGTAATCCCGTTTATCACGCAGAGTCTCGTAGCAGGGTGAGAGCTGGGAGCGGTTCGACCCCCGCTGGTGACTTGCGGGATAACTGAGCCGGCCGTTCAGAAAGCAATGGCAAACTACTGAGCGTAATCTTGCCAAGAAATGAACATACAGCTGAAAGATGCTGATGTTGACAGCGATGTCCTGTAAAGGATATGCAAAACATTTATTATATATATATATATATATATATATATATATATATATATATATATATATATATATATATATATATATATATATATATATATATATATATAAATCGATGTGTGTATGTATGTATGTATGTGTATCCGTCGTTTATGCATGCGCGAACGGTCCATCCGATTGAGATGAAATTTTCTACACGTTTTCCTTTCATTCCTGTGCAACCAACTGTGATAGTTTTATCTATCAGCTATCAGCTATTACATTCCTAAAATTTAATTTTGTAATTACATGACTGAACATAAGAAAATATAAAAACATATTTTAAAAAAGGGATATAACTTTTAGTAGCATTGTTATATCTTAAGTTAAGTCCCCTGGCTATAGAAATCTATATGAATTAAATGAGGTGCAGCTGGGCCAGGTCAGACTGACAGATAGACAGACAGATAGACAGACTGACAGACAGACAGATACTCGGAAACGGGAGCCAAGTTTACTTTAGATAGATCTCTTCCAATCATATTTTCTATCTATTCTTCTATTCTATCTATATTTTTAATGAGAACGGGCCGAACATACATAGATAGATAGATAGATAGATAGATAGATAGATAGACAGACAAACAGACAGACAGACAGACAGACAGACAGACAGACAGACAGACAGACAGACAGACAGACAGACAAACAGACAGACAGACAGACAGACAGACAGACAGACAGACAGACAGACAGACAGACAGACAGACAGACAGATAGATAGATAGATAGATAGATAGATAGATAGATAGATAGATAGATAGACAGACAGACAGACAGACAGATAGATAGATAGATAGATAAATAGATAGATAGATAGATAGATAGATAGATAGATAGATAGATAGATAGATAGATAGATAGATAGATAGATAGATAGATAGATAGATAGATAGATAGATAGATAGATAGATAGATCCCCGCCAGAGCCTGGGCGAAGCCGGACCGGGCAGCTAATATTTATCGTTTCCATCAAGGGGACTTAACATAAGAAAAGTTATTTCAAGGGTCATAACTTTTAATAACATCACTATTATTTTATGTATAGATTGTTTCATTGTTTTCAAAGATTTATAAACTTTTTGTCTATAGTTATTTACAGGCATATGAGTTATAATAAATAATGATATAATCTTTAAGGCATTTTCATAATTTTTATAAAAGTAATGCATCTATTTAAATAGTGAAAATTTTCTAACACATCTTTTTATGTTTTTAAAACCAGTGTTCATTAAAAATAATGGATTTATTTTAGATTAGATACGTTAGAATTTTATTTCTGTACTTTTTTCGTAGTGGAACTTTTGAAGTAATCGAAGCATTTGTTTTTTCCGTTCGCTTGGCAGAGAGAAGGTCAGTACACAATTAAATGGGTATATTCTTGATTTTGTTTTTGTTTTAAAAAAAAAGTTGGCCTCGTGTGTGTCAACATCACATTTTTCATTCAATGTTGTGGGTGTGCATACCTTATGCATACCTTACACGCAGCACGCCTGTTAAAATGCAGGTTGTTTTTTTTTGTTTTGTTTTTTTGGTCTAAAAAAAGAAGAAGCCTATCCTTTGATGTACTGTTGCCTCGCATCCCAATGATTCCAACAGACATGCCATTCGAATTCAAACGCCTGCAGTTTCCGGTGCGACTTGCATTTGCCATGACGATCAACAAAGCACAGGGACAATCGCTACAAGTGTGTGTACTAAATTTGGAAAATCCGTGCTTCACACATGGACAGCTATATGTGGCCTGCTCACGCGTTGGAAAACCTTCGGATTTATTTGTGTACGCACCAGACAGAAAACAAAAAATATTGTTTATCAAAAAGCACTACATTAGACATCAAATTTGGTGTTCGACCATAACTTAAAAATTATACGTCAACATTTAAAAAACTAAATAATCCTAACATTAAATGAAATTTTCTAGCTGCAACCAATAAATTAGCTGCGAGGGCCCAGGGGCCGAACGCATACTCTGTACGCTTAGAGAATGTATTTGAATGTATAATGACTACTTAAATGAATTTAATGAGACGCTCCCCGCCAGGGACTGGGCGAAACCGGGCCGGGTCAGACAAACAGACAGACAGACAAGCAGACAGACAGATACATATATAGATAGATCCCCGCCAGAGCCTGGGCGAAGCCGGGCCGGGCAGCTAATATATATATATATATATATATATATATATATATATATATATATATATATATATATATATATATATATATATATATATAACACTAACATAAAATCAGTACAGCTGAATGGATAAGAAACAGAATGGCTAAAACAGTTACTAGTACATTACATACACTCATTAATTTGTACCTGCATAGAATTAAAAAAGCTGACGTGGTATCAGAGAATCATCAATGTGAACTAAAGTTGATACTATCAAATGCCCGATATGATAAATACTGACAAAATATGTTAATATGGTTAGGGATTCCTTCCTTTGGAATCCACAAGGCAGACAGAGAGGGTGACCTAATAACGCAAGGAGATGAGAATAAAAGGTAATGATGAATAACATTGAAAAGCCGTGGGAGGAAATATAAGAGATGGTAAAGAATATGATAGTGGAGCTTTGCGAAGATGGTTGAGGGTGATGTCCCATGGGGGATACATACTAACATTTTTACAAGATTTGTAGAGGCCAACAACAGAACGCATTCTGTTCCCATGAGTGGTGAGACCTATTATAAGCGTGAAGCGAGAGAGTTGGTCACAAATCTTATTTCAGGAAGCCTCAACACCGGTTCAAAGGCAAACCTTGTTAGGATAATACTGATGACCTCAGTTACAGTTAGTTGAATATACTTTACAGGACGTAACAGTTAGCTCCAACATTTTTTGGCTGTTCGTGATTCCTGGGCTAGTTTACGCTCAGTAGGATGACCTCAGTAATTATATACGGAAGGAATATAATATACACTTAGAGCAATCATAATACATATTTATAACAACATACATAATGCTATGTTGATTATCGTGACTGTTCCATTAAAAATTAGTGTATTTCACTGTGACTGATTAGACATGCATTTCTTCTTTACTTACAGAAAACAAGATATCAAGCGGCGTGTGATATACTAATACTAACTTCCCAAACATTGAATAGTTGACATCATGGTTTAAAACTGAAATTACCAGTCAAACATATTTTGCTCCCATTTTGAGTATTACACGTGTAATGTCCCTTGTAGTCATCTCTAGGGACACATTGCTTATCACAAGTCAAGCCATAGTAGTTATGTCCACAGTATAGTTCGACCTCAATGTCCAGACTGTTTGAGCAAGAGAAGACAGTTGTGTTAACATTCGTTGTTCTATCGTATTTGTGAACATGCATGAGGACTTAAACTATTTGAACAATCGTAGAAATTTAAATATTGAGCACAACCCACTACTGGCAACGCTGATCGTATCATGGTATGAACCTAAGGCCTATCCACGTCAATATGGAAGCACTATACTCGAGTTTCGCTCTCGTTTGAGCTCGTCAGTAGTGCATGTCCTTGACCGGATCCGAAAACTAGCCCCGGATCACTGGCGTGTGAAGACCTGTTGTGATAATTTGGCGTGTCCAGCGTGTGCCACGTGGTTACACATCCGCTTCACACACCAGCTGGAAGTCGGCTTTCTCGTTTTGTGACATCTTCTGCATTAGGGCGGTGGTCTTGGAGTTCTTGTTGATGGAGACCACTATTCCATCAGATGTCTTGCGCGGCTTGGTAACGCCGTGTCTTCCCAGTTTTTTCTCCAGCAGACTGAGTATCTTGTCTGTTGGTAGCACCAACAATTTGGTCTCCCCCACGCTTGTTTGTTTCAGCAGGATTCTTTTCATAATATTTAAAAAAAAAAACATTTATGTATGTTGACGAGGCTTCGATCCACCTAAAGCTCAGTCAGGGAGTAAAGACTGGACACCACGTCAAAGTTCTCCAAGGAAGTTTTCACCATAGAAGACTCACTGATTGGTACAGACACACACGGCCAAAGGAGAGACTTTACCCACACGACTCTAGTCCAGTATCTCATGGAGGATCCTACAACCATCAGGTGATATCCTCTCCACAGACCCACACATGTTTAACCACACTGAGTACACTCCTGTCTCTCCAGTAGCTTAATGAAGATATTTCCAATAGAACTGTTCTCATCCTGAAGCATACACCGTTGTTGTGTTTCCTACAGTTACTACAGACGAGGTCTGAAACAAAGATTTCTATTTTCTTCTTCCTCAACGTTAAGTGTCTGATGTAGATAGTAACTTCAGTCGGTAATCTTTTGTCCGTGGATTTTAGTCGGGCGACACCAGTATAGAAGGGAACAGAAGTTATAGCACAGTAACATAGATTATAACTACACGGAATGGGGATCCCGCACCCGTCCTATTACAAGTTAAAGAGTATACGATTCTCGAGGACATAAAGGATATTTTATATTCGTGTTTTCCTCCCTTCCAGTGTCCGTTGCCACTGCCATCACCATCAGGTGGAAGTTGTTTTCTAGGCCTTTCTTAATAATTTCGTAGATTTTCCTGGCAAATCTATTATGTTCGTTCTAGATCTTAGACTTTCCCCTATCTTAATTTGGTGATTGGTGTGGGACACTTTTCTTTCGACAGGAATAGGTCCCAGCATTTTGTTTATGTGCATGTAAGTCGCAGTTGTAGAAGAATACTCTCACCGACCTCTTTGTTTCAGGATCTGTTTATACGATGGAGATTTTAAGAGTTATACCATGAACTCTATTGGACCAGCTAGTTCCAGTGCCAATCAATATGATACTTTGGGGCAATACTGAGGGCGGTCACATGAATCTGTCAGTGTCAACACATATAAGAGACTGAGTTTTAGAAAATCACGGTTTGTCTAAGCTGAGACAACCGCTACGAGTCTGACGAAGATTTGGTCAACAGATCCAGTTGGGGTCTATGACTGCTGTGTCTCCTGATTCACGCCTGTAAGGTAACGGGTGTATTCCTATAGTCAAGTTGAGATGGCTGAGGTGATCTCATGTGAACAAGCAGCAAAGATGGCAACTTTACTTTGTTTCAGGCCCAGCAGGGTTGTAGTGATGTCCGGTGTATATTTATATATCCAACTTCAATTGTGGATCTATATGGTTGCACTTTTCAGAAACCTTGAACTTGATCAGAAATATACTACAGTAGTCTGCTATTTCATGAACGTTGCCAGTGCTAGTATGTTAAGTTATTACACTTCTAAGTTGGTGATGTTGAAAAGTGATAGTGTTAGTATGCTAAATCATTACACTCCTAAGTAGGTGGTTTTGAACAGTGGCAATTTTAGTATGCTGAGTCATTACATTTCTAAGGTGGAGTTGTTGAATAGTGACAATGCTAGTGAATGGAGCCAACGCTCCAGCCTTATATTGCAGAATAGACCATCCAATTGACTTTGTGATGTTGAAGTGCAACCAGGCTCTTATATTGTGCAGCAATACTTACCATCAGATGGGGACACCTAGAACCCTAGGGTCGCTCACATTACATCAGTAGTGCGAAATCTGTTGCTAATGATTACGTCATCGAGGGACGTTAAGTGAACAGTGTTGAAGTGCCAGTCAGAATCAGACATACGCCTGACCAGTCCGATATCATACTCACTGTGGAAGGAGATGACTCCTGAGTGGTCTACGCCTTGGAGGTCCTTTGTACCGGAGGTTCACCGGGTCAGTGGTTACCTACGACGGGACGACGGCACGAACATAAGTCACATGCTACGTGATGATGAATCATCACCTGTAGATCCTCTCATCACTCTCATTCAGCGTTGTACATAGTTAGTCTTCTATCCAGGCTTTTCAGCCATCCCTCTCTGAGTTTATTGTGACGTATTATGAAATTAAATTTTGCTTGGTTGACCATGGCTTTGAGCATAAGTATGACTGTTGTCTTGTCCGAGCCCCCTGTGTGTAGGAATCCATAGGTGGAAAGGGAAGGTCAGCTGTCCCGGCTTGTAAGGGGGGTGGGCTTGTAGACTGAAAGTCCTACTGGGGTGGTCGGACCAATGGCTGGGGATATAACTATTAGTAACATACCTGTCTAAGCCCCGGGGTCATGTTACAGCCCCCCACCTCTAAAGTTCTGGTCTTCTTAATATACTAAGCGGTATATCTCTTTCTACCTTCTTCGGGTCCAAAGCCCTCCCTGTGTGCAGCTTCTTCTTGAGCTCCTCCACATAGTTATATTAAGACACCACCTCTTCAGTGGTTGCCTCATCCGTCCAGTATTTCAACAATTCTCCCAACAGTCATTTAATAGGTCTGTCAAAAAGCAAGGTAGCTGGTGGCAGTCCAGTGGAGCCATGTGGAACTTCCCGATAGGCGAACAAAGACTGAAAATAATGCACTGGAATGCGGAGGGAGTCAGCATCAAAATCAAAAACAAGTTAGAAAACATCTTGGACAAAGAAAAATTAATTGTACGTTGCTTGCAAGAAACTCACCTCAACGAAAATATAGCTTTCACAATCAGAGGCTACCAGTGTTACCGATTTGACCGAAAGGACAGGCAAAAAGGTGGGATAGTGACACTTGTAAAAAAATAACATCACTGCCTCCCAAATTGAAATTTACATGGAAGGGGCTGAGTATCAGACACTTAAATTTGAGACAGACAATACAGATAAACGACTACTACAGGCAGTAGATACACTACCGTTAACAGAAAAAAATGATTGCCTTTGGCTATTTCAACAGCCATTCGCACAGTTGGGGCTATGATCACATGTGTCAGAGATGAGAGAGACTGGAAGACTGGCAGGATGGGAATATATTCATATTTATTAACAAACCGTCTGACCCAATACCTTCTACTTGAGATCATGGCGCACTACAACCACACTTGAACTGGCTCCCCACTAACCAGACCAGGAGTGGAAAATTACACGAATTGTTGGGAAATAACTTGGTGGCAGTGACCATCGGGCAGCCATTCTAACTGTACAAAATGAGCTTGTAAGTGAAAGCAGCACCCTCTAGAAGTGGAACTACAAGAAAGCAGACTGGGCAATGTGCAATCATTACAAAAGCTTACTGGTTAGAAACCTGAACACAGACAAAAACATAAATAAAGCAGTCGAAGAGTTCGGTACATGCATAAATCATGCAGCACGAGAAACAGTACCAAGCGGAGCTCGTAATAATATAAACCGTACTGGAACAGTGAACAGGAACAGTTATATAATGATGTGGA
Source organism: Cepaea hortensis (assembly GCA_963921405.1). Taxonomy (NCBI): domain Eukaryota; kingdom Metazoa; phylum Mollusca; class Gastropoda; order Stylommatophora; family Helicidae; genus Cepaea; species Cepaea hortensis. Next base: position 79,616,830 of record OY992882.1, on the reverse strand, counting down.
AGTGTGTAGAAAGCAAGCAGAAGCCAAACCCAGCCAAGTGCATCACAATAAATACCAGTAGCAAAAGCCACATTTCAAGTGCCAAGCTGCAGGCTAGACGGAAAATCTGGCAGGAGAAAACAGAGTCACTGAACTTTGAAAGAGACACAAGGAAGTTGTGGAAACTAATAAAACAACTTATAGATGAGGGCACAGCGAGAAACTCAAAAATTGTACTACATAAAAACGGAAACATCTTAACAGGAAAGCAAGAAGCTGATCAATTTCCGGACTCATTCGCACAAGATACCAACATAGAAATTAGTTAAGAGAAACAACATGAGGTTCGAGAGAAAACTTACCATACAGGACATAATGAAATAGTGTCAAGGTCTCACATCCGAGGTTGCGACGCGTTGTCTGTACCAACGCCATACAACATAACAACACGCAACCCTGAGTGATGTTAAACACTGCAGAGAGAACGCGGCGTCTTCGATGACGCCCGGATAAACAGCCAAGCACAGCAATTGAGCGAAGCTTAAATGACCGCTGGTCAGCAGTACACCCCGTGAACCGTGCAGGGGTCACACTAGCTGACGTGAGCGCCGACTGGCGTGTAGCGTGTAGAACGCCAGAACTGGCAGACGGGTTTAGGTGTTTGAATGGACAGGTCGCATGGGTATGCGAGGAGTGTTTGAATCTGCATTGAGATCTAACCTGTACGACAGTGGGAGACTGATTCGAACGCTTGAATAGTTTGACTTGTAAGTGAGATGTTTATTGCTTGCATGTATTATTATGTATTGTAGTGATAGTGTTCATGCCGTAATGATTGCTATGGATTGTCATTGCGCGATGTTTGTGCGATAATAAATGCAGCGCGTAAATAAAGCGTGTGAATAATACTTTCGGATATTCACTTCGTGTGATTTGATAGTTTGATATTGCTTCACACTTGCCAGAAAACGAGTCACTTGTCTTGCTCTACGCAAGACTCTGACAAGTGCGAACGTGGTGGCTTTCGTCCGGGTTTTGAACCAAATGCGAACTTGTAAATTTTTTTGTCCGAGTTTGAAGCGAATGTGAACATGCCGATAGAAGTGCGCAAGTCATAGATTAAGGTAAAGTAACGATTAAATAGAGTTGATTTAATTAAATTATAATTGTGAAGATATTATTTGAAGCCAACCGAGGCGTCTTCAGACTTATCACTAAATTCAACAAAGTTTGTACCTAAAATCCAAAATGGCGGCCGTGCCCTTGAATGTCATTGAGTAGGGTTAGTGTGAGCGTGAAAGTTGTTGATTGTGGTAACGACTAACAATAATACTTGACAGCATACAAACCTTTACAGACTTCAGTGACATTACACACACCATACATTTACAAACGTTCTAATTTCGTTTAGTTTAAAAAGTACAGGGTTTTTGTCAACTTTACCTGAGTCTGGTGAACTTCAAAACTTTTTTGTGCGTCAACCCGAAAGACGTTCCAGTGTGATTTCGAGCACCACTGAACAGCACATTACCCAAGGATTACTTGAGTATAAATTTTTTCCATTCCTCTTTATACTTTCGTTAGTCTGGCTTTAGACATTAACTGTGCTATAAATATTTGTAACTCACTAACATCATAAGTAATTTTGTTTATATTTATTCCATCATACCTATTGTTCATCATGTCTTCTTTAAACGATTTCATTGAAATGGGTTTAAAAATGAATATGTCTGGTGAGGGTTTGAGAACATGGAGTGAAAATAAATATGCAGAATATCTTGTGAAACAAGAGCAGATTATTGAGCGGAATGAGAGAGCGGCCGAAAGGGCGTCAAAAGCACAATCAGAAGCTGCTTTAAAGCTTCAACAAGCACAATCAGAAGCTGCTTTAAAACTTCAACAAGCACAGTCAGAAGCGGCAGTGAGGCAAGCTGAGATCTTAGCCCAAAGTAAGAGAGAAGAACAAGAAACACAACTGAAAATTGAACAGCTAAAAGCTGAATGTTCTAAAGATAAAGTGAATAAAGAAACAGACAAAGATCAACCTCATAAGAATTACCAAGGCCTGATCAGAAGTTACAACACAGGTGATTGCATAGCAGCATTTACCCAAAACTTTGAATTTGTTATGGATCATTACAAAATTCCAAAACCTGAATGGGGGATAGTATATGTAAGAAGTCTTTCTGGGGAACCTCTTAAAGTCATCGAGTCGATCCCAAATGACCTGAAAGAAGATTATCTTTACATTAAATCTAAAATTATGTCACATTTTCTACTGGATGAATCAGGTTATAGAGAACAGTTTAGGAAGTTGTCTCCTAAGCCAACACACACGTTCTCTGATTACATCTCAGAAATTCAAAATATTTTTTTCTAAATGGCTGTCAGCAGCCAAAGTAAATGGAATTTATGACAAATTAGTTGATCTTATGTTGAGAGATAAGATTATCGCATCTCTCCCACCCCCCTTTTCTAAATTTTTGTTAGAATGTCAGTGTGAAAGTGTTCAACAGATTGAAAGTCGTGGCTCTGGTTATTTTGCAGCCAATAAGCATTGTTTCTCTAGTAGTCTGACCAGCACAGACTTTGTAGCAGCAGCTACATATGGCAAATATCAGGCAGGGTCAAATACCAAACAAAGACCTTATAAACAAGCTGCAGAGAAAATGTATCAGTGCAAATATTGCAATTATAAACACAATGAGAATGATATGTGCGACCAACACCCTGGGTACACCACGTACTTGCATAATTACATTTCTAAGCAAGATAAAGAAAGGAAGAACTACAGAAAAGTTACCAAATGTTACCTTTGTAAAGCTTATGGTCACTGGCGTAAAGATTGTAAAGGCAAGTCAATGACCAAAAAGGCTAATGCAGCCATGTTTGACAGTTCTTCGTCAGAAGATGAAAGTGTACAAGATCACCCAGTAAACTCAGTACATTCCATTGAGGTGTTCCATCAGGAAAAATGTACCATTTGTGATCAATTTCATGAGGATGGCGTGTTAACATGCGGCAATTCTATACCTTTTACCAGTGAGGAGGCCAATTCTGTAGTAAACTCCAAAGGTAAACTAAACATCCACAAGGGGTATGTTAATGGTAGAGCTGCCACAGTTTTACGTGATAGCGGGAGTACTCTCATTGGTGTAAAGAGAGATTATATTTTACCATCACAATATATTGGTAAATATGTCACATGCAGGACATTCTCAGGAAACATAGAGAAATATCCACTTGCATGGGCATATATAACTACACCATTCCTTGCAGGAAAGGTTAAATGCGCAGCATTAACTAATCCTTGCTGCGATATTATCATTGGAAACCTTCCTGAAGTGAATGACATACCACATGACAGCAGTACATCAACTGTCAGTTGTAATATTGATACTACCATTTCACCTTCATCACCAGTCGCCATTCATGATGTATTACCACCTGTAAATGAATGTACAAATACCAACCTGGCTACGCCAGAACATACATGTAATTGTGCGAATGTAACATCAATGTGTGATGAGAATGATCGTTGTAATGTAGTAAATGCAGTAACTAGATCTACTGCACAGATGCAAGATCGAATCGATCAGACAGAGGCTTTACAACGAATAAGTCCAGTTGTAACATCTCCTGAAACAACTAGGGAGACGTTTATAACATCTCAAAAAGCCGATCGATCTCTGCAAAAGTATTTTAAACTTGTAGGCCAAAAGCCAAGAGTAGCAAAGAATGCTCAATGGTACTTTGCTCTGAAGAACGGAATTCTAACACGGTATTACACCAAAGGTTCCAGCACTATAGAACAAACAGTGCTACCGTTAGAAAACCGCAAGCAAGCATTGAATATAGCTCATGACATACCCTTTGCAGGACACATGACGTATGCTAAAACTAGAGCAAGGTTACTTACTCAATTTTATTGGCCAAAGTTTTGCAACGATACCAAACAGTATTGCAGATCGTGTGACATCTGTCAAAAGCTTGTCAAAAAGGGTAAACACCCACAAGCTGAATGGCAAGTTACTGATTTGGCTAGTAGACCGTTTGAAAAGATTTCGGTCGATATAGTTGGTCCTCTGAACCATATAACATCTAAAGGTAATAGATACATTGTAACACTCCTTGATCTATGTACTCGTTGGCCAGAAGCGATTCCAATGAAGAACATAACTTCCAAAGACATCATGGAAGTGTTCTTTCATATTTTTGCGAGGGTAGGATTCCCTGATACCATCCTTTCAGATCGGGGTAGCCAGTTTATTTCCTCAGCTACACAAGCCTTTACCAAAATGTTGGGTGTTAAACAATGCTTCAACAGTCCATACCACCCACATTCGACCGGTATAGTGGAAAAGATTAATGGCGATATAAAACATATGCTCTCTAAGGTAACCCAAGAACATCCTGAAGATTGGGATACTTATCTGCCTGCCATTTTGTTTGCATATAGGGAAGTGCCCCATTCCAGCACTGGGTTCTCACCATTCGAAATGTTATATGGTGCACAACCACGCGGCCCATTATCTCTGTATGAATCTATGTTGACTGAAAGTACAACGTTGTCTATACCCATTTCACCATACTGAACATGTAACATCATTGCGTGATAGAATTATGAAATCATGTATGTTAGCTAAAGAAGCTCTCCAAACATCAGGAGCTATTTACCGACAATATGCTAACAGAGGAAATAGAACTATTACACTGACGCCAGGACAGGACGTTCTTCTTCTTTTGCCAAGTGATAGACATCTCCTAACTGACTCATGGCAAGGACCGTTCAAAGTGCTACGACAAATTTCGACGGTAGACTACGAAATTGCAGTTAGGGACAAACATAAAATTTTCCACATTAACATGCTCAAACCATATCACCACAGGCAAGACGAACAAGTAGAGACTGCAGCAAGCACCTCCATAGTGGACCAGACGGACGACAACGACACTGACGAGATACCGACACCAGTTCTTGAAACGACGACCAACTTACAGGACATTAAGGTAAATCCTAAACTGACGCAGACACAGACTGACAGTTGCAGACAACTGATACAAGACTACAGAACGATATTTTCTGACAGTCCAGGACAGACAGATTTAGTGCAACACCAAATCATCTTAACATCTGACGTTCCTATTAAGTGTAGACCATATTCCATCCCGATACACTATAAAGAAAAACTTCATCAAGAAATCATTGATTTAGAAGCAAATCATATTATTCGACGTTCACAATCTCATTTCTGTTCACCAATAGTTTTAGTACGCAAAAAGGACAACACTATTAGACTTTGTGTGGACTATCGTAAACTCAACAGCATTACACAGTTGGATTTAGAACCAATGATCAACTGTGAAGACATCTTGACTGAACTATCTGACTCACGTTATTTTACTAAACTTGACATGACAAAAGGCTACTGGCAGATAGCTGTACATCCTGATAGTATACATCTGACCGCATTTGCCACACCGTGGGGTTTATACGAATGGTGTAAACTACCTTTCGGATTAGTCAATGCACCAGCTACCTTCGTCAGAATGACAAGAATTCTTTTGACAGACATTGCTAACATCATTTGGTACATGGACGACATTTGCATACACACAAAGGACATGACAGAGCACATAACAGCACTACAGCAGACATTTGACAGGATTAGACATCATGGACTGACTGTAAACCTTCCAAAGTTGATATAGCCTTTCAAGAAATTTCATTTTTGGGCTATAAGATCTCAAATGGCTTTATATCAACTGACGATAACATCATGTCCAGAATTTTGAAATTGTCGCTTCCAACAACTAAGAAACAGTTGCGAAGTGTGTTAGGTCTTTTAAACTATTATAGACAGTTTATTCCTCATTTTGCTGAATTGACCAAATGTTTCACTGATCTACTAACAAATAAACATCCCAATGTGATTGTAAACAGTGAATGTTTAAGGCCAGCATTTAATAAGATTCTGTCATATTTTTCTAAATAACCTATTCTGAAATTGCCAAATTTGAATATTACTTTTAGATTAAGATGTGATGCTGTGATGTTGTTTCCCCGAGAAGAGAGTGAGATCAACATGCACATCTTTAAACTGATTATCTGTTGGGATTATTGACTGACTTTTCGTCTACACTCCTCTCTTCTGTCTTCCCTTCCATATATCTCTTTCTTTCACTCTCTCTCTATTATTCTCTCAACACATACTTCGACAACAGTTCTTTTCCACATTAAATAAAAGATTTAATTTAAAACTATGTCTGGTGTATGGGTGGATATTGTCTGTGTAGTTGCTAGTGTATTCTATTGTTGGTGACAGAATGAACTCAGAATGTCTATCAGCGGTATCTTCTCGCCAGTCATTCTTCACGATTACAGGACATCACATCAAACAGGACAGAGCTCACCCGGGATGATCCGTAGGCTTGAGTCTGATGGTAAATCCGTTAGTGAAATGAAAACAAACTGTTCACCACTGAGTCACCGTATTGCTATAAAAGTCCCGTAAGTTTATGACTGTGCCCAAATCGGTTTCATGATATTAAGTATCCATCATCGAGAAAAAACACCACATTGTCAATGTTCTTCCTATTGTCTATTATGATTATCACTATTGTCTTTTTCTATTCCTTCTACTCTATGTATGCAAGTCGTATGTAGGTTGAAGTCTCTGCTTGCCCCACCTTAACATCTCTTTCTGTTTAGGAGCCCCAGTGGTATATGAGTGTTAGCATACAGTCTTCTGTATTTTACTGGATGTTAGTATTTGTTCATCTGAACAAACTGTTTAGGTTCTTTCTGGATCTAAGTATGTACTTTATTGGTTCAAGTAGAGTATTTTTTCCTTTCTTCTCTAATGTCCCTAGAAACTGGGAACCTGTGGATGAATATAACAAGTCGAGTGGTAAGCGTCCGCCCCTTACTCCTAACTTATGCAAGTGTCCTTCTCCAGCCATAATGACAAGGCTTTCGAAGTCACCATCAGCATAAGACATAAGAATTCACCTCAGTCTAAAACACCCACTAATAATATGTAATGATAAAGGTAATACACGCTCATCTATATTCCTATTCTAAAACTATATTTTAATATACCTTATACACATCTGTGTTCCTTTATAGAATTAATGTAGATCCACGAATCGAAATTAATCCGCATCCAAGCACTTTATCCCATTATAAGGGAGGATATTTCTTTTCATTACAGGACACATAATTCTATCTTCTCGTCCAGTTGGGAATACACACACTAAACTGACAAAGAAAGTGGCTACTCTTTATAGCTCAGTCTATGTCGCATAATCCTTGACATTGCTGGACAAAGCAAATTCAGACTTCATTATCCCTTGTCAGTGGAAAATTTCTGATCTCGAACTTTTCCGTGGTTTAATACAACCAAACCGCATTCTGCTGTCCCGTCTTAGTCGCAAACCTACCTCCAGAACGCAATAGGCTGGTCCATGATACTGTCTGTCTTTGTAGCAAACCAATTTTTCCACTCTACATGTCACCTGTGTTGTAGTCGACTCTCCCGCCTTGACCTACATACACATGCGCTGGTCAATCCGTTGTTTATATCCTTCTGTTTCATTAACCCTTCTCCCACCTGGGTCCGCTGTATACAGTCGTCGATCTGGGAATCACTAACATTCAGCATTTCACGACAGATGCGAGCTCCGTAGCCATTGGAGGTGTGCTTCTCCAAGAACACGACCAAATCTTGTACCCAGTATACTACGTCTCTCGAAAACTGAACACCAACGAACAAAATTACAGTACACCGGAACTCGAGGCTCTTGCCATGGTATTTTCGGTACGTAAACTTTCTAGATTTTTGTTAGGCAAACATTTCATTATTGAAACAGATAATAGTCCACTGACAATTGTTACCAGAGGAACGCCAAGTAACAGCAAGGTGGCAAGATGGTCCCTTCTTCTGCAGGACTATAGCTATGAGATTAACCATATAAAGGGTTCACAAAACTGTCTTGCAGATCTCTTGTCGAGATGTCCATACAACGAACCTAATACCCAGTCAACACCAGAGCACAGTGCAGAGGGTGTATAAAACTGCAACGTAGATAGTGCTCAGTACCACAGCCAATTGTGACAACGTGTCAGTAACGCTGTGTACAACAATGTGATAGGGTAGATTGTATCTCCCAATGTATATAAAATGTGTACATATTTGTATCCTTATCATGCGAATGAATGCGTATATAATTGTGAGATATGGGAAAGAATGGAATCAGTATTATGTAAACCAATGTGTTGTATAACTGTGAGATATGAGAAAGAATGTAATTATTATTGTAAATACATAAATATTGTAACAACCAGACACTACAGAGAAGTGTCACTGGACAACACTACAGGATCCAGGAAGTTACCAAGCCACTACAACGTGAGGTAATCCTGAAGGTATCCAGACCGAGGTGTCCAAGACGTTTTTACAAGGTACGAAAGATGACTGCGACAGTACAATCCGAGCAGAAGGCGGAAGAGACGATCCAACAGCTGATGGTAACAACTACTACTCCGTTTATAGAAGATCCATCCAGAACGGACCAACGTTGTATGAATGACACCACAACACATGTAATAGTACAGCTGTATACTTCCGATATTTGTTGCATATTAAGTTATGCGAGGAGTGTTTGTATCTGCATTGAGAGCTAGCCTGTACGACAGTGGGAGACTGATTCGAACGCTTGAATAGTTTGACTTGTAAGTGAGATGTTTATTGCTTGCATGTATTATTATGTATTGTAGTGATAGTGTTCATGCCGTAATGATTGCTATGGATTGTCATTGCGCGATGTTTGTGCGATAATAAATGCAGCGCGTAAATAAAGCGTGTGAATAATACTTTCGGATATTCACTTCGTGTGATTTGATAGTTTGATATTGCTTCACACTTGCCAGAAAACGAGCCATTTGTCTTGCTCTACGCAAGACTCTGACAATAGTACATGGGGTTCTGGAGGCAACTATCACAATCAGCGAACTGGAGATAGCAATATGATTGATTGATTGATTGATTGATCTAGGAACCGACATCACAGCATTCGGGGCATTCCCATATGTCAGAGTGTTGAGGGTGTGAATAGAGGACATAGAGAGGACAAGGGACAGAATAGAGTGAAGACAACTGAGATAACGACATATAGGAGATAGATAGGACATCTACAGTATAGCGATAGGCTAGAGACAGGACTTAAGTCAGGACATAGGATGGGCATAAGACAGGAAATCTACAGGACAGTAGATGAAATGGAAACAGGACTTAGGAAGGGACACTATCGTGTCTTAGACAGGGTAACGGTAGAACCAGACCGAGTGATAGAAGGGGACTACAGTTCACGGGACACTGCCCTGAATGGACTAGATGTCAGTACACCGACTGACCTCTTCTAGCACGGACAGACTGCAGTACAACGAGACTGTTTAGACAGCACGGGGCTCATACAACGGCACGGGGTCCGGGCCGTTGAGCTTGAAAACGTCAGAGGGGACGGGACGTACGACAGTTTCAGAGGAGGACACTTGTGATTCTTGAGAGCAAATGCTTAGTGTTGCGAGAATGCTAGTTTGAGAATAGTGAGTATAGGATTGCGAGACTGATTGTATGCTATCAGAGTATGAAGGGGCGACATTTGTATATCCATGTGAAATTACCGCCTGTATATATCTTGTGATTATATCGGGTTCGCCTGAATTAAATAATAGAAATGCCATACGCGCAATTGATGTTTCTTTGAGTGCGTATGAAGGAGCCGAGTGCCTGTGTGTGAAGTGAGACGTTGACACCTAGGCTCTCCGTCAACATCCTCAGCAGACAGTGAAGAGTTCCAACACCAGTAGTACCAGTAGCAATCTAATTATATGTCCGTTTCGCCTTTCCTCTGAGAGTCGAGCGTCGGCCAGATCCCCTCGTCACTCCTCGCTGCCTCATTCTTGCCAGACCATGATGATCCATTTGCTCCTCAAAGGTGTACACGTGCTCCCACAAGGCCGCAACCACGTCTGCCTTGTCATGCATCAATACTCCACCAAGTTTTGCAGAGCCAGCCAATGAATCTGTCCGCATGTTCATTCCCCAGGCGATGCTTGCCACCCGTGACCTCCGCATCGAAGCAAGCCACTCTGCACGAAGCATGCCCGTCCTCACCTTCCTCAGCATGCTTTCTGAGTCAGTTACAATCACGATGTGCGTGTGTGTGTGTGTGCGTGTGTGTGTGTGTGTGTGTGTGTGTGAGAGAGAGAGAGAGAGAGAGAGAGAGAGAGAGAGAGAGAGAGAGAGAGAGAGAGAGAGAGTCGTATTCTCGATCCAGCGGAAAGCTACAGTGACCGCCTCCACCTCCATTCTTAAGCTAGATGTTGTGGTATCAAATACCATGCTCTCCTGCACCAAACGTCGGCTATTAGCTTTTGTCACTTAGAGTCACCACAGGAGGGATGAGATCAACCCCTATAGTGGTGATGGAGAAGATGGGGAGGACACGAGCACTGAGAGAGCGTAGAGATACGAAAAAGCTAATACATGCAATAAAGTTCCGCAGCATGTCACGTCACCCTATAAAGAACAGATTTGAAAACATAGTTATAGGACGGTTGAAAAGAAGCAGTTTTATCCACTAGAGAAACCACTGATATTTCCACAGTTGGTATCCCCCTGAAAATTATTACAGAACGAACTCCATGGAAAGAGGAAAATAGAATGTCACTACAAATCCAGACAAAAGTGAGAGGAATATTTGACAAGAAAGAACGGAACAGTGTAAGGCACAGAACAGCCACTTTCAGCTTGATGAAGGATACCCATAGCAACTCTGGATTCAAGTCTACACAGATTGGTCAACACAAAATTATGTTCGAAATGGAGGATCGGGAATCTACATAGAATACCCAAATAATTTTAGAAACACGGCCAGAGTACCAACGGGAAAGTACTGCCATAACTATCATGCTGACATTGAGGCAATAAAGATAGCAACAGAGCAATTACTAAATACCAGCCATTGTATACAACTGTGGTGCTATTGACAGATGCAAAATCAGTACTCGGGGCGCTCATGTCTGGGAAATTGCCAGTACTAAGGACACTACTTTCTGAACTCAGCAGTCAGCATAAGGTCACCATACAGTGGATACCATCAAACTGTGGAGTATCCCGAAACGACAGCAGAGCACATACTCCAAAACTTCCAAAAATACAAAATATCTAGGCAAACCTTCTGGCCTAAAGAGACGACAGTGGAAGATAAACTGTATGGGCTACCGAGTTAGCAAAAACAGACAGGTAAATTCATACAAGAGACAATATTGCAGTTATCGCATATAGCGAACGAAAGAAGAAGAAGAAAAATTGGAATCGGTTTCATCACAAATAACAAGTAAAACGAGAAAATGTTCCATGTGTAGGAAACCGCATACCTACCGAAGTGGGACATGGAAAGAGCTGTAATGAAAAACGTAGCTCCTGGAAGAAGGGGCAGGCATCGACCAGTAACAAAGTGGCTAAGGGGCTTGACAAACACCTTGGAGACGACATGAGGTCGGAGAGGTGGGACAAGTTCCAGAAACTTTTGAGAGCCGTGATGTGAGCGCCGTTTTGCTACGGAGATGCTACATTGTGAATACTCTAGTGGAGGATGTATCCTACGCCCTTTGCCTCAATACAGTGGCATCACTTCTGATGATATAGTATGATCAACCACTGGAGAAGCTGTAGAACCTAGCTTCGTTGTAGGAACATATATAGAGTAAAACTATGACAAACGATCTTACTGTACTCTGTTCTTCAGTGGTCGGTGAAGTCTTTTGCGACCGTTGGTAGGCGCTAAAACTAGGACAGTTCGCAGGAAGTCAACCTGCTCAACACGCGTGTGGTCAACATCATCAATGTCAATCTTTAATTCAGCACTCCCCTGAAATTATTATTATCTAAGTTAAAACAAGAAATGTTGGTCGCACAGGATGGCTACAATATTAAGTTTAGTTTGGTTTAGTTTAGTTTAGTCGATGGATCAACATCACGGCAGACGGGTGTAACCCATAAGTGCACTATTCCTCTCCTAACTCAAGCCTGAGTCTGGAGAATCTCAGCTCAGTGCACGAACTCCGTAGCACCGGCGAGGATCCTGAAATACTTTGGGTAGATTTTTAACTCGAAATTTTGCCCGAGCAGCGCCGTTAAGCTACTCTTTTTCGATTTCCAACTGCCAAGGGTATTTTTACGTGCGCAAAAATACACACGGGCGTCCGATCTCACTACCAAGAGACCAGGTGACATTTTATTACTAGAACTAGAGGTTCTATTATTTATTATTACATTTATTATTATATATTATTATAATTATAATTATTATTATATATATAATACTTATATTACAATATTAAGTATTAAAACACACTCGGACGATATACTCATGCATATAAAAACGTATTTGCACGTCTCCAACCTTGACCATGATGCAAGAACAATAACTCAAAATGGGAAACCAAACATAGTAGTCAACCAGCGCAGTGAAGGCGTAATCAACCACTCACGATGATGTCGAGTTTGAGAAGGGAATTAAGGCTCTTAACCACAGAGGATAATCTAATGACTAACTGACAATAACATTATTTCTCAATAATGTATGCATTCCTGCAATTCTTTGGCATCTTCGTCGGATATCGTTTTTTCCCCCTTCAATCTGTTTGTATTTCCTCTGTGTCCCAGACCACTACACAATTTGTGAAGTATTTCAACCAGCAGCCTTTTTGTGACAGTTTTTCAAATTAATTCTTTTGAAATTCTCGCACAGATAAAATCATCTCTAGATCTCGAGATTGGGTATCTTAGGGGCCTTTGAGGCTGGTCTATTCCGAAGTTCTCAAACTATTCAGCCATTTGATGTTTAGTGTCGATGGGAACTGTTCCATGTCCTGTTGGTTGATTATATTTCTTTCAAATTTCTTGTGGTGCTGTAAATATTTGCAAGATTTCCATGCTTTGTTTTGGTTCCTATTTTGTTTTCTAATAAATTTTATAAATTTTCTCGGGAGTTTGTCTTGTCATGACTTGATTTTTTTTAATTATTTTTTTTTCTTTTGCGCTGGCTCGCTTTGAACTCAAGCGTAGTTCATACACACTACTTCTAGTAGCACTGGACTGAATTTTGCTTGTAGATTAGCTTTCCCTATTATCAGTGTCACTCGCCATCAGGCGATAATTAGTTATAAATGCTTTAACCCGCTACAGGCACTCTTTCATGCTTACATCGTTTAATATCTGTCGCAAGATTAGAGATTATGACCGTAAGCTTTTCTTTCGTATTATTTATTTCTGAGATATTCTACATTGTTTTGATTTTGGTATTTATAAGATGGTTTGTATCTCTTGAGTTTTAATGTAAGTTTACTAATTAGTAGATGATGATCTGCATGTAAATCTGTACCTTTCACATCTTTTACAACATGTAACGGTGACATGTTGTGACATAATGGATCAGATGTCCACATTCCCAGTCCCCCACTTCCATAATAATACTTTTAGTTTTGAACGCAGACCATCCAGATAGCAGGACCATAAATAGAATCGAAGGATCTGGATCGCGGTGGGGTAGGGCAGCGGTATGCGCTCGCTTTTTCATTGGCTAATTGTGACAGCCCACGCTATTCACTAAGCCAAATTGAAACTCTATTAGTTTGAGCTCGGATTCCACCCGGAGCAGTCGCTATTTGTGATGTGGGGACCCAAAAATGCCCTTAAAGATTCCGTAACATATTGTTCTCTGGATAACAGGTACCACTTTAAAACATACTTTAATGTTGTGGTTATGCCTAGTGAACGAAAGAGAAGAACATACGAGTATTTTATGAAGAAAATGTGAAAGAGAAAACAGACATCACTGCATCTTCAACCTGTCAGGTCTTTCACGCTGTAATACTCCAAGTGCATATAATTCCCCTGTTGTGACTGGTTGCGTATGCTTGATGATTGTAAATTACACTCAATGCAAATTCGCAAACCATTTGTGCATTCTTAATGCCTAGCATGACTCATTCTTAACCCAACTGTACACTGCTCTTGCGAGTTAACATTTGGCAGTCTGGATCGGAATGTGTGATGTAAACATGTACAAGTTCCTTTGTAAATGCTGAGAATGTTGGAGTGAGTGAGCTGGTGATTTGATGAATAGCCTCTCACATCTAGTAGAAAGACAGATGCTTCAATATCCATATGTAAGCAGGACGTGAATGGCACGCCAGAATTGCAAAGTACAGATAAATACCATTGCCCTGGGTATGTCAGTTATATAAACCCCACTGGGCAGAAGAGACATGGGCAAGGTCTGCTGGTGAAGAAATGAGTAAAGCATGTGGCACTTGACTTGAGCCAGTGGAATCACAGTGCAAGAGAGGTCCAGGGTATACAAATGGAGATTGGTGGCTTAAGCTGGAACATCATAAATGTATATGTCACAGTGGACTGTTTTGTCAGAAAGGAACAATGGGACTGGCTTAAGGAATTAGAGGACTTACCAGGTGATAGGCTACTCATATGTGGAGACTTCAATGCGAGAAACAGAGATTGGGACAGTAGTGGAGAAAATCGACAAGGAATTGCACTTGCGGATGCCATGGTGGACTCCGATGTGGTCTGCATAAATGATGGTAGGCCGACTAGAATGACAATGAGGCCTGGCGATGCAGATACTGCTATTGATTTGGCACTTGTCTCCCAGTCATCAGTCCTTGATGTAAAGTGGACTGTTTTGAATGACCATGGGAGTGATCACATGCCATGCTCAGTCCTGATCTCTAAACCCAGGAAAGTTAAGGCTGGGAGAGCGCGCAAGACCTTCCGGTATGAGCGGAGCGACAGCCTTCTTGGACGCCTCAGACATGGGGCATGCAACAGGACTGTTAAAACTCCTTTTTTGCAGCCCCCGTGGTGGACCCCAGAAGTAGACAATGAGTGGAAAGCAAAGAGAGCTGCAGTGAAGCAGCTAAGGAAATTGCGACAGACACCCCTAAGCTCACGAGAGGAAGTGTACATAGCGGAAAATGACAAGAAAGACACGGTGGAGGCTTTCAAGCGATGTGCTGCAGAGGCCAAGAAAGTAAAATGGGAATGTTTTATGAAGGATATTGGAGGTGATAAAACACTGCATAAATTCTGGAAACTGTACAGACAAATGGAGAGAAAAGATCGGCCTATGACAGTGGGAACAATTAATAAAGAGGATGGGGTACGCGTGATAACAGACAAGGAGAAAGGGGAGGCGTTTCTCCAGAGATTTTTAGAGCAGACCAATCATAGTGATGCGGATACCAGGGATGCAGTTAGAGTGGAATTATCTGGCACAATAGAGAATATGCCTTACGAAGACATCATACTGTTTGAAGATGATAAACATATTTTACAAAAGGCAAAAGACACGGCACCAGGGCCTGATGGTGTCAGGTATGGCCACATGAAGGCTTTGAGCGATGTAGACCTGAAGGAGATGGCCGGCTGCTTTAATCAGAGCATTAGGACAGCTTCAGTACCGCAGGATTGGCTGCATAGCTATCTCATCCTTCTCCCAAAACCATACAAGGATCATTCAAAGCTTCGCGGCTTTAGGATCATCACCCTTCAAAATACATTTGGGAAGGTTTTAGAGAAGATAGTCGCTGTTAAGCTGCAGGATTTTTTGGAAAGGGGGAAGTTTCTTCCAAGAGGCCTGGGGAGCTACAGGCCAGGAAAAGATACCTGGTCAAATGCAGCCACCTTTGCCTTTGACGTTTATGAGGGGTTCCAGAGTAGACAGGAAACGATGGCGGCAGCGCTTGATCTTGAAGATGCGTACAATAGAGTTCGCTATGATATTTTGATGACCGCACTTATGGAGAAGGGGGTCAATCCCTGGTTGGTGAACTGGATAGCAGCCGTCCTGCATTCTCGTCAGGTTGCTCTCCGTCTGGGCGCATGGACCTCAGAGCCACATATTTTAACCCCGGGACTACCAGAGGGATCTGCAATCTCACCGGTGCTCTTTAATGTGTATACGAGCAAGATTGCATACCTAGAAGCACCAGGTTTTGGAAGGATTCTAACATTTGCAGATGATATTCTTGCATACAGGCAGGGGAGAAATAGGGATCAAACAGCCCAGGAGCTACAGGTGACAGTAGACAAAGTGATTGACTGGTGCACTGAAATGAGTGCTGTCATCAACCCGGAAAAGGCGGGGGTGTTGTGGTGCTCTCTGGACAACAGGATTGTGAGAGATGATACCCCAAGCCTCACGATAGATGGTAGAAGCGTCAACAGAGAGAACAAACTGAAGTATCTGGGAATCACATTTGACAGGAGCCTGTCCTTCAAGAACCATGTGGAGACGGTTGTGACAAGATCTCAAAAGGGACTCAATGCACTTAAAACTATGGCTGCAATGGACACAGAGCAGAGAATGCTCTTCACACTATACCAGCACTTGATCCTCTCAGTGATTGATTATGGACTAGGACTGCTCACTGTCTCAAAGAGTCAGCTGGTGAAATTAGAGCGCATACAGAATGAAGCGATGCGGGACATTGTGGGATGCACCAGAGACACTCCAGTATTGTGTATGCGTTACATCCTTGGTCTGCCTACTGTTGCTGGTAGGCACAAGGTGATGCAAGCGAAGGCATACCTCAGAGTAGCTGCAGACACAGATCACCCGTTGCATGAGGCGCTGGACATAGTTAAGGGTCAGAGACTGATAAGAGGGAAATCATGGATGGCTCAGGCGGAGGATACGATCAGACAGGTGTGCCCCTTGGAGAACATCAGGCTAGGAGAGGAGTGGGTCAAAGTGCCAGCCGTGCCTTCAGACTTGTGCAGAGTTGTAATAACATTGAGCCGGGAGTGCAGGGAGTGGCCAGCAGGGGCCACGGAAGTGGAAATTCAGCAACTAATTCAGGAACATTCTCGCCCGGGTGATGTGATTATCTACACGGATGGGTCAGTGTTGAGAGGTAGGAGAAGTGCCTGGGGGTTCTTGGCAAAAACTAATGGTCGGCGTTTGGTGCAGGAGAGCCTGGCGTATGATGACACTACATCTAGCTTAAGAATGGAGGTGGAGGCGGTAAGTGCAGCTTTCCGCTGGATAGAAAACACGATACATACACACATTGTGATTGTAACTGACTCAGAAAGCATGCTGAGAAGGGTGAGAACAGGCAAGCTTCGTGCGGAGTGGCTTGCTTCGCTTCGGAGGTCACGGTTAGCAAGCATCACCTGGATCTTTTCTCCTGGGCATGCCGGTGTGCTGGGGAATGAACAGGCGGACAGATTGGCTGGCTCGGCAAAACTTGGTGGAGTATTGATGCATGACAAGGCAGACGTGGTTGCGGCCTTGTGGGAGCACGTGTACACCTCGGAGGAGCAGATGGATCACCATAGTCTGGTAAGAATGAGACAGCGAGGTGTGATGAGGGGATCTGGCCAACGCTCGACGCTCAGAGGAAAGGCGAGACGGACATATAATCAGATTGCTACTGGAACTATTAGTGTTGGAACTCTTCGATGGCTGCTGGGGATGGGGACGGAGCGCTTATGGGAATGTCCCGAATGCTGTGATGTCGGTTCCTAAATCAATCAATCAATCAATCAATCAATCAATCAATTGCAAGGTTCCTGTGATGCCTGGTGGCTAGATTACGCTCAAGAGAATTAATACAATTTCTCTCTGAAGTATTACACTGGTACCTCTACTGTTGGTTGGTTCATATAAACTAGTTCCTAAAAGGACAATAGGTGTGTGAACCTGTGTCTTAGTCGGCTGAATATAATGTATGACTCATGCAAATTTACAAGGACTAAACATGTTTTTCCCATATGTGCTTTGGTGCATATGTGAACAATTGCTTAT
The DNA here is from genome assembly GCA_963921405.1 of Cepaea hortensis. Taxonomy (NCBI): domain Eukaryota; kingdom Metazoa; phylum Mollusca; class Gastropoda; order Stylommatophora; family Helicidae; genus Cepaea; species Cepaea hortensis. Next base: position 79,598,950 of record OY992882.1, on the reverse strand, counting down.
GCAATTTGGCTTCTTTACCTACTGTAGTAGATATGGACATTACTCAGTAGGGGAAGAACACATGATGATGATGATGTACTTGTGAGCCAAGTCTGGTCTGAAACGGGTGAGGTCTGGCATTGCTGTGTGATTGTGTATGGAATAGGACATTCATGCACCAACATCACAACCATTGGAACTGATGTTCTTCTGCTAATTGGGTAAATGCCATTAGTTTAATACATATTGCATATTGCAGTTGTAAATGCCTATTTTCCATTTTCCTCAACATTCCTGTTCATGTGCTGACTCACAATGCCTGTCTCATGTTGCTATGTCACAATGCTTGCTCATGCTGCTTGCCTTAAAATGCTTTTAATTGTGTAGGCTACCACTGTCTTAGCATATAGGCTTGTGATTACCACAGATAGGGGTGAATAATGAAAATATATTACACCCACAGTACAACAGAGTGAAATACACTTCATTATCAACCAGGAGAGGTGTGCTTGGACAACACCCTCCCTTAACCTCCCCATCTCCAATCTGTGTATGTTGATGTATGATAACATTATCTTTTAACAAATGTAAAGAGATGTTGTGCCATTTTGTATATCAACAGAGAACAGAGGATGGTGGAGAGGCCTTCATATATCATCTGATACAACTAACCAGAAGTCCCAGAATCCAGAACCAACTCCCTATAAGAGAAAACCATGGGATAATCACAGGAGAACATAGGCTGAGTTTCCAGCCTTTATCTTCATGACAACCTGTGCCCCAATGGAACACTTATTCTCCTAGAATCCAAAATGTAGGAATTTCTTGGAGGCTTTTATCTCAGCTCTCTAACCGCTGAATGAAAATGGGGAGACAAACAGTTCTGAATAATCCATTAATGTGATTATAGTGATTATTATAGGGATCAGTACTGTGATCATTAAGTGAATCAATGTCATCTGAGAAATTAAAATCAAGTCTCTTGTTAATAACTACATTCATAAAAACCTGGTGAAGAAACTTGCAATGATTGTTCATCTGAGACTTAACTTGGAGAATAACCAGCCTGGTGCTCACACAGTTATTATAGAATGCGACTTGAAGAGTAGGTGAGGTTAGACTAGCCAAGTGAAGTGCTGCAATATATTGGACTTTGTTAATAATTCTGGGTCTCTTCGACAAGTCATGTTCTACATGTACCGAGTATACATCTCCCAATGTCAGGAGAGTGCTATCCTCAACCATTTGAAGTACCCCAGTGTCAGCTTTCACCAGCAGTCTGGTCAACAGTGAGAGACAGTACCGTATCATCATCCCAAATTCTGTTCTCAAGAGGAATAATCTGCCATGGAACTTATTATAGGAAGTCTGCTACCTGGAGCTTTCCCAACATCAATTGCTGATGATAACAGGATGCAAACTGATCCAGAACAGTAGTTCCTTCCTTGAGTTTCCCCATAAATAGGATTTTATCAAATTTCCAAGAGACAGGAATTGATGATAGATACAGTAAATCAGTGGTGTAGTTGGAGATTGGAGAGGAGGAGGAGGAGAGTTTATTGATCGGTTGGTGGAGTAATTGGGAGTTGTTGTATCATGTTAATCTGCATGCCTGTTCTGCATATTTTGTACATTATGCATGTACCTTTTGAAGTGTTGACATTGCAAACGGATGACTCATTGGTCTTCACTCGACCGACCAGCAGCTCAATAAAGTGTATTAATGAACCAGTGTTTTAAGTACATGTCTCCAGTGAATGTCTTGTACAGTTGTTGTCAAGTATTGTCTCTGGTGAATGTCTTAAGTTACTGTGGTTGGTTACAGATATTGTGAAAAGTCCTGTATAGATGTGGTCAAGTATCTCTCATGATGTATGTCTTGTATAATTGTGGTGTAAACAATTCTATGTAAATGTATATCCCACTTTTGTCAAGAACTTGTCATGTAGAGGTCTTGTTCAACAGATGTTATGTACAGTTATTGTTGAGTTTGTCTGCTAATATGGAAACCTAAAGTCCTAAGATATAATGGGACAACTGATATAGGTCACACTGACACAAAATATATAAGGGAAGATCTAATGTGACGGACGAATAGCACACTGACAACACTATGATGAGTGAAGTAGATCCTCAGTTGTACAGGGGCGAATAGTTCAGATCTCCTTTTGGCCTTGAGGGAACCTTTTTCTTCTTTTATAAATTTCTGTGCAGATACTTGGTAGTCTCACAGTGGGGGTTCAGAGCCAAGGGAAAAATGGTTCTCCAAAAGGGCTAGGCGGGAATGATTATCTATCTCATTTGAGAGACCTCTAGACAAAAACGTGCAAAATCATATCCTTTATCTTGTCTATTTATTATTCAAGATATATTTCCAGAGAACACTACTAACTAGGTCTTCTGTCATCAATCTAACATGTCACACATGTAATCGGCATAAGTGCATGAACTGATTGTCGGAAACACCTGGTTTAAGCAACATCTAAGAAGATTATGGACATGGAGGAATCCTGACAAGAGGATTAGAAACCAGATTGATTGCATCCTTATTACCAGAAGGTAATGTATGCTAGCAAGGTGGAGAAAGGAATGTTTCGTGTGGAATGGCTCTCGCCGCTTCAGAGGTCACAGATCGTGAGAATTGTATGGATATTTTCCGTGGCCATGCGGGTGTACGAGGGAATGAACAGGCTGATAGGCTAGCAAGGAGGGCACCTCTTGGTGGAATTTTGCCTATGGACAGGGGGAGGTGATCGTGCGCTTGTGGGACCAGGTGGAGAAGGCGGAGGAACAGACTGAGAACCCATATGTGGAAAGAATGAGATTGCGGGGGATCGACAGGGGTTTTGGAGGAATCTCAAAACTGAGAGGAAATACCAGGAGAATTTTTAATCAGATAGCGGTGGGAACGATTAGTAGTGTGACTCTTCGCTGGATGATGAACGAGGGGATGGAGCACGTATAGGAATGTCCTGAGTGCAGTGATGTCGGTTCTTAACTCAACTCAACTCAAATACCAGAAGGTTTCAAAATGCGTTAATAGTCGCAAAAACAGTTCCAAATTTAGACTGTTACAGTGATAACAGATTGATTACAAGCACATTGAAGATAAAGTTAAAGAAAGTCAAGTATGAACCAGGATACACTAATATGATCTTCATACATTGAAATATGACAAGTAAATACAAGATAATTGGATACTCACTACAAAAAAATTATTACAATGTGTGTATGGTGACAACTGTAACAACCAACAATGCTGAACATAATCAACAAGTAAATGGACTCAAACTCTTGTTTAAAATAACACATCTATAGTGACAACTTTCTGAGGGTGCGGGACGACCAGTGATCTCTTGATGGAGAAAATCTAATATACCACAAACATGATGTCACCCCACATGAACAAATTATTCAAATAATAAATCAAAAAATCATTTTTTCAAATTATTATGTTTCAATGTTCTCATATATAAATCTTAAAAAAAAAATAGTCTGCTATATCATGAGAAAATGCTGATCCACTACACATTTGCTTCGAATAACAATGTTTCTCTGTCCATTGCCAGCAGGCATAAGAAATAATTCCCAAAATGATTCTGTTGGAAACATACTTCTTCGCCAACTGCTATATGGGAGCATGTTAAATTATCCTGGGGTTACTGCAGATGTTTCCTTGTGAACAATCACTGTTCCTAATCAATAAAGTGTATGTAAGTTGTATAAACTACAATTTGAATGTACTTTTGAACAATCACTGTTCCTAATCAATAAAGTGTATGTAAGTTGTATAAACTACAATTTGAATGTACTTAGTTTTGCGGGCAGAACTCTCTGTCTCTCAATAAAATAGCGAGGATCCACACTTCAGCTGTCCCAAAGGTGACTGCTCACATAATCAGACGCGATGAAATAAAGACTATCCCATGATAGATGTTCATGGCACCAACATATAACCAGTCTTCAGCAGTCAAGCCAGCATGCCAAGTTTTAGGATGACGACGAAAAAGCCAAAAAACCAATCACCCAGTTCTCTGGTAATGTGAAACAAAAACCAACCTCTATATTCTTAAAAATAACGCAAATGACATGAAGATATATAAACATCACAATAAAACAAAGGCGAAACTGATGAAATAAAACATCATAATGTGATAAAGACGTCATAAGAAGATAAGGCATCAGGATGAGATAAATAGGTCACGATGAGACAAACATCATCCTGTTGAGACTATGCCTGTTGAGATAAAATTCCCTTGAGACAAATCGTCCGTTGATATAAAACGGTTGTTGAGATAAAATATCTTTTGTGATCAAATGTCTGTTGAGATAAAACTTATGCTGAGATGGAAAGTCTGTTTTGATAAAACGTCTGTATAGATAAAACGTCCTCCTGATATGACACCCATAATGAGATAAACATCAGAGTAAGATGACGCCGTAAATTGTAAAATAAAACGTCACCATGTTGGGATGAACCGTCATAATGCCTTAATGACGTCAAGATAAAATATACGTCATTGTAAGATACGGTCGTCAGGTTAAGCCAGAACTTCAATGACAAGGTAAGTGACGTCATGGAAAGGACAAACGTCTTACTATATCTCTTCATCTCCCGTAATGTCTTTAACTCCCCTAAAGTACCAATAACTCAACATTCTCAGGTGATACATTCACAAACAGAAATAAAACAAAGATCCTTTCACAGAAAATGATCATAAGAATTATTGAAAGAGATCTCAGATAGATATCTCATAATATCAACATACGTTCGAACACCTGAACGAAATTTGCATTTCCAGCCTATCTCCATCGAGCAGGGTTTAAAGACGTGACTCGAACTCTTGTCTCTTTTGCAAGCAAAACAGTTGCACCATAAATTCAGTAAGAACGTCTTTATGACATTCACTCAGAAATTGGCAGAGCCTAAACGTAAAATTCTCTCATATCATTAACAGCAATGAAATATTGCTGGCCTTGAGTGCAGCGTCCTGCAAAATTATGCACCATCTATCTATTGTTAATTATCACATGAGCAATAATCTCAGCCAAAAGAGCATATCACTCCCTCTCATATTCTCAGAACATATTTAAGAAAAGATGTGTAAAATGGAATATACAATGAATATTGAATAAGTGCACATGAATTCAAAATGTAAATTTATAAGAGCAGTCTCTACAGCATGAAAAAGAATTCTTATGAAGTGCATTTATCGAGAACTTGTGTCTCCCAGCCAATGGTGAGCACTTATAGTGAATTTTTATAGCACAAGGAATAAGGTTTAATGATGTGCATTTATAGCAAAATAGCACTCCTACTGCAGTTAGAAATTGCATTCACAAGAAATGAGATTTTGGGCATGTAAAATCATAAATTGACACAGCATTGTCACTCTGAAAAATTTGATTTTCAGCGAGCGAAGAAATGAGTTTATATTTCCTCATTGAAACAACATTTTCACAGCGGCAAACGTTTAAATATATAATTACACCTTACCTTACAATATTCGTAAGTGTCGTCATATTATATGTATGGAGTAATAATCTCACCTTATCCACTAAGAACAGAGACATGAAAATAGCCCAACAATGTACGGATGAAATCCTAACTTATGTCGCTCAGTATTACTGGGCCGAAAATGAAGCCCTAATATTTCTACCGGAACCGTTTCAGTTGAAGTAACGCTAGTGCCGTCATAGGTCAATCAATCACTTCAACGTATCCGTGAACCTACGCCGTGATAAACAATTTTTCTAGAACATTCCGTTCTATTATTATCGATGTCAAAATTTTGTATGGCGCTCCATTTTGGCCTTGTATGCGCATGATCAGAAATACTGTGATGAATGATAATATGAAATATCACACATACCACGTGGCCAAGTCATCCAGGTAGTTACTTCTCTGCCTTCCTTTTATGAAGAACAGAACACAGAAGAAGAACCAACTGCACATCACACCATTAAAGAACTCCTATCAAGATGATGATCAAAAATTAATAGCAAAATCAAATTCACAATTACAAGACCCCATAAAGTGTCTGAATGAAGTGTGTATGGAACATAACATGAAAGTAAGCATAAGTAAGACAGAGGTAATGACCTAACCAAAGAAGAAAGTACAACAAGGATTCAAATAAAAGGACACCCACTGAATCATGTAAAGAACTTTAAGCACCCAGGAAGTATAATACCATCAAATGGCAAATCAGTAGACGAGATCGTAAAAAGGCAAACCAACTCATTGAACAGATAGCACCAATACTAAAGAACACACATTTGTCAATATTCACCTCTACTACACAATATTCCTACAAACTCTATGCTACCATTGCGAAACCTGGACAATGGCAGAAAAAGAGAAAAGAAACATCACAACAACAGAAATGAGAATCCCGAGAAGAATGCATCAAGAAGAGAGGCAATCAGAAACGAAGAAATCAAGACTAAAGTGCAGCACTAGATTTCATCAGAAAATAGAAAGTTAAATGGTGGGGTCATATAACTCGATTACTAACTAACAGTATACCACAACAAGCAATGATGTACAGACCAAACGGAAGCACCAATACTAAAGAACACACATTTGTCAATATTCACCTCTACTACACAATCTTCCTACAAACTCTATGCTACAATTGCGAATCCTGGACAATGACAGAAAAAGAGAAAAGAAACATCACAACAACAGAAATGAGAATCCCGAGAAGAATGTATCAAGAAGAGAGGCAATCAGAAACGAAGAAATCAAGACTAAAGTGCGGGTTATAGCAGCACTAGATTTCATCAGAAAATAGAAAGTTAAATGGTGGGGTCATATAACTCGATTACTAACTAACAGTATACCACAACAAGCAATGATGTACAGACCAAACGGAAGCAGAGGAAGAGGCCGGCCACGTAAACGATGGGCAGAGTCCATGGGAATTTCGATAATGAAGCCCATAAGCAGGCACCCTCCAGTTGTTTAAGCTTCACCTCGATACTTCAAGATACAAGAGGAACCAGATTAGATGAGGTGAGATACCTTCCCCATGTTCTTTTTCCCTCAACCCTGCCAGTTGTCACCAAGTTCTCTAATTTATTTCTTCCCATAACGTATGCAGAATATTGTGACCGTCTATGTATAATTTCTCTAATCAGTTTAGGTTTTCATGTGTGTGTGTGTGTGTGTGAGTGTGTGTGTGTGTGTGTGTGTGTGTGTGTGTGTGTGTGTGTGTGTGTGTGTGTGACTTGGTAATTGGTTTTTCTATCAGTCTATGGTATTCTTTGCATTTTCCTCAGAAATCAAATTTTCACAGCCATAAGATGTTTTTCCAGCTTGTCTGCTCACTGTCAACGCTTCACATCCATACAAAAGCACATGTTATATATAGCACTTCAACATCTTTTTTCTCCTCGTTGAAAATTCTTTTTATTGGTCAGTATGTTTTCCAGCTTGCAAATGACTACCTTCGCCATAGCAATTCCTGTTCTAATCTCCTCAAGGCATCTCGCATCGGATGTTATGAGTGTTTCGAGATAATTGTACCGATTAAGTAGTTTAAGAATATTCCCATTTAATTGTATATTACATTGTGATATTTCCTTCTTCCTAGTGACGACCATAATCTGTGTCTTCTTATAATTTCATTCTAACCCTAGTTGTTCACTGTGTGCAACAACCGCATCTACTAAATGTTGCAGATGCTGCTCATTGTTCAACCCGTATTTAAAATATTTGCGCCTGCCCCGTTTCATCCCTTATCGCATAATCCAATAATGGTAACACTAGAATATCATTTCCTATAAGGGGCTGCGTGGTCTCGAGGTATGGTGTCCGCCTCGAGTGCTGGAAGTCCCGGGTTCAGGCCCCGGTGATGCCGGGATTTTTTCTCGTGGACTTCTAGTAATAAATTTCCCCTGGTCTCTGGGTAGTGAGACCGGACGCCCGTCTGTATTGTTGCGCACTTAAACGGCAGTTGGAAATCAAAAAAAAAGAGTAGCCTAACGGCGCTTCCCGGCAAAATTTCGAGTTTAAAAAATCTATCCAAAGTATTTCAGGAACCTCGCCGGTGCTACGGAGTTCGTGCGCTGAGTTGAGTTTCTCCAGACTCAGGTTTGAGTTAGGAGGAGAACGCAGCACTTATGGGTTGCACCCGTGTGCCGTGATATTGTTCCATCGACTAAACTAAACTAAACTATCATTTCCTATACAATGTGCCATCTTTCTCAATTCACACATAGGTCTAACACTCCTGGTGCCAGTTCTGATGTTTTTCCTTAGTGAAAGGGACTGAGTCGGCAATTCAGATTCATTGTGGCTATATCTGCGTCTCTCCATTCTTCTAGGAGAAGAGACTTCTTTACCTTTGTTTGGTTGAGTGTTTCGTTTTCCCATATCTATAGACGTGATCATGGTTTGTTTCATTGTACTGATGAATCTTTCTACAGGATGGCGTTGCCAAACCAAATCGAAACATTTATTAGTCGCCTCTTGTGACAGAAAACAACAACCAGTCACTGCATGATAGCTGACAGCGCTACTATTTGCTGTTTCTTCTAAGGTCCACTGTACCTTACTACAATGCAGGAATCCATGATAACAATGTACAGTACAGTGACTTTGGACCAAGCCTCAGTCGAAGATCTACTGTACTCCTGACCACATAAAGCTTGCATGACAATGCTGCATTCATAATTCCTACCAAAGTTGTCCCTTGGAGGACGAAGTTTCTGAGAAGGAGCTGACAACCGTGTCTCATACTATAGCTTCTGTCCGTTTCCCTCAGTTTCTTTAAACAGTGGTAATCCAGCGGCAGCGTGCTAAGACAGTCCAAACTTCTGGGAGAGTTTCAGCAATGGATCTTATCCCACGTGACAAACCAGACCTTTGGTTGGCTGAGATAACGCGGTCTTAGTTTTCACTGTGCTTCATTTGCGGGTAGCGGTCACGTGAATGTGTTATGTGTCGTTAGTAAGTACAGTAATGTACTCATTACAGGCCATGGGTATAATGGGTATGTGGTGTTAGTCCACATGTTGTGGGCGAGTCAACACTCGTTAGATAATGTGCTCAAAGTCACGCCTGCTGTCTCTGCTTCCCAGGACACTATCTGATAGCTATTTATGCTAGCAAGACCTGGTGCATTTTGGAAAGAATCACCTCAACATACTCACGCTTGACCGCCGGTCTGGAAGGCAAGCGTACCATGAACTTTAGGACCAACAATTTCCATTCTACTCTCTCCCAAAGAAGAACTGGCGAACTACGACAGCCTGGTTTGTGATGTTAGACTGTGGACATTGGTTTCTCATCCATTGTTCAGTGGCCTTAGTGACATTTGTTTATTTCAGACCCTGCAGCAATATCCGCCATGAGATCGGGGTTAACCTCTCAAGTTGCATTGACTATTCACAAACGTTACCATAAGACTTCAGCAATTTCACAAGAGGTACGCCAAAGTAAACACAGTAACAGTGGTAGGAAAATGAATAATTTCAAATCACATCTAAGAAGTTACCGGCCAGCTTTCCATCCTCCACACCACAGGGTTGTTAATATCACCTATCTTGTCTCTAAATATGATGTGGTTTTCATTAATGATCAGGCCGCTGGATACTGCTTTCCCATAAGAGCATTTGTGTGAAGGTCTGGTGGAAAAGAACACTGTCTTCAATCCATATATAATAAAACATTACAAAGATGTGCTTATTCTGTAACGGTAACACTGGCAAATAAATAAACACAGACACATCAGTATCTGTAGTACACCACATGAAGAGAGGAAAGGCACCCATTAGAGACAACTGTACATGTCAGAAGCCATAAGTAATGGTGATATCGAAGAAACAGATCGAGCCTAAATGTACAGTAAAGTAAAAGATACTTTCGGGCAGGAGCAGAAATTCAAATATCTACGCACTTGATACCATCGGATAATGGGTGTATTAGAGATGAACAGAAAACAACAACCACTCACTGCATATTATCACATGAAGACCATATCATAATAAGACCTTGATATTAGAAGTGAAAAGAAAAGAATCCTTGCATGATTCATAGAAGAAGTTCTAACATATGGCTGTGAATCATCCACAATTAATAAACAAGAAAATAAAATCAATACATGTCGATGTCGCTTTAATCAAGAATGCTGACAATTCCCAGGACAAACTGAGTGATCTAAACGCTTTGAGGGAATCTAAGACACAAATACAACTTATTAGAAACATCATATAGAGGAAGTCATCATATTTGGCCACTTTATTAGAAGACAAATGTTAGAACAAATTGTCAAAATTGGAAGGAATTGTGGCAAGAGAGACAGAATAAAACAGCAAGATAACATTCTTGAGTCTTGTGTCATGGCAAGGAAGGGTGTCTTCTCTTGAATTATGCACACTGTTGGAGATCGCATGATATGGTGAAACAAGGCAATTACCAACTTTCTAGATGGATATTCTGTATATATATTATCATCAGAACACTCATGGTGAAAAGTAGGCCTCGCACCAGATGCTTGTATTTGTGAAGAAAACTTGTCTTGTTTGTAACAAAAGACCATTCGATTCTGTTGAAGAATGCACCAGCATCTAGAAACATCATCATTCAGTGCCTGCCGGTTGGTGTGAGCGATCTTGCTTCTCCATAAATTACGACCTCCAATTCATGTATTGATTCGTTGCCATGACACAAGACTGACAAGAATCTTCTCGCCCTGTCTTTCCCTATATTTCTCTCCGCAAATCTTTCCGGTTGTCACAACATGTTCCAGTTTTTTCTTCTCATAATGTGGCCAAAAACGATGACTGCCTCTTTCTGATGTTTGTGATAAGTTGCCTTTGCGACTCAGCTTGCCGTAAATCCTCATGATTGCTCATTTTGGCTGTCCAATTAGTTTTCAGCATTCTTCTATAAAAGCACATCTCCAAAACTTCCAGGGATATTTCCGTCTGTTTACTAATTGTCTATGATTCACAGCGGTATATTAAAACTGGTTCTATGTAACATACAAGAACTCTTTTTCTAACATTCAAGGACAATGATTTATTGCACAAAACGTTCTTAATTTGATATAATGCAGTTTTTGCTTTGTGCTATTCTACTATTCTAAAAATCTAAGCATATAACAATTACAGAAGTTTTACAGTGTAATAAGGACTTATGTATTTTAATAAAGATTAACTATTCAGAATGAACTTTCAGGTTTTATTTAGCTCATACCAGTTACAAAGCCTGAAACCTGAGAGCTGTGTCTTAAAGAATACGCCCTCAGAATATAGTGAGAACTGTGCTGACTGCCATGTAGCGCAGTATAGAATATGCATTATCGGGAAGTCAAAAGTAAAAGGATAGCTCGCACACTGAACGCACAAGCGCTTACTTAGAAACGATGACGTTAAAAAAACGGCAGACGAGAGAAGCAGAGAGAAGCGTCTGGATGAATGGAAGCTGAAGGACGAAGATCGGAATGCAGTCAGAAAAGCAAAGACATGGAAGCATCTAGCAAAGAAGAGTGAGTTTCACTAGTTTAAGCAGCATGAAGCTATATGGAGATATCGACACGCCATCCATCCTGCCAGTGATCATGTGTTTCTGAAAATTATAGTATAAAGCTCGCCCCTAGTAACTTGCCATTTAAAAGTACTGTAAGTATGTCGTGCGAAAGTTTTGACTGTGATGATCAATGACGAAACAGGCTCGTGCCTGACGATAGAATGAAACTAGGAAGGTTATAGAACACTAACAGAACGTGAGTGAGTACATAGGAATGCGGACAACGCCGAAGGCCGGCAAAGTGTAATGCTCACGCTGTAATGCTGTTCGTGAATAAACATTTAGGTTCAGACTAGCACATGAGTTCCTGTTGTTGATTATTACACGTTATCACCAGTCAGTCATGTATTCGCTGTAATGACCCAGTGTTGTTGGGATTGTTTGAAAATACCATGGTGGACGACTTCAGCACATACAAACCAAAAGGATAGTGAGTGGACCCCTGGCAGATGTGGGAGCAAGTTCCGGTAAATAAACAAGAACCCAATAATCAGTGATCCATCAACTACAAAGACTGAACAATAGTGAAAACATGGACACTGTGCAGGGAGGACAGTAGGTGTAAATATGTTAATATAAAACTCGTGGTTTACAATGTCGTCACACAATAGGAAACATAGACACCATCAAAATATCATGTAATGACAGTACATCACTGTGTTTAACGGCATATTGTCTCCAGACGTTCGCATTCCCAATCCATATAAATTTCTCAATACTCAAAATTTACGAACGTAAGCCATCTTGATACCCTATCTAAAAATAGAATAGAATATTCTAGATTAGGGGAAGGAAGATAAACGGAGGAGGCCCATCTTTGATTGGCTGACTTTTAGGCGAGAAACGCGGTTTTCTAGGCCAAACGCTTCCTTAGCCTAGTAGTCGAAGATTTGATACCAACTTAATAAGATGTGGCAACGATGCAGTGATAAAAAACGCCCTAATCATTCTATAAGATGTAGTCTTCTACACCTCAGGTACCACAAAATCATTTTATATGTTATGTGTAAGCCTGGTGATAAGAGAGAAAGATGAATGGCAGAGTATTTTTGAGAGAAAATGTAGAATTGAAGACAGAACTTCTTGTACAGTGACACTAAATCTGCCTCTCCAGCCTGTCATGTCCACCACAGTGAAATATTCTTACCATGTCTATTGTCTGCCTGATCTGATGATTTGCATATGCTTGTGACTGTAAACTACACTCAATGCATATTTGCAAACCCTTTGTGCACTCTAGTGCCTATCATGACCCATTCTTAACCAAACTGTACGCTGCTCTTGTGAGTTATATTTGGCAGTTCTGGATCAGAATTTGTGATGTAGCATGTAATTTTTCCCTTATAATGGCTGAGAATGTTTGAGTGAATGAGAGGGTGATTGTGTAATTGACCTCTCGTATTTGTAAAAGTAAAGACGCTTATCATATCCATGTTTGCAGGACTGCATTGCACTTTAGAATTACAAGTTCCTGTAATGTCTGGGGACTATGTTACGCTCAAGAAAATTGTCAAAAGCATTCATATAGATTTGCCGAGGATGCCATTTCTCTTTGACGTTATGCACTGGTTCCTTTCCAACAATGGTTTAGGTTTATATGAACTACATTCCAGCAAGAGGCAATATGTGTTCGAATCTACAGTGTCTAGTCTGCTGAATATATGTGAAGGCTCATGCCATTTGTCAGTGAAAATTCATGTCTTCTTTCATATGTGTGTTTCACATGTGAAGGCATTGCTTCTGCAATATTGCTTAGTACCCACTGCAGTAGATATTGCTATTGCTCAGTGGGAAAAGAGCCCATGATGATGATGATGATGATGATGATGATGATGATGATGATGATGATGATGATGATGATGATGATTTGATGTTGTTGTGAACCTGTTCTAGCTTGAGAGGGGGAAGTTTGGCAGTGCGGTGTGAGTGTGAAGGAGATAGGACATTCTTGTACCAAAGTATCACCTTTATGAATTGCTAATTGGTCCATTGCCATTAGTTTAATGATATTGCCTAGTGCAGTCATAAAATATGCCTGTCTTCCATCTATCTCATATCTGCCTTATGGTGATTGTTTCAGCAAATATGCCTCATGATGGTGTTCATTTTATGCTGTTTGCTTCATGTCTTGCTTTGAAATGCTTGTGCATGTTGTTGCCTTACAATGCCTACTTCTGAAGGCTTATCAAACTGTCTGTTTCTCATGGTACACAGGTGCCCTGTGATCTACTTATTGTGAGAACTTATTTAGACAAATAATTACAAGGTGCTTGATAATTGTGTGAAGCTGTCCCTGATTAAGCATATGTGCCTATGATTTCACAATTGGGGATGAACTTTGGGAAAAGATATCACCCCAGCCCATCATAGAACATTACACTTCATCACCAGTGAGGGGCAGGTGGTTGAATGTCACCCTCCTCTCTCCTCTCCATTCCTCTCTGAATCTGTAATGATTAGTAATGCATAAATATGACAATGTTTAAACAGATGTAAAACACATGTTGTACCTTTATGTATTAACAGAGAATGAGGGGATGGAGAGGCCTTCAATTACCAGGACATCTCCCTAGAAGTCCTGGGCTCTAACCTTCAATCCAGCTTTATAACATGAAAACTCCAAAAGGTTACCGCCCGACCACAGGTTGAAAATACTCAGCCTGAATTCACAAAATTCTAGCCGATGCAGATGGCACTGGAAAAGGGTTTCATTAAAAGCCTAAAATACAGGGATACTCTCCATTTCTACAAATGTTCCTGGAGGTACTGTCAAGATATGAAATCAAGAAGTCACCCTAGGTATGAGAGATCACCTGGTTTCAGCATGCCTCTACTGGCTATGGGTGGATTTTAATTGTGTGTACCTGGAGCTTACCATATTTTCCTCAAGCCAAGATTGTTGGGACATCTTGAGTTATTCCAGCTTAGTATTAGCTGAAAAGCATTATTGAGAAGAAGGATAGAACATAGAGTGATTAATTAATTCAACAATGGATTACTAAGTGTAGAAATTTCAGAACCAGCCTGTAAACCTTGGGAGATAGACTGACAAAGAAGAATGCTGTGATATATTGGAATTAGATCTCCATTAACTGGAACCGTCAGCAAGTCGTTGACACCACGTACTGAGTATTGCATTCCTATTGACAGAAAAGTGTACTCAACGCATGACTAATCCCAGTTGTCAGCTTCGCGAACAGTCTACTCACCATTGAAAAGACATGCTTATCAATTTCATAGAACTTGTCACAGCAGGGAATAGCCTTACCTGGAAAAACATCATGATGAAAACTGCAACCTGAGACTTTCCCAACACCCTTCACAGGTGATAACAGGATGTGCACCGACCAGTATAGCAGTGTATCCCTATGCTTGCCCAAGACTATAACTTTACAATGTTACCCTCATTGACGGTTGAAGAAAAAATAACATGCCTTAATTGAGTGTTGTGTAGGAGAACTGTAGGAGTAAAGATGAGGAGGAGGAGTGTGTGTTTTTTTTTTAAATTGATGCTCTGTGGGGATATTGGGTGATGTATTTGAGTTTTTCATAAATTATGTCAACTATCTTGCATATTACCAAATTTTGAAGTGTAACATGGTGGCAATATGAAGCCTGAATCTTCACTTGATCCATAAGAACCTTAATAAACTTATGATAGTAGGAAAACAGTTTTGGGGTACATGTCTCTGTGGTTGTCTTGTATAACTGTTGTGATATACATTACTTTTGTGAATGAATTATCCAACTGTTGTCAAGCATCTTTCATCGTGACTGTTTACTCTACTGTTGGTGTTGATTACTGATATTTCTGAAGTCCTGTATAGATGTTGTCAAGTATCTTTCATGATTCATGACTTGTCCAATCTAGTGGTGTAACCATTTCCTTGTGGATGTGTGTCCAACTATTGTCATGATCATGTCATGTTGATGTCTTGTTCGACCGGTGTAAAGCACAGTGATTGTTATTGTTTATGTTCACTACAATGGTACAGTCTAGTCCAGTTGTCAATGTGGTCATGTGTCCAAGTGTCTTGTGTCACTTGTAATGATATTAAGGAGATCAAGAATGAGGTTGACGACCAGAGCACAGTCAACAGGATGGATGAGGTGTCAGCTTTTATTGGTTGCTGTGGCTAACTGCCAAGATCTCTATAACCTAGAAGAGAAATCATCTAATATTAATTCTGTGTTGAACTTAAACTTAAGTCTAATTTCTCACAGTGGGGGTATTCGATGAGCCAAATTCTAAATGGTTTCTCTACAAGGGTTCTGCGAGAATAATTATCTATGCCTCTAGACAAAACTTGCTGTTACTAACCTGTATCTTTTATAAAGAGATATACTTTATAGAACTTCACTCATTGGAGCTTCTGTAATTATCTATAAACCCACAGAAAATCTCACAATTATGCACAATGAAAACAATACATCCGAGTAATTAACAGAAGCCAGCTCACCCAGATTGATTTTCTTATAGCTGTTATGTGGAAGGACTACTACTAACATGAAAAGATTTCAAGTAAGACTAAGAATGGCAATCATGTGCCAACGAATTTTTTCCTACGCGTAGGATCAGATCTAGGTGCATTATAGCGCTTTCATAAACACTAAATTCAAGGTGCAAAGAAGTGTATATTTCCAGAGAGCAGATTCCTGGACTGACCTTCATTTGAACCGGCCACCTATTGGATCTTAATACCTCCTGAAGCAAACTACAGCCAATATCTGTATGGAGTGGAGCCTATCATATGAGGGAAGACACCAAAATCACCATCCCTGGATACACACGGGTCGTTTCATTTTAATTTTGTGTGTCTTTATTAACAGTTCAGAATCTTTCAGGCACCCTCCCATTACTCTGTTCTCTCACCCTAATTATTTTGTCTTGTATCGTTGTTATTATTATTTGTGAACGGCATTGCAACAGGTTAGCCGGCTCCGTGGCCGAGAGGGTTAGCAGCTTTCTCCGCTAACCCCGAATACTCTCGTCACGTGACGCGACGAGAATTAGCAGTGGTTCGAATCGCAAAAGTGACTTATGAGAGTATGGAGCCGGTCGCTCAGAAAGTCGTGGCGTGCTGATGAGCGTAATCTAGCCTAGGAATCAACATACAGCTGAAAGATGCTGATGTTGACCGCAATATCCTGAAACAGGATGGAAATGCGAAAAAAAAAAAATTGCAACAGGTTCATCACATCGCCGACTTTACATCAACAACAACCAAGTCTACATTGGGAGAATTCATCACCTTAGGGGGAAAATGTGGTTTAACAGGCCCTGAACTTATGGCCTGGGCTGAAACTAAGGTATCCGAATTCCAGGCACAACAGAGAGAAGAGAGAGCAGCAGCCAGAGAAGCACAAGAAGCAGCAGCTAGAGAAGCCAGAGAGGCATAAGAAGCAGCAGCCAACGAAGCTAGGGAAGCTAGAGAATTGGAAAAAGAAAGGATAGCTACTCTGGAAAAAGAGAAAAAAGGAACTGGGACTAGGAAAAAAAGGATAGCGACTCTAGAAAAACAGAAAGAGAAAGAAATGGAATTAGAGAAACAGAAGATAGAGAAAGAAATTGAATTACAGAAACAGAAGATAGAGAAAGACATCGAATTACAGAAACAGAAAAACCGAAAAGGCAACCCAGTCAATTCAGCAACAGCCGGTATCCATTGTTCCGAACATGCAGGTCACTGTACAGGACAGATGTGAAAGCATTCCCCGCGAATTTCACAGCTCACAGTGTCGCCCATGCACTCACTCTGTAGCAGGGCGACGGAACCATGTACTACCAGTCCAACATGAGGAAACTGCGACTGCAAACCGTAGCTGCAAGCATAAACACGCCACAGGCCTTAACGGTTCAACGCCTAACCGCCATGTTAGCGACCGGAAGCTGTATATTCATGTATAATGTTCTAATGTCATTAGCTGTTTTCCAGGCCCTCGTCTTTTATGTACCCTGGCACTCCAAGGTATTGGCAACATACATCTCAGAAACAGCAGTAATTACGCTAACTGTTATGTGCATTGTCAGAAGAAATACCAAAGTACCGTCTCTGTTTCACTTCTTAATTGTTACAATAGATTAAGTTGAGGAGATAGCAGCGGAATGACTAGAATCTGTTTCAAATATCACATTACCGAGTAGAACTTATTTTCTGACTCAACATTACAACTTACTGTACTAATATCTATACTTCCAGGACCTTTTCTTAGAATCTTTTCTGGAGCTGCGTTTTCTGTTGAAATTGACTACATGTTGTGCTCTTAGAACTCTATTTTCTTTATTATTTTCTGTATCGTGTGATCGTGACACTGATGTCTTAGTTATGAGAATTATCAGGTTCTGTCAACCAATACGGCGACAACTGGTTTAGTTCGAAATAGAAGCTGAACTATTCCCAATGTCTTTTCAACGGCAGATAAAGTTGACATAAGATTGTCAATTCAAGTGGTGGCAATATTAACAAGAAATAAACACTATACAGTTGCAGTATGCTATCAAATGTCATGGGAGCCGAGGCAGCCTAGTGGCTAGATGCTTATCTGTCTGTTGCCCCCTCCCCCCTCCCTCCCCCCCCGCCCTCTGATTCGAATCAGCATCGAAGCAGTTTTAAAAGTTAGCCAAATAGGAGCTGAGGTTGATTGTATGTCCTGCAAAAATAATGCAATAATGCAAAAACATGGAGCGTCTGGAGTTTAGTCTTTATCAGCGAAGAAAACAACATTACTTAGCCGGGGTTGCTGTGGCATTGTACTTAGGACGTATGCATGCCAAGACAGTGGTCCTGGTTTAATCCCCAAAAGAGGTAGGATTATTTTCCTCCATTTCAGGCTCTGGGGTCGACCCAATCTAATAAAAAGACGTCTGATATGTCGGCCGATAAGTGCAAATATCGCAACTCTGTTGTAAACAGGCACAACTCAATAATATTCACAGAAAAACAAATCGGACGAACAAATAATAAGAACTTCAGACATGTGACTCACCCATCTGAACGACCAAGGCACATAGTAAAGACATGGTCGCACTCAGAATCACAGTGTGTATATGTGGAGGAGTCACAGCAGTCTGGATTCAGAAATGTCAAGAACCTCACAGACAAAAACGCGTCACTTGTTGCCAGCTGGGAAAACATTAATTACACCATTAAACTTGTAGTATATACATCGCACCCAACAACAATTCAATATTATTCTACATTAGTTAAAGTCTGTGTGTGTGTGTGTGTGTGTCTGTGTGTCTGTGTGTGTGTCTGTGTGTGTGTGTCTGTGTGTCTGTGTGTGTGTGTCTGTGTGTCTGTGTGTGTGTCTGTGTGTTTGTGTGCGTAAGTGTCTGTGTGTATGAGTGTCTTTATGTCTGTGTGTCTGTGTGTCTGTGTGTCTGTGTGCCTGTGTGTCTGTGTGTGTCTGTATGTATGTCTGTGTCTGTGTTTCTGTGTGTCTGTGTGTGTGTGTCTGTGTGTCTGTGTGTGTGTGTCTGTGTGTCTGTGTGTGTGTCTGTGTGTTTGTGTGCGTAAGTGTCTGTGTGTATGAGTGTCTTTATGTCTGTGTGTCTGTGTGTGTCTGTGTGTTTGTGTGCGTAAGTGTCTGTGTGTATGAGTGTCTTTATGTCTGTGTGTCTGTGTGTGTCTGTGTGTTTGTGTGCGTAAGTGTCTGTGTGTATGAGTGTCTTTATGTCTGTGTGTCTGTGTGTGTCTGTGTGTGTCTGTGTGTTTGTGTGCGTAAGTGTCTGTGTGTATGAGTGTCTTTATGTCTGTGTGTCTGTGTGTGTCTGTGTGTTTGTGTGCGTAAGTGTCTGTGTGTATGAGTGTCTTTATGTCTGTGTGTGTCTGTATGTATGTCTGTGTCTGTGTGTGTGTCTATCTGTGTATGTCTCTGAGTGTTTGTGTGTGTGTGTGTGTGTGGGTGTGTGTGTGTGTGTGTGTGTGTGTGTGTTTCTGTGTGTGACTGTGTGTCTGTGTGTGTGCTCAGGCCGGAGGGAGAATTGTGAAGGCGGACTCTGTTGCTTTTGCTGAGACCACAAGTAGCCTGACTATGGAAGTCATGGCAGTTAGTAAAGCAATAACATGGCTCGAGATACAGACAGTCACTAGGGCATGTTTAGCGACTCAATGAGCATGTTCAAGAGGATAGAGATGGGGTGGATCCGATGAGAATGGTTGCCGTCTCTGGAGCGGTCTCGGCTGGCAGAGATTAGTTTCATCTTCGTGCCAGAGTATGCGGGAGTACAAGGAAATGAGAGGGCTGACAAGCTCGCAGGTATAGCTACTATGAAGGGCGGACGCGCCATGGACCAGGCTGACATTCTGAGTGCTCTACGAGAAGTAAGACTTTTGCGAGAACCAAGTGATGATTGTGAATCTACAACCATGGCCAAACCGCGAGAACAGCAAATTGAAAGAGGAGTGACCAAACAATAACACTACGCAGGAAGCCAAAGTAGATTAATAAACCAACACAGAACTGGTGTCGTTAGCCGCTACATGCTGCGTGATTTGCTGAGGAGGGGATCCGAGCACTTATGGACTGAATGGTTCGAAATGTAATGAGGATGATCTGTCGACTAACCAACTAACTAACTAACTAACTAACTAAGTAACTAACTAACTAATTAACTAACTAACTAACTAACTAACTAATCTTTCCAATACTTGAGTATTTGCGATTTTGTCTTGTCACTTAATACCAAGTTTTCTTCGCTGAAAGCTGTTTCAACGTTTCTCTTGGTGTGAGTAAGTTGACCAGGTTTCACTGCCATTAAAGAAGGACACAGGCTTAGTAGACAAGGTCTTTTGTTTTGGCAGTAAGCTTCCTGTTCTTCCAGACTCTTTTTGCAAACATGTTCATTGTTGTTGCCGCCTTACCAATCTTGATGTTGATTTCCTGATCTAGGGATAATTTGCTATTTACCTCTGATCCTAGATATGTAAAATGGTCTACTATCTCCAGTTCTGCATCGTCAATAAAGATTGATGGTACAACATGTGCACCTTGTGACATAATCTGTGTCTTCTTTTTGTTAATTGTTAAACCAAATTCAGAACAAGCATTGGAGAATGCAGATAGTAGATGTTGTAATTCTTCCTCAGAGTGGGTCGTAATTGCAGCATGATCTGGAAAAAGCAGCTCTCTGATCAGTACCTTCCTAATATTTGGCCTTCAATCTCTGAGCATTATAGAGGGCGCCATCTGAGCGTGAATGAATGTATATACCGGCATCCTGATCACGAAAGGCATATTTCAGTAGAAGTGAAAAGTGTATTCCAAAGAGGGTGGCGTATAGTACACAACCTTGCTTAACTCCACTCTTGATATCAAGCTTTTCTGAAGTTGCACCATCAATTTTGAATGTACCCTTCATGGCTGTATGGAACGATTCCACACTGGACATAAGTATTGGTGGGCAGCCAATCTTCTTTAGTGCCCTGAAAAGACCCTCACGTATATATATATATATATATATATATATATATATATATATATATATATATATATATATATATATATATATATATATATATATATATATATATATATATATATATATATATCTTCTTCTTCTTCAGCGTTCCGAGCCATTGAGGTTCTTTGCTGCAAATACAATCCGTCTCCATTCGTCTCTCTGGTGGACCTTCTCTTGCCAGTCGTTGATTCCAAGTGCTTGTAGGTCTGTACATGTATTATCTCTCCACCGCCTTCTTGGTCTACCTCGGGGTCTACGGTCATTTATTTCCTGAGTGTAAGCGAGTTTTGTTTCCCTATTATCTTCCATTCAGATCATAAATGTCTTTGTTACTTCTTCTTTTCCACTCTCCACTTTGTGTATCCCTAATGGGTCCAAAGATGCGTCTTAAAATTTTGTTCTCAAAGGTTTGTAACAAGGCTTCGTCTCCTTTCGTTGTACTCCAGGTTTCAGAGCCATATAGCACAACTGGTCTGATCAGTGTTTTGTATATTGTGATTTTGGTGTTACGAGATAGTGCCTTTGATTTTAGTAGATGTTGTAGTGCATAGTATATCTTATTTCTAGAGTTGATTCTAGTTTGTATTTCTTCCCTTATGATGTTGGAGCAGTTGAAGATTGTACCCAGGTATTTGTATGTTTCCGTTCTTTTAATGGTCATATTATCTATTTGTATGTGGCCAGAGTTTCTAGCCATTCCGTCTCTTGAAATTACCATATATTCTGTCTTATCTTGGTTGATAACCAGCCCCATCTGTTGGGCTTTTCCCTTTAAGTGAGTCAATATTTCCAATGTCTT
Organism: Cepaea hortensis; assembly: GCA_963921405.1. Taxonomy (NCBI): domain Eukaryota; kingdom Metazoa; phylum Mollusca; class Gastropoda; order Stylommatophora; family Helicidae; genus Cepaea; species Cepaea hortensis. Next base: position 79,577,170 of record OY992882.1, on the reverse strand, counting down.
TTGTTCACTTTGCCCTATAATATCTATATCATCTGCATAACCAAGCAGCTTGGATGTTCCTCCAATATCACATTCCTCCTTTACCTTCCTTACAACTTTCTCTAGAGCCAGATTGAAGAGTAGCGGCGATAGTGCATCACCCTGTTTCAAGCCAGATGTTATTTGGAAGGGGTCTGATTTCCTGCCTTTATATGTTACTATATTATAAGTATCTTCCATGCATAGTCTGGTCATGTTGATTAACTTCCTTGGTATTCCAAATTCCTGCATAGCATTCCATAGACTATTCCTATGGACACTATCATAAGCCTTTTTAAAATCCACAAAAATGTTATGGAGATCTCTTTTATATTCCCAATGTTTCTCGGCTATTTGTCGTAAGATAAATATCTGATCTATTGTTGATCTGTTTTGTCTAAAACCCGCCTGGTAGTCACCTAATATGTCTTCTAAATATGGTTTTAGTCTATTTAGTAATACTGCGGATAGTATCTTATAGCTTGTGGACAGTAGTGATATTCCTCTATAATTTCCACATTGGAACTTGTCTCCTTTCTTAAAGATAGGTATCAATAATGACTCTTTCCAGTCATGGGGTAATTCTTCTGTCCTCCAGATTTTTATTATTAGTTCGTATAGCTTTAGATGTAATGCATGGCCACCTGCCTTTATAAATTCCGCAGCAATTCCATCAGTCCCAGTTGCCTTATTGTTTTTAAGTCGTGTGATTACATATAGGATTTCTTCAAATGTAGGTTCTTTAATTTGTGGTTCGCATGTTAGAACCTCTTCCTGTGGGAAAATGTGACTTGGAGCTTCACAATTTAGTAATTCAATAAAATATTCTTTCCATGTGTTGCACATTTCCTCATTGGTATTTATCATATTCCCATTTTTGTCTTTTAAACCATATGTGTTTTGTTGGTGCCCTCGTTTCATTGACTTCAGTTCTTTAAAAAAGTTTTCTGGATTCACTTTTCTGGTGATTAGTTTCCATATCTTTGATTATATTACTCATATATTCTCGCTTCTGCTGTCTGACTATTTTTGTAGCCTCTTTACATTCATTTCTATAATGCTCTTCCTTTTCGATGTTATTGATGTCATTTAACCATACATGTCTGGCATTCTTCTTCCTAATGACTGCTTCTTCACATTTTTGATTGAACCATCTGTTCTTTCTATGCGTGGTTAACACACCGAGACATTCTTCTGCGGTAGACTGAATTGTATTCTTGATGTTCAACCAAGTTTGGTCAACGCTTTCCTCCAAAGGGTTTTGCAGAGTTTCAAGTTTACATTTTATTTCATCTGTAAATTTCTCTTTGACTGTAATGTCTTGCAGTTTTTCTCTGTTATATGTTGGGTGTAATCTTTGTAATTTAGTATAGAAAGCTTTATTTTTATTTTAAATTTTGCTCCAACGAGGAAGTGATCACTGTGGCACTCGGCTCCTCTATAAATTCTGACTTGCTGTATGTTTGATGCATTTCTGTTGTTAATTAAAATGTGATCTATTTGATTATAGGTTCTCTTGTCACATGATTTTAGTGCCATATATATATATATATATATATATATATATATATATATATATATATATATATATATATATATATATATATATATATATATATATCGTGTCAGAGTCCACAGTACGGCAGTGTTGCAGTGACATCGTTACGCCGCCAGGTGACTCAGTCCCTAATTTGAAATGTATAATGTAATGTGTTATATAAAAATAGCCATGTGTTTGCCAGATTTTGAACTCATCAGGTAGGCATTTACTGGGCATGGCAAAGGGTTGCAGACATTGCAGACCAACACAAGAGTCCTGGCCAAATGAGGTCGGGGTTTGAGTGTTTTATGTGACTTATGTAAAAGCCACATTTCGGTCTAGCTAGATGGTTTTTGTCTCAAGAACCATATTATTATTTTTTTTTCAAATGCTGCGAGGTAGATGCGTGAAGCTGGAACTACCGATCTGACTGGGTCATTAATGCAATTAAGGTAATCAGCCATCGAGATGATGAAACCTGACAGGTGTTAAAAGTTGAACACCACATGTCGTTGAATATAACTTCTATTGATTATATGTTTTCTATGGCAGATGTGTATTTTCTATGTATTATGATACCAATGTATATAAGCAACATAAGGGTTGACTCTGACAAGGGTTAAGGTACTAACCCAGTATGTATATATATTAGACATGAAAGATGACGTCTTTCATGGAGTTGCCGGGGGAGCGTGTCAGAGTCCACAGTACGGCAGTGTTGCAGTGACATCGTTACGCCGCCAGGTGACTCAGTCCCTAGCAGGGATGAAGGAACTTCGTTACGCCGCCAGGCGAATGGTAGTCACCTGCCTGCGAAGTTGCCGGCTGGCGAGACGGCCAGCGGTCACACCAAGGACGCACGCAGGTCTCGTGAAGCCACCTCAGGTGAGGAGGCGAGTTCCAAACCATAGGCAGACAGCTCTGGGACATGGACTGATCAGGACGCATGTTGCGAGAAAGGTTTCTGTGGCCGAATGTCGAGTGCCTGGACATCTTGAGAGTCAGACTGTGTGCTGTATGGTGAATGTAAGTGTATTGAAGTATCCAGTATATATTGTTGTGATCATCGTACTGTATATGATCTCTAATTAAATCCGTTGAACGTTGTGTCGTTGAGTCTTGAGTCAAATCACGTTGTACTTGTACTGTCCCACATGTGTTAGGTAGCGAGCCAGGTGTAAAACCCTGACATGTGTGGACGTGGGGGAAAACGTCCAGCTTTGAAATGAACGTATTTATGTGATAAATGGTTAGAACTAGAGGTGGTGAACTTAGAATTTTTGTTAAAATTGTTTGTACATGTAAAAGTATTCATGAAAGGCTCATTTTGAATTATTGCTACAGTGTGTAAACATGGAGACTAGTTATAAACGTACAGTGCATTCGTATTGTTTGATCGAGTAAACGTATAAAACATTCGTGATTGTCAAATTTTTGTCACCGTTTTGACCTTGTCGACATTGTGATCTTGTCGCCATTGTGACCTTGTCGCCATCTTGTAAACTTGATGTCTATGTCCTTACTGAATGTCATCTTGATGTAAGTGATGTGTCATCAATGTTATAGCGTGTTGAGATACATTTAGATTGTCTTTGTGAGTTGAGTTTGTGGAAAGCAAAAAGGTTTTTGAAAGAAAGTGACTTGTGTTGAAAAAAAAAAAAAATTTGTTGTTGACGGACAAACTAACGACATACAATGATACTCAACGCCATACAAACCTACTCAATACTTAGTGACAAGCAGGCACACACCAACAAATAGACGCTAATTTATTTCCTCCAAAACAAAGCAGGTTTTTCCGTACCATCCGAAACCGTGCGCGTAGAGGTCATTTGTGATTCGAAGTAGCGACCCTACAGTTCCTGGCCCGATTTCCAACCATTCTTCTCCGCATCCAGGGCACTTGAGTATATTTTTCTTTTCATTTACTTTAAGGATGCAATTTTAGGCACATATTGCATATAGGAAAATTGTAAATTGTTTATTGTACTAACCACTTATAACTAATTGTGTGGCTGGTATTACATTGACATTTTTCATCATGTCTTCATTATTTGATTTCATTGATATGGGGTTAAAGTTGAAGTTAACAGGTGATGAGTTAACAAAGTGGAGTGAGAACAAATATGCTGAATACCTTCTAGTACAAGAGAAAGCTGCTGAACGCGATGAACGAGCAGCTGAAAGGGCGGCCAAGCAATTAGAGGCAGAAACAGCCTTAAAACAGGCAGAGAATGAAAGAACTGCCAAGCAAGTAGAGGCAGATACAGCCTTAAAGCAAACCGAATTAGAACTGGCTGCAAAGACAAAGCAAGCTGAGATAGATAGTGAACTCAAGAAAGCAGAAATAGCAGCTCAGAGTAAGAGAGAAGAACTGGAGTTGCAATTAAAAATAAAACAACTCGATACTGAGACTGCTATCAATAAAGAGTATAAGAAATCTGAGAGACTGGAGAAAGAAAACCAGTACAAGAAATATCAGGGTATTGTACGTAATTATACCTCGGGTGACTGCATTGCAGCCTTTACCCAAAATTTTGAAACTTTAATGGAACATTACCAAGTTCCACTGTCGGAATGGAATATTGTGTATATGAGGAGTTTATCAGGGGAACCTCTTAAAGTCATTGAGACTATTCCCAAAGACCTCAGAAAAGACTACCATTATCTTAAATCAAAGATAATGGCACATTTTATGTTAGATGAAGCAGGTTACAGAGAACAGTTCAGCAAGTTGAGCCCAAAATCGACTCAAACGTTCTCTGACTACCTCTGCTTAGTCCGAGATATTTTCACCAAATGGACTTCAGCAGCCAAAATTGACAGAAATTATGATAGATTAGAAGATCTAATCATCAGAGACAAAATCATTTCATCCATTCCACCAAAATTTTCCAAATTTTTGCAAGTGAATGAATGCACTAGTATAGATGAGATTGATAGACGAGGTACGGCGTATTACACCGCCAACAAACACTGTTTTGTGACAGAATCTACGGACATTGATTTTGTAGCTGCGGCTAATTTTGACAAACCCTATAGTAGGCAGAAACCTCATAGGCCTACTTCTGAGAAATTTAAGCACTGTATTCATTGTAAAGTTTCACATCAACAAAATGAAATGTGCGATAAAAACCCAAAATATGATATTTATCTACGAGATATGATAAACAGACGAGATCATGAGCGTAGATCGTTCAGGTCTGTGCGTAAATGTTATCTTTGTAAAGCGCATGGACACCATCGGAAGGATTGTAAAGGTAGACAAATGATCAACGAGGCAAATGCCGCCTTGTCAAACAGTTCAGAGTCAGAAGAAGAAGACTCAGAGAAACATCCTGTGAACTCAGCACAGACTTTTGACATGTATAACACTTTATGTACTGTTTGTAACACCTTCTATGAAGATGGTATTTTAACGTGTGGTCACGCCATCCCTATTGCCAATGAAGAAGCTAATTTGGTAGTAGATTCAAAAGGCAAGATAATCGTCCATCACGGATATGTGAACGGCAAGTCTGCTACAGTTCTTCGAGATACCGGCAGTTCACTTATTGGCCTTAAGAGAACGTTCATAATGCCTACAGACTATACAGGCAGTCACGTAACATGCAGAACATTCTCAGGCAATATTGAGAGATACCCATTAGCATGGGCATATATTCAAACACCTTTCCTCACTGGGAAAGTAAAGGTCGCTGCGTTAACAAACCCAGTGTGTGATGTAATAATTGGAAATTTGCCAGAGGTGAAGGATAAACCTCATGACATAACATCTGTGTGTATTGATGATAACATAACATCATCATCCAATGTCATCATTGATAATGTCACACCACCTATTGAATGTATGGTAGCTAATGTAGCACTAAGTTCTCATCATATCATTGACAACAATGTTTCATCACCATCTGACATCATTGATTGTGTGAACGCAGTAACCAGATCTACTGCTAGAGTGCAAGATGAAAGTAATCAAACTGAGGCTATTCAGTCACTTAGCCCAGTATCACTACCTTCTAACACCATGAAGGAAACTTTTGTAACAGCTCAAAAGGCTGACCCTTCATTGGTAAAATATTTTAATCTGATCGGCCAAAAGCCAAAGGTAACCAAGAATGCAAAATGGCATTTTGCTTTGAAAAATGATATCCTCACCAGGTATTATACCAGAGGTGACAACACCACAGAGCAAACTGTTTTGCCAACCAGTTATCGTAAGCAAGCCTTACATCTTGCCCACGATATACCTCTTGCAGGGCATATGGCATATGTTAAGACCAGATCTAGATTATTAACACAGTTTCATTGGCCCAAATTTTGCAATGACATTAAAGAATATTGCAGAAGTTGTGACACCTGCCAGAAACTGATAAAAAAAGGTAAACACCCACAGGCAAAGTTGCAAGTCACTGACTTAGCCAGTCGACCTTTTGAAAAACTATCTGTTGACATAGTGGGCCCTCTCAATCATACAACAACTAAAGGGAATAAATATATTCTAACTTTCGTTGATCAATGTAGTCGCTGGCCGGAAGCTATTCCGCTAAAGAACATAACTGCCAATGATATAATGGAAGTATTCTTCCATATTTTTTCTCGGATAGGATTTCCAGACACTATCCAATCTGATAGGGGTACTCAGTTTATCGCCGCATCTACCCAAGCTTTCACCAGAATGTTGGGAGTGAAGCAATGTTTCAATTCACCATACCATCCTCACTCAAGTGGAATCGTTGAAAAGTTTAACGGCGATCTGAAGCACATGCTTGCAAAAGTCACGCAAGAACACCCTAATAATTGGGATGTATATCTACCAGCTATTCTTTTTGCTTATCGCGAGGTACCACATTCTAGTACCGGTTTCTCTCCTTTTGAACTTATCTATGGTGCCAAACCACGTGGCCCATTGACTATTTATCACCAAATGTTAACTGAATCTACTCCAGTACTTAAACCCATATCATCATACGTATATGTTACATCATTGCGTGAAAGAATCATCAAATCATGTACGATTGCAAAGAATGCACTAAAATTATCTGGTGCTACTTATAGACAATATGCTGACAAAGGAAACAGAACAATAACTTTGACACCTGGACAGGACGTTCTTCTTCTGTTACCCAGTGACCGACATTTATTGACTGATTCTTGGCAGGGACCTTTTAAAGTGACAAGACAGATTTCACCTGTAGACTATAAGATCCTAATAAAAGACAAACACAAGATATTTCACATAAATATGCTAAGACCATATCATAACAGAGACAACGAACAAGACGATACGACAGCTTGTACAGTGATAATAGATCACGAAGATGACGAGGTTAGTGACGAAATTCCAATACCTACATTAGACACGACAGACTGCTTGAAGGATATCAAGATCAACCCAAAGCTAACTCAAGCAGAAACAGACAGTTTAAAACACCTAATACAACAGTACAACACCATTTTCTCCAACAACCCAGGACAAACAGAATTAGTACAGCATCACATCACACTCACATCAAACACACCCATACGATGCAGACCATACACCATCCCATTACATTACAAAGAACATTTACATCAGGAGATCATCAACCTAGAAAAGAATAACATCATAAGACGATCCCAATCAGACTTCTCATCTCCCATGGTCATTGTACGCTAAAAGGACAATACAATAAGACTGTGTATCGACTATCGAAAACTAAATAAAATAACTGTTCTAGATTTGGAGCCAATGGCAAACGCTGACGATCTTCTGACAGAACTGACAGACGCTAGGTTCTTCACGAAGATAGATATGACTAAAGGATATTATCAGATAGAAGTAGACGAACAGAGCAGACATCTGACAGCTTTTGCCACACCTTGGGGACTGTACGAATGGTGCAAACTTCCATTTGGGCTAGTCAACGCCCCAGCCACATTCGTACGTATGACACGACTTCTTCTAATAGACATTCCTAACATAATTTGCTATATCGACGACATCTGTGTTCACACAGAGACAATGACAGAGCACATAAAGACATTAGAACTGACATTTGAACGCATCAGACAGCACGGACTGACAGTAAAGCCTTCAAAAGTAGACATGGCCTACCCTGAAATATCCTTTTTGGGATACAAAATATCCAATGGCTTTGTCACGACAGACGATAACATTGTGTCCAAGATTCTAAAACTATCACTTCCGACTACAAAGAAACAAGTCAGAAGTTTGTTAGGACTAATAAATTATTACCGGCAGTTTATTCCGGATTTTTCCGACCTAACCGAAGTATTTACTAACTTACTAACTAAAGATAAGCCGGAGAAAATTGTAAGCAATGAATGCCTAAAATTAGCATTCTCTAAAGTATTAGCTTGTTTTTCTGATGATAGCTTACACAATCCCATCCTGAAATTGCCCAATCTCCATTTACCTTTCAGATTCAGAACAGATGCGAGCTCCGTCGCGATTGGAGCAGTCTTGCTGCAACAGCACAACAACATTCTCCATCCTGTGTATTTCGTATCCAGAAAGCTGAAACCGAGAGAACGGGCATGGTCAATACCTCAGTTGGAAGCCCTAGCTTTAGTGGTAGGTATTACAAAATTGTCTAGATTTCTTCTAGGACGCCATTTTATCGTGGAATCTGACAGCAGTCCGTTACGATTCATAAATTCTGGGGTACCATCAAACCATATGATAGCCCGTTGGTCTTTGAAACTCCAAGACTACAGCTTCGAGGTCCGACATATTCCAGGCCGAACCAATACGATCGCCGATTTGTTGTCCCGTTGTCCGACCGACCCATTGAGCAACAAAGTCTGAGTGCAGTGTAAAATACTCAGATCAACACAGCCATCTATCAGTGAATAAGTTGTGTATTCACAAAAGCTGTGTAATGTCTACATTGTGATAGGGGTTACTCCCACAGTATATAATGTTCTTATTTTATTACTAAATGTAGTGATTGTCGTGTATAATTGTGTAGTGTGTGGTAGAAAGCGAACTTTTATTGTACATATTCTGTAACAAAAACATTGCCACATTCGCTCAAGACTTACCGTAAGCGAACTATACATTGTGACAGTGGCATATCCGTGTGGAATCTTCCAGATATATTTTAACATCCATGTGTGAAAGTGTGACATGAACAGTTGACAGCTATACCATTGCAGTTTAATCTACATCCAGAAGGTTTATAAGAAAACATCCAACACATGAACTGTAAGAACAGTATACCGTCCGTATCTACATCAAACCGGAACAGGTGTGTTCTACAAGTTGTAACATCGATTACTTAGTGTTCGTGTGTACTTCCGGATTATGTTGTAATTTAGAGTAAAACTAGCAGACGACACATGAAAGTTTAAAAAGCTATGACGATTCTAAAATCTTTAGGAATCAATAAAATTGAATACACGAATTTTGTGTTTATATATTTATGTAGTGTAATCTTAGAATCATATCTTGATTAGTGTATTCATACTAGCGACTTTTTCTCGTTAGGATGAAGAAACGTCAAGCGATGACACTAAGAAATAAAATAATTATTGTAAATTATTATATGCCATAAATGTTTGAAATTATTCCCCTTTCTTTTAGTTGCTATTACATCCTTACACAAAGGGCCATAATTTGAAATGTATAATGTAATGTGTTATATAAAAATAGCCATGTGTTTGCCAGATTTTGAACTCATCAGGTAGGCATTTACTGGGCATGGCAAAGGGTTGCAGACATTGCAGACCAACACAAGAGTCCTGGCCAAATGAGGTCGGGGTTTGAGTGTTTTATGTGACTTATGTAAAAGCCACATTTCGGTCTAGCTAGATGGTTTTTGTCTCAAGAACCATATTATTATTTTTTTTTCAAATGCTGTGAGGTAGATGCGTGAAGCTGAAACTACCGATCTGACTGGGTCATTAATGCAATTAAGGTAATCAGCCATCGAGATGATGAAACCTGACAGGTGTTAAAAGTTGAACACCACATGTCGTTGAATATAACTTCTATTGATTATATGTTTTCTATGGCAGATGTGTATTTTCTATGTATTATGATACCAATGTATATAAGCAACATAAGGGTTGACTCTGAGAAGGGTTAAGGTACTAACCCAGTATGTATATATATTAGACATGAAAGATGACGTCTTTCATGGAGTTGCCGGGGGAGCGTGTCAGAGTCCACAGTACGGCAGTGTTGCAGTGACATCGTTACGCCGCCAGGTGACTCAGTCCCTAGCAGGGATGAAGGAACTTCGTTACGCCGCCAGGCGAATGGTAGTCACCTGCCTGCGAAGTTGCCGGCTGGCGAGACGGCCAGCGGTCACACCAAGGACGCACGCAGGTCTCGTGAAGCCACCTCAGGTGAGGAGGCGAGTTCCAAACCATAGGCAGACAGCTCTGGGACGTGGACTGAACAGGACGCATGTTGCGAGAAAGGTTTCTGTGGCCGAATGTCGAGTGCCTGGACATCTTGAGAGTCAGACTGTGTGCTGTATGGTGAATGTAAGTGTATTGAAGTATCCAGTATATATTGTTGTGATCATCGTACTGTATATGATCTGTAATTAAATCCGTTGAACGTTGTGTCGTTGAGTCTTGAGTCAAATCACGTTGTACTTGTACTGTCCCACATGTGTTAGGTAGCGAGCCAGGTGTAAGACCCTGACAATATATATATATATATATATATATATATATATATATATTTATATATATATATATATATATATATATATATATATGTGTGTGTGTGTGTGTGTGTGTGTGTGTTTGTGTGTGTGTGTGTGTATTACACACAAAGGATATATAATAAATATAATAAATACGAAAATATATAAAACATATAAACACATGAACGGCAATGATGGGAAAATACTCAACTCTTATAAGGCTACAAAATAAAAGCAGACATAAGGCAGTTCCAAGCATTGTAAGGTGCTCAGATGACATCAGTTTCCTTAGAAGTCTTTTTCGTTGTTGACCAAACAGGGTTCTATCCCTGAAACAAAACATCCCCGTTGTTAATGATAATATTGAGTTTTGTAATCCCGTATTCTGACATGTGCATAAACGTATTCCATAGAATATATACTGCTCTATGCATGTGTGGTAAGTTAAAAAGTAATGAGGATGGGATCCCCAAATTATAATAGCCAACTGTTTAGAGAAACTTGAAAATGGCACGCTGAGAATCCCTAGGGGTGGATTGTGATCAATAGTTGAAGTTTCTTCACAGAGGGCCATTGGAGCCCCGGAAGTTCACAGTACTCCGATAAGGGAAATTTTTCCCCCGAGGAAAATCTGAGATACGTGTTTTTTTTTTCGGCCACACTTGGCTCCACTCTATTTTAGTAACTAATGTATTCTAATTAATATTACACAACGCCAAGTAAAACACAAAACACCAAGTGCATCATCAAAACACTATAATGAGGTAATATAGTGGTGTGCTTCTGTGTTGTGTGTGGGTGTTAGCGTGGTATATGATGTCAGATACATACATTAGAACAATACCATCAATGAGGTAGTAAACAAATCATCAGCACAGTTAAGGAATTAAAGTTCCAACTCTAACTAATGTTCGGGTACACCGTGTTTGAGTCATTAATAGCACTAAACCAAATGTATGTCACAGTTCACTGCATAGCATCTATGTATAAATACAATGTTCAGAATGTCCCCTTAAGGCTACGCTACATGTTGCTGAGGCACCCTGAACTATACCAAGGTGATGTTCTTGAGATCTTGCGTTTAAATAAGTAAGTACTCTCGGGTAGGTCCTACATGGGATGATGTGACAGGGGGTATCTTGGTCTTTTATAGTCGAGGACAACACAGACTATACTGACAGTTACTTAGCTGTTCATCCCTGGGTTGTAGGGTTGTGGCATAGGAGAAGCAGTTGAGGTAAAATGTTGCTGTTCCTCCAGAATGACCACCATCAGCATACAGGTCTCTGCCCAGTTTTTGTCTTCAACATAACCACCACCCTTACTCCCAAGGAGAAGTATTATATCCACACAAAATGAAACACGTCTGCTTTCTGGCTCACATGGTAACTAAACTATCGCCTATTTTGCCGCTTGTAACTTTATATATCTCCTCTTACACCACAATCTTTATCTCCTCGACGTGACAATCACATTCTACCAACATCCATCCAATTACCGTCCAATTTCACCGATAACAATTCCTGTTATACTTCCTAGTTTCTTTGCTGCGGGCACAGAGTTTTTACCTGTAATGAAAACATCAACAGTGCGCTCTCTGACCTATGCAATTGTCTGCTAATCAAATCACAACACGCGCTTGATACTATTTTCTCCGATGTAGGTCTCAGTTGATATGTGACAGGTAATATATTATGTTTTGGGGAAAGTCTTTGTTCACCTTGAATCACTCTGCATTTTCTTCCTGGGGTTTAAGTTTTGGAAACTTAAAGAAACTGCTTGCCGTCTGTCTTTCCAGTTAAACACTGTTGTCTATCTTTACTTTGCCCTTGTATATGGTGCGTTCGCTATTCGTATGAAGCCGGCCGTGAGACATGTCACAGCATGTGAAACATAGACATTAAGCTGACAACCTGAGAATCATCAAATGCAGTTTGATTGGGTTTCTGAGGAAAATGCAAACAGGACGGACTGGCACAATGTAATAGTAACAATGGGTCGTGAGTGCAGAGAATGGGCAGCCGGCCGAAAAGAATTTGAGGTGCAACAACTGATCCAGAGTTATACACATCAAGGTGACATAGTGATCTATACCCATGGGTCAGTAGTGAAAAACAAACGGAGTGGTTGAGGTTTCATTGCGAAAGCTAATGGACGATTCTTTAATAATGAGAGTATGGCTTATGAAGTGACGACCTTCAGCATGAGAATGGAGGTGGAGGCAGTCACAGCGGTATTCCGTTGGTTAGAGGAGACCACTGCAACACACATTGTCTTCATCACGGACTCAAGGAGTATGCTTAGTAAAGTGGAGAAAGTAATGTTTCGTGTGGAATGGCTCACCTCGCTTCAGAGGTCACAGATTGTAAGAATTGTAAGAATTTTTTTCCTGGCCATGAGGGAGTGCGGGGGAATGAACAGGCTGATAGGCTGGCAGGGAATGCACCTCTTGGTGGTCAATTACCTATGGACAAGGGAGAAGTGTTCGTGCGCGTGTGGCACCAGGTGGAGAAGATGGAACAACAGATTGAGAACCCGTAGGTGGAAAGGATGATTTTGCGGGGGATTGACAGGGGTTCTGGTAGAATCTCAAAACTGAGAGGAGAACTTTTAATCAGATAGCGGTTGGAACGATTAGTAGTGTGACTCTTCACTGGCTGTTGAACGGAGGGACGGAGCACATATGGGAATGTCCAGAGTGCAGTGATGTCGGTTCTTAGCTCAACTCAACTCAGCTCGACTCTGAGGAAAATGCAAAGAATACCGTAGACGGAGAGAAAAAGCAATTTGCAAGTCCTACAGGAAACAAATGAGAACCGTGAACAGATTCGAAAAATTAGACGTAGAAAGTCAAACATTTTGAGGCAAGTTATGGGGGAAAATAAAGTGGTAAATTCAGTTACAACTGACAAGAGGAAAGAGAAAACAGAGGTAAATATTTGGCTGGCTTGGCCATATTGCATAGTCGAGACAAGAACACAGACCTGATGCATGAGTGGTGATAGTGTGGGGAGGCGAACCATGACTACCCATCGTTATGGGCATAGCATTTGATGATGATGATGATGATGATGATGATGATGATGATGATGATGATGATGATGATGATGATGATGATGATGATGATGATGATGATGATGATGATGATGATGATGATGATAATGATGATGATGATGATGATGATGATGATGATGATGATGATGATGATGATGATGATGATGATGATGATGATGATGATAAACGGTCGTGGGAAGATAATTGGGTAGTTTCCCTTACTTTTCCAATTCGCATGATTATGATCTCCGCTTTTGACAACAATATCCGGTTTTTAGGGTTAATGAGTGCCCTTATCTGCTCAGAAGCAGAGTTGTCACTTATTCCGGGGGATATTGGGTCTTTTGAGCTGTGTTTTCCACACTTTTGTGTAAGTCCTCTACCACCAGGAGGTGTCTTCCGACATAAAACTGAGACTATCGTGGCGTTTGACGTATTCTTCCTGTGTGCTAAAAGCGCATCTCCCATATACAATATTCTACAGAGAGCTAGATTCAGACGAACCAACTCGCGTTGAGCCGACAAGCCAAACATACACAATGAAAGCCTTATTAAGAACTGTTACTTTGACTTTAAACAATTGGAGAACATTTCAGCTGGTTGACTCTCATGGTGGAGTGAAATATCTGCTAGCGCCGGGAGTCGATAGCCGCTAAGAATCTAGAAAGTTACTTAGAGGAGTACAGTAAAGTATGTGCTTAACTCTTTACATGTCTTGATACTAGTGGGCATATAGCGCTATCCTCATATTTGTATAAGCCATCCAGCAGGCGAGGGCTGTGTGGTTAATATCACAATGGTCGCATTTACACCCCAATACATGTCCTGGTACCCATTTAAGGCTGGGTTGACGAGACAGTGCAGATCATTCTTTTAAAAATCTCCCATGATGCGTATTTGAACCCATGACCACCGGGCCGGTCGGCAAGCGTCTAGTCACTAGGCAGAATTACGCATGTGTGAATCCCTAATGTTTCCCTCTCCCACAGTTGAGCTGAATAATGTAAGATTATCGTTCCGGTTGTGTTTTTCTCAACTCATAAAATAAACATAACATTAAATGATTAAGAGTGTTATTCCGCCACAGTTAAAATATAATATTGCCCCGAAATCCACTTGGGATGACAGATATTGGATGGATAGTGGATATTGAGACGTATACATCTCTCCATGGGTAAGACTCTAGCCCCATCTGAAAGCAACACAAACTGTAACATCATAGTACTGTCGGTGAGAAGAAAATGACGTAGTACCTATGTGATACTAATTGAGTTAAAATAATATTTATAGCAGTTACTGGAGCGAAAGGGGTAATAATTTACTTGTCAGTAATGTAAGTAGTCACAGAAAAACGTACAGTGCGTTATTTTGGCTCATAATTATGTTATTTATTTAAGAGAAGCATTTGAACAGCTTTCATACGCGATGTCTGCCAACACGTTGCATTAAGTGGCAAGGTAAGATCACCAATACCGAAGTATTGTAAAGGTCGAGTGTGACGGTTTGTTCTATGCTCAGTCTTTGTAGACGTCGACGGATAGGATATATTAGAAAAATGGACGATGGTAGAATACAAAAGAAAATATTGCAGCTGTGCAAAATGTCTTGGGGTCGGCCTCTACTAGGGTACAAAGATGTATGTAAGCGGGACATTAATGATACAGGCATTGGTATTGAACCTTGGCAGCAAATCGTCGCTGATCGCGTTACATGGAGGGGAAAGATCAGGAATGGAATAAAGACAACGGTGAAAATGATTGCAGATAGGTCTGACAGTGAGCAGGTGAGAAGTCAGGTGGTGCATGGTGGTGGAAATGACCAAGTCATCACATGCGCCCATTGTGGACGGACAATTATCACGCGAATTGGTCTTTTCAGTCATATTAGTTGCTAACATGGGTTGTAATTATTTCTTCTTTTTTTTTTAAAGCACAGTGTAACAAACTATACAAACTGTACACACAGTACTAAAATAAAATCAACATCTAATAAAATCAAATCTAATATATTGTACCTGTATGTTGCTATCCGTAGCTGTTAACTGGATCTGTAAATCTCGAGAGTCAACATTTAACAGAGTAATTTTGTCTGTGAAAAGTCCCTGGAATGGAACCAGAGAAGAATGAAGGATGTTAGGCTCAGACACTAGACGGTCTAGACATCTGAGGTCTGAATCTAAACCAGAAAGTCCACTAACAATTTATGAGTATTGCAAACATTTGACTCCACTTGAAGAGCGCTATCGTTTAATCATACTATTGTCGCAAATTATAAATAGTTTCAAAAATTGTCATGTATTTTAATCTTTTTGTGCATTCACTTCTAGGTGTCGCCGGTTTGTAGCACTAGACGGGGAGGAGCAAATACCGCACGTTTACCCAGTGGTTCTAATACTTCGTGCATAATGGGTAACTATTAAAGTTTAGGGCTGGTACGTCAAGTAAAGGATCCTTTCGCATACATTGAGGTGTCTTAGGTAAATGTAAGCTGCCCCATATATTTATGGACAAATCGGGTATAGCTGGGTGATGTAACATCACGCCGGCCGCTTTTACTTCCTATGAAATATCCTGTACCCGTTTTCTACGTTTCTTGGTACTCCGACCTGGGAGTCAGCGACATCAAAAAAAAAAAAAATCCACTTCAATGTGGCTACAGACAAATCACCACCAAGCCGGTAGTGAACGTTCAAACCACGGCATTACGTCTCCTCCCCCCCCTCCCCCCTCCTTTTTTTTCCACATGGAAAGTACCTAGTAATAATGTCTAAGGTCAGGTCACATCAGCTGTCATCTTCACAACGGCGGTTGATAGGTCAGGTCACATCAATTATCATCACAACGGAGTTCGATTCCTGTATATATCTAGCACTCGTTGTATCTGGCAATTATGTTGCAGTCTAACTTTCTCTTTCCTAGCCATTGCTTGATGCTATCATATAATGCACTCTGCTCTCCACATTTCCCTCTAGTACAGTGGTTCTCAACCTTTTTTGGTCCATTCCCCCCTTCACCATATTTTTAGGACGTCATTCCCCCCCTCACCATATTTTTAGAACGTTATTCCCCCCCCCCCCATTACATACTTTTAGAACGTCATTCCCCCCCCCCCTCCCCACTTTGTATTTCCTCCCTAAAAGTTTCCCCCTGCCCCTACACAGTATATGTAATAATTGAAGCTAAATTTAATAGCACATACTAAAACAAGTCTAGACATCTACATAAAATGTGATTTGCGGGTCTACTTACGTTATAAAATGAATTTCAAAAGGGTGATACGTACAGAAGCGTAAAGCATGCAGGGAAAAACAAGATCAAGTAATCGGTTCTTGTATTAATGCGATCTTGAAATAATATTCATTCCCCCCCTGGAAACCCCAAAATTCCCCCCTGGGGGGGGGAATTCCCCACCGGTTGAGAACCACTGCTCTAGTATGATTTTTAGCAGACCACGGTGACTTTTAGGAGCCCTCCACATTTCCCTCTACTTTTCTAGGATGGCTGGCAGCAGGACAGTGTGCCTTTTACATGTAAATTGGTATGCAGAGTTCACAAGACCAGGATCATGATTTACATTGGCCAAGAACCTGAACTAGACTGGGTTCCCAATCTGGCAAAGGTTCGCTTGATCGCCGTGGCTCTCCGCAGATAAGAAGCTCAAGTACCGGCACTGCACACCGCGTTAGTTCCTAGCTTTGGTGAAAGGGAATATAAGAGTAGCTCTGCAATACAACTCCCACAACGACGATTCTTCGGTATCGGATCGAGAGGAGAGTGTCTGCACTAGTCTCAGCCCGATAGATGCAATTCCTTTTCATGGATAAGAGGACCACAGTAGAGTCAGCAGTTAGAACGTCGAGGTCTTTCAAACATCACAGCAGCCAATCAACCAAACAAAATACCAACAAACCAACATGCCCTACAAATTTATTTGTCGTGTTGTAATCTACTTTAGTAATTCTCTCTTCATTTCTAGTTTCTTTAAGACTTCTTTATTTGCCGTAGGGTCTTCTCGGGATATTCACTCCGTGTTTCTATATAATCATCGTCATGTGCCTTGCCATCTAGCGTCAGCGTTAATATATCTCCAGGTTGATGTTATGCATCAAGTCTATTGATGATATTCCTCTATTCCAGCGTCTTAGTCCATCCAGTGTCATTTCTCTTGGTCTGTCTATTCTACAGTTGATCTTTCTAGTCGTCACGGTGTTTTCCACGGCCTGTATTCTCATTATGTGGCCAAAGAATTATATTTGTCTTCTGTTTCAATAGCCTCTTCGACCTCTTCCAGGCAATCGTTGTTAGTTTCTCTCACAGTCCAAGGTATTCAAACCAAGTGTCTCTGGAATCACACTTTCGTTTGTTATCTGACTCTGATCTGTCGAAATTTATGACTTTTTGAGAAAATAAGATAATATTTCTCTTTGTCGTCTACATTCACACAGAATAAGGGAGGTGGGGTGGGTGTGGAGCAGATCACATGATGGCGAAGTACACTGTTGTTTGTGAATGACGTTTCAGCATATCGTTAGGGCAAAGACAGGGAGCCAGTTGCTGGAGAAACTCAAACAGAGCTCGCTCGACCACATAACCACGTGGTGCGAGGTAACAGGCATACTGGTCATCCTGACGAAGGCAGCTTTGACATGTTTCTCGCTGAATAAGAACGATTTGTCACCACCTGAACACCAACTGTAAATTTGTACTTTGAGGTTGTTGATAGGACAGACACAACAAAACACATGGGGGTCTTGCTTGGTAGAAGTTTAGCTTTTTCCGAGCACATATACCATGTGATAATGAAAACTATAAGGGGCACGGATGTCATGAGCGAATTGACAAACTATGTTAAGCGATACTTCTGCCTCCTATACCAGTGTTTGTCCTTTTCATCGAATTTAGTATGCTCCTGCTATCACCACTTTCAGCGATTCTTAAATGGAGAAGCTGGGAGTAAATAAAGCACGGGGCTATCGCCATCATACTTGGGTGAACAAAAGAGACAGTATGAAGGGCGATGCAGTAACACCGTGGTTTTCCAACGATGGGACACTCAGCAAGCATTCGCAAAGCGAATGCATACCTTCAAGTCAGTGCCAACACACACACACACACACACACACACACACACACACACACACACACACACACACACACACACACACACACACACACACACACACACACACACACACACACACACACACACACACACACACACACACACACACACACACACACACACACACACACACACACACACACACACACACACACACACACACACACACACACACACACACACACACACACACACACACACACACACACACACACACACACACACACACACACACACACACACACACACACACACACACACACACACACACACACACACACACACACACACACACACACACACACACACACACACACACACACACACACACACACACACACACACACACACACACACACACACACACACACACACACACACACACACACACACACACACACACACACACACACACACACACACACACACACACACACACACACACACACACACACACACACACACACACACACACACACACACACACACACACACACACACACACACACACACACACACACACACACACACACACACACACACACACACACACACACACACACACACACACACACACACACACACACACACACACACACACACACACACACACACACACACACACACACACACACACACACACACACACACACACACACACACACACACACACACACACACACACACACACACACACACACACACACACACACACACACACACACACACACACACACACACACACACACACACACACACACACACACACACACACACACACACACACACACACACACACACACACACACACACACACACACACACACACACACACACACACACACACACACACACACACACACACACACACACACACACACACACTGCAAGCGAGATAACAATAAAATAGGGCAGAAGGTTAAAAAAAAAAAAAAGGAAACTCCTGCATTGGTCAGGCCAAGCACTTTATTCAACACTTGGGTTCTTTGAAGATATAAAACCTAATGAAGACTAGATACAAGAAGCAACAGACTGTGGTACGTCCTGTTCAATATGAGTCTGACTGAATAGGGAGTGCAGACAACACATCTCCTTAATTCTGGAGGCAGAATTTCACCCCTTGATATTTGAGAATATCGGCAACGGTGGTGTAGTCATCTACACAGATGAGTCTGTTGTACGACATGTCAGTAGCTCATGGAATTTTAGGGCTTAGGTCGAAGGAAAAACTGCGAAGGAAGATTGCTGTGCCTTCACCTGGATAACTATCAGTCTGATTTGTTTGGTTGTTTCGGGATTTAAAATTTAAATATCGAGCACAACCCACTACTGGCAACGCTGATCGTATTCCGGTGTGAACCTAAGGCCTATCCACGTCAATTCGTATTCCGGTATGAACCTAAGGCCTATCCACGTCAATACGTTCCGTATTGACGTGGATAGGCCTTAGGTTCATACCGGAATACGATCAGCGTTGCCAGTAGTGGGTTGTGCTCGATATTTAAACTATCAGTCTGACTATGCGAGTCATGGAAATAACTAAAGTAATAGCTTGGCTGGCGACACGCATGCTTTCTGATTGACTCAATGTGTATACTCAGGAATATCTAGATGGGCTGGGTTCGATTACATTGGGTGGAGTCTCTGAGGAAGTCAAGGCTGACAAAAATCAACTTTTTATGCCAGGCCCTCGGAAATAATAGGGTATATACCCATCCATTATTTTTCTCTCCTAACTTTCGTGACGTTTCAAGTGACCAAAATATTTCAATTTTCTTTGTATAACGAAGACACAAACCATATATAGTACGATTTATTGCTTGGCACATTTCGCGGCATCTCGTCAGGTATTTACTGCAGATGCCTCACAACATGGAGTAAAATAATTAGAATCATCATTCAAGCTGAAATATACACACGTTCACACAGTAATATCAGTTGTTTACCATGGCAATTTTAAACTCACTATCATAGAAATAGGAGGGCAGGCGCCAGGAGAACCAGACGAAAAGTGGAGAGACTAGGTTTCAACTATGTAAGAGTGGGATACTGGAATTGTCGTAGTGCCAGACAGAGAGGTCCTGTATTGGAGAGACTAATATATGATTTTGACATCCTCATGCTCCAGGAGCTAAATGCAGACAAATACCATTGCCCTGGGTACGCCAGTTATATAAACTCTACTGGGCAGAAGAGACATGGGCAAGGTCTGCTGGTGAAGGAAGGAGTGAAGCATGTGGTACTTGACTTGAGCCAGTGGAGTCACAGTGCTAGAGAGGTCCATCGTATACAAATGGAGATTGGTGGCTTAAGTTGGAACATCATAAATGTATATGCCACAGTGGACTGTTTTGTCAGAAAGGAACATTGGGACTGGCTTAAGGAACTGGAGGAACTACCAAGTGATAGGCGACTCATATGTGGAGACTTCAATGCAAGGAATAGAGATCGGGACAGCAGTGGAGAAAACCGACAGGGAATTGCCCTTGCGGATACCATGGTGGACTCCGATGTGGTCTGCATAAATGATGGTAGGCCGACAAGAATGGCAATGAGGCCTGGCGATGCAGACACAGCTATTGACTTGGCACTTGTCTCCCATTCATCAGTCCTTGAAGTAAAGTGGACTGTTTTGAATGACCATGGGAGTGATCACATGCCATGCTCAGTCCGGATCTCTAAACCCAGGAAAGTTAAAGCTGGGAGAGCGCGCAAGACCTTCCGGTATGAGTGGACCGATTGCCTTCTTGGACGCCTCAGACAAGGGGCATGCAACAGGACTGTTAAAACTCCCTTTTTGCATCCCCCATGGTGGACCCCAGAAGTAGACCATGCTTGGAAAACAAAGAGAGCTGCTGTAAAGCAGCTAAAGAAAGTGCGACAGACACTTCGAAGCACACGAGAGGAAGTGGACACAGCGGAAAACGTCAAGAAAGACAAGGTGGAGGTTTTCAAGCGCTGTGCTGCAGAGGCCAAAAAGGCAAAATGGGAATGTTTCATGAAGAAGATTGGAGGTGATAAAACACTGCGAAAATTCTGGAAACTGCACAGGCAAATACAGTGGGAACAATTTATAGAGATGATGGTGTGCGCGTGACAACAGACAAAGAAAAAGGGGAGGCGTTTCTCCAGAGATTTTTAGAGCAGACCAATCATAATGGTGCTGACACCAGGGATGCAGTTAGAGAGGAGCTATCTGGCACCACGAAGAATATGTAGTATGAAGACATCATACGGGTGGAAGATGTTAAACACATTTTGAAAAAGGCAAAAGACACGGCACCAGGGCCCGATGGGGTCAGGTATGGCCACATGAAGGGTTTGAGCGATGCAGACCTGGAGGAGATGACCGACTGCTTTAACCAGAGCATTAGGACAGCATCAGTACCGCGGGATTGGGTGCACAGCTATCTCATCCCTCTCCCAAAACCATTCAAGGATCAGTCAAAGCTTAGCGGCATTAGGATCATCACCCTTCAAAATACATTTGGGAAGGTTTTAGAGAAGATAGTCGTTGTTAAGCTGCAGGATTTCTTGGAAAGGGGGAAGCTTCTTCCAAGAGGCCTGGGAAGCTACAGGCCAGGAAAAGATACCTGGTCAAATACAGCCACTTTTGCCTTTGATGTTTATGAGGGGTTCCAGAGTAGACAGGAAATGATTGCGGTAGCGCTTGATCTCGAGAATGCGTACAGTAGAGTTCGATATGATATTTTGATGACCGCACTGATGGAGAAGGGGGTTCAATCCCTGGTTGGTGAACTGGATAGCAGCCGCCCTGCACTCTCGTCAGGTTGCTCTCCGTCTGGGTGCATGGACCTCAGAGCCACATATTTTAACCCCGGGACTGCCACGGGGATCTGCAATCTCACCTGTGCTCTTTAATGCGTATACGAGCAAGATTGCAAATACTAACATATGCAGATGATATACTTGCATATAGGCAGGGGAGAGATAGGGAGCAAACAGCCCAGGAGCTACAGGCGACAGTAGACAAAGTGACTGACTGGTGCACAGAAATGAGTGCTGTCATCCACCCGGAAAAGGCGGCTATTTTGTGGTGTTCTCTGGACAACAGGATTGTAAGAGCTGATGTCCCAAGCCTCGCGATAGATCAGTGGTTCTCAACCGGTGGGGAATTCCCCCCTAGGGGGAATTTGAGGGTTTCCAGGGGGAGGGGGGGGGGGGAATGAAGACATTGTCAAATTGGCTTCAGGACCACACAAAACATATTAAGCGTACTCGTGACGTTAAATCCCCCGATTATTTCAAGATCGCGTTAATACAAGAACCTATTACTTGATATTGTTTTCCCTCCATAATATATTGTTCTTTTCCTTCTACCTAGCTTCTATGATTTAGGTTGCCGTATTTTACCAGAGATTTTATTTACGGTAACTTACGTTTTTTTGTTATTGTTTCTCCGTTTTAATGAGGTTTAGAGTACTCATCATGTTAAATTTCCCGATTATTTCAAGATCGCATTAAAACAGAAACCGATTACCGAGGTCCCTCCATTGTTTACGAATCTACACGTTTCAGCTTTTCAAATTATTATTTTTGCGGAGGTAAGGAGACTGTCTTGTTATATATATATATATATATATATATATATATATATATATATATATATATATATATATATATATATATATATATATATATATATATTGCATATCCTATTTACAGGGCATTGCAGTCAACACCAACATTTTACAGCTGCTGTTGATGTCTTATCAAGTTTTATGTTCAGTGGTTTGCTATTGCTTTCTGAACGTCCGGCTCACATACTTTTCCATAAGAAACTGATGCAACGCGATCCGCTGGCGAATCTCGCGCAGCTGTGTTTCGTACCTGGGTATACGGGATTACGAACAGCGTCCTTAACTCCTTCATCAGGGAGACTGGCATATATATATATATATATATATATATATATATATATATATATATATATATATACCACCGTCTTCGTGGCCTAAAGGCTTGCCAGCGGTGACTGTCAAGGTCTCACATCCGAGGTTGCGACGCGTTGTCTGTACCAACGCCAGACAGCATAACAACACACAACCCTGAGTCATGTTAAACACTGCAGAGAGAACGCGGCGTCTTCGACGACGCCCGGATAAGCAGCCAAGCACAGCAATTGAGCGAAGCGTAAACGACCGCTGGGCAGCAGTACAACCCGTGAACCTTGCAGGGGTCACACTAGCTGACGTGAGCGCCGACTGGCGTGTAGCGTGTAGAACGCCAGAACTGGCAGACGGGGTTTAGGTGTTTGAACGGACAGGTCGCATGGGTATGCGAGAAGTGTTTGAATCTGCATTGAGAGCTAGCCTGTACGACAGTGGGAGATTGATTCGAACGCTTGAATAGTTTGACTTGTAAGTGAGATGTTTATTGCTTGCATGTATTATTATGTATTGTAGTGACAGTGTTCATGCCGTAATGATTGCTATGGATTGTCATTGCGCGATGTTTGTGCGATAATAAATGCAGCGCGTAAATAAAGCGTGTGAATAATACTTTCGGATATTCACTTCGTGTGATTTGATAGTTTGATATTGCTTCACACTTGCCAGAAAACGAGCCACTATTCTTGCTCTACGCAAGACTCTGACAAGTGCGAACGTGGTGGTTTTCGTCCGGGTTTTGAACCAAATGCGAACTTGTAAATTTTTTGTCCGAGTTTGAAGCGAATGTGAAAATGCCGATAGAAGTGCGCAAGTCATAGATTAAGGTAAAGTAACGATTAAATAGAGTTGATTTAATTAAATTATAAGTGTGAAGATATTATTTGAAGCTTATCACTAAATTCAACAAATTTTGCACCTAAAATCCAAAATGGCGGCCGTGCCCTTGAATGTCATTGAGTAGGGTTAGTGTGAGCGTGAAAGTTGTTGATTGTGGTAACGACTAACAATAATACTTGACAGCATACAAACCTTTACAGACTTCAGTGACATTACACACACCATACATTTACAAACGTTCTAATTTCGCTTAGTTTAAAAAGTACAGGTGTTTTTGTCAACTTTACCTGAGTCTGGTGAACTTCAAAAATTTTTTGTGCGTCAACCCGAAAGACGTTCCAGTGTGATTTCGAGCACCACTGAACAGCACATTACCCAAGGATTACTTGAGTATAAATTTTTTTCATCTCTCTTTATACTTTCGTTAATCTGGCTTTAGACATTGACTGTGCTATAAATATTTGTAACTTACTAACATCATAAGTAATTTTGTTTATATTTATTCCATCATACCTATTGTTCATCATGTCTTCTTTAAACGATTTCATTGAAATGGGTTTAAAAATGAATATGTCTGGTGAGGGATTGAGAACATGGAGTGAAAGCAAATATGCAGAATATCTTGTGAAACAAGAGCAGATGATTGAGCGTAATGAAAGAGCTGCCGAAAGGGCGTTGAAAATGAAAGAGGCGGAATCAGAAGCTGCTTTAAAGCTTCAACAAGCACAATCAGAAGCTGCTTTAAGCTTCAACAAGCACAATCAGAAGCTGCTCTAAAACAGTCAGAAGCGGCAGTGAGGCAAGCTGAGATCTTGGCCCAAAGTAAGAGAGAAGAGCAAGAAACACAACTGAAAATTGAACAGCTAAAAGCTGAATGTTCTAAAGATAAAGTGAATAAAGAAACAGACAAAGATCAACCTCATAAGAAGTACCAAGGTCTGATCAGAAGTTACAACACAGGTGATTGCATAGCAGCATTTACCCAAAATTTTGAATTTTTTATGGATCATTACAAAATCCCAAAACCTGAATGGGGAATAGTATATGTAAGAAGTCTTTCTGGGGAACCTCTTAAAGTTATAGAGTCGATCTCAAATGACCTGAAAGAAGATTATCTTTACATTAAATCTAAAATTATGTCACATTTTGTACTGGATGAATCAGGTTATAGAGAACAGTTTAGGAAGTTGTCTCATAAGCCAACACACACGTTCTCTGATTACATCTCAGAAATTCAAAATATTTTTTCTAAATGGCTGTCAGCAGCCAAAGTAAATGGAATTTATGACACATTAGTTGATTTTATGTTGAGAGATAAGATTATCGCATCTCTCCCACCCCCCTTTTCTAAATTTTTGTTGGAATGTCAGTGTGAAAGTGTTCAACAGATTGGAAGTCGTGGCTCTGGTTATTTTGCAGCCAATAAGCATTGTTTCTCTAGTAGTCTGACCAGCACAGACTTTGTAGCAGCAGCTACATATGGCAAATATCAGGCAGGGTCAAATACCAAACAAAGACCTTATAAACAAGCTGCAGAGAAATTGTATCAGTGCAAATATTGCGATTATAAACACAATGAGAATGATATGCGACCAACACCCTGGGTACACTACGTACTTGCATAATTACATTTCTAAGCAAGATAAAGAAAGGAAGAACTACAGAAAAGTTACCAAATGTTACCTTTGTAAAGCTTATGGTCACTGGCGTAAAGATTGTAAAGGCAAGTCAATGACCAAAAAGGCTAATGCAGCCATGTTTGACAGTTCTTCGTCAGAAGATGAAAGTGTACAAGATCACCCAGTAAACTCAGCACATTCAATTGAGGTGTTCCATCAGGAAAAATGTACCATTTGTGATCAATTTCATGAGGATGGCGTGTTAACATGCGGCCATTCTATACCTTTTACCAGTGAGGAGGCCAATTCTGTAGTAAACTCCAAAGGTAAACTAAACATCCACAAGGGGTATGTTAATGGTAGAGCTGCCACAGTTTTACGTGATAGCGGGAGTACTCTCATTGGTGTAAAGAGAGATTATATTTTACCATCACAATATAGTGGTAAATATGTCACATGCAGGACATTCTCAGGAAACATAGAGAAATATCCACTTGCATGGGCATATATAACTACACCATTCCTTACAGGAAAGGTTAAATGCGCAGCATTAACCAATCCTTGCTGCGATATTATCATTGGAAACCTTCCTGAAGTGAATGACATACCGCATGACAGCAGTACATCAACTGTCAGTTGTAATATTGATACTACCATTTCACCTTCATCACCAATCACCATTCATGATGTATTACCACCTGTAAATGAATGTACAAATACCAACCTGGCTACGCCAGAACATGCATGTAATTGTGTGAATGTAACATCAATGTGTGATGAGAATGATCGTTGTAATGTAGTAAATGCAGTAACTAGATCTACTGCACAGATGCAAGATCGAATCGATCAGATAGAGGCTGTACAACGAGTAAGTCCAGTTGTAACATCTCCTGAGACAACTAGGGAGACGTTTATAACATCTCAAAAAGCCGATCGATCTCTGCAAAAGTATTTTAAACTTGTAGGCCAAAAGCCAAGAGTAGCAAAGAATGCTCAATGGTACTTTGCTCTGAAGAACAGAATTCTAACACGGTACTACACCAAAGGTTCCAGCACTATAGAACAAACAGTGCTACCGTTAGAAAACCGCAAACAAGCATTGAATCTAGCTCATGGCATACCCTTTGCAGGACACATGGCGTATGCTAAAACTAGAGCAAGGTTACTTACTCAATTTTATTGGCCAAAGTTTTGCAACGATACCAAACAGTATTGCAGATCGTGTGACATCTGTCAAAAGCTTGTCAAAAAGGGTAAACACCCACAAGCTGAATTGCAAGTTACTGATTTGGCTAGTAGACCGCTTGAAAAGATCTCGGTCGATATAGTTGGTCCTCTGAACCATAGAACATCTAAATGTAATAGATACATTGTAACACTCATTGATCTATGTACTCGTTGGCCAGAAGCGATTCCAATGAAGAACATAACTTCCAAAGACATCATGGAAGTGTTCTTTCATATTTTTGCGAGGGTAGGATTCCCTGATACCACCCTTTCAGATCGGGGTAGCCAGTTTATTTCCTCAGCTACACAAGCCTTTACCAAAATGTTGGGTGTTAAACAATGCTTCAACAGTCCATACCACCCACATTCGACCGGTATAGTGGAAAAGATTAATGGCGATATGAAACATATGCTCTCTAAGGTAACCCAAGAACATCCTGAAGATTGGGATACTTATCTGCTTGCCATTTTGTTTGCATATAGGGAAGTGCCCCATTCCAGCACTGGGTTCTCACCATTCGAAATGTTATATGGTGCACAACCACGCGGCCCATTATCTCTGTATGAATCTATGTTGACTGAAAGTACAACTTTGTCTATACCCATTTCACCATATGAACATGTAACATCATTGCGTGATAGAATCATGAAATCATGTATGTTAGCTAAAGAAGCTCTCCAAAAATCAGGAGCTATTTACCGACAATATGCTAACAGAGGAAATAGAACTATTACACTGACGCCAGGACAGGACGTTCTTCTTCTTTTGCCAAGTGATAGACATCTCCTAACTGACTCATGGCAAGGACCGTTCAAAGTGCTACGACAAATTTCGACGGTAGATTACGAGATTGCAGTTAGGGACAAACATAAAATTTTCCACATTAACATGCACAAACCATATCACCACAGGCAAGACGAACAAGTAGAGACTGCAGCAAGCACCTCCATAGTGGACCAGACGGACGACAACGACACTGACGAGATACCGACACCAGTTCTTGACACGACGACCAACTTACAGGACATTAAGGTAAATCCTAAACTGACGCAGACACAGACTGACAGTTGTAGACAACTGATACAAGAATACAGGACGATCTTTTCTGACAGCCCAGGACAGACAGATTTAGTGCAACACCAAATCATCTTAACATCTGACGTTCCTATTAAGTGTAGACCATATTCCATCCCGATACACTATAAAGAAAAACTTCATCAAGAAATCATTGATTTAGAAGCAAATCCTATTATTCGACGTTCACAATCTCATTTCTGTTCACCAATAGTTTTAGTACGTAAAAAGGGAAACACTATTAGACTTTGTGTGGACTATCGTAAACTCAACAGCATTACACAGTTGGATTTAGAACCGATGAGCAACTGTGAAGACATATTGACTGAACTATCTGACTCACGTTATTTTACTAAACTTGACATGACAAAAGGCTACTGGCAGATAGCTGTACATCCTGATAGTATACATCTGACTGCATTTGCCACACCGTGGGGTTTATACGAATGGTGTAAACTACCTTTCGGATTAGTCAATGCACCAGCTACCTTCGTCAGAATGACAAGAATTCTTTTGACAGACATTGCTAACATCATTTGGTACATGGACGACATTTGCATACACACAAAGGACATGACAGAGCACATAACAGCACTACAGCAGACATTTGACAGGATTAGACATCATGGACTGACTGTAGAACCTTCCAAAGTTGATATAGCCTTTCAGGAAAAATCATTTTTGGGCTATAAGATCTTAAATGGCTTTATATCAACTGACGATAACATCATGTCCAGAATTTTGAAATTGTCGCTTCCGACAACTAAGAAACAGTTGCGAAGTGTATTAGGTGTTTTAAACTATTATAGACAGTTTATTCCTCATTTTGCCGAATTGACCAAATGTTTCACTAATCTACTAACAAATAAACATCCCAACGTGATTGTAAACAGTGAATGTTTAAGGCCAGCATTTAATAAGATTCTGTCATATTTTTCTAAATCACCTATTCTGAAATTGCCAAATTTGAATATTACTTTTAGATTAAGATGTGATGCGAGCTCCGTAGCCATTGGAGGTGTGCTTCTCCAAGAACACGACCAAATCTTGTACCCAGTATACTACGTCTCTCGAAAACTGAACACCAGCGAACGAAATTACAGTACACCGGAACTCGAGGCTCTTGCCATGGTATTTTCGGTACGTAAACTTTCTAGACTTTTGTTAGGCAAACATTTCATTATTGAAACAGATAATAGTCCGCTGACAATTGTTACCAGAGGAACGCCAAGTAACAGCAAGGTGGCAAGATGGTCCCTTCTTCTGCAGGAATATAGCTATGAGATTAACCATATAAAGGGTTCACAAAACTGTCTTGCAGATCTCTTGTCGAGATGTCCATACAACGAACCTAATACCCAGTCAACACCAGAGCACAGTGCAGAGGGTGTATAAAACTGCAACGTAGATAGTGCTCAGTACCACAGCCAATTGTGACAATGTGTCAGTAACGCTGTGTACAACAATGTGATAGGGTAGATTGCATCTCCCAATGTATATAACATATGTAAATATTTGTATTCTTATTATTATCATGCGAATGAATGCGTGTATAATTGTGAGATATGGGAAAGAATGGAATCAGTATTATGTAAACTAATGTGTTGTATAACTGTGAGATATGAGAAAGAATGTAATTATTATTGTAAATACATAAATATTGTAACAACCAGACACTACAGAGAAGTGTCGCTGGACAACACTACAAGATCCAGGAATTTACCAAGCCACTACAACGTGAGGTAATCCTGAAGGTATCCAGACCGAGTTGTCCAAGACGTTTTAACAAGGTACGAAAGATGACTGCGACAGTACAATCCGAGCAGAAGGCGGAAGAGACGATCCAACAGCTGATGGTAACAACTACTACTCCGTTTATAGAAGATCCATCCAGAACGGACCAACGTTGTATGAATGACACCACAACACATGTAATAGTACAGCTGTATACTTCCCGATTTTTTGCATATTAATATTAAAAGTTATCAGACTACGCTGAAATGTCTATAAATGTATGACAATTGTATTAAATTGTAAGTTAAAATATTTCCATATACGGAATTGTATATGTCGATTTTTATAAGATGTAATCTCAGCAACGTAACTTGATTGCTTCTTTACAAACGTGACTTTTTGTGCACATTTGTCAATAAGGATCAAATTATGACACTAAGAAATAAATTTGCAATTGTAATTTATGTCTTGAAAACGACGATAAATTATTGTTCCTAATTTTTTTGTATAATAACCAGAGGACATTACTCTAAATTGTTGGTGATATGTAAATATGTATTGTAACCATTAACATGTGTGCTTGATAAATAACATGTCAATGTAACGTCGTTTAGATATGGACAGTATATTGCCAAAACTGTTGACCTTCATTAGAAACTCTAAACAGAGGTCTGATGATGGAGCTATCTCAGAGGGAGATGCTCACTGCTTGACCTGATTATTTTAGTATTTTTGTTCTTGGTTGTGAGGTAGGGGCCAGTTTAGCCGATACCTACCGGACTAGCTGTGTCACAGCGAGGTAATGCCCATGAAATAGATTGTACTTGACTGTTGTACTTCATAGTGCAACATAATTGGTGTATACATATTGTTTACTATTCACATGTATATATTTATTATAATTGTTAAGGTATAATGTTCAACTTTGACATGTTTTAATAACACTTAGATATATATTGTACATGAAAGGAAATCCTTTCATGAAAAAGGGGTGTGGAGAGTGTCAAGGTCTCACATCCGAGGTTGCGACGCGTTGTCTGTACCAACGCCAGACAGCATAACAACACGCAACCCTGAGTGATGTTAAACACTGAAGGGAGAACGCGGCGTCTTCGACGACGCCCGGATAAGCAGCCAAGCACAGCAATTGAGCGAAGCGTAAACGACCGCTGGGCAGAAGTACAACCCGTGAACCTTGCAGGGGTCACACTAGCCGACTGGCGTGTAGCGTGTAGAACGCCAGAACTGGCAGACGGGGTTTAGGTGTTTGAACGGACAGGTCGCATGGGTATGCGAGAAGTGTTTGAATCTGCATTGAGAGCTAGCCTGTACGACAGTGGGAGATTGATTCGAACGCTTGAATAGTTTGACTTGTAAGTGAGATGTTTATTGCTTGCATGTATTATTATGTATTGTAGTGATAGTGTTCATGCCGTAATGATTGCTATGGATTGTAATTGCGCAATGTTTGTGCGATAATAAATGCAGCGCGTAAATAAAGCGTGTGAATAATACTTTCGGATATTCACTTCGTGTGATTTGATAGTTTGATATTGCTTCACACTTGCCAGAAAACGAGCCACTATTCTTGCTCTACGCAAGACTCTGACAGTGACCGATTTAACAGACCACATCGTGCTGGGGTTTTAGCGTGTTGGTATTGGAGCCGGTCATTCAGAAAGCAATGACAAACTACTGAACGAAAAACTTGCCCAGACATCAACAACAGCAGTAAAATGCTGGTGTTGATAGCGATGTACTGTAAATAGGATATGCAATATAATTGTGTGTGTACGTATATATGTGCGTTAGGGTGTGTATACACGTCTGTGGGTGTTTATGTGTGTTGATCTTGACTTTATCGTTTTATATTTATAGAATCTGAAGCCCATGATGAGTGTCAAGAAACGAAAGTATGACCTGTCGTATTTGAATTATGGATTCACAAATATCGTCATCAACGGAGAAGAACGACCTCAGTGTGTTATTTGTAGTGAAAGTTTGTCAAATGATTCTATGAAACCGACACAGTTGAGGAATCATTTGTTGAATGTTCATCCTCAATACAAGGACAAGGACAAAACCTATTTTGAACGTCTTGGGAATGCTGTCAAAAGAATGAGACTGGATTTAACAGGGGTATTCCAAGAAACAAACCAAAAGGTTACTGAAGCTTCCTATGTCGTAGCACTGGAGATAGCGAAGCATAAAAAAAAACACATATAATCGGGGAATCTTTGATCAAAGCTTGTTGTCTCAAGATGGTGGAAATTGTGTTGGGAAATGAATCAGAGAAAAAACTTGCAGCGATTTCACTATCAAACGACACTGTTCAAAGGAGGATCAGCGATATGGTCAATGACATCAAGGATCAAGTTGTGCAAGACATCAAGTCTGCAGCATTTGGGCTCTATTCAATTCAAATTGATGCATCGACTGATGTGGCATCGTGTTCTCAGTTGATAGTGTTTGCAAGGTATGTGCATTCAGGATCATTTAAAGAAGATCTTCTTTTTTGTTCTCCTCTTGAAACAACTACCATGGCCTGTGATATTTTGGAAAAGGTTTCATCTTTCCTTGAATCAGAAAATCTTGTATGGGATAATTTGTGTGGGTGCTGTACAGATGGAGCACCAGCTATGTTGGGGACTAAATCAGGATTTCAAGTTAGTGTGAAGAAACGTGCCCCAAAAGTGAAAGGCACTCATTGCATGATCCATCGTCAAGCACTGGCCTCCAAAACACTTCCAGATCCTTTGGGGAAGGTTTTGGATCAAACCGTTCAGATAGTGAATTTTATCAAAGGAGGAGCTCTCAACTCACGGCTTTTTAAGCAGTTATGCGTTGACATGGATGCTTCTTTTCCACACAAATGTTCGATGGCTCTCAAGAGGAAATGTAACTGCGCGAGTATATGAGCTGAGAGACGAGCTCAAATTATTTTTTGAAGTTCAGGGTAAGATGGACTTTTTCGCCTGGCTGAATGATAAGGAATGGATCATGCGCCTTGTCTATTTAGTTAATATTTTTGAGCAGTTGAATAAACTCAATCTTCAGATGCAAGGAAGGAATACAAATATCATACAATTTGTGGATGCCTTGAGAGCTTTTATGAGCAAGCTGGAAAACTGGAAAAGAAAGGTCAATATGACAAATGTTGCAATGTTTGAGAAGCTGTCATCCGTTCTCGTTGTTGATGGTAAAGACCAAGTACTTCCACAATTTGCAAAAAATGAAATTGTGCAGCATTTGACAGCGCTAGAAAATGAATTTGAGCGATATTTTCCTGAACTTAGTGATGATGAGCTGGATTTGGTGCGAAACCCATTCAAATTATCAGTTGAAAAAGTTTCTGATGATTGTCAAGATGAATTTCTGGAGCTGAAAAATGATTCGAGGGCAAGGGATGTGTTCAATGAGAAACCAATCACGGAATTTTGGCCTTTAATGTGCGGTTCATACCCAAAAGTGGCTGAAAAAGCAATCCGTGCATTGCTTCCATTTGCGTCAATATATCTTTGTGAGTCAGGCTTTTCAGCTCTGCTAGAAATTAAAACGAAACGACGCAACAGATTAGATGTTGAAAACGATCTCCGTTGTGCCTTTTCAAGCACTCATCCGCGTATTTCAGAGTTGCTGCGGGAAAAACAATCACAGTGTTCTCATTGATTACAATTTTCATTTAAATTACGAATCTACAATATCCAGGTTGTGTAATAAGCGTTTTGTTTGATGAAGCACAATTTTCTATCATCCCGGTGTCGTATATTAAGCTACAATTCTCTGACGTTTTAACTGTTGTAGTATGATTAATGTGGTGTTTTAATAAAATATTGCGAATGTAAAAATGCTTCTATTTAAGTTTTAATATCCATCAGCATATTCATTTGCTATTAACTGTAGAAAACTACACTATAAAATGTATCTTTACATGTGAAGGTTATGTACAACTATGGAAGAAAATAAGTATTTTCACTATTATAGGCATGTTTTTTTTTAAATGCAACTTTTGAGGCTGACAATTTTGGAATATTGGAGGGGGGGGGGGGGAATGACGTTCTGAAAATATGGTGAAGGGGGGAACGGGCCAAAAAAGGTTGAGAACCACTGCGATAGATGGTAGAAATGTCAGCAGAGAGAACAAACTGAAGTATCTGGGGATCACATTTGCCGGGAGCCTATCCTTCCAGGACCATGTGGAGACGGTTGTGACAAGATCTCAAAAGGGACTCAGTGCACTTAAAAATATGGCTGCAATGGACACAGAGCAGAGAATGCTTTTCACACTATACCAGCACTTGATCCTCTCAGTAATTGATTATGGATTAGGTCTGCTCACTGTCTCAGAGAGTCAGCTGGTGAAGTTAGAGCGCATACAGAACGAAGCTATGCGGGTCATTCTGGGATGCACTAGAGATACCCCAGTAGTGTGTATGCGCTACATCCTTGGTCTGCCGACTGTTGCTGGCAGGCTCAAGGTGATGCAGGCGAAGGCATACTTCAGAGTAGCTGCAGACACAGACCACTCACTGCATGAGGCGCTGGACGCAGTTAAGGGTCAGAGACTGATAAGAGGGAAATCATGGATGGCTCAGGAAGAGGATACGATCAGACAGGTGTGCCCCTTGGAGAACATTAGGCGTGGAGAGGAGTGGGTGAAAGTGTCAGCGGAGCAGTCAGACTTGTGCAGAGTTATAAATCACATTAAGCCGGGAGTGCAGGGAGTGGCCAGCAGGGGCCACAGAAGTGGAAATCCTGCAACTAATTCAGGACAATGTTCACTCGGGTGATGTGATTGTCTACACAGATGGTTCGGTGTCAAG
This sequence comes from Cepaea hortensis, assembly GCA_963921405.1. Taxonomy (NCBI): domain Eukaryota; kingdom Metazoa; phylum Mollusca; class Gastropoda; order Stylommatophora; family Helicidae; genus Cepaea; species Cepaea hortensis. Next base: position 79,542,546 of record OY992882.1, on the reverse strand, counting down.
AGGTGAGAGAAGTGGCAGGGGGTTCATAGCCAAAGCTAATGGTCGATGTTTGGGGCAGGAGAGCCTGGCATATGATACCACAACATCCAGCTTAAGAATGGAGGTGGAGGCAGTCACTGCGGCTCTCCGCTGGATGGAGAATACGACACAAACACACATCGTGATTGTAACTGACTCAGAAAGCATGCTGACGAGGGTGAGGACGGGCAGGCTTCGTGCGGAGTGGCTTGCTTCGCTTCGGAGGTCACGGGTGACAAGCATCGCCTGGGAAATGAACAGGCGGAAAGATTGGCTGGCTCTGCAGAATTGGTGGAGTATTGATACATGACAAGGCAGATGTGGTTGCGGCATTGTGGGAGCACGTGCACACCTCGGAGGAGCAAATGGATTACCATGGTCTGGCAAGAATGAGACAGCGAGGAGTGACGAGGGGATCTGGCCGACGCTCAACGCTCAGAGGAAAGGCGAGACGGACATATAATCAGATTGCTGCTGGTACTATTGGTGTTGGAACTCTTCGCTGGCTGCTGAGGATGGGGACGGAGCACTTATGGGAATGCCCCGAATGCTGTGATGTCGATTCCTAAATCAATCAATCAATCAATCTCATCAGAAACGATTTGTGTGTATGATTAATTTTATCTCACATCTCTTCTTACTATCTTTCCGTCTTGTAGTTCTAAATTAAATTATATTGTTACTCTTTAAATCGGATTTTGTTCATTCACTGGGCGAGTGCTGTTCTTGTCTCTTGAATTGTCTGTAGTCAACTAGTTCACAATCTTGTGTACGTGTATGTCAAACTACTCTAATATTCCAAATTCCTCCCGACGATGAATACAGTTATTCTGTGTATTTACGTTGTGAAGACATTTGTCGGTGTGTGTGAGTATTGGTCCCGGTTTAATTAACTCTCTTTGGGGGTTGGAGAAACACATGTTCAGATAAACTAAATCTGCCTTAGCAGGCAAGTTCCATTTCCATGTAAGGTATTTATCCGGGCTATCTGAAGGCATATGGAAAACTGAGCTCAGACTGCCCAGATCGCCCATGTTAAAATGTATCGGCAGTTGGAAATGGAACAGAGTTGATAGAACATATTGCCTTTTTGCTAAATTTCAGAAATACAAAATGCCACAAGAGAAAGAATGTTTCTAGTATACTTGGAGATGATATTAGCAACCGCACGTAGATGTATCAGCTCTGAATATACTAGGATAGTTAGGTTACACAATGTTCATGCTTCCTTGATTGTACAACTTCCAGAAATAATACCATGGTTAGCTTACACTGAGTGTCGATGCGTTTATTATAGGAACCAAACGTGAAAACATATGAATGATAGATTATACGTTGTGTTGATATATAGTTTATATAGTGTTATAGTTTTATAGTCAGGTCTTAGTCAGATATGACTGAACTACCGTATGACAGTAGACGGTACTACCTGCTTTCTGTCAGCGCCGAATGTTGGGCGGCGCTTACCAAACCCGACACCCCACATTGTGCCAACGGCTTCGGGCGGAAGAGCGCAATTGGGAGGGTACAAGCCTTATCCTGGTGCGGGGAAATACAACCCAAAGACAAAATAAGTCATGGCAGGGCAGACCAGGCCCTAAGCCTTGGTTGGCAGCTGGTCTAGGATCGAAGCTCCGACAGGCGGACAGTTAGAGCATTGCTTTGCTGATCCGGCAGCTTCTGCAGCTTGTCTTGTTCCAGATGTATAGGTGTTAACTTTCCTCTGGAGTGAACTAGGCAGGCAGAGAGAGGGATCATGCTGCATGGGCAACACATGGTTTCTTTATTTTAGCCCAGGCTTTGTGCTATGGAGAGGCAATAACTCCATCCCTGGTCTTAACCGGTCTCGGAATCAAAGCGAGAGGCAACTGTTACGTGTTATAAGTCCTTGTCAGTTGACGTAGACATGGGGCGCCACGCGTTGCCTCTGACGGTGGGAGACACCTACAGGTGTCACTCATCAGCTACCGCCCGCCTCAAGCTGGGCAGCCCCCGGCCAATTGGGTGCTGATCCGCCACAGCCTGCCTGCTTCAATGGGTGCTTGGGGCTAGGACAAAATCTGTATCGCAGGCTGTAAAACCAATGCACCAGGTACTAATAAAAAGAATAATATAAACCTCAAGCTACGGCTTGCAACCTGGAACGTGAGAACCATGTGTCCAGGGTTTTCCACTGAATTGGCAAATATTGACGATATGAGAAAAACGGCTGTGATTGATGCTTAACTCAATCGTCTTAACATTGATATTGCTGGCCTGCAGGAGACTCGCCTCGCTGAGGAAGGGTCACTCAGGGAAAACAATTACACCTTTTTTTGGAAGGGAAGAGGGCAGGCAGAAAAAAGGCAACATGGTGTGGGCTTTCCAGTGAAGAATTCGCTACTGGGAATGATTGATATCCCAGCTGGAGGTAATGACAGATTATTATCACTGCGCTTGGCAACCTCTTGTGGATTTGCCACCATTCTCACTGCATATGCACCGACACACGCTTCCTCTGATGATGTGAAGGATACGTTCTATGAGCAGCTAGACTCTGTGATCAAGGCAGTTCCAAAATCCGACTACATTTATATGCTCGTTGATTTCAATGCTCGTGTGGGCAAGGACTCGAGTTCATGGCCAGTGTGCCTTGGAAAATACAACATCGGTCGCATGAATGATAATGGGCAAAGGCTGCTGGAGCATTGCACTAGAAATAACCTATGTATTACAAACTCCTTTTTTATAACAAAAGAGCTGCATAAGGTCACATAGAAACATCCAAGATCCGGCCATTGGCATCAGCTGGACTTCATTATCACACGGAGACAACATCTGAACCATACATCATTAGCTCGAAGTTACCACAGTGCTGATTGTGATACAGATCATCCTTTGGTTGTTGCAAGGGTTAGACTGAGACCAAAGAGAATCTACACAGCTAAACACAAATCTGGATTAATATTATTAACACTCACGATCCTGGAAAGTGCTTTGAATTTCAACAGCAACTTAAAGACGCTTTCTATGATACATCAGAAAATTGTATAGTAAATGATAAATGGAGTAAACTTAAGGAAACTATTTATAAAACAACGGTAGGGGTTTACGGCACTGTGGATCATAAGAGGCAGGACTGGTTTGCGGCAAACAGCCAGATACTGCAGCCCTTGATTGATAAAAAGAAGATAGCTCTCTTAAGAAACAAGGAAAAACACGTAACACGCTGAGTGAGCTGAAGCAAGCGAGGAAGGGTGTACAAAAGGCTGCCAGGCAGTGTGCGAATGACTATTGGATCAAGTTATGTGAGTCCATTCAAATCGCAAGTGATAAGGGAAACATCAGAAGCATGTATGAAGGGATAAAGAAAGCCTGTGGTCCAATGATCAAAAGAAGTGCACCGCTGAAAACCTTGACTGGAGAAATCATCACTGATAAGAAACAGCAGATGAACAGATGGGTTGAGCATTATTTAGAGCTTTACTCAAATGAGACCAAGCTAGCGGATGATACCCTCAACGCCATAGAGGCCCTGCCAACTCTTGACCACCTGGACACACTTCCCACCATAACAGAAGTTAAGTGTGCTATAAATGAGCTTGCATCTGGCAAGGCTCCAGGTAAGGATGGGATTCCAATAGAGGTGATCAGGAGTGGGCAAGACACACTCGCTCTACAGATCCACCAGCTAATAGAGCTATGCTGACGAGAAGGACAAGTCCCACAGGATTTCAAAGATTCAAACATCATAACGCTGTACAAGAACAAGGGCGATCGGAGCGACTGCAACAACTATAGGGGTATCTCACTTCTGTGTATTGTTGGGAAAGTATTTGCCAGAATTGTCCTGCGCAGACTTCAAGTCCTGGGAGATCAAGTCTACCCCGAATCACAGTGCGGCTTCCGTCAGAACCGGTCTACCATTGATATATTCTCATTGCGACAGATGCAAGAAACATGCCGGGAACAAAATCAGCCACTGTTTATTGCCTTCATCGATCTTACAAAGGCATTCGATTTGGTCAGTCGTGAGGGTCTGTTCAAAGCACTAAAGAAGAATGGCTGCCCACCAACTCTTCTGTCCATTGTGGAATCGTTCCACATAGGCATGAAGGGTATAATCAAGTTTGATGGCTCAACTTCAGAAGAGTTTGAAATCAAGAGTGGAGTTAAGCAAGGTTGTGTACTAACCACCACCCTCTTTGGGATATACTTTTCACTTCTACTGAAATATGCCTTTCGTGATAAGGATGACGGTATATACATTCACTCACGCTCAGATGGTGGCCTCTATAATGCTCAGAGATTGAAGGCCAAGACCAAAATGAGCAGGGTACTAATCAGAGAGTTGCTTTTTGCGGATGATGCAGCGATTACGACCCACTCTGAGGAAGAATTACAACATCTACTATCTGCATTCTCCAATGCTTGTTCTGAATTTTGTTTAACAATTAACAAAAAGAAGACACAGATTATGTCACAAGGTGCACATGGTGTACCATCAAACTTTATTGACGACGCCGAACTGGAGATAGTAAACCATTTTACATATCTAGGATCAGAGGTAAATAGCAAATTATCCCTCGATCAGGAAATCAACATCAGGATTGGCAAGGCAGCAACAACAATGAACAGGTTAAGAAAAAGAGTCTGGGAGAACAGGAAGCTTACTGCCAAAACAAAAGTCCTTGTCTATCAAGCCTGTGTCCTTAGTACTCTTCTCTATGGCAGTGAAACCTGGACAACTTACTCACGCCAAGAGAAACGTTTAAACAGCTTTCATATGTGGTGTCTGCGAAGAATACTTGGTATTAAGTGGCAAGACAAAATCACAAATACTGAAATATTGGAAAGATCAGGTTGTGTGACGGTGTATTCCATGCTCAGTCTTCGTAGACTTAGATGGATAGGATATGTTAGGAGGATGGATGATGGTAGAATACCAAAGAACATCTTTTTTTGGTGAATTACAGACGGGTAGGAGATCTCAGGGTCGGCCTCTACTACGATACAAAGATGTGTGTAAGCGGGACATGATTGATACAGGCATAGATAATGCACATTGGGAGCAAGTGGCCGCTGAACGTGTTGCACGGAGGGCAAACATCAGAAATGGAATATAGACAAAAGAGAAAATGATTGCAGATAAAGCACACACAGAGCGTGAGAGACGTAAGATGGTGCACAATGGTGGAAATGACCATGTTTTCACATGCGTCTACTGTGGGCCAACATTTGCAGCAAGAATTGGCCTTACCAGCCACACTCGCCACCGCCATGGGTCGTTGTTATTAAGCCTTTTTGAAGCACAATGTACGAAACTATCGTCTGTCAAGACGGAAAGGTGCCAAAGGTGCCAATGAATGATGGATCAGCCACGGTAAGCCTACGTAAAATAATATGATGGTTAGTTTACACTGAGTGTTGATGTGACAAGATTAACATTAGTATAAGCTAATATTCATAATATTTAAGTGAAATACTATGATGGTTAGCTTATACTAATGTTGATCTTTCTATTATAGTAACCCTAAATGAAATACTATGATTATTACTTTACCATGTGTGTTGATGCTTCGGTCACGGTAACCCTACTACTCTTTATTGCGTGATGGGTAAGTTTGTTTTGAAATCGGTCTCACCAACGACATATCATGTTGATCAAATAACCATACACTTATATGGCACTCGAGAAAACGTTACCAATGTCCCTTTCCCATCACGACCGTGCATTCTCCCATAGCTAGCGCTTACATGTTGTTGGTTGTAATATGGATTTGAATCTCTCCCGCTAAAGTGCTTTTTTCTTTTTACAGGACATTGCTAAAGTGCCTAGTAGCGTAAATAGAGAACGCCTGTTTTGTGTACCGTAGACTAAAGTGATTGCGTCCTAGACAACAATTTCCGATTAACCAAGATAATATACATGTTTTAAATAAATAAATAAAAACCAATTATGTTACTATTTTCAGTAGACAAAGACGCGGCTCTAAACCTATTTTCGTTGCAAATAGTATGTAATCATTTATCCTGAGCTCTATAAACAAAATTATCACATGCCATCTCCGTTTTGACGGTCGGCTGTAAAGATCGTCCAGCACCGCATTTCCAGCGTATTCATGGTGCATTCATCTAGGCTAACTCTGGTCCATCTCGTGATGGTGTCCACCCATCTGTAAAGCTGTCTTCCAACTTCATGTTTTCCCTCCACTTTTCCTTCCAGCGTGTCTTTAACATATAGCTGTGCCATATAAAAGTGCCATATACAAATATAAGTGCCGTACTTGTTTTACCTTGATCTCAATGAGTAGTGGTTTCTTCTAACAGATCTTTTAAAATACTGTCCTGCTTGTTTTCTTCCACGGCCGTGATATGTTTTCAATTCGTCTACATAACGCCCTCACATTGTCAGTACAAATAATTGAATTCATCAAAGTGTGGCGTCCAATATAGAGAGTTGAAAAATAAGTATAAAATATAAGAGTTGTTAATATTTTGTGTATCTCAGAAAGTAAAATATATAAATACATTTTTTTCTTATGGAATACTGAATTAATAATTATAAGCCTATGCTTGCTATGAAGGGCAGAAGAAGAAGAAAGCGAAGAAGAAGAGGAGAAAGACGAAAAAAGATGAGGGAAAGGAAGAATAAATTAATCAAACATTTATATTTGGCAACACGTTGAAGGTTTCACCCTCTAGGAAGCTTTTAGGCGGGGGATTTGGCAGTAGACTGGTTTTGATATATGGAGCTCTCCTCTAACTGGAGGATTCCGGTCAGATGATTCGCTATGTCTGCGTCTTCTTCTTTCACCCACATACCCTATTAGGGCACATGTGCTCCAAATTAGTCTATTCATATTTGGGGTCAGCACCATATACGCAATACGTCTAGATGTATGAAAACGAATCCTTACATTTTTTAGCCGCAAAAGAACAATATAGAATTATTTTGAGGTTCTGATAGGCTTTGTACTGATATTCTCCTTGGCTGATCTGTGCTTATACTTCAAGCATTTGACAGTTTGAAACACGAGGATATAATCAAACTGCTGGAACAGCTAAACATGGTTGGTCAAGTTCTGCGAATACAAATAAATTGTTGGCAGCGAACAACAGCTATACCAATCACAACCATTTCGAAACATGTCAGTTAGTAAAAAAGTGTGTCAGACAAGGAAGTGTACAGCCCCCTGGTATATTGACATTATAACATTATACACTGAACACATGTTTAGTTCAAAGCTAGACGCACGTCGTTTTTACAGGAGGTCGCACTCAACCCAGAATTTATTGACTGTTTGTGATTTTCTACGTAATTTCTCCTTTAGTAATTTACTGTTGCTTTCTGAACTGGCGACGCTCATACTATTGTGATAGTCAAGGCAATGCCATCTGCTCCCAAACTTTTAACTTGGTATGTAGCGATAAAGAAACCGCCTTCAGTACTCCTAATCTATAGACGCCGACAATATAATAAGATATATTGAAAATATGACAGGGATCTCGGATGATGGTTATACTATAAATAACTTACGTTATGCTGATGAAACAGCCTTTAGAGTTTTAAGAAAACGGCGACCACACATAATGACAGAAACAGCAGCTGCCAAGATGCTTACCTACGGTATGGTGTCTCTAACACTGGCTCGTTCACGCAAGAGTTTCGAAGATATTGAAACGAAAAGGACTAACGTAAAGTCCTTCACCTGTAAGCCGAACACTCGGTGAAGCTCAATATATAATACACAGTCTAGTCCGTGACGTGTTCTCATCAATAAACGCCCTCGTGATGTTGATATCTCGACGGTCCAGCAGGTTATCATTTTACACAGTGTGCCTTGCGGCTATGAACTTATTCTACACTTGCTGTTGTCGGTCATCGATTCACGCAGACATCAGACTCTGGACTCTTCCGTCACTGGTTCTGGTTCATCCTAACACACACACGCGCGCACACACACACACACACATACATACACACACACACTCATACATACATATATACACACACACTCACACACTCTCACACACTCGCACACTCACACACTTACACACTCACACACGCGTTCTCTGAATACTGATACAATCAATCAATCTTGTGCCATTCCGGAAAGCGTGGGCTGTCAAGACTCCACCATTTCACTCGATCACCAGAGTCGTGGATCAGCTCAGTGTTTGTCACAAAATACGGGAGGTCGTCGATCCTAAATGATCTAAGGCCAGAGATCGGCGGTCTATACCGCTACGATTTTGTTTGTTGTGAGAACGGGGGCCCGATCAAACAAGAGCAGAACGATTTGAATACGGAGACGGGGTCCGCATCAAACACGATCGGATCTCTTTGAAATACGGTGAGCGTAGTTCCCGTGAGCGACGGAAGAAACGATCTCAACTAGAATTGTCTATGAAAAAGGGGATTGTCGGCATGTTCTTGTGCAAGGATCAAAAGACGAGAAAAGAGCAGGGGTTACTTGGTAGGGGAAAAAACCAGTGACGTCCTACAGACAAAATTCTAGTCTGTCTGAATATAACGTTTTAAAATTCAGTATACAGTTGGAATTACCACTGGCTGGAGTGTGGATTTATTTCAGTGCCGAATTAGAAATACAAATCACGATGTCTAATGTTGTTAAAGGCGACAGGCATTTGTCCTTAATGTGACTTGGTGGTTTAATTCTAGGACTGAAATAGATTAAATAAGGTAGTAGTGATGTAGATTAGAACTCGAACATAGTGGACTCGTGTGTGTGACCGTAGTGTAAGAGTGTCAGCAGCAGTAGGCTGAGGCAGGACTTAGGCTATGTCGAGTGATGTGTCATTGTCCTTGGTAGGATGAGAACAATGACATGAGAAGATAGTCAGCAAGATGGAGAACGGGTGGGGAGATAAAGGATAGGTCTATGCTAGGATATTCTGGTAGTGGTGTCTACTGGGGTTTCTGTGCTGTTCCTTTGGCTTTTCCTACTTTTACCTAGTCTAAGGTAATGTGATGAACTCCTCTGTCTTATGCCAGAGTTTAAGTTCTATGATAATATACATGTTACAGTCTGAGTACGGCCTTAGTCCTACACTCACCTATACTGAGTCTGAGTCGGGTTGATATCACCTGGTGTTATCTCTTCGACAGGTTCCACTTGAAAGTACAATTACCTACAACTGGGAGAAGAAGAAAATGGCCATACTCTGGTGCAGTGATAACTGACATCAAGCTTTAAACCCTATTTCTCCAGGAAGGTCAGACAATTCCTGAGCTAGATTTAAGATAAGAACGGAGTCACTAGAAGAGAGACTCAGAATCTAAATTATTACAAGCAACTCAAGAAGTGGAAACCATAATGTTTGCTCGAAGAATTATATAAAGAGAAAGACTCTTATAAAGCACTAACAGTTTCCCTGCTTACCTGAACATTTAGTTGAGTAGCAGACAGCAGTATGTCGGCGATATAATTTTTTTTGGACAGTGTTTATGTTCGATACTCAAGGGATTATATTAAAGAACTGTTCATAGGCTGTGTAGAAATAAAGGACACAAACTAACCAAAGTACTCATTGGTGACCAGACTTTTCAAACTTTACAGGATATATTGGAAGAAGTCAACAAATCGTTCAGAGAGAAACATCATCGGGTGAGCTCCTTCCAGTTCTGTGCTGTTGTGAAGTAGAATGGCCGTAGCATAATGAGAACTGTGATGCTGATCCTAGACTAAAAAGTCCTGTCTCACATACACAGTAGACTACCAAACAGATTTCTATACACAGACACTATACACACACCTGACATATTTTCTTCATTAAATAATTTTAGTATTTGTTGGAGGACAGTGTTGTGTGGGTATGTTCTGGAGGAATGTTAAGAGGGGTATTGTCTTGTGGTAAGAAGAGAGAGAGATAGTGATAAAAGACTGAACGGGGGGTATGTAGACAAAGGTCCGGCAGTAGACCATAACTGAGAAAAAGGTATTTAACAGGTGTGCTTGTTGATTTCACTTCCCCCCAGGGACAAGTGACAGTGTTCCTGTCTCGACCATGCCATGTGGCCAAGCCATACAGGTATTTACTTCTCGATCTTCCCCTTGGTCTGTTCCCTTCGATCTTGCCAGTTGTCACCAAATACTCCAATTCATTTCTTCTCATAACATGTCCAAAAATTTTTGATTGTCTACATCTAATTTCTCTAATCAATTTACGATTTTCATTTCTTTCCTGGTGTAATTGGTCATTGTTTTTTTTTATGTCTGACAATGGTATTCTTTGCATTCTCCTCAGCAACCACATTTCTACAGCCATCAGACGTTTTTCAGCTTCACTGCTCATCGTCCAAGTTTCACATCCACACAAAAGAACAGGCTCTATGAATCACCTCAACACGCTTTTTCTAATTTCAATTGCCATATTTTTATTGGTCAGTATGTTTTTCATCTTGCTCCTGGTCTTCCCTCTCCGTTATGTGATTCTTCCAGAACCCTTGCCGATCCCCCGCAATCTCATTCTTTCCACATATGGGTTCTCAATCTGTTCCTCCGCCTTCTCCACCTGGTCCCACAAGCGCACGACCACCTCCCCCTTGCCCATAGGCAAAATACCACCAAGAGGTGCATTCCCTGCTAGCCTATCAGTCTGTTCATTCCCCTGTACATCCGCATGGCCAGGGCAAAATATCCATACAGTTCTCACAATCTGTGACCTCTGAAGCGAGGAGAGCCATTCCACACGAAACATTCCTTTCTCCAGGTTGCTAAGCATACTCTTTGAATCTACGTGTGTTGAAGTAGTCTCCTCTAGCCACCGGAATGCCGCTGTTACTGCCTCTATCTCCATTGTCATGCTGGAGGTCGTAGTCTCATATGCCAGGCTCTCCCTTTTCAAGACTCGCCCATTAGCCTTTGCAATAAAGTCCCAGCCACTACGTCTGTTTCTTACACTGACCCATCGGTGTAGATGACTATGTCACTTTGATGTGTGTTGCTCTGGATCAGCTGCTGCACTTCAAACTCAGTGCAGCCCGCTGCCCATTCTCTGCACTCACGACCCAGTGTTATTATTACATTGTGCCAGTCCGTCATGTCTTCCGGAACTTCAACCCACTCTCTTTCACGATTGATGGTCTCTAGATCACACCTGACTTATAGAAAGTTCTGCCTGTGCCATCCAGGACGTGCCTCGTCTTAGTCTATGACCCTTTACCATATCCATTGTTGCATACAGCGGGTGATCCCTGTCTGCGGCAACTCTCAGGTACCATTTGGCCTGAAGAACCCTATGCCTATCCGCCATTGTAGGTAGCGCCAGGATATGCCTCATGCAGATAATTGGTGTGTCCTTTGTGCACCCCAGTATTATCCGCATGGCAGCATTCTGTATGCGCTCCAACCTTTCAAGCTGTCTTTTTGATACTGTCAGCAGCCCCAAACCATACTCAATGACATAAATTATTAACTGCTGAAAGAGCCTGTACAACATCCTCTGATCTACCCCGGTTGTTGCCATAGCCCTCAATGCATTAAGTCCCCTAGCAGCCATCACCACCAAAGCCTTCACATGATCCTTAAAAGACAAACAACTGTCAAAGGTGATACCCAAGTACTTAATTTACTCTCTCGACTAAGTGGACATCCATTCAACATAATACATGGGACATCTGCCTTGACGATCCGGTTATCCAGGGAGTACTACACAACTGATGCCTTGTCTGGGTTTATAATGGCCCCTGCTTCTTAGCACCACTCCGTCACCTTGTTTACCGCCACTTGTACGTCTTTCACCAAACTGGCCCTGTCTCTGCACTGTCTGTACACCAGCACATCATCTGCAAATGTCAAGATTCTATCCACACCTGGTGTCTCAATAGCTGCGATTTTGCTTGTGTAGACATTAAAGAGACATTATCTTTTAGAAATGTAGAAGGTATAAGAGGAATCACCATAGGGGTGACATAACATCAATAAAATTAGATATGTGGATGAATCAGTATTAATCATAGACATTGAACAGGATTTGCATTATTTAATAGATACGGTTATTGTGCACAGTGAAAAACTGGCGTTAGAATTAAATTGTAAGAAGACAGAGGTTATGGTCATCACTAGGAAGAAAAAAATACTACTATGGGTGAACAGAAATATTATTAAGCAAGTGAATCAGTACAACTATCTCGGAAAAGTCGTAACATCTGAGGGGATGCAAAGATTAGAACAAGAATCGTTATGGCAAATGCAGCCTTTTGCCAGATGGAAACAATACAACCCAATAAAAAGATGTATGGAAGTGAAAAGTGGCCAATGAACCGACGAGCTGAAAACATCTATTGGCAGTGGAAATGTGGTTTCTGAGGATAATACAAAGAATACTATGGACAGACAGAAAAACCAATGAGAAAGTTAAAGAAGAAGAAAATTATAACCGTAAACTGATTGGAGAAATTAGGCACAGGCAATCAACATATGCCGGCTTCGTGGCTTAGAGGTTATGACTTTTCTCCATAATCTCGTATACTCTCGCCGGTGACGTGATGACGGTGAGAATCAGCAGTGGTTCGAATCGCATCGGTAACTTACGGGGTATGTGAGCCGGCCGCTCAGAAAGCAATGGCAAACTACTGAGCGTAATCTTGCCAAGAAATCAACATACAGCTGAAAGATGCTGGTGTTGACAGCGATGTCCTGTAAAGGATATGAAAAAAAAAACATATTTTCGGGCACGTTATGAGAAGAAATAAACCAGAGAACTTATTTAAAACTGGCAAGATTGATGGGAAAAGAACAAAGGAAAAGCAGAAGTACATATATGGATGGCTTGACCACATGACATGGTCGAGGCAAGAATTCAGAGCTGATCCACTACTCTGGTGATCGTGTAAGATGGCGAAATAAGACCGCCCACGATTTTAGGTATAACACATAATAATGATGATTTCAGTTTGCGATAGGGAAAGCTCGAAAATAAAAGTAGTGCAATTCAAACATGTGAACCTAAGCTTGTAGATAAACATGCAATACTAAACAAAAATAAAGCAAACATTCATACATATAAGACATCTGAAGTAAATAAGTGAATACTGTTAAGGGGTGGGTAATGAAGCCGACGTGCACAGCTTCACATCTGCAATCTATTGGCAGATGAGAGTGCTTGTTCATGAACTAATACCCAAGTAACGTTAATGTAAAACTGACTAGACAATACGAAAGAGAATTTATTTATTTATTTATTTATTCATATGGACCAATGTCAAATCTGGAAATGAACAGAAAAAGAAAAAGTGAAAAGAAAAATTGCAATAGCAGAATTGAGATTCCATTAGATGAGAAATGAGAAAGAATACTCAATGTGTCAAAAAGAGGGACAATCAGGAATGAAGAAATTAGGAATAGTGTGTGTGTGTGGGGGGGTGGGGGTGGGGAGGGGGTATCTGTGGTAGATTTCATAAGAAAACAGAAAGTTGAATGATTTAGCCATATAACTAGATTACCAACTAACAGTGTACCACAACAAGCGCTGTTCAGATGGAACGAAAGAGAAGAGGTCGGCCACGTAAACGATGGACAGAGAGAAAAGCAAAATCCATGGGAATCTCAAAATATGAAGACCATAAATGGGTACTTTCCAGCTGGTTATGCTTCAGCCCGACACCGCAAGGTATAAGAGGAACAAGATGAGATGAAATGAGACAATGAGAACAAATCAGGAGGTATTACACAATATTGTCTGACGGACTTCTTTATACACCGACATGTTCCTACCAGGCTGTTGATGTATATGGTTGCTCTTTACGTATATAGCTATTTCTAAGTATATATATATATATATATATATATATATATATATATATATATATATATATATATATAGAGAGAGAGAGAGAGAGAGAGAGAGAGAGAGAGAGAGAGAGGGAGGGAGAGGGAGAGGGAGAGCGTTGTTTGTGCCCTTTCCCTCTACAAATCCACACTATTCATCACTAATTTATTGATGTATCTTGTTTCTTAGTCTTTTCATTATTATTCTCAGTATCAGCTTTGTCATGAGATTCATAAGACTTGTGTACTGCTTGATGTTCGCATTCTTAAGTGCCTGGTTTCTTTGGCTGAGCTATAACGATGGAGTTTAATAGATAACTAAGAATGCACCCACTAATATAGATGTCATTTAGGAATTGTGTCTATATTTTCAATTCCAAAATTTCCTAGAGCCTTAGCTTCCTCTAATGTAATGTTGTCAGGACCGAGTTTTTGTTGTTTCCTTTCTTCATGCGATGTAGTGCATCTCTCAGCATCGGGTCACGTAGTTTATCATAATTTGAAAATACATCTTCTGCTTTCAGCCACTTATGAAACAGTGATGAAGTTTCTGATACGTAGTCCAGGAGCGTCTGATTTGCTTTCGGTGTTTGGTTCTTAAACTTCGTTCTCAACCCCGCAGCATCGAGACTGAAATGCGACAAGACCCTATCTCGAATGTATGTGTAGTTGGTCCGTAAGTTCTCAGGGATAAACTCTACAACCTTTAAAGGCTCCAGAGCGAGATGACGGTGAAATAAGATTGGCAAGTCCTGTTCTGGAATCTTGTAAAATTTGACCAGAATCTCAAAATTAGTAATCCAGGCGGATATTGAGTCCCCTTGTGTGAAGTTTTTGATGAGACTTTGGTAACGTTTAATAGGATCTCCGGCCTTAGTTTGTATTTCTCTCGCTCGATCTCGGCTTCTCGATCCATCTCCAAATTCATAACCTTCAAATTGCCTTCAAATTTCTTGTCTTTTAGTATTACTTCAGTCGCTAGTTTCTCTTTCTCAAATGCTAGCTATCTTTCTTTGGATTCCTTCTCAAATGCAAGCCTTTCCTTCTCCGCCGCTATTCTATCTTTTTCCGCCGATAGTTTCTCTCTTTCCAGCGCCAATTCTTTCTCCTTAATTTCTTTCTCCGCTGCTAATCTTTCTCTATCGCATGCTGCCTGTAGTTCTCACTCTTCTCTTTCACGTGCTGCCTGTAGTTCTTTCGCTTCCTTCTCTGCTGCTAATCTTTCTGCTCTCTCCTCCCGCTGTTGAGCCTGAAACTCCTTGAATTCCTGCTTCGCCCACGCTCTGAGTTCCTGGCCGGTCAAACCAGACTTTTTACCCATATTCATAAAGTGTCGACATGTTGTCCCAATGCGCTGCAATTTATATAGCTAAAAGAGAAAATATATGCGCGCTATGCACAATCGTCAAACTGCAAATGCGTTGGGAATACAGCAGTAAACGTATCAAAAGTATAAAATGTTGAACGAAATGTCAACCAAAATCAACAATGTTGGAAACAGAATTAATGAACAAAGCAGTAAGCATGGCGTGAAATAAATACCGCCCTAACACGTTACAATATGTAAACTCCAGAAAAAGTTAGCAAAATATAGTAAGTATAAAGGATATCACGCCACAAGACAATTCGACACTTACGAGAGAAGCAAGCGAAACGTAACGCAGACACACATATCTAGTCACATATAAAAGAAACACTGATAACTAATAGATAACAAACGGATAAGACTATTACCTAACGACACATGTACCAACTGAACGCGAGATCGCTACAAAAGGAATTCGCAATGAATTGACAACCGTTAGTACCGAACGTATCCGTGTGCCTTATAAACAGACTTATTTGGCACTAGGATAGCCCGCCAACGGCGCACACAACTATAACGAAAACAATTTGGCCATGGTTATATTAAATTTGAAAAGCAAATACCCAACTAGAATTGTCAAACAATTACAACAAACAAACGAGTATACTGCCTTTGTATAAGTAGTATAGTCGTAGTGGCGCTGTCTATAGTTGCTAATAATGTAGGTATTCACGTGTAAACAATATTTTCTGTTTGCTGATGCCGGTATTGGTTGCAATCTCCATCGGACGAAAGAAAATTTAGTAATGTGTAATATAAACGCTGCTGTCCTGTATAGAAAATCCACCAAATGATGAGTATTGTAATTACAAATGTCCTGAGAATATTTCCGTGGTGTAATGTTCTAGTGTCCTGACGTAAGTCGTTTAGTCGTTGGATCAACATCACGGCACACGGTTTAAACCATAAGTGCTCCGTTTTCCTCCAAACTCAAACTTGAGTCTGGAGAATCTCCGCTCAATGCACTCCGTTGCATCGGCGAGGATCCTGAAATACTTTAGGTAGATTTTTAACTCGAAATTTTGCCCGTTAGGCTACTCTGTTTCGATTTCCAACTGCCAAGGGATTTTTTACGTGCCCAACAATACACACGGGCGTTCGATCTCATTACCCAGAGACCAGGGGCAATTTTTATTACTGGAAGTCCACGAGGATGTTTTAAATAAGTCCCGGTCCTCACCGGGGCCAGAACCCGGGACCTTCAGCACTCGAGGCGGACACAATACCTCGAGACCACTCAGCCCCCCTGTCCTGACGTAAGTCTAGTGGTGTAAGATCTACATAAACATATGTCCTGGTCGCAGTTCCGGGGTGTAAGTTCCAGATATCCCGATAAAATTTCAGTGGAGTACAGCACCGCTGCCTGATATAAGTTCCGCTGAGCAATGTATACGTGCACGCAAAATCCGCGAAATAATGTCCAGACGAGTCGACAAGCGTCCTTTACGCCGCTAGATCAGAAGTGAATGAGCGTCGGCCACTAGACGTCGATGAAAACACACTGCGTAAATAATATAACTTCCATGACTTGGGGAGCTAGATGTGACACTGTCGTATATATATATATATATATATATATATATATATATATATATATATATATATATATATATATATATACTAGCTGACCCGGCCCGGCTTCGTCCAGTCCCTGGAGGGGATCTATCTATCTATCAGTTTGTCTGTCTGTCTGCTTGTTTGTCTGTCTGTCTGTCTGGCTGACCCGGCACGGCTTTACCCAGTCCCTGGTGTGGAGCATCTCATTTAAATCATATAAGTAGTCATATAAGCTCCCGTTCCCGACAGTCTGTCTGTCTGTCTGTCTGTCTGTCTGTCTGGCCCGGCCTGGCTTCACCCAGTCCCTGGTGGGGAGCATCTAATTTAATTCATATACGTAGTCATATAAGCTCCCGTTTCCGACTATCTGTCTGTCTGTCTATCCGTCTGTCTGTCTGTCTGTCTGTCTGAGCCGGCCCGGTTTCACCCAGTCCCTGGTGGGGAGCATCTCATTTAATTCATATAAGTAGTCATATAAGCTCCCGTTCCCGACTATCTGTCTGTCTGTCTGTCTATCTATCTGACCCGGCGTGGCTTCGCCCAGCTCCTGGCGGGGAGCGTCTCATTAAATTCACACAGTAACTTAAAAGAATGTCCTTCCACACACCATCCATTATTTTTAATGACAACTGTTTTTAATCACCTACATGACTGTAGATAACTTCTTTAAGCATAAAAAGAGGAGTTACAATGTTATGCATCATGCATTATTTTTATGAAAATTTGAAAATGCCTTTAAGATTATATCATTATTTATTATAATTCATATGCCTGTAAATAACTATAGACAAAGAGTTTATAAATCTTTGATAACGATGCAACAATATGACTATAAAGTATATAGAAATGTTATTAAAAGTTATGCCCCTTGAAATAACTTTTCTAGAGTTAAGTCCCCTTGCTATATAGAAATTATAATGAAAAATGAAATATTAAATTTTAGTAAGTAAGTAGCCAAAAAAAAAACTTAAAAACTATGACAGAAAGTTGCACAGGAATGAAAGGAAGACGTGTAGAAAATTTCATCTCAATCGGAAGGACCGTTCGCGAACGCATAAAAAACGGACGGAAATACATACATCGTGTTTTATATATATATATATATATATATATATATATATATATATATATATATATATATATATATATATATATATATATATATATATATATATATATATATATATTTATAAAGGTGGCTGACTGGATTATCGTCATTAGCTTCTCAGATACGAATTCCCCCATGTCCTGCCAGACGACATCAAGGGGTCTATCATAAAAATTCAAAGAATGCAACTTGATAACCACACACAGCTCGTAAACAACAGTCGTCAAATGCAGGTTCAGGAGCCAACACGAACTGAATGACTGAGTCCACTCCGAAGAACTTTGTCAGTTACGACGCCGTTTATTTTCGCAGCGCAGGCTTTTTGCGACTACAATAATAAATAACAAGATACTTTGCCTATTATAACTAGGTCGGGCAGTATTACGATTATAATTAAGATTAATGATATGTCGCAAGCCATCTCCGCTCGAATATTAAACCATGTCCTTGATCGTCCCTACGGAGTACTTCTCTTTATCTTCTAAGTGTCCTTCCTGCCGTTTTCATACATCGAGTTTTCTGCGTTCGCCTGCCTATCCATCCGTAGCTTTGATGAACGTTGTCCTCATTGATTGTCTCCTCCATTCCCAGATATTAATTCAGCCACTAATGTGATATCAAGCCGATGTCCAGCCGACCTATCGTTCCCAAATCAACATGAGCTGCCGCTCCGAAAGATCTCCCAAGTCCGCCTGCCTTTGCTGTTGTTGTTGATAATCTTCCGTGACGTTTCTGTGCTATCACGTCATCTCCCTCGTTTTGGCTTTGGGATTTTTCTGATTTTCTGATTCTCTGATCTTTCCTATTTACATCATTACGTCGCACTTGCTACTTGGCAATGACAAATGAAAAAAAAACACCCTTATTTACTGTATAATTTATCTATTTAATTGAGTCCTTTAAATCACATGTGGAATTTTGAAAATATAAATTTAAAGTGATTTGGTTGTACTTGTTAGACCAGGATATGTTATGACGTCTAGTGTGAGGCCAAATGATACTCTAATTTCAATGATAGTTTGTATCACTGACTGTATTACTAGGTGCTGTCTTGTATAATTTCAGGCTTACCCATGTGAAATGATTTATAGAGTAATGTGTTGGCATTATGTTTTTAATTTCTCTTATTGTGTACTGGCTGTTTTTCGAAGGGGTTACGTACGCAGTTCGCAATCCCGCATAAGCATTGGAAACACAGCTATGGGCAATTTCGCGTGGTTTTCATACAATAGTTTGAGTTATAGTAATTCAGAAAGCGATGTGAAATTACTAAACGTAAACTTGCCAAATCATCACAAACAGCCAAACATGTGACATCCTGTAAAGGATATGCATCTAACTTAATGTTTGTATGTGTGTTACAGTCTGGATCACATGCCATTACTTCAGATCATATATGTGTGGGATAATCATTAATCACATAAGAATAGCAGAGATATCAGTGCCCATAATCTACAGAAGAGGCCACTAAAATAGGTCTTGACTTGAAGAGAGAAGGGTACAGCTACTACAGATTATGCACACTCACATTTAGCATGGGATTCTGATGTGTTAAGGCCAGAAGTGAATATCACTATATTTGACGGCTCGTTGAAAATGGCACTTTATCCTTTGCTAGTTCTTACCTCAGTATATATATACACATGGCCAAGGTGTTTGGCCAGGAAACATGCCTTCCACCATTGTTCCATTCAATATGGCCAAAGTGTTTCAGTTTCTGACACATGAATCTGTTTATGAGCTGTTTTTGTTGATGTTCAGGTCTTGTAGAATGTCAGTGTTTTTCTTCATCTTGGTGCACATTATTCTAGTCATTTTCTGTAATATTTTGGTTCAAAAGCACTGATTTTCGTTTTAGTCATTGTGAAATGGTCCTGGGCTCATATCCATATGTTGCTACATGAAAGATGCATATTCTTAAATATTTACGTTTGTTTGTTTACTGATATTGTGTCAAAAGCTGTTAATACTCTGTGACATCTGCATTGCCATTGCCACACTCTGATTTGTTTTGAACAGTTCCCATTGTTGTTGATTATTATGGAACCAAGATATTCATAGTTTGTGGCATTTCAATGTCTTCATGTTGATTGTTATTTCAGTTTTCATGTATTATGTCCATGGACATTACGTATTTTTATTTTGTTAGTTCAGAAAGAAAGTATATTATCTTCACTGTGTCGTTTCACAGACATAACTCTTCAAGTGCCTTAGTACTATTAGAGAGGAGGACCGTGTCATCAGTATTTCCGAGTTCTAGACTTGAATTATCAGGACTGATATATCAGATTTGAAGTCAACTACTGGCGGATTGAAAACAGAACACACTGTTTTGATTTGTACAGTGCTGTGAGTGTTGGCCATTCAGAAAGCAATGAAATATTATTGATCCTAAAACTGTATAAATAGTCAATAACTGTTTGAGTTAATTGCAACATTCTGTAAAGCACATATAACTAATGTTATTAATGGATCAAAGTGGTCACTAGTCTCTCATAGATTCTTTAAGTCTGTCAGTCATTGTGTGTGTAAGGCTTGCACATTGACATGCAGGCCTCCCCTACTCCTACCCACACAAACCAAGCCCACCAACACACACATAGAGAGAGAGGGAGGAAGAGAGAGAGAGAGAGAGAGAGAGAGAGAGAGAGAGAGAGAGAGAGAGAGAGAGAGAGAGAGAGAGAGAGAAGAGAGGATCTCAGATTTGTAAGTTAATACTCAGATTGTGAACATGTAATGTTTTCCACTTCATGGTTTTATTTTTAGATTTAAGTTGCCATCATCTATTGTGATGTTACACATACCATATAATGTATGAGACCCACTCTCTTTGAAAGAGGAACAAAGAAGAAGATGTCGACTTAGATAGTCACAATAAAGAAAGTCAAATCTAATGATTTTTCAGATAAGTACCAGTTTCCGTCTTCAGGCTATCTCCGTTAAATTTATTGAAACAGCAGAAATCAAGTTTTACACTTTTACACAAGAATGCTGAAAATATGATTTACAACCAAAAAGAGTAATTAAGATATTTTTAGTTTGATTTTTGTAGGATCACTTTTATTGCACGTGGACAGTTTCATACATGCCCCAGTTTCGTCCCATAGGTCACGCAAAGAGAATCTCAGCTTGGATTTCGTAGCTCTACAAGGGTTCACATGAATCCCACATGCTATAAATATTTTTGTAGGTAAGATTTCAAATGTTTAATTTATCCTGAGCATCGGTTATTTTAACCTGTTCTTGTTTATTTTCAACTAATGAGGTGTTTTTTTATTTTCATCTAATGAATTTGTTTTATTAGCATTATACGCACGTGTGAACCATGGTAGTACATAGATTATCATGCTTGCCTACCAGCACAGTGGACAAGTGTTGGGGGGGGGGGGTGGTTCTTTTCTTGTTGGTAAAAATCCATACCATCAACACATGAACCATATCTGGCTTGCTTGGGCTAGAGGTGGGCATCATCTCTCCAACCCCTGAGGATGTTTTAAAAGAGTCAAAAGCACGCAAGAAACTAATTATTGAATAGGCAGTCAATATGCTATATCATGAGAGCATATAAAAACTGGAGGAAGTTAGAGAGCAGTATGCAGGATAGTTTTGCACCATGGTGTGCAGCAATATCAATACCTTGTATGATACATTATGGATCAGAGGTTACCAAACTACGGCCCGCGGACCACTTGTGGCCCGTCAGCTGTCAGAAAATGGCACGCGAGGCCTCGAGCGTTTTCCGCAATGATCGTTATAAAAAAAAAACAAAAAAAAAAAACAAGCAACGATTCAGACTCACAGACAGTAACCCAGCTGCGCTTATGACTTTGGGCACGACAGGTTTGTGCCCTAACATTGATAAACAGGCATCTGAACTGAAGTAACCGGTTATGAAGAACAGTTACAATTGTAAATTAATTACATTAAGAGCGATTTTGGAAAATTGATTTAAAATTTAATTTAAGAAAGGGAAGAATAATATTGCACGACCTTTATAATGTTATACCGGTGTGGCCCGCTTAACTACCGAAAATAGTAGATATGGCCCTCTGCTTGAAAAGTTGGGAACCACTGTTATAGAGGAAGACAAAACAGAAAGATACTGGATAATTTTGCAATGAAAAGATGTCAGTATCTTACATGATGAATAACATTAGAGAATGCGGAGAGAGACAATCTTTCATGCTAATAAAGAAGGCACAGGATGATCATGGTATTCAAATCATTTAATGAAAATGCATGTACAAATTGTCATCTATAGCCTCATGGAAAAATGAACACGAGTCCATATATAGAGTCTGAAGCTGTAGTCTAAAACTACAGAAAGTTAATTTCTGACAACATCAAGATACGTCCAGCATGCAGCTTGGATAACCAACAACAACAAAAATTAAAACACACTTTTTATTTATGGTGATACATTAAAATAAGGCAAGAATAAATTCAAATAATGCAATAAAAATACATACTGTTTTAACCATACTATACATATTTAACTGTAGAAAGAAAAGCATAATGGGATACAACAGTTTATTGGAAATGAAGCTATATTTTAAAAGCAAAATAAAAATATTTTGTAGCATCATATATATTCTCCATAATCCACTGCATGCGAAGAAACACATACATTTGTCAGTGACTGCAATCAAACACTTGAAATGTATTGGCCCATTTTATACTCTACACGGCTGGAATAGAAAAGAGAGCATTAGAAATAATTACATTAGCCATATCATAGGTAATGTAGATGCATTGAATTCATACAGAGACAACAAATAAAGGGTTCAGACATCTTGTGAGAATAAAGCTTAGCCGTGTACTGCTCTGTTATACAATAAAAGAAGTCTGGATTTACAGTTAGAAGAAGACTAAGAATCAGATGGATAGCCTCTATAAAATACAAACTTAACATAGTCCGGGATCAGAAACGGCAACTCTCCTTTACATTTATTGGCAAATGTGGATAACAATTCATCATCGGTAATTAATAGACCCAATTAGCCATATATGACTATGTGCTGATGCTTCCTATGAGCAGAAAGTCTACAGCTGTACAACTTGATTTTTGGCCACTGTCCAGTCTGTCTGCTGCAATTCGCTTCATGTCCCTCCCATATTTTTCATCTTTGTCTCTAATTTTCTTATCCTTGTCTATTTAGGTCTCTCTCTGTTTCGTTTTGTCAGGAGCAGTTAACTAATTATCAGCTATAGGAATAAAGAAGTAACTTTGAGAACGATGGACTCAAGTAAACTAGCATTGCATGATACTCATGAAGTTAAATTTATAAATAGGACAGAGTTGGTTATTGTAAAATATGGCTGGAAGAAAAAGAGTGAAACATATGATGCATTCTTTAGTACAGAAAGAGAAAATGAAAAACGTTATGATCATATAGGCAGTGACCGACTGGTGAATGTAGAGATACTTGGTAGAGACTGAGAAACCACACAACCAACATTCTGATCAATCAGAAAAACAAACAACTATTGTTGGAGTTGTTTAATTATATCCATACAGTAATGTTAATGTACATGTGACTTTAAACTAGCAAGTTGCTCTACAAGAGCAGTAGCTGTCAGTTGATAGTTTAACTCTTTCAGTTCTAGACGATTTTGCAGCAGATGTCCAAGGGATGAAAAAGCCACTGAAAAATCATTGAGGTTTCCTAAAATATATACTTTCGTGGCCAGCCGAATCACAACGTACTTGATGAGGAATAAGTACTTCAACACGACGTTTCAAAAAGGGGAGATACCTAGTGTCCCCGGGTGTCTCGAGCACGGGATCATGATCTGGGAAGATATCCAGAGAGCGAAGATGAAGAAGGAGGAACTCCATATGATATGGTTGGATCTGGCCAACGCGTATGGATCAGTGCCACACCAGATGTTGTCGCATGCACTCAAGGAGTATCACGTGCCCGAGAACATTACGGAAATACTTATGCAGTACTTCTCGGGCTTCTCTCACCGTTTCTCGACCAAGACGTTCACGACAAGATGGATCAACCTGCGGGTGGATATTGCCATGTGTTGTACGATTTCGCTGATACAATTTGTAATGGTCATGCAGGTCATCCTGGATGCGGCATCCGGCTACGCATACGATTCGAAACTCAGCGAGGGACGGAACATTCCGCCGCTGAAGGCCTTCATGGACGATACTGCAATCCCGACACCGAAGAAGAGTGACGCCCACAGCATCCTCCACAGACTGGACGATCTGATTTGCTGGTGCAGGATGAACTTCAAGCCCAAGAAATCGAGAAGCCTGTCGATCGATCGTGAAGAGTAGAGCTGCGGAAAGGTTGTTCATGGTTGCCGGACAAGCAATTCCCACGGTGATAGAGGAATCGGTAAAGAGTCTCGGTCGTGTGTACGAATAAACCCTGACGGATAGGAACGCAGTTGTAGAGATGCAAGAAGTGTTGGCCTACCATCGATCGAAGCAGGTTGTTAGGCAAATTCAAGATCTGGTGTCTCCAATTCATTCTTATTTCGAAGTTCCTGTGGCCGCTGTTGATATATGATATAGGCACGACTACAGTGAAAGCGATGGAGGGGAAAATAAGCAGCTACATAAGGAAGTGGCGTGGAGCACAACTATCCCTCACGAGGGTCGCACTGTATTGCAAGCAGAGTAAACTCGTCCTCCCGTTCCGGTCCCTCGTGGAAGAATTCAAAGTCGGAAAAACCCGACTCGCGACGATGCTGCGCAAGTCTCCAGATGAAACGGTCAGTACCTTAGTTCCCGCCATGAGAACGGGAAGGAAGTGGAAAGTCGTCATCGCGGTCGAAGATGCCCAGTCAGCACTCCAGCTGAAGGAGGTCATGGTGCACATCCAGTCGGACATAAGGGGCTTCGGGCACCATGACAGAGATCCGATGTGGTCCAGGGCGACGACTAAGGAACGCAGAGACATGGTGGTTTAGGAGATCCGCAAGGGGGAGGATGACGAAAGAGTCTGTGCGGCTGTCCAACAGGCGCAGTAGGGCCAATGGATGTTTATTGAAGAGATAGAGCAGAAATCTCTAGCCTGGAATGAAATATGGCGTATGGCACCACTGCGTTTAAATTTCATCGTCCGATCCCCCTACGATGTCTTGCTATCAGCTGCCAACTTGGTCAAGTGGGGTAAAGCCACCGACCCGTCCTGTCCACTCTGTAAAAAGGTCCAGACAGCGGAGCACGTACTGTCCGCATTTACAGTCGCCCTAACTTAAGCCAGATTCACTTGGCGTCATAACAAAGTCATAACTGAGTTGGCGGCCATAGTGGATGTAGCCAGAATACAGACGAACAAAGGGGTCAGGCCGAGGCGGCTGGATATTTACTTCATCCAATCCGGGCAGAAACGCAGAGATAACGAAGGCAGCGCTGCCACTTGCCTCTTACGACCATTTTTGATGGTGAGGATGACTGGGAACTGACCGTGGATCTAAAGGGTTGTGAGAAATACCCTGAGGTTATCCGGAAGTTTGGCTGGTGACCTGACATTGTACTTCGCTTCTCGTCAGCCAAGCAGCTAAGGTACGAGTCAAATATTGAGGAGCAGCACGTGTATAATATGGAGAACTGCGATGCTACTCTGTGGTTTCTAGTCTTAAGATGAAAGGGTACACTGTCAGGCTATTAGCCGTACAGGTAGGTGCAAGAGGTATAGTCTCCCACTCCGTGTATGATGTGCCAAAGCAAATGAGCATTAAAGGACAAGCACGAACTCGGATACAAAAACAACTGGGTGAGGTAACAGAAAAGGCCTCGTGCTGGCTGTGGAATTGTCGGAACCTGGAGTGGGACAAGTCTCTAAACTAGTATGGTGAAAGCGGTAACTGCAGAACGACTACCAATCTCTTAACTAAGAGGAAGAATTTCTCAACGTCTCGTGTCAACTCCATAGCCTTCTCTCCGAGCGTATCTAAGTACAGGACTGTGCAGTCAAATCATGCAAATATCGCCCGAAGTCCAATATCCATACAAGGGAGGTAGTCGTCTGTAAGTCGCACTCACTCAGCTACAGAGACCAAGACGTGGGTCCTGAAACCAAAGGAAGAACCGGCTTCCCAGTAGAGTGTTGCGCCGTGAAAGGGTCACGAAGAAGGTACACTGCAAAGGAGACGAATGGGAGTGATGTGCCGTGACTGGGGAAGAAACTGGCTCCCCACGACCACAGGTGCTAAGGGGCAAGCACAGACTGCACAGACTCTCCTCATTGAAGGAGGGGTGGTTTGAGAGTGGACATGTTAACAGCTAAGGGACAAGGACAACGAAATCAACCGAACGTATCATACGGCAGGGGGAAGACGCCCGGAGTGCTGCAATGTTTGTGACATCAGTCCAATAATTTGGTTTGTGCGGTTATTATACAATCATCACACACATAAATCTATCCCACAAGACTAACATATATAAACACAGATTTTGGGCGATGGGAATGTGTATTTAGGAGATACTGAAGCATCATTAGATGATAACAGCCGTTCAGTGTAACCTGGACGAAGTGGAGCAAGTTCAGCAGAAGATTGAGCAGGATGTCGCTCGGATGGTTGCTATTAAGGCTGAAACAGACAAAACTATCAAAAATTCAAGAAGAAAGAGTCAAGACAGAAGAAACTCTCAAACAGATACAAGAAGAAAGGGCACAGATAGAACTACTCAAGTCCAAGACCGAAACACCAGAAGCAGAAGATGCAAAGCCCAGACAGAAGAAGGACTAAGTGACAAGGAGAGAGAATCCCACAGCGACAGCGGCGACGAGGTGTGGCCGGGAATGAGGGCATACAAGCGCAATGGAGGATTGGTACACGTAGCAGACCATCTGAGAAGACACGCACGACGCGAAGATAGACCAAGAACACCCGAACCAGAAAATTCAAAGACCCAGACAAAAGAAGAAGCAACAGATGAAGAGGGAGAACTGGCTTAAAACGGCAGCCTAAACCAAGAACAATTGCACTCCACACCAAGCTTGAACTGGCGAACACCGAGAAAATTCGACGGCAAGCCAAGACGGGGAAACAGGAGGAACACCAGAAGAGACGACAACTGGTAAAGCTCGCTGAAGGAAACAGCATCATAAGACGAGGTGGGACCACAACTACCCGGGGCCTCAACAAATGCGCGACTCTGCCCAGACATGAAAAACCTTATCAAGAAAGTAACGAACGCAATCAACCCATCAGAAGCCGGGAAGCTGACAACAAGCAGCCCAAAGTACGAAAGACAAACTACAAGCTACACCATAAACACCCCTACATAGCCAAGTCGAAAACTCGAAGGCTGAAAGGGGGTAATCGTACCAGAAATCGGAATCGGAATCGTTATGTGGCAAAAGGATATTATTTATCTGTAATGAAAACGATATCCACCAAATTACACAGAAACAGTAACTGATGTGCAAGCCCAATCACAAAACATCATTATATACACGCCATTAACTCTTAAAGGTCATGATGATTTGGTGCAGTATTGTTCTCTATGAGTTATAATGTCGTGCTAAAAGTTTATGGTTAATTTATTTCTATGATTGTCGAAACCATACTGTAAACAATAATGACAAA
Organism: Cepaea hortensis; assembly: GCA_963921405.1. NCBI lineage: Eukaryota > Metazoa > Mollusca > Gastropoda > Stylommatophora > Helicidae > Cepaea > Cepaea hortensis. Next base: position 79,515,161 of record OY992882.1, on the reverse strand, counting down.
AAGTAGTGCAGCTTTACATAACAGGCCATACTGGTATTATAACCAGGAATAAAAAAGATATTTAAAATGCATAACCGTAGCAAAAGAAAATAAAAAAAAGTGGAGTAGACATTCCATTATAAACACTGCGTCACCCAAATACTGATTTCCTGATGTTTAAGAGTTAAGGTAAATTTACAATATCATGTTCGGTCCATGTGTTCCTTGAACAGATGGTATAGGAGGGCTAACTAGGTAACTATATCATCCACCATCTTGACATTCTCAACCTTTGCAATAACAGTTTATTTCCCCTATGTAGTAGCTTGAGTGCTGCTATCACATCAACCTTCACCAATATGCTGTCAAAGAAAACAACATAATTTGTTAAAGTTTCAGTGTTTGCATGCTGCATTGTGAAAAGTACACTATATGTGATAATTATTCTCTTTTCTTACGTCCTGTTGTGGCAGGTTTGTTTCAAATACAATCATATACAGAGGTTCCAGAAAACCTGGGAATGAAAAGTGAGTTGATGAAAGAAATACACACGAGGCAATAGAAAATATTACGACCATGTTAAAAGACATAACACTCTTTTCAAAATCACGCTGGAGAGTAAGGTTGAAGGTAAGAGGTAGACAACGACACACGTTGGGAGATAACATCAAGAGATGGACGAACAGCAGTCTGACAGAATGTACAGTCAAGACAAGAGACAAACAGTGTTGGAGATCCATTGCAGCCAATCTTCATTGTGGAGACGGCACCTGATTGATTGATATATAATTACTGTAAATTAAAAAAAAACTGTCGTAAAGATGTGGAAATGTAAACAATATAAAATAAGACAACGTAATTCAGCATTACAGAACAGAATTACGAAACAATTAAGGACGTTGCCTCTTTTTTCTACCTCTTTTTTTCATCTTTTTATTCTTCTCATCCTTTTCTTATGCCTTAATGTAGTTCTTCTTCTTCTTCTTCTTCTTCTTCTTCTTCTTCTTCTTCTTCTTCTTCTTCTTCTTCTTCTTCTTCTTCTTCTTCTTCTTCTTCTTCTTCTTCTTCTTCTTCTTCTTCTTCTTCTTCTTGAAATATGTCTATAACTGCAATGCTGTCTCTTGTATGAATTTAACTGTCTTTTTTTTTAGTTCACTCAGCGATCCATAGAGTTTATCTTCAACTGTCGTCTCTCTAGGCCTGAAGGTTTGCCTAGACATGTTGTAATTTGGGCAGTCTTGGAGTATGTGCTCTACTGTCTGCGACGCCAATCCACAAGTACATATGGCTGATTCACCAATCTTGAATTTTGTGTACATGTGGTTGCGTAATCTATTGTGTCCTGTTCTGAGGCTCAGAATAATGACTTGTTCTATTCTGTCCATAACGTGGTAGTCGTCTTGAGCAGGTTTTGGTGGCTCTCTGACTGATTTGATCATTATTTTCTTTTGGTGGTATGTAACGGGCACATCAGGCTGTTCTTTTTTTGCTTCTTCCTTAGCCAATCTATCAGCTCTGTCGTTTCCAGGTACTCCACAGTGGGATGGTATCCACTGTATGGTGACCGTATGCTGACTGCTAAGTTCAGAAAGTAGTGTCCTTAGAACTGCCAATTTCCCAGACAGGAACGCCCCGAGTACTGATTTTGCATCTGTCAATAGCACCACGGGTTGTGTACCATTGCTGGTATTTAGTAATTTCTTTGTTGCTATCTTGAATGCCTCAATTTCAGCATCATAGTTATGGCAGTACTTTCCTGTCGGTACTCTGGCGGTGTACCTAGTATTATCTGGGTATTCTATGTACACTACCGCTCCTCCATTTAGAACAGCATTTTGCGCTGACCCATCTGTGTAGACTCGGATCCAGAGGTCCTGTGGGTATTCTTCATCAAGGAAGCTGAGAATGGCTGTTCTGCACTGCACACTGTTCTGTTCTTTCTTGTCAAATATTCCTCTTACTTTTGTCTGGATTTGTAATGATAGTCTATGTTCATCTTTCCATGGAGTTCGCTCTGGAATAGTTTTCAGGGGATACCAACTATGGGCAGATCGATGGTTTCTCTGCAGAGTCGTTTGGCCTGGTGGATAACATTACTTCTTTTCAACCGCCCCATAGCTAGGTTTTCAAATCTGTTCTTCACAGGGTGGCCTGTAAGTTGAGAAAGTTTTCTTCTTTTTTTAGCGTTTTCGTATCTCTGCGCTCTTTCAGTGCTTGTGTCCTCCCCGTCTTCTCCATTTCCACTATAGGGGTTGATCTCATTCCTCCTGTGGAGACTCTAATTGCTTGATTTTGCACCTTGTCCAGCTCTTGTTGTGTGGTTTTTGATGCCGAATACCACGACGTTGACCCGAATTCCAGGTGGGTCGTATGCTCTGTTCATAAACTTTGCTAAGTATTTTCCCACTAGCTCCCCATGTGGTCCTACTTAGCTTTCTCAGGATGGCTATTTTCCTTCTGGCTTTTCCTATTGCTTTGTTGATGTGCTTTCTTCATGTCAGCCTGCCATCAAATGTTACTCCAAGGTATGTTGGTTCTTTATCTTCTATTAGGGGTGTTCCATTTATCTGGATGATCCCTGCCTTTCCTTAATGTAGTCACCGGAGGATCTTATACGTGATTATATATTGTGTTTTGTGTATGTATTTGTTTGCTGATGAAAGCTAGTCGCCACAACGTCCTTGTATTGCTTCGTAATTCTGTTCTGTAAAGCTTCATTGCTTTGTGTTATTTTATACTGATTGATTGATAAATGTTAGACGTGTGATACTGACCACTTCACCAACCAAGTGCCGAGGGGTTATTATTATGAGCCCAGCAGCAAATACCCAGGGCACCTTAAGGTGTGTTAACTGGTCCTTTACTTTGTTCAATTTATCGATAGATATCGTATGTTTGAGAGCCAGGTAGTGCAGCGGCTAGCACGCTCATCTGCCCGCCTCGTGATCATGTGTTTGAATCCCGATCAAGGCATTTTTTTTTCATTGACCAGGACCCTCAGATCTATCGGGCACAATATAAGTGCCCGGAAATGTCAAGGGTGGTGAAGTGTACCCGAGTGATATTGTTTACAGAGCTCACGGAGAGCCGACTGGTCGATACAACAATGGGACTAGCGCCATAAGCACAATACACCACACAGCATATAAAAATGTCCTATACTTGTCATTTATATCGCTAACATGAATATTCATGTCTTCTTTGTTTAGGGTTTTCCTTACAAAAGAGAGGGTCGTGGTGGCACACAAATTAGTGTACAATACTTGTTTACCATGGCATTAATCCTGGTTCAATCCCCTGCAGTGACTGGATTTGTTTCCCACAAGAACGGCGTTTGAAACTACTCAGGCTCAGTTTAAAATATTCTAGAAATGCGTGGACAGTAAAGACAGTGAGGAAGGGAACTCGTCACGCCACCTCATCCTGCAGTGACTCGGTATGACAACTGGCAACTTACTTTGTATAAATGAAAATCTAACACTTCATCTATCTACCCACTGCAGTATCTGCAATGAGAATGTGTTTAGTTTATCTTTGCTAAATTAGGATAAAACTTGCATACAATAATATTAAAATGTTATTCACTCATTTTATATTAAGAAGTCCTAATAAGTTTGAATATTTATGTGGCTTAAACAAAATTCAGTATATGCATGTCACTAAAGCATACATTCAAGATGGCGTTAGATCCATAAGTTTTAATGCCGAATGGCACACAAGGGTAATTTGATTAGTTTTAGTGACGTTCATTTGAAACCCGTTCCAATGGCTTTATTACAAAAGCATGAAATAAACATTAACAGGTGTGGTAGAATTAAACAAAGCATTCGTTTTGAATGAATTATGCACCATGGGCTGGTCAGAAGAAGTCGCCATAGGCATTCAGGCAAGCATCCCATTGCTTAGGGAGGGGGCGAATGCCGTCCGCAAAAAAAAAAGGATTGTGGTTGCTCGATGAACCAAGTGTTTACCGCGTTCATTACGTGTGCATCTGTGTGAAATCGTTGCCCCTTGAGAGCTTTTTTTAGAGGTCCAAACAAATGAAAATCACATGGTGACAAATCAGACCTATAGGCTGGATGTTGCAGAATTCCCACTTCTTCCTTGCTAATGCTTCCTGCACAGTCTTTGCGACATGCAGATGAGCATTATCATGCAACAAAATCACACCGCGAGAAAGCATGCCGGGTGGTTTATTCTTGATGGCTGTTTGCAGCTCGTCTGGTGTTTGCAAGTAGTGGGCAGTGTTGATGTTGACATCTGGTTCTTTAAAGTCGGCCAACAATAGTCCTTCGTGGTCAAAAAATGCGCTTAGCATAACCTTACTTGCGGAAACCTGTAACTTGAATTTTTTGGCTTTTGGTGATCCAGCATGTTTAAATTACATGCTCTCTCTTTTGCTGGTCGGCTCAAAGTGGTGACACCATGATTCATCGCCTGCCACTATGCAGAAGAGAAATGCATCACCCTCCACTCTGTAACGCAGCAAGCGGTTCAAACACTATCCCACGCGTTCCTCTTTCTGGTGGTCGGTCAACATCCGCGGTACCCACTGTGAACTCGTTACTAACGACCTTTTGAATTGTCCCAATTCACACATCAAATTCTGTTGCTAGCGAACGTATGCTTCGACAACGGTTCATCTGTACTGCTGCATCAATTTTGGCGACAGTTGTTTCTGTTGCAACAATATGCGCTTGACACGGCCGTCGAAGATCTGTCGTGAACTGATGTCCTTTCCGAAACATTCGTGCCCAGTCTTTCACTGTTGTCTTCGACACACATTTGTTACCGTACGATGTCTGCATTCTTCGATGAATCTCCACTGGTCGACATCCTTCAAATGAAAGAAATTGAAACACCGCTCTTTGAGCTTCTTTGGACGGATTTTGGATCAACCCGGCCATTTTCCCAACGGTCAGAAACATAAACTATGCATCATGGGACGATAATCAATCAATCATGTGCTCTGCCTGAAGGCGTGGGTGGTCATAACTCGCCATTTCACTCTATCACCAGAGTCGTGGATCAGCTCAGTGTTCCTGTCTCGTCCATGCCATGTGGCCCAGCCATCCCGATATTTACTTCTCGGTCTACATCTTGATCTGTTCCCTTCGATCTTGCCAGTTGTCATCAAGTTCTCCAAATCATTTATTCTCATAACATGTCCAAAAAATATTGACTGTCTACGTCTAGTTTTTCTAATCAATTTACGATTTTCATTTGTCTCCTGTAGTAATTGGTCATTGGTTTTTCTGTCTGTCCATGGTATTCTTTGCATTCTCCCCAGAAACTACATTTCTGCAGCCATCAGATTTTTTTTTTCAGCTTGACTGCTCATTGTCCAAGTTCCACATCCATTTAAAAGAACAGGCTCTCTGTAGCCCCGCAACACTCTTTTTCTCGTTGACATCTTTTTATTGTCATGTTTTTCATCTTGCTAAAAGCTACTTTCGCCATGGCGATTCTTGTTCTAATCTCTTCAGGGCATCTCCCATCAGATGTTATGACTGTTCCGAGATAATTGTACCGATTCACTTGTTGAAGAGTATTCCCTTATGTGTATATTACATTAGGGGACGATAAGCACGTGCTCTTTTATTCATTGGTCAGTACTTATCACATGACTTGACATGATCATGTTCAACTTACGCAAATACGCGTGGTGCGGCACGAACGGATTTAAAATGAACGCCCCTTATAACGTGTTCATCACCTTTACAATGATGCTTTGCTTTTGCTTTTAAGCATGAGCGGGGTAGTCAAGTAATAAGAGAATTTCTGACTTCCAAGGTGCTGACCTTATCTGGCAGAGGACTGACGAGGACAAGGGCAAAGCCCTCTTTGAACGCTATCTAGAGCAGAGCAACCAGACAGATATGAGAGGCCGAAATCTTGCCAAGGAGGTCACATCAGACAGGTGCAAGGCCCAAAACACTTCGGATGAAGACACAGTGACAGTGAAAGAAATCAAGGCTGTGTTTCGACGATAAAAAAAAAACAGCGCTCCATGGCCATATGGCATAAGATACAATGACATCAACAGGTGTACCGACAACGAGCTAGAGGAACTAGCAGACATGTACAACAACAGTATAGGGAGTGCTAGCATCAAGGACGAGTAGTTACACAGCTATCTGATTCCCTTGCCGAAGCCTGTCAAAGACCATACAAAACTTCAGGGATATCGAGTTATAACCATGCAGAACACAATAGGCAAGCTGCTGGAGAAGTTAATTGCCAGGAAAATATCAAGCCAGCTAGAGAGGCAAGGTATTTTCCCACTTACCCTGGGTGGGTACCGTCCAAAAAGAGAAACCTGGACCAATGCAGCAGTTTTTGCCCATAATGCCTATGAAGGTTTCCACTCAGGCATTGAAACCTTTGCTGCAGCGATTGATCTTGAGGACGCGTACAACAGAGTATCATTGCATTGTTTAATGCTTCAGCTTCTATAACTCAAAATAAGTTCATTCCTCCTTAGTTGGATCGCTGCAGCCCTCTTCCAAAGGAAAGCAGTGTTTAGATGTGGAAGTTGGACGTCGGAACTAACATCAATATATCCTGGCCTACCACAGGTATCACCATTATCTCCGGTACTGTTCAACGCCTACACTGTGAGAATCACCAGTGAGCAGATCAATGGACCTGGCAGGACATTGTCATATGCCGACGATATTTTAGTGTATCGCCAGTGTAAGGATAGATCGCTGTGGAACTACAAACCGAACTCAATCGCATAAGTACTTGGTGTGTTGAGGCTGGGGCAATGGTCAAAACAACAAAGGCAACAGTGAGTTGGTTCTCGTTGAATAATCATATTGTCAACACTCCAACACCAACTGTAAATCTGTGTTCATAGACGGTGGAAAGAACGCAGGCAATGAATTAACTGGGGATACGGTTTGATCGAAGCCTTGCTTATAATGAGCACATAGACCAGGTGATAATAAAGGCCAAGCGGGGGTTGGCTGCGATGCGGGTCATGGCGGCAGCAAACTGTGAGCAGCGCCATCTATGTCTTCTATACGAGGGGCTGGTCATGTAAGTTTTTGAGTATGCGATGGCAATCCTGACTCTCAGCCGTAAGCAGACAGAAAGGATGGAAAGGATACAGAATAAAGCTATGCACATTATTCTTGGATGTACAAGAGATACAGCATGCAGGACGATGCGCTACCTTCTTGATTTTCCAACCATTGAAGACAGAATACAAGTCTGTAGAGCTCGCGCCTACCTCAGAGTTAACGCGAACACACAACATCCACTGCATGGTGAAATTATGACGGTGAAGGGCATCAGGTTAAAAAGAGGACGGTCGTGGATGGGTCAAGCCGAAGACATTCTTCAACAGGTGTGTTCACTTGAGGACTTAGAATCTGGCGAGGAGTGGGTACTAGTGCCAACAGATTTCTGCACATCCTTTTCAGTTTGCATCCAACTAGACAGACAATGCAGACAAGAAAACCCGGCAGCTGTGGAGGCGGAAGTACAAGCGTTGATTTGTGAGAATTCGCTAGACGGTGATGTTGTCATTTACACAGATGGGTCGGTCGTCCGACATGTGAGAAGCTCATGGGCCTTTACCGCTCAGGCCGGAGGGAGAATTGTGAAGGAGGACTCTGTTGCTACTGCTGAGACCTCACGTAGCCTGACTATGGAAGTCATGGCAGTAAGTAAAGCAATAACATGGCTCGAGACACAGACATTCACTAGGGCATGTTTCCTTAGCGACTCAATGAACTGCTCAAGAGGATAGAGATGGGGGGGGGGGGGTCCGAAGAGAATGGTTGCAGTCTCTGGAGCGGTCTCGGCTGACAAAGATTAGTTTCATCTACGTGCCAGGGCATGCGGGAGTACAAGGGAATGAGCGGGCTGACAAGCTCGCAGGTAAGGAGGGCGGACGCGCCATGGACCAGGCTGACATTCTGAATGCTCTACGAGAAGTAAGACTTTTGCGTGAACCAAGTGATGACTGTGAATCTACAACCATGGCCAGACTGCGAGAACAGCAAATTAAAAGAGGTGTGGCCAAACAAGAACACTACTCAGGAAGCCAAAGAAGACTGATAAACCAACATAGAACTGGTGTCGTTAGCCGCTACACGCTGCGGGATTTGCTGAGGAGGGGATCCGAGCACTTATGGACTGAGTGGATCGATGTGCAATGAGGATGACCGGTCGACTAACTAACTAACTAACCTTTACAATGAAAGACGAGAATTTAATATCCGTTGTTTAAAGACTTTTTAGCTCCCCCCTCCCCCCCCCCCAAGAGTTGTGCAGATTGAAAAACATCCTGGCATGATACGTTACTGAAACCCTTCCCACCATAGAAAAACATGTAAAAGGTTGTTATGTTTTACTCCACCTGAGGCATTTGTGGTATATCATGCTAGCTACATATTAAACAGGCCAGTGGGCAGTGTAAGGGTGATGAGGAAAATATTATATCAGCATCTTTTACTTCCCGAAACATTCCCTGGTACACATTTTACGCTATGTCGATCTGGGAGTAGTGGTCAATTTGAAAAATCCATCTGGATGTAAATTAGAATCCATGACTGCCAGGCCGGAAGACAAACACGCTTCTAGATAATTACTTTCTGTTCATAATGTAATTACTTGAGCTTCTTCAGATCCAACTAAATAATATTGGTTTGGACAGATTTAAGGTAACTACTACCTGTGACCGTCATCATCATCATGTGCCCTGCCAACTGGCATCGATGCTCAAGCCTCTCTTCAGATCTCAGCCTCTAGTGTTCTGGATTCAGTTTGCTGATGCTTATCCTCCATGCCACCGTCTCAGTCCATCCAGCATTATTTCTCTCTGTCTGCCTCTGCCTCTTTTCCCCACTGATCTTTCCAGCTATCACGATGTTTTCCTGTGTTTCTTCTCATTACATGACCAGAATAATGGCATATATCTCTGACTTATAATTGTGTATAACAATATATTATCATTAGCCTCATCCATGCAATCAGTGTTAGTTGCTCTGATGGTCCAAGATATTTGCAACATTGGTTTCTTGACCACATATCCGTTGCTTCCAATCTTTTCCTAATTTGGAGCATTCTTCTTACCCCCGACAGAAAGAGTTTAAAAGATGATATTTCAATGCCTGATCACATCAACACTAAACGTGTAGTTTTGTAATTTGATTTCTTACCTATTTGACTATGACTAGCCTGTGATCTCTTGTTGTCCGTATTTAACATCATATTCTGCTGCACTGTTTAACTCGTTGTCATTCATGGCCTGCAGTCAAGAACAGAAGAACAGACAAGTTTTAGTACACATGTCTTGTCATGACTGTCCTTTGCTTCTTCTATTGACAACCATGTTATGCGACATATCAACACACGGGGTAGAACAGAGGAATAGACCTTATTTGGGAAAGGTTGGTAATAAAAGTAAAGGGATACTGAGAGAGAGAGAGAGAGAGAGAGAGAGAGAGAGAGAGAGAGAGAGAGAGAGAGAGAGAGAGAGAGAGAGAGAGGAGAGAGAGAGAAGAGAGAGAGAGAGAGGGAGAGAGAGAGAGATGGAAAGAAAGAGAGAGGCAAGTAAGGGAAAAGTTCACATAGTTTGGCAAAAACATAATGTAAGGAATACATCAACTGCATCAGTGTATCAGATCAAAAAGAGGACTAGAAAGACCTAAAACCTATATATATATATATCCGCTATAAGTCAGGTGCCGGTCTCTCTGGCTGTGGGGTTACAACACTTTCTCTCTGTAATCCCGTTTATCACGCAGAGTCTCGTAGCGGAGCGAGAGCTGAGGCGGTTCGCCCCCCGCTCGTGACTTGCGAGATACTGAGCCGGCCGCTCAGAAAGCAATGGCAAACTACTGAGCGTAATCTTGCCAAGAGATCAACATACAGCTGAAAGATGCTGGTGTTGACAGCTAAGTCCTGTAAATGGATATGCTTAAAAAAAATAAAAAAAAAAAAAAATAAAAATAAGTCTGACGATAGTGCACGCTTTACACAGGTCCGGACACTTGTGATCGACAGATGTGCGCGCCCTCATGGTCCGGGCTCGTACAAGGCCCTCACCTGTGGGACATGGCTGAACGCCTCTAAGCCGGGTCCCTTGGGTGTCAGGGTCTGGCCATAACTCGCCACCGGCTCGTGGTGGTGAGGTCTCGGTGGATTGACGCTGAGCCGCCAGCGTCTGCAGCCTACCTTGTGCCAGACGTATTGGTTACCCATTCCTCTGGAAAACACAAGACTAGGCCGAGAGAGGGGTCATGTCGTTTGGGCATCACATGATCTCTGAAGCTCTGCCCAGACATTGTGATGGAATATTGGCCACATTCCACTCACATATTTTGGTCTGTCAAGACTGCAAGGTGTCAACAACTTTATATATATACATATATAATCATTAACTTCTTGTTCACATCTCACAAAATGTCAGCACCTTTCCTCTTCCTGTTAACGATTCACCAAGAACCTTTATACAGCTACCAAGTTCAAGCCCCCACATTTCCTCTTCAATGACCTGGAAATGGTCGATGATCCGCATTCGCGTGTTGTCAGGGAAAGGATGCACACTCTCAACAATATTACTTTAACGCGCTCTCTGATGCTGTGCCACAGGCTGCCAATTCTACTCAACTTCTGCACTGTCATGGCCAGCTGACATCTGACCTTCATTGAACAGTTCCCACACTTGTCGACCATGGAGCCAAGCCACCCAAAGCCAGTGATACATTCCATTTACTCACTCTTGGCGCTAATTCTTGGTTGGCATGTAGTCTTTTGTGTAGATTTCAATTTTGCTTTGTTTAATGTTCTCCCAACACACCTCCAATGCTCTATCACCACTCGAACGGAGGACAATCTCAATTAAATATATGAGGTCTGAAACTGAACCTTCATCAACATGTAAAAATGCACATTTTCTCTTGTATCACCATTTGTTATGTCTCTTATTACTTTTTCTGAGCAAGTGTTGATCAGGATTGAAGGCAGAATTCTGCCCTGTACCACCTGCCACCTTTCTGTGGCTAAGGGGTTACATACGCAGTTTGCAATTCCGCATACCACGTCCTATACACAGCTGCGGGAGGTTTGGAAGCAGACCGCCTTGCACTGATTTTCATACAATAGTATGAGTGTCGTTCGTTCAGAAAGCAATGGGAAACTACTGAACGTAAACTTGCCAAGAAATCCCAAAACGCCCAAAAAATGATAGGTGTTGATAGCAACGCCGTGTAAAGGATATTCAACTATCTTTTAACCACTAGCTTGTCCACCTCATGCCAGCCTAATGTTTCACCGGCTATTCTGACAGCTGCTTATTTTCATGATATAGGGATTTTTCTTATTTACATCTTTCCTCTCATGCAAGAGGTACGCCTCATCTCAAAGGACAGTGTCTGACCTCAGCATGAATGTGTGCAAGGTTGGCTTCCTCAGGACAAAAGCATTCCAAGGTAAAGAATAGGTTTTCTTTCCTAACAATGTTGGGCCTTACAATTTAAGATTTCTAACTGCCATGGGATTGTTAATATGCACAAATTGCAGTCATGACCTCAAACTTTTGCCGTTATCTGAGAAGTCTAGGTGTCCGATCTAATTACACAAGAGACCACGGGGACGTGTGGTGTGGTGTGATATTAGGTACAAATGGTCTTGGAAAATGCCCAGCTCTGTGTTGAGATTGAACCCTGTACCTTTTGAGCATGACGTGGAATATAATTATTCAATTATGTGGGTCAAGTGTGTTGAAAACCTCATCTCTTAACATGTTCCACTATTTCCCATGTTGAACATAACCGAAGGCATTATAGTATATAGGTAAAGTAATCTATGAAAAAAGTATGAAATAAGAACACACACAATTATAACATCATACCCAAAATTTCCTGAAGCCAGTTTCTACCTCTGAATCTTGCACTGGACTAGCAAGGACAAATACGGGTTTCATGGGAGACAACTCCGGTTTCATGGGAGACAACTCCGGTTTTATAGCCTTTAAAGAAAACATAACAATATAACTTTTCACATCCACATAATTTAAATTACAATTAAATTACAATTAAAATCGTGTGTTGCATATACTGTATATTAAAGTGCAGTGTAAACCATTGACAACCAAAAGACAATGTGAGGAAAACAAGTGAAGCTTTCAAAATATAGTTACATCGATAAATGGGAGGATCATCATGGCCGGAGAAGGAAAGCAACGAAAGAAATATAAAAACTCGGACTGAAGACAATATTACTGAATAAGATCAAAGTCGGACAATGAAAACACTGCAGCTCTATTAAGTGAAATAGTTTCCATATCATTTGATGGACGAAGACAACATTATATAGGTAAAGTACAGGTAAAGTCAACATTATGTAGGTAAAGAACAGGTAAAGAGCCCTTTTAAACTCCTTAAAGTGGAATAGGATTTGGTGCCAGCCCCATATTTTATTTCTAGGCAAATCAACACTCAATGGGTGATGTGGTCAATATCAAGCCAGTTGACTTACCACTACCCTTTACACATATCTCATTGGGAATACCACATTATATTTTTATAGCCTAAGAAGTTTCTTTATAAAACAAACTTTAATATACTCAGAAACAACAGCATATACTACATGGTAGCTGTTCTTCTTGGAGTCAAGATATCCATCCAGATAACAAAAACCATCAACAGACAATACTTTCATTTCCAGGGCCAAGGCCAGAATGAAGTATCTAGGTCATCTGACTTGGGAAAGATTTATTGGTCTCAAAGAATCTTACCTTAAACTTATGTAGAAACCATGTCTTCCTCCCTCTGTAAGTTGGTGATGGCAACCGATGTGGCATGTGTCCAAAGGAAGTCAACACAATAAGAAGGAAAATGAATGTCATATGTTCATGTTTTATTTCATAAATACAGACATTTGTGTGTGTGTGTGTGTGTGTGTGTGTGTGTTTGTGTGTGTGTGTGTGTGTGTGTGTGTTTGTGTGTGTGAGTGTGTGTGTGTGTGTGTGTATGTCTGTGTTGGTATTTAAATTGTATGACTTGCATGATATATAGCTCCATAAGACTAGACATGCTGTTCCATATTTTTTGTGTATTCTCATTTTCATATTATCACTTTGAATGCCACTTGATTTTAACATGCATAAAATTAACGCATGTAAATTACTGTAGAGTGAGTGGGAGAGTTAGTGAGTGTGAGTGTGTGTGTGTGTGTGTGAGAGAGAGAGAGAGAGAGAGAGAGAGAGAGAGAGAGAGAGAGAGAGAGAGAGAGAGAGAGAGAGAGAGAGAGAGAGTTGAGCTCACGCATGTCATGCAACATACTATTCCATATTTTTTATGCATTCTCATCTTTCATATTACGAGGTATCATTTTGTATGCCAGTTGATTGTCCTGTAAATGCCATTCCATATTTTGTTTTCTCTGTCATATTATCATTTTCTGTGCCATTTGATTTTATCATGTATAATATAACATTACTGTGATATGAGTGAGAGAGTTAGTGAGTGGGAGAGAGAGAGAGAGAGAGAGAGAGAGAGAGAGAGAGAGAGAGAGAGAGAGAGAGAGAGAGAGAGAGAGAGAGAGAGAGAACGAGAGAGAACGAACGAACGAGCGAACTTTATTTTAAAAGGGTAACAAATTGGGCACACAGACTCGTATACATTCGGCCCTTTTGATCACTCATCTTTCATTCATCAAATGTTTATGTTACATTTACATAGGGAAAAAAACATTGTCAAATGGATTTTGTAAGAATAAAAAATGCATATTACGCATAGTACATTCACATGGGAAAAAAACATTGTCAAATGAAAGTTGTAAACATAAGCTGTGCATATTGCAATGTTGTGAGACACAACCCCCATCCACCCTCACACCCCGCAGCCACCCACACAACCCTCAGCCACCCACACATTCCACACATTCCCCACCCACCACACCCCCACCCACCCACACATACCTCCACGCACTCATACAGACTCAGGCAAACCTACATGCCACCACAAACCCACTGATCCCCCACCCACACACATTTGCCAATCCACACATACATCCCCCACCCATCCCATAACCGACACGCACACACCCACCCACATATTCTCCACCACCCATCCACACACCCGCAACCACCCAGCAAAACACACATCACAAAACCACACAAACATACCCCCGTCAACCCACAGATCCCGCACCTATCCACACATACATCCAACCCCCTCACAATTAGAGAGAGAGAGAGAGAGAGAGAGAGAGAGAGAGAGAGAGAGAGAGAGAGAGAGAGAGAATGGAACTGCATCACTAATTTTTTACCCTACACAATGTATATGTACAATTTTTTCTCCCCTTCTTACAATTTTTGCGAGAATGCTCACGACAATCATCAGTATCTAAACTATGTGTAAAGTGTGGGAGTTTGTTCTTATTAATTTCAGTCATCATGTATGTGTTTAGATGTGAGGATGTTTATGTGGGTGTGTATGTGAGGGATGTGTGCGGTGGTGTGGGGAATGTATGCTTGGAATGGTGGTATGTGGGGGATGTGTATAGGTTGATGGGTGATTTGTGGATAGATGAAGGGATGTGTAGTCGGTGGGGGATGTATGTGTGTGTGAGGAATGTGCGTTTGTGGGGGGGGGGGGGGATATTTGGGAGGATTATTGGAAGTATGTGGGTGTTGGTGGGTTGGGGGTGTGGGTAGGGAATGTGTATTTTGGTGGGTGAATGGGTGTGTATGAGATTGTGTGGGTTGGGGGATGGGTGTGTAAGGGTTGTGGGGGATGAGTGTGAGGGGGGAGGGGTGTCTGTGAATGGGATATGTTTGTGTGGGTGGGATTGTGTAAGTGTGGATGTGGTTAATTTGAATTTGTGGAGGATGCATGTGTGGGTGGTGAGGATGTTTGTAGGTGGCGCTGTGTGGGTGGGTGGGGAGATGTGTGTGTGAGTGAGGGATGTGTGGGCGGGGATGTGTATGAGGAATGCATGTAGGGGATGTGTGTTTGTGAGGGGATTGTGTTTATGGGTGGAGTTTTGTGTGGGAGGGGATATGTGTGATAGGTGGGGGAGGTTTGGGATGTGCAGGAAGATGACGGATGTATGTAGTATGGGGGATGTGTGCTTGGCTGGGTGGTTGGGGTGTGTGTGGGTGATAGGGTAGATGAGAGATGCATGTGTTGATGGGCGGGTGGGTGATGTGTGGGTGTGAGTGGTTGATGGATTAGTACGTGAGTAGGTGGATGTGTGTGAGAGATGAGTGTATGGTTGGGGGATGTGTGTGTTTGTGGGAAGATGTGCGTGAGCGGCGGATGTGTGTGGATGTGGTATATGTGGGTGGTGGGGTGTGTGTGGGTGGGAGGTGTGTGTTTTTTGGGTGTTTATGGGTGGGGGATATGTGTGGGCAGGTGGGGAGATGTGTTTGTGGGTGGGGATGTGTGTATAGGTTGGGGATGTGTAGTTGAGAGGTGGCGGATATTGGGTGGGTGAGTGGGTGTAGGTTGGCTGATGTGTGTGTGGGTGGGTGAAGAAAATTGTGAGGGTGCGGGATGTATATATGGATAGGTGCGGCATGTGTGGGTTGACGGGGGTATGTGTGTGTGGTTTTGTGATGTGTGTTTTGCTGGGTGGTTGCGGGTGTGTGGGTGGGTTTGTGCGTGTCGGTTATGGGATGGTTGAGGTGTATGAGTGAGTTGGAAAATGTGTGTGGGTGGGAGATCAGTGGGTTTGTGGCGGCATGTAATTTTGCCTGAGTCTGTGTGAGTGCGTGGAGGTATGTGTGGGTGGGTGGGGGTGTGGTGGGTGGGGGATGTGTGGGTGGCTGAGGGATGTGTGGGTGGCTGCGGGGTGTGAGGGTGGATGGGGGATGTGTCTCACAATATTGCAATATGCACTGTTTATGTTTACAACTTTTATTTGACAATGTTTTTTCCCATGTGAATGTACTATGCGTAATATGCATTGTTTATGCTTACAAAATCCATTTGACAATAGTTTTTTTTTTCCCCCATGTAAATGTAACATGCACATTTGATGAATGAAAGGTGAGTGATCGAAAGGGCCGAATGTAAGACGGGCCTGCGTGCTCAATTTGTTACCCTTTTAAAATAAAATTTGTTCGTTTGTTTGTTCGTTCGTTCGTTCGTTCGTTCGTTCTGTTTTCCTGCTTTCCTCACAACATCAAGATATAAATAGAAAACTGCAACAAGATCTAGTCTACATATCATGTTGTAAGTTAAGTTGAGTCAAGTCCCGACATACAGCACTTGGAACATTCCGATTCCTGTTCCGTCATCATCTTCAACAGCCAGAAAAGAGTCCCAATACTAAAGAGTTGCAGTTGATTATGTGTCAGTCTGGCCTTTCCTTGGAGTACTGAGTGTCGGCCAGATCTTCTGGTCGCTCCCTGGCGAATCATTTTCTCCAGGCCATGATTATTTATCTGTTCATCCACACTACACACGATTCCAAAGGGCCCTAACCACGTCTGCCCTACCATGCACCAATCCCCCACCTAATGGTGCAGACCACACCCAACGGTGCAGACCACACCCAACGTTGCAGACCACACACAACGGTGCAGACCACACCCAACGTTGCAGACCACACCCAACGTTGCAGACCACACCCAACGGTGCAGACCCAGTCAGTGTGTCCGCCTGCTCGTTTCCCACTTCAACAGCATGTCAGCAGAAATGATACAGCTTATAGTATCCAATCAAATAGTAAGTCAAGCCAAGTAAAGTATGTAAAGGATATATAGCAAGTAAAGGACATATAGTAATTAAAGTAAGTAAAGGACATAGAGCAAGTAAAGTAAGTAAAGGATATATAGCAAGTAAAGTAAGTAAAGGATATATAGTGAGTAAAGTAAGTAAAGGATATATAGCAAGTAAAGTAAGTAAAGGATATATAGCAAGTAAAGTAAGTAAAGGATATATAGCAAGTAAAGTAAGTAAAGGATATATAGCAAGTAAAGTAAGTAAAGGATATATAGCAAGTAAATGATATATAGCAAGTAAATGATATATAGCAAGTAAAGTGAGTAAAATAAGTAAAGGACATATAGCAAGTTGGCCGGCTTCGTGGCTTAGAGGTTATGACTTTTCTCCGTAATCTCGTATACTCTCGTCGGTAACGTGATGACGGTTCAAATCAGCAGTGGTTCGAATCGCATCGGTAACTTACGGGGTATGTGAGCCGCCCGCTCAGAAAGCAATGGCAAACTACTGAGCGTAATCTTGCCAAGAGATCAACATACAGCTGAAAGATGCTGGTGTTGACAGCTAAGTCCTGTAAAGGATATGCTAAAAAAAAAAAAAAAAAAAATATAGCAAGTTAAGTAAGTAAAGGATATATAGCAAGTAAAATAAGTAAAGGATATATAGCAAGTAAAGGATATATAGCAAGTAAAGGATATATAGTAAGTAAAGGATATATAGCAAGTAAAATAAGTAAAGGATATATAGCAAGTAAAGGATATATAGCAAGTAAAGTAAGTAAAGGATATATAGCAAGTAAAGTAAGTAAAGGATATATAGCAAGTGAAGTAAGTAAAGGATACATAGCAAGTAAAGGATATATAGCAAGTAAAGGATATATAGCAAGTAAAGGATATATAGCACGTAAAAATATATAGCAAGTGAAGTAAGTAATGGGTACATAGCAAGTAAAGGATATATAGCAAACAAAGGATATATAGCAAGTAAAGGATATATAGAAAGTAAAGGATATATAGCAAGTAAAGGATATATAGCAAGTAAAGGATATATAGCAAGTGAAGTAAATAATGGGTACATAGCAAGTAAATAAGTAAGGTCATATAGCAAGGAAAGTAATGGGTATATAGCAGGTAAAGTAAGTAAAGGATATATAGTAAGTAAAGTAAATAAAGGATATAAATCAAGTAAAGTAAGTAAATGGTATATAGCAAGTAAGGTAAGTAAATGATATATAGCAGGTAAAGTAAATAAAAGATATATAGTAAGTAAAGTAAGTAAAGGACATATCACAGGTAAAATAAGTAAAGAATATATAGCAAGTAAAGTAAGTAAAGGATATATAGCAAGTAAAGTAAATAATGGGTTTATAGTAAGTAACGTAAGTAATGGGTATATAGCAAGTAAAGTAAGTAAGGGGTATATAGCAAGTGAGTAAATAAAGGATATATAGCAAATAAAGTAAGCAAAGGATATATAGTAAGTAAAGTAAGTAAAGGACATATAACATTTAAATTATGTAAAGGATATATAGCAAGTAAAGTAAGTAAAGGATGTATAGCAAGTAATGTAAGTAATGTCTATATAGTAAGTAAAGTAAGTAAATGGCATATAGCAAGTGAAATAAGTAATGGGTATATAGCAAGTGAAATAAGTAATGGGTATATAGCAAGTGAAGTAAGTAATGGGTATATAGCAAGTAAAGTAAGTAAAAGATATATAACAAGTACAGTAAGTAAAGGACATATAGGCAGGAAATCAGACCCTTTCCAAATAACATCTGGTTTAAAATAGAGTGATGCACTATCGCCGCTCCTTTTCAATCTGGCTCTAGAGAAAGTTGTAAGGAAGGTAAAGGAGGAATCCATACTGTTTGGTTATGCAGATGATATAGATATTATAGGGGAAAATGAACAAAAGACATCGGAAATATTGACTCACTTAAAGGAAAAGCTCAACAAATGGGGCTGGTTATCAATGAAGATAAGACAGAATATATGATAATTTCAAGAGAAGGAATGGCTAAAAACTCTGGCCACATACAAATAAATATGACCATTAAAAGAATGGAAACATACAAATACCCTGGGTACAATCTTCAACTACTCCAACATAATAAGGGAAGAAATACAAGCTAGAATCAACTCTGGAAATAAGATTTACTATACTCTACAACATATGCTTAAATCAAATGCGCTATCTCGTATCACCAAGATCACAATTTATAAAACACTGATCAGACCAGTCGTGCTGTATGGCTTTGAAACCTGGAGTACAACTAAAGGAGACGAAGCCTTGTTACAAATCTTTGAGAACAAAGTCTTAAAACGCATCTTTGGACCCATTAGTGATACAAAAATTGGAAAGTGGAAAAGAAGAAGCAACAAAGACATTTATGATCTGTTTAAGTCTCCGCTAATCACTGGTATCATGAAGGCTAATAGACTGCAATGGCTGGGGCATATAGAAAGAATGGAAGATAATAGGGAAACAAACCTCGCTTACACTCAGGAAATAAATGACCGTAGACCCCGAGGTAGACCAAGAAGACGGTGGAGAGATAATATACATACAGACCTACAAACACTTGGAATCAGCAACTGGCAAGAGAAGGTCAACCAGAGAGACGAATGGAGACGGCTTGTATCTGCAGCAAAGAACCTCAATGGCTCGGAATGCTGAAGAAGAAGAAGAAGATATCCTTTACATGACACCGCTGTCAACATCAGCATAGCTGATTGTTGATTTCTTGGCAAGATTACGCTCAGTAGTTTGCCATTGCTTTCTTCAGTTAAATAGTAAAATTAAATTACACTGGTTGATTGTACGGAAACACTATTTTTATATAGGCCCATAAATATTATCACAACACATGGGTTAAACTGATAACTGAGGAGCAGTGAATGTCTGGCAGTTCTTACCTTCGGGATTTCACAATGACAATCAGAATAACAGCAACCACTAGACATGCACAAGCTATGATTAATCCGGGGTACCAGACTGTGGTAGAAGAGCTCTGTCAAAGAAAACCCATGCAAATATAGTTGTTAATTGTTCATGTATAATTACATTCATTTCCGCATGTATACTTTGGTTACCAACAGAACAGACTGGTGTTCAATTACAATTACAGACACTGTGGCGAAAGCGATGTCCTGTCCATCAAATTTTGCTAAAAGGAAACAGAGGGTAGTAGAATAACACTATTTAGCTGTTTGCAGGTTACTATAAAACATTTACTAGTAACGTAATACTAGTTTAGCTTATGGGTGTTTACGTAGTTTGGTCGAACAGAGAAAACCAAGCAAAGTGGCCAGTTTAGCGAAGGGCCAAATTGGCTACAGTCTTCCGGCCAGTACCTCATGAAACAGCCAACTCAACCGGTCGACATTTTGAACTCTCTAGCTAATAAGTGAGACAGAAAAATATTGAAATTGTCATCAGTGGTTCCATTACACCACAGCTATTTAATATTAAGGCCGGTTGAGATATAGAGGTCGGAAGATTCTAAAACTGGGTAGGTGTAGATAATTAACAAATTTATTTGTGTGTTTAGTTCGAAAAATACGCGTGCCGGAAATTTATCTGTGGGATCAAACCAGCAGACTAAAAATCATACAACAGGTTATGTACACGGCTAAACCTAGTTACTAAGTAGGGATACTTATTAAATATATATCTGTTAAAATATATTATTACATCCCAAACGAAACTGGACGTAATAACAGGAAACAAAATAGATGTTGACTGCAAACAGAAAATCCAACACTTGTGCACGAAACCATTCACGCGGGTTTGGTATACCGGGAATGGAATTCGTTAATTATATATATAAATATAAAATATCTTTCCAGTGGAAATACTATAAGAATACAAATATGATATTAGTATAGCAGGTTAAAGCCCACAGTAAATTAATATTAATGACATAGCTGTCCAAACGGTTAGTAACAATGCCGCGTGGGTGGCCCAAGGTCATTCATGTACCACGTGGGCCGGCATCCTGTACCATTCTAGCCTTGTCAGCATCTTTGTGTGTGTACAGTTACTATTCTATCAAGATAGCCTTTTCATGAGAGAATATTCATTTTTCATACCGATCTTTCATAATTATTCTGTATGCTTGATATTTTCTAGCCACGCTAGCTTCCTTTTGAAAAATTCATATAGGGCTATAAGAAAAATGCTTATGTATTTTTAATCAATACTTTATTTATAAGAGTATTAGACGTGGAAGGAAAATGGTATATAGGTCTTCTTCTGTGTACTATCAATGGTATACTGAAAGGAAAGATTATCTTAATATGAGTAGGATGTTGTGATGCTATGTTACATGTGTGAACAGACAATCTACCACCTGAGCAATCACTCACGCAATCTCGTTTTGTTTGACTTTCGTCCACAGTTTGTTGTGTCACCAGCAACGCCATCATTGCCACACTCATCACGAGAAGCAACCAACAACCAAATAACCTAATAATAATAATAGTCTACAATTCCATAGGACTAAACTTATCCGCCAGTGAGCAGTAAAGAAACCTGTGATTGTTTTTTTTTTAAAATATCAACCCAGAGTGCCAGTAGAAGTTCTGGGAGAATACAGTTCAGCAAGCTTTTGGACGAACCAATAAATAAGAAGAAAAGACAATAAAATTAGTTATATACCAGGCACTAGTCACAGCGCCATCCTCAAGACAAATCGTAGTGGACCAGTACCTCGTGAAGCGAAGAAGCGGCTAGTACAGACGATCTTGGGGCGAGGAGAGCAGCAGCTGAGTACCTGGCAACCCACTTCCTATGCCCGGAGACCAACATCGGACCCTCGCATCACTAATATCTTACAGTGATTACACTGAGCATGTTGGCTCAATAAACTAATAAATATAGTAGTGTTCTAGAATCAAATAGGAAAAGAAAAATCAAGATTTTATAAATTAAAACACGTGTGTGTAGTTGTGAACTTTCTTACAAATGACTCTGTCATTAATTTAGACATAGCTATTGGGTGACTGAGCGAAAGATTGTACTCTGTTTATCTATATAGTCTTGTCTATCTCCTTGTGGTGAGGCAGTGCAAGACTTGGGGGATTTTATCTTCTCAGGTGCATGAAGCAGGATAAATAGGTCTGCAATCTATATTAAAGTATTGCTGTCAACCTTACCTTCCTTAGCCTGAACACTGTTAGTATACCTGATTATTTCCTGGGTCGATATTTCCATACGGCCCAGATTCACGAGCCTTTTGATCTTGTCTTCGGCAGTGAATAGTCTTTCTATTTCTGAAAGTCTTATTGTCGCTACTTTGAAAGTGAATTCTATCAATTAGCTAGCGCTACGCTACAGACACCACTTTTTTACATTCAGAATCCAATCTAAACCTAGAGGGCAAACAAAATAGAGGGAGACCAAAAATCATTATGAGAAGAGAATTAGAGACAGGGGTGAATCATTTGTGGAGGATATGGGCTGAGCTGCCTGCGATGGTTCAGGGTGCATGCTCCAATGGGTGATAAAGATCAAGAGAGAGAGAGAGAGAGAGAGAGAGAGAGAGAGAGAGAGAAAGAGAGAGTGAGAGAAAGAGAGAGAGAGAGAGACAGATACAGAGACAGAAAGACAGACAGACAGATAGAGAATTAGAGACAGTGAGAGAGAAAGAGAGTGAGAGAGAATGAGAGAGGGAATGAGAGCGAGAAAGAGGGGGAGAGAGTATTTAGTATTACCACAATGGTAACCAGACATTTTTCTACTAAGAAGAGGTAGAAAAATGGGCATACCATTCCATAAAGCAATGACCTACTAGAAGTGAGAATGCCTATGGTTTCAATATCCTATGGCAGTATCTATCATAATTTGTGTTATAAATAGTTATATCTTTGTAGAGAAGAACATGGGAGAGAAAAAAGTATGTTAAGATGACGTGTATAAACAAGTATAAACTAATATATCTCAAACAGTTTGTTGTTCTTTCTTTAAAGAATCGTACCATACCTTTGGTTGCCTCTATTTTGCATTACCATATTACGTCACCCGATATCTTTTTTGAGGTATTGTGTTAGGTTTTCTTGTTGTTTCTGCACATAATCTCAAAATACCTTTCTTTTTCAATTTTATAATTCTATGCAGTTATTTATTTTTTTTAAAAATAGTTTTATAGTTTTTATACATAAATACAACATTCACTTAGTCGTTGTAATCAGGTGACATTATTAAGATGCCTGTTAATGGGCACCATCATACAATTTTATTCATTAGACACACATGCCTAATAACATACCAACTGTGCAGATGAGAAGGCTACTTTTTGCTTGACAGCATCCAGGAAGAGAGGGCAGTGTAAATAGTCTTGGACTTTGTGAGATTCTCTATTGAGGACGAAACTAATCTCTTGGTCTGAGAGTTCTTTGCCATTGACTGTCACAGTAGGGTGTATGGATGTGGCTGTCTGTCTGTACAGATAACACACAGAATAAGAAATAAGTTAATGAAAAAAAAATACAACTGATAAAAAATAATGGTCTGATATAATTAATATGTATGTTTCAGACACTGGTTTCAACAGTATAATTTTACTGTCTGCATTCAGGTAAGATCAGATGCGTTGCCATCTTCACGCTGAAGGGTGGTTGCTATAAATATCCATCATTCTACGTATATCACAGACGCCGACTCCGACCAGCGACAACGAAAAACTACTGGCGGAAATGAAGGAGATCCAGCAAAACATCAAACAAGAAGTGGAACTTATGGCACTGATTAAGAAGGAGAACGAAGAAATCCTTCAAGCCATTAAATCCGAGCGAGAGCTACAGAAAGCTGAAATGGAACTTTTCCGAAACAAAACAGCAGAAGCCGTACAAGAAATTACAGAAAAACTGCAAGATGAAAACCAAGAGATGCCCGAATCGCAAGCGAAAGCCAGCAGCCCAACCACGACGCCCAAAACAGTCAAAGGGAAGCCAATATCCCGCCAGACATCCGAAGAAAACCGAGATGAGCACCCTGACGACGGCAGAGAGGACGCACCGATACCGCCAATAGTTACCGATGAAGGAATCGCAGAGATAAAGAGGACATACGAACTCAGGTGCAAGGAATACAGAAGGTGCATGGAAGAAAAAGCAAGGAAGCACAAGACATTCAAGGGGAAGCCAATACCCAGCCGTATCGATGAAGAACCAGATTTATATGAGGATGACGAACACCCATGGCAATACTATATAGATGACGGGGAGATCGTTTCATGGCTGACCACAGAGGAAGAAATCGAAAAGCAAAAGCAACTCAAACTCGACAGAGAAAACCAACGCAAGGAAGAAAATGAAAACATCGAAAAGCTGCTATACGCAAAAAAGGAGGCAACAAAAAAAAAAAATAAAAAAAAAAAAATAAAAAAGTCCTTATAAGGACTGCAACCAGACGAGCCAGGAGGCTACACCAACAAAGGAAATAGTCAAAACAGGAGACGCCGACCGTTCCCCCAGCTAATGTCACAGACGCAAACGCTACATAACCGTAGGACGCTACATAATCGTAAGAGCGCACAAGACAAGAATTAGGATGAACGAACCCACAAAAACCACGGACCTCAACAATAACCACTGCTGAGGAAGCAGGTTTAACGAGGCCGACTTTGGAATTTTTGTTTTAAAAATTGGAATTGGAATTGGTATATCACTACAATTGTATAGTCTGATATCTTCTGTCCACCCTTTTTCAAATACTTTCTTTCATTTTAAACCATTATCTTCCATTTCAATCTTTGTTTTCCATCTTTCCTTTGATTATGATTTTCATCAAGGCATGTTAAGTCCAATTAATGTTTTATTTGATTAATCTTGATTTCGTCACTTAATTCATTGTTTTTTTTTTTTTCATTTTCTACTATTTTGTCTGGGGCAATTTTTTTGCAGATTTAATTGTATTTGGTCCATCTTACATTTGTTATTCATAATAAATATCTTCAAGAGGGAGTCTCCGTGGCGAAGTAGTCAAGTCGTTTGACTCGAGCTCCGAAGATTGTGGGTTCGATTCCGGGCCACGTCCTTCGGTTCACGAGTGCATTTTTTCGGAGACTACTGTGGGTCGTCGCTGGAGCTACGAAGTTCGTGCTTTGTACGACGCTTTCCACGCTGCGGAAAGAGGCCGATCCATATAGGATACAACCCGGTGCAATGAAGTCGACGCTGTCAACTTTTAAGCGACTTTTAAAATATCTTCATGAATTAAAAACAAGCATGGACTCATAGCACTGCTTTATATAAGAGATCACAAAACATGATAATATGACCATGAATTATCTAGAATATATTCATTAATACAGCTACATAAAACATATTTCAACCACAAAATATACACATTCAATAAAGGATGTCTTTCTATCTGTGATTGCCACCAAACCATCCAGCTACAACTCTCTCATGTCCTGACAGCCTCAAGCACTAAACCATTTGGAAACCCCTGGTAATCATGTCACTTATGTAATGTGGATCACGAGTTCACAACAAGGTCATGGCCATTCATATTTATCACATACTATGAAGTAAATGTAGTGTTGCCGGGTAAAAAGACTCCACAACATGAAACCGTGACTTACTGTATGTGACGTCAGTAACATTTTGCGCTCAACTGAGTCAGTTGTCTGATTTATTTTAACTTCTCCTTAACGTTATTCATGAATTAGGTCATTTATGACAAACTGTTTAGTTTAGTTTAGTAGACTGATCAACGTCACGAAACACGGGTGTAACCCACAAGTGCTCCGTTCTATTCGTAGAGAGAACGAGATACAGCACACAAAAATAAAGATTGTATCAATTACCACAGACTAAGAAATAAAGTTAAATATGAAATTCGTAGGATAAAGAAAGATCATTTCAAAAATTTAATTGTAGATAAATCAAAAAACACAAATATATGGAAGGCTATTAAATCGCTAACCAACAAGAAACACTCTTCAGAGTCAGCAATACCAAACACTATAACATGCGAGGATTTCAGTTTCTTCATTCAATCAGAAATAGAGAATCTAAAGTCATCAATACCAGACTCAGTATGTAATTTAAGTTCACTGTCATCATTCTGTGAAGGGAAGTGCTCTAGAAATATTCCCCCCTGAGATTCCCATGATGTCTGTCGCAGAAGTATATAAATATCTCTCGAATCTCAAAGCAACAAATTCAGAAGGCCTAGATGGTATCAGTAATAGAATTCTTCGGTGTGCTGCACCAATTATTAGTGAGTCCTTAACGTTCATATATAACCAGTGCCTGTCCAAAAACTACTTTCCATCTGCCTTTAAAGTTGCTAAAGTTTATCTTCTACTTAAAAGTGGCTCAACTGATAATAGCGTCTTGGGTAATTATAGACCTATTTCCTTACTGTCGTCGCTATCAAAGCCATTAGAAAAACACATCCATAAAATAACACTACATCATTTAATTAACAACGATCTAATAATTGACAGTCAATCTGGGTTTCGACCTAAATATTCTTGCCATAGTGCCCTTACAAAAATGACCGATAACTGGCATCTTTGTATCAACAATGGCAACATTTGTGGAGCAGTATTTGTAGACTTTAAAAAAGCCTTTGATATGGTAGATCATGACATTTTAATTAGAAAATTAAAACAAATGAAGACTAGCACCAATATGGTGAACCTAATTACGTCATTTTTATCCGACAGAAAACAAGTAGTGTCCTTCAATGACTGTCTATCAAGACCCACACAACTTAATGTTGGTGTGCTTCAGGGCTCAATACTAGGTCCGCTGCTTTTTGCAGTGTATATTAACGATCTTCCTTTATATCTCAATACTTCGTATGACCTATTTGCGGACGACTGCACTATTTACACTAGTCAAGAGAGCCTTAGCGACTTAGAGAGCTCTTTACAAAACGAACTTGACAACCTTAGTATATGGAGCAATGAAAACCGCATGTTAATTAACATCGACAAAACCATATCCATGCTAATAACAACCAGACAAAAACTACAGACACTAGCCATAATTGGGACACCGCTCGAGCTCCACGTGGACACGTTACCTATAATTAATGTAAATGAACATAAAACATTAGGTCTTTTAATTGACAGACATTTAAACTGGAGCTCTCATGTTCGCGTCCTTACCAAGAGAATAGCACAAAAAGTTTACCAACTTGCTAAAATTCAGCACTTTTTGGATGAAAGCACACGAAAAATATTCTATGCATCCTATATCCAATCACCTCTCGATTATTGTTCCACAGTCTGGGATGGTTTTCTGTATCCTCATCTTTCATATTAGCATTTTTACTGCCAATTGAATTTAACATGCACTCCTTATTTCATCATGTTTATGTCCATTCCAGGAATTATCTTACTGGATTGGACCACTATTTTATTTTTACGTTACACAATGTATACAAAATATTCATCATCATTTTTCATATTTTCCATGTTTTCTCATTGTTTCTCAATTTTGAATGTTCTTGTGTGGATGCTCACGATAGTCGACAGTGTGTACGTGTGAAAAGTGTGGGAGTTTATTCATATTAGTTTTAGTGATTATGTGAGGCAGTATATATGTGTGTGGATGGATGGGTGTGTCTATGTGTGTGTATGTGTGTGTGTGTGTGTTTATATGTGTGGATGCATGTGTGTACATGTATGTATGTGTGTATGGGTGTATATTTGTGTGTACTTGTGTGTATCTGTGTGTACCTCTGTGTGTGTATGTCTGTACGTGTGTTAAGGTGTGCGTTCGTGTGTTTTTATGTGTTTATGTATATGTGCGTATGTATATGTGTGTATGAATGTGTGTGTGCTCGTATATGTATGTGTATATGTTTGTGTGTGTAAGTGTGCATGCATGCAGTGTATGCGAGGGAGTGTGTATTTGTGGTTTATGTGAGTACGTGTGTGCAAGTATGTGGATGTGTGTAGGTGTGTTTATGTGCGTGGGTATATGTGTGTATTTACGTGTGTATGTTGTGTGTGGGTGTGTTTGTGTGTATGTACGTGTGTGTGTGAGAGAGAAGCGAGAGAGAGAGAGAGAGAGAGAGAGGGAGAGAGAGAGACAGAGAAAGAGAAAGTTGAGCGCACGCATGTCATCTAACATGCTGTTCCATATTTTTGTGTACTCTCATTTTCATATTATCACTTTGAATGCTACTTGATTTTAACATGCATAAAATTAACACATGTAAATTACTGTAGAGTGAGTGGGAGAGTTAATGAGTGTAAGTGAGAGAGAGAGAGAGAGAGAGAGAGAGAGAGAGAGAGAGAGAGAGAGAGAGAGAGAGAGAGAATGAGTGTCATAGTGTGTGTAAGTAAAAAAATAAAGAGAGAGAGAGAGAGAGCGAGAGAGAGAGAGGGAGAGAGAGAGAGAGAGAGATAGAGAGAGAGAATTGAGCGCACGCATGTCATGTAACATACTATTCCATATTGTTTATGCATTCTCATCTTTCATATTACGAGGTATCATTTTGTATGCCAGTTGATTGTCCTGTAACATGCCATTCCATATTTTTTTCTCTGTATTCTCATCTTTCATATTATCATTTTGTATGCCACTTGATTTTATCATGTATAATATAACATTACTGTGATGTGAGTGAGATAGTTAGTGAGTGAGAGAGAGCGAGAGAGAGAGAGAGAGAGAGAGAGAGAGAGAGAGAAAGAGAAAGAGAGAGAGAGAGAGAGAGAGATGGAGAGAGAGAGAGAGAGAGAGAGAGAGAGAGAGAGAGTTGAATTGCATCACTAATGTTTTACGCTACATAATGTATATGTACAATTTTTTCTCCCCTTCTTACGATTTTTGCGAGAATGCTCACGACAATCATCAGTGTCTCAACTGTGTGTAAAGCGTGGGAGTTTGTTCTTATTAGTTTCAGTGATCATGTATGTGTGTCGATGTGAGAATGTTTGTGTGGGTGTGTATGTGAGGGATGTGTGTGGGGGTGTGGGGAATGTATGTGTGGAGGGGTGGTTTGTGGGGGATGTGTATGGGTTGATGGGTGATGTTTGGATGGGTGAAGGTGTGTGTAGTCGGTGGGGGATGTGTGTGTGTGTGTGTGATGGATGTGTGTGTGTGAGGGGGGATATTTGGGAGGATTATTGGAAGTATGTAGGTATTGGTGGGTTGGGGGTGTGGGTAAAGAATGTGTATTTGGGTGGGTGAATGGGTGTGTAGGAGATTGTGTGGGTTGGGGGATGAGTGTGTAATGGGTGTGGGGATGAGTATGGGGGGGGGGGGGGGTAGGTCAATGGGATATGTCTGTGTGAGTGGGATTGTGTGAGTGTGGACGGGGTAAATGTGAGTGGGTGGAGGATGTATGTGTGGGTGGTGAGGATGTTTGTAGGTGGGGGATATGTGGGTGGGTGGGGAGATGTGTGTGTGGGTGAGGGATGTGTGGGCGGGGATGTGTATGAGGAATGCATGTGGGGGATGTGTGTGTGAGGAGAATGTGTTTATGGGTGGAGTTTTTGTGTGGGAGTGGGATGTGTAAGAGGTGGGGGAGGTGTGGGATGTGCAGGTGTATGACAGATTTATGTGAGGATGGGGGATGTGTGTTTGGCTGTGTGGTTGGGGTGTGTGTGGGTCGGAGGGTAGATGAGAGATGCATGTGTTGATGGGCGGGTGGGTGATGTGTGGGTGTGAGTGGTTGATGGATGAGTACGTGAGTGGGTGGATGTGTGTTAGAGATGAGTGTATGGTTGGGGGATGTGTGTGTTTGTGGGAAGATGTGTGTGAGCGACGGATGTGTGTGGGTGGGGTATATGTGGGTGGTGGGGTGTGTGTGGGTGGGAGGTGTGTTTTTTGTTGGGTGTTTATGGGTGGAGGATGGGCAGGTGGGGGAGATGTGTTTGTGGGTGGGGATGTGTGTATAGGTTGGGGATATGTAGATGAGAGGTGGCAGATATTGGGTGGGTGAGTAGGTGTAGGTTGGCTGATGTGTGTGTGAATTGGTGAGGAAAATTGTGAGGGGGCGGGATGTATGTGTGGATAGGTACGGGGGTATGTGTGTGTGGTTTTGTGATGTGTGTTTTGCTGGGTGGTTGCGGGTGTGTGGGTGGGTGGTGGAGCATATGTGGGTAGGTTTGTGCGTGTCGGTTGGGATGGGTGGTGGATGTATGTGTGGGTTGGGAAATGTATGTGGGTTGGGGATCAGTGGGTTTGTGGCGGCATGTATGTTTGCCTGAGTCTGTGTGAGTGCGTGTAGGTATGTGTGGGTGGGTGGGGGTGTGATGGGTGTGGGTGTGGTGGGTGGGGGTGGGTGGGTGGCTGAGGGATGTGTGGGTTGCTGCGGGGTGTGAGGGTGGATGGGGAATGTGTCTCATAACATTACAATATGCACTGTTTATGTTTACAACTTTCGTTTGACAATGTTTTTTTTTCCCCATGTGAATGTACCATGCGTAATATGCATTGTTTATGCTTTCAAAATCCATTTGACAAGGTTTTTTTTTTCCTATGTAAATGTAATATGCACATTTGATGAATGAAAGATGAGTGATCGAAAGGACCGAATGTAAGACGGGCTTGCGTACCCAATTTTTTACCCTCTTAAAATAAAGTTTGTTCGTTCGTTCGTTCGTTCGTTCAAGACTGAGCCCGGAGAATCTCATCTCAGTGCTCGAACTCCGTAGCACCGGCGAGTATCATGGAAAACTTTGGGTAGATTTTTAACTGGGAATTTTGCCCGGGCAGCGCCATTAGGCTACACGTTTTTGATTTCCAACTGCCAAGGGATATTTTTACGTGTGCAACAATACACATAGGCGTCCGATCTTATTACCCAGAGACCAAGGAAAATTTAGTCACTAGAAGTCCACTTGAAAAAGGCCGGCTCTCACCGGAGCTTAAACCCGGGACACCCAGAACTCGAGGCGGACACCATACCTCGAGACCACTCAGCCCCCTATTTACAACAAACAGAAAACCGGAATGCTGGAATACATATGCACAACATAGAAGCAAAGTTGGCAAAGGGGTCTGGCAGATATCTTTATAGTGATAGCCAAAATAGTAGCATGCGATGCAAATTTTAATTAGTTATATATGCACCAAAAGAAGAAAGACAGACATTAGCCAAATATTTAATTGAAACGTATGTACGAAACATCATCACCCATTTCAGTTATCAGCACATTGCAAACATCAAAATGCTTTGAGTTACTAGACTTATGTTCTCAACTATTATGTCATTACCTAAGTTACCCCACTTAAGTTATCAACTATTATTTCATTATCCCAGTTACTGGATTTAAGTTGTGAACTATTATTTCATTGCTCAACTTACAAGACTGTAAAGTATTATTTCATTACCCAAGATATGTTGTTAACTGTTTACTATAATTTCATTACTCAAGCTGTGGGTTCTATGAAAGAAGGCTGGGGCATTTATGAAGAAAGCCGTGTGCATGATTAAAAGATGGGTCGCCAAGACCCATCTCATAAACAACCAGGTAAGGGAGATGCTGTTGAGAGAAAACTCGTAACTGAAGATTACCAGTGCTGAGTGTATCGTAGGGAAGAGCAACACCCCCTCCACAGTCGTCATCATCATATCGGAGGACTGGATGATCCCTCACACCATACGATGGGACAAAAGAGAGCATACATACGTAGAGTGCTCCAGGTGCCAGAAGTTTTGGCACACACGTGGAGGTCTGCAGGTACTGCTCCGGACCACACCCATACAGTCTGTGCCCTTATGCTAAGATCGACACGGACTTCAGGAGGCCTAACTCAAACAGAAAGTGCACCAACTGCCTCGGCAGCCACGGCGCCAGGTACCCCGGCTGCCCCTGCCACCAAGACAGCAAGGAAGCTATGAAAATTGCAATAAAAGCAAATCTACCATACCAAAACATTAGGAGGTAGTACGAGACTACAACCCGACTAGCAAAATGCGACAAAGCATAAGCTGAAGGACACGTGATCAAAGTTTACCAGTATGGATGAGAAGAGAGACCAGATATAAGAGACACAGATAACAGCTGTTCAGCACATCCTGGATGAACTGAAGCAAGTGCAGCAGAAAATAGAACAGGATGTCTCTCGAATTGTTGCAATTAAAGCCGAGTTGGAGGAGGCTCTTAAAAATATCCAAGAAGAAAGAGAACAGATTTAACGGCTCAAGACGAAAAAAAAATGAAACATCAGAAACAGAAAACATCAAGCCCCAGACAGAAGACGACGCAACAGACGAGAACGTAGAAGAGGAGGAAGAACATCAAAACGACATCAGCCGCAGAGATTACTTTCGACCAAGATCAATCTACCAAGCCGTCCACGACACAAGATACCAGAGAAGACCAAGACGGGGTAATAGGTGGAGGAGGGATGACGACTGGTAAACAACTTCCTGAAAGAAAAATTAGACTGGGCGGGAACCCAACAACACCAGGCCTTACAACTGTGCGAATCGAACCAGACATGCGAAAAAGCCACCAAAGTTGAAACTCACTAACAGACAGAAATAACTGACTCCGGGAAGCGAAATCACAGCCCTATCTACATAAGAAGAAGTACGAGATACACCATAAGGGTCCCAGTTATAATCAATCGAAAACCGGAGAGTTGAATGGGACCGGAACATCTTTTCTCAAAAATTGGATTGGATTTGGTTAGAATTAAAGTGATCCTTAATAGGTGACGAAGCAAAACTTATATTGAGTTAAAAACTGTTAGTCAACAATCAATATATGGACAATATTTGTTTGACAAGATTACCCGTCCTTGAAAGTTTCCGCCTGTGATCTGAGACTGATTGTCAGTTCCTTCCTTTCAAACAAGTGGCTGTCCAGGAACATTTGCTTCAGACCTTTGTTGACAGTCCATTCCATGCTGGGTTCGATTGTGCATGCCAGGTAGAACGGTATTGATATATCTGGCAATTAAACACAAGATTTGTCAGTTTAGTCAGTTAGTGTGACTTCATGGCTGAGTGATTAACAGATAATAAAGCACTATGAAATTAAGCACATATTGTAACGAAGAAAGAGTTGTATTTTCATTCTTATGAGCCTTATCACGTTATGTTACGTCGAACGACGTCACTGCACGTGTCATTACCATTATGCATTCTCATGCGCGCTCAGTCCTACGATGCAGCAGACATCTCAAAGTATTCTGCTTGCTGTTCCCAAGAGTTGGTTATATCTCCTCTCTTGATCTCTAAAACGGCATTGACGTCCTTGGGCAAACCTCACTCCCAATGTGTGTACGCCAGTAGCGTATGTACCGCATTAATTATATCAGCATGCTTCATCTCATTTGTTTTGTTACTTCGTTTGCGCGAGAGAGCAATGATGATATACTGAAAGAAGTTAACTCACAAAGAAAACTGGTTACTCGGATCAGAACAAGACAGTCAACATTCTTTAGCATGTTATGAGAAGCGGAAAGGTGGGGTATGTCGTTACAACGGGAAAGCTGGAGGAGAGAGGAGGCAGGAAGAAGCTAAAAGAGAAGATATTTGGCAATTTGGCATTATGGCATGGAGGGACACCAGTATCGGAAATCATTGGCAGCACACAAGACATAAGTCTGTGAACATATATGATCACCAACACCACAAGGTCCGGACTATGGGAAGAAGAACAAATATCATCATACACAAACTTCTTTTTTTTCTGTTCTCTTTCGTTTTGGATAATGTAAGTCTCCTCCGTCTCGGCTTTAATTGTAACCACTCGAGCGACATTCTGTTCTATTTTCTACTGCACTTGCTTCAGTTCATCCAGGATGCGCCGAACAGCTGTTATCAGTGTCTCTTGTGTCTGGTCTCTCTTCTCATCCATACTAGTAATCAGGACATCGCTGTCAACACCAGCACTTTACCGCTGTTGTTGATTTCTTGGCAAGATTACGCTCAGTAGTTTGCCATTACATGGGACAAATCAGAAGTACGATCTGAGAAAGCAAGTTGCAGTGTATGAAGAAAGTTTATAGAGGAGAAAAGTTCCAGGAAAAAGATGACTTTTTCAATGAAATCAGAACATAAAGAAGCGAATTTAGACCAACATTACATGCAATAAATTATAGAAATGACAATACTTTAACAGAATGTAAATATATACTGGAACGATGGATGGAATACTATATGTTGAAATGTGCGAAAATGATACACTGAATCCAGGTAAGATACATGAAAGCGAAGAAAAAAATAACAGAATCTTTAATGGAACCGTGTGATCAGCAATAAAAGGTCGCATACGATATACCAATGGACCATATTAAGGCTATCATGAGCTATGTTTGAGGATTCTGAACAACGCTGTTTGGCCCAAAGCATGAATGAGCACAATCTATCGTACTATTGCATTATACGCTGTTTGGTGCTGTAAATCATGAAGAGGTTTAAAAGTAATTTAAGATATGCATTACACGAAGTACCGGGAAGTTTTCAGACATGGCCGAGGGACAAGATACCATAATTTCAACACGGAACCATCTATGAGAAATGCGGAGAGTGCAACATAGATCGTCATATTATTTTTATAGATTACCCTAAAACTGTAGATTATGTCCAGCATCAGAAATTGTGGGACACCATGAAAGATATGGGGTTTTCACACATCTTATTACGTCATAGCGGTTTGAAAAAAAAAAAAAACAGGGAGAAGAGGCACGGGTCAAACAGCACGAAGGTGGGCACTGGACACTGAGGACACTTTGGGCATGGAAATCTGTGAGGCAAGGGAACTCGTAATGGAAGAGCCTCTCTATCTCTGGCTATTTTTCCTGCCCCGTGCACTCTCATGCCAGATCAACTATCCATATGTGCAGAGTAGGTTATCTATATCTGCAAGATGGGGAGCATGCGAACTTAACTGTGCGTGTTTGTATTAATTCAACATGCATCCTGACAGGCAATTTCAGCAATGATAACATTTCCATGCACATCATGTTACTATTACCTGGTTTTCCTCTAGTTATATTATGGTTTTCTTCCATATTCACAGCTGTATCATCTGTGGTGCTTATTTCATTGACTTGATGCTTGCTATTCCCACTGTATACTTCAGTTACATCACTAATTTCTGCATTCAGAGTTGCTTCTCTTGTAATTTCTGTAGTGTGTACTTCACTAACACTAACTTTGTGGCTGTAACCGATCCCATTTGTTTTGTGTGTTGTGGTATCATATATTTCTACCGTGTCATTCTCATAATGTGATGCACTGTCAAGGATAGGTGTGGTTGTGCCAATATCTTTATCACAGTTCTCACCAGCCCACCCTTCTGTACATGTGCATAGAAAGCCTGGGTAGGTATTTACACAAACTGCGTGGTAACTACTAATAGGAAGGGTATCATTGTCTGTAGAATTATCTAGAAAAGAGCATAGAAATGGGTTTTCTAAACACTCATCGATATCTTCATCACACAATTCTCCCATCCAGCCTTCCTGGCACATGCAAACAAATCCAGGTTTAGAGTTAACACATAATGTGTGATAATTTGATGCGTTTTCTGTTCTAGTTTGAATAAATTCTGCAATGCAAATATCTGGCGACTGAATACATTCATTGATATCCTCATTACAGAGAGGCCCAGTCCAGCCTTCCTCACATGTGCAATTATACCCGGGCTTAGTGTTAGTACATAATGTATGATAATCTGTAGAATTCTGTGAAACAGTAAAATTATCTATGCGTTTACAAATATCTGGAGACTGCAGGCATTCATTGATATCCTCATTACAGAGAGGCCCAGTCCAGCCTTCCTGACATGTGCAACGATATCCAGGCTTAGTGTTACTACATAATGTATGATAATCTGTAGAATTTTGTGGTTCAGTAAAATTACCCACTGTTTCACAAATGTTTGGAGATTGAACACATTCATTGATATCCTCATTGCAGAGAGGTCCAGTCCAGCCTTCCTCACATGTGCAATTATACCCGGGCTTAGTGTTAGTACATAATGTATGATAATCTGTAGGATTGTGTGAAACAGTGACATTATCTATGGGTTGACAAATATCTGGCGTCCGCAGGCATTCATTGATATCCTCATTACAGAGAGGCCCAGTCCAGCCTTCCTGACATGTGCAACGATATCCAGGCTTAGTGTTACTACATAATGTATGATAATCTGTAGAATTTTGTGGTTCAGTAAAATTACCCATTGTTTCACAAATGTTTGGAGATTGAACACATTCATTGATATCCTCATTGCAGAGAGGTCCAGTCCAGCCTTCCTCACATGTGCAATTATACCCGGGCTTAGTGTTAGTACATAATGTATGATAATCTGTAAAATTGTCTGGATCGGCGTTATTACCTATTGTTTTACAAATGTCTGGAACCTGCAGGCATTCATTTATATCCACGTCACAAAGTGGCTCTGTCCAGCCTTCAGCACATTCACAATGAAATGCACCAAGGATATTGTGGCAGGTGGCGTTGTTTCTGCATGGTAACATTGGTGCTGCACACTCATTGACATCATCCTGGCATCTTGTGCTTTGCCAGTTTATAGGACATTCACACTGAAACCCCCCATGTGTATTAACACAAGTCCCCAAGTTATAGCAGTGTCCTAGTTCACACTCATTAATGTCCTGTTCACATCTCAGCCCTGTCCATCCTTCCATACAGACACAGGTGAAACTGCCAAAGCTGTTAGTGCATGTTGAATTGTTTTGACACGCGTTGTCTAATTCACACTCATTAATGTCCTCTTCACATCTCAGCCCTGTCCATCCTTCCATACAGACACAGGTGTAACTGCCAAAGCTGTTAGTGCATGTTGAATTGTTTTGACATGTGTTGTCTAATTCACACTCATTAATGTCCTCTTCACATCTCAGTCCTGCCCATCCTTCCATACACACACAGGTGAAGCTTCCAAAGCTGTTAGTGCATGTTGAATTGTTTTGACACGCGTTGTCTAATTCACACTCATTAATGTCATCTTCACATCTTAGTCCTGCCCATCCTTCCTTACAGACACAGGTGAAGCTGCCCAAGCTGTTAGTGCATATTGAATTGTTTTGACACGCGTTGTCTAATTCACACTCATTACTGTCCTCTTCACATCTCAGCCCTGTCCATCCTTCCATACAGACACAGGTGTAACTGCCAAAGCTGTTAGTGCATGTTGAATTGTTTTGACACGCATTGTCTAATTCACACTCATTAATGTCCTCTTCACATCTCAGTCCTGCCCATCCTTCCATACACACACAGGTGTAACTGCCAAAGCTGTTAGTGCATGTTGAATTGTTTTGACATGTGTTGTCTAATTCACACTCATTACTGTCCTCTTCACATCTCAGTCCTGCCCATCCTTCCATACACACACAGGTGAAGCTTCCAAAGCTGTTAGTGCATGTTGAATTGTTTTGACACGCGTTGTCTAATTCACACTCATTAATGTCCTCTTCACATCTCAGCCCTGTCCATCCTTCCATACAGACACATGTGTAACTGCCAAAGCTGTTAGTGCATGTTGAATTGTTTTGACACGCGTTGTCTAATTCACACTCATTAATGTCCTCTTCACATCTCAGTCCTGCCCATCCTTCCATACAGACACAGGTGTAACTGCCAAAGCTGTTAATGCATGTTGAATTGTTTTGACAAGTGTTGTCTAATTCGCATTCATTCATGTCCGCTTCACAAAGTGATCCAATAAACTCTGTTGGACAGATACAGTGAAATCCTTCATGAACATTCTCACAGGTTCCGCCATTTTTGCAAGGATGAGAAAGGCACTCGTTGATGTTTTCCTCACAGGTCTTTCCTTCCCAAAACGCTGAGCATGCGCAAGCAAACCCTCCTTCAAGATCAGTGCATGTCCCACCGTTTTTGCAGACTTCATCCAAACACTCGTTAATGTTGTGTTCACAATTTTGTCCTGTAGAACAAGAAATACATATTGATAATGTTGATGGCAGGTTTGGGAGATAAAAGAAATTAAGTGTTTTTACATAACTATTAACACTGTAACCACTGTTCAGTATAGATAATATGTGTTCAAGGTATGCATGACCGAATGAATAAGAACATGCGTTCTTAAATATTCGGTGTGATGATGCAGAGGTATGGGGTTCAACTCCTACATCGAACATTTGGATTAAAATATTCACTTCTTGTCCTTAACTTGAGGACGTAAATTGCAAGTACCTCTGAAATCGGAATAGGTTTGCCTAATGACGAGGGACATTGGTAATAGGGAAAGCTAAATCACACGCAAAATTCAGTTCAGTGCTACTAGAAACAGTGTGTATGGACTACACTTGAGTTTAAAGCGACCGAGCGCAAAAGTGTCATGCCGACTGGCGTAGGCGTTCATGACTCTCCACAGATCTCGGTCGTTGGTTTTCTGGATCAACTCTGCCGTTGATATTCCTCCACGCCACCGGGGCAATCCATCCAGAATTATTTCTCGTGGTCTGCCTCTCTTCCCTTCGATCTTTCTAGTTGTCACGATGTTCTCCAACGCCTCTCTTCTCATCACATGACTAAAACAGCTGTCTGTCTCTTTCTTATATATATATATATATATTCATTCATTCAGTAGCATGTCCTTTGCAGAACCTCGCTCCCATAACAACCTTCCGGAAAACCTCTCGATCACATGCAAGATGTCCCGCGTCTGATACACCCATCTGGAGATCATCCGCCACATCCTGCACCCATCTTCTCTTTGGCCTTCCACTTCCTCTCTTCCCAGGCATATACCCTTCCATTATTGTTCTCTCCAAACGTTCGTGACGTTTCAAGTGACCGAAATATTTCAATTTTTTTTGTTTTATCGTCTTTAATAGCCACCTTCTTCAATATTCAACTCTTGAAGTATGGATGCATTTGTTCTTTTCTTTACCCAAGATATTCTTAGAACTCGTCTTTAACATTTATATTCAAAGGCGTTTATGCGCTGTTCAGCTTATTTAGTAAGTGTCCATGTCTCACAGGCGTATGTTGCAATGGGAAAGATGCATGCTCTTAAAAATCTAATTTTTTGTAGTTCTGTCTGTCCCACTCCATTATATATATATATAATGGCATTCAATAATCAGATTGGTTTTCCCTGAAGTAAATAACAATTTGAGCACATGATTAAATAAAATATTCAGAAAACTAAACATAGAATAATCTTTTCAGCATTTAATATAACCAAAATGTAACATTATTACTATTAGTAACTTTCATGATAAAAACATATTAATAATGGAATGTTATAGAATTGGTCATTGTTTAATCTTATCTATTCAAATATTAACAAATAAAGTCATTCTCCGGTTTGTGAACAACACAGCGTTTCATTAGCTCCTTCTCATTATGTCCGTGCCCTCCCACTTGATACAGTTTTGACCAGGTTGATGTTATTTCCTCAACATGTCATAATTTGTGACAATATATTGTCTAACATTATTGATTTCATATTATTTGACATTTCCCCTACTATTAACTGCCTCCTCTGCCCAGTGGCGTGCAGGGGTTCTTTGATGCCCGTGCCCAACCGCTTGATTGGATGCCCCTAAATTGTTCTTTACCTCATCCATTCCTCCTCTCCTCACACTGCACTGTGTTGCCCCCTCTCCCTAATTGGATGCCCCCCTCCCGGCTGGATGCCCGGGTCCCTCACGGTCCCAATACCACGGTCTTCCAGATGATTCCAGACCAACGGACCAATCTCCTTTTATAAGCTATTTTACCATTCCATGTTGTTTAGCTGTTCGTGTTAATGTCAAGTTGTAATGCTTCAATAGCTCTGTTCTTTTAATAGTAGCACAGTGATTAAACTGGATTCCATCATCACAGTTTTTCTTACCTCAATCCAAGACACTATTAAACATTACTTATAAACATGTGTTTCTTTTGTTATTCAAGTCTGTTTTTCTGTCGCTCAGTTAATGTTACCATTTGAATAAAAAAAAAAAGATCTTTAGTTTAATCATCACAACTGTGCTCTCTTATCTCGGCATTTCGCTACTGTGTAAGTTGAATTCGATTCTAAATCTTACCTTTCGAGGAAAGCCAAGTCAGACACATACATAGTAAAGTAACTAACCCTTTTTCACGCCAATTGGACATATGGTGCTCAACCCATATTTTTGAAGCCATTGGTACTCGACAGATGCAATAGTCGGTATCATACGTTCCACCTTTACTTCAAAAGACATTTCCAGGTACCTATGTTTGGCTGGATTGAACTGCGAGCCCAGGTCAAATTTAAACATCCGCCCTGATGCAGAATTGAACTGATGACCACCGAGCTGGCACTACGCCAGCATTTGATTATTGGCACTTTAGGACACGGGAACAAGAAAGATTATTTTCACAGTTTCTTAGAGTAACTGTTACTTACCCTAGAATTCTAAAATTACGAGGGTAAGTTAATAAGTAATTCACAAATGGCTGTAGCAAAATAACTACACATGATAATAACATGAAACCAGTTTATTTTTATACATACATTGTCTCTTTATTTTTCAACATAATTTCCACCAACATTGATGCACTTATTCAATCGTTTTATCAGTCCTCCCATACCAGCAGCATAGAACGGCGTGCTTTGTTTTCATTTACCGGCCATCTCACAGAAATTTGTGACATACGTAATGACTCGCCCTAGTAATATTTTCTACCCAGTTATGCACCGCTTTACGGGACAAACATTTGTCGGCATAAACAGGAAACCCACCTTGGAGGGAGACATATCGCTTTAGACACCGAAGTTGAATGTGAAGTGAAAACGTTGTTTAGAAAACAGAGCACGCAGTTATATGCAGCCGGTATGGGAGGACTGATAAAACATGTACGTATATATTTTAAAAAAACTGGTTTCAAATTGTTATCATATTTACTTATTTTTCTACAGCCACACGTGACTTACTTATTAACTTACCCTCGTATTTTTGTTAAATTTTTGCTGAAATAAAGATAATTAAACTAAACTATTTAAACAACAACGATATAGATGAAAATGTTAGCAGACATGGATTTAGAACCTCAACCAAGTTTCTTAATTTACAGATCTCATTAACTGCTGGCTGCTTTGAAACTTCTTATTAAGGTTCTTGTCTAGATTATTTCTTTGCTAGTCAGTGTGTCTTTCATTACTAGGTATGTCAGAACAACCAAGAACAATCCACTGCTAGATTATCGTAGCGCTGTTTTATGTGTCCTGGCTTAAAAGACTGATATCTAATCTCAGACTAGGAGAAAAATTAGGAGGGATAAACACCCCTTTGCTATTAAAAATGAAAAAAAAAAAAATAAGAAAACTGACTGAATAGACAGATGAGGACCCTTATCAGTGCTATGGCGTTCGTGAACTGCACTAAGATTCTCCCTGTGTATAGGGGAGGAGATTGGATATCTCATATAGATGTACTTTTGCAATAATAGTGATCCTTAACCAATCAACAAACCCCCTCCCCCTCCCCCACTCCTGCTCTCCAGTTCAAAAGACAGACAAAATATCAAACTCAAAAGAAACATCGCCAGAGTGCCATACCTGTATACCCTTGTGTACAGTCACAAGAATAGCTGCCAATCAAGTCGTGACACGTGGCGTTGTGTTTGCAAGGTCCACTTAAACATTCATTTACATTGGTTTCACAATTCTGCCCTGCAAAACCCTTGACACACTGGCACGTGTAATTTCCTGGCGTGTTTATACAACTACCACCATTGTGGCACGTCACGTTTGAATTCTCACACTCATCTATATCACTATCGCAGTGAAACCCTGAAAGAAAAGTTACACAAATATTATCATCACGAAGACTGTTAAATACAAGTTTCAGTCTGTTCAGTTGTGTTCTTCTTGGGGTAGGGGGGGGGGGGGGTTACCCATTTTAGGCTGGATTTACATACGGTTTGCTTCCTGTAGACACATCCCATCCAAAGCAATAAGCTCCGCCTATCCGTGATAGGTTTTCCTTCCTAGTAATGTTGCAGTTCAGCGACCTTACGGCCTACTCTTTGCGATTTTAAACTGCCGTGGGATTTTAAATGTGCACAACTTGCACACGGGAACGTCTTGTTTTCCGCCCTTATACGAGAAGACTAGGTATTTGATATTATTATCCAAGAGGCTGGGAGGTTTCGTGATATCATTAGACAAGTGTGAGTTTTTGGAAAAACGTTATTTTGCATGCCAGGATAACAGTAGTAGTATACAATGTGGTATTCAGGTCGCAAATGAGGTTAGCAACCTCAATTTTTTACTATATTAAAAAAGTCTACCAGCTCAAGCGAAACGTCATATTTTACGACCTCAATTTCAAGGGATGCAACTCATGAATAAATAATCGAACGTATTTTTGCACTGTTACTTCCCTTTTTGTGATAATTTTTTTATGTCTTTAAAAATGTATTAATTACTGCGAGTATTGATTGTAGCGAGGTGGGGCTTAAAAAAAAACTATCATCATACTAGTGAGTGTGTTAGGGTACAGTGCTCTTCCTCCTCGGTTTCTTTTTTTCTCGTCTTCTTTTTTATATGTATTTGGCATAAAGACTATCATCATTCCATTAATGGTGTGTAAAGCTTAGGGTTACAGTGTATTTCCTCGGGGTGGTCTAGGGGGCGAGCGGGCGTCGGGGTGGGAGCTGAGGGGTGGG
This sequence comes from Cepaea hortensis, assembly GCA_963921405.1. Classification (NCBI taxonomy): domain Eukaryota; kingdom Metazoa; phylum Mollusca; class Gastropoda; order Stylommatophora; family Helicidae; genus Cepaea; species Cepaea hortensis. The sequence continues at coordinate 79,472,916 of OY992882.1, read as the reverse complement.
GCGCGGGTATCGCCGTGCGGGGTAGGACTAGGCGGTTCGAACCTCGGGGCGTGACGGTTATCATATTAAATCCTTAATAAGTAAGAATGTAAATATGACAGGTATATGATATTGTAGAGAGTCGTAGTGGCCTATACATCATCATCATACTGGATACAAATGAAAACCTTAAAAAGTAAAAATGGCTGATATTATTGATTTTAGTGGATATATCTTAGTAAAATTCGTTGGTAAGGGGTGGGTAGCGGCTATTACTGATCTATAGAGGGTCGTAGTGGTGTAAACACTATCATCATACGGGCTACAAATGAAAACCTTAGAAAGTAAAATTGACCAATAATATCGATTGCGGCGGGTATAGCTTAGTGAAATTCATTAGTAAGGGGTGGGTAGCAGTTACTAGTGTTATGTAGAGTGTCATAGTGGTGTAAACACTATCATCACAAGGTTACAAATAGAAACCTTAAAAAGTAAAAATGACCGATAATATTGATTGCAACGGATATAGCTTAGTGAAACTCCTTGGTAATGGTGTGTAGCAGTTATTAGTGGTATGTAGAGTGTCATAGTGGCCTAAACACTATCATCGTACAGGTTACAAATGAAAACCTTAAATAGTAAAGATGGCCGATATTAATGATTTTTGCGGGTGTAGCTTAGTGAATTCATTAGTAAGAGGTGGGTAAAGAATATTAGTGATCTCTAGAGTGTCGTAGTGGCCTATACACTATCATCACAAGGCTTCAAATGAAAACATTAAAAAGATAAAGATGGCCGATATTAATGATGTTAGCGTGTATAGCTTAGTGAAATTCGTTGGTAAGGGGTTTGTGAGTGGAGGAAAGGTTAGATAGGTGCTTATGATCATTGTTAAGGGGTGGTCGAGTGGCGAGGTGGCTAGATAAATACGTCCGGTCCTTGTTCAGAGCAAGAGGAGGTGCTAGATAAAGACTCTCGATCAATGGTAAAGAGTGGGTGAGCAGAGAAAAGGCTAGATAGGTGCTTCTGATAATGTTAAGGGTTGGTAGAGTGACGGGGTGGCTAGATATATACGTCCGTATCTTGAAAAGAGCCGAAGTTTGCGTCTCATATTACGGTCTGAGGCATGAACTCATTGTTGACTGAGCTGAGGGTGACCTCCTGGGTGACTCATCACGGGGCTATGTCGGTGGGTGTGAACGTACGTGAACGTGTTCAGACATGCCTTTGGGGAAAAACGGAAGATGACTCAGAGTGTACTGACCGAGATAAACCTGCTTGAACATGATTAGAGATGTTTTCTATGATGCATCAGCCACACAGTCTGTATAAAAAAGAACCGCAAAGACGGGCTTAAGACACTATGCTTGCGACAAGACCTATCGAAAACACCTCACCGAATAGACCACAGTTGTAAGTAGTACTGTGCGTATGCTATATTGTCTCGTTACACGTCGTCAAGTCTGTATAGTGCTGTCACTAGTGTATATCTCAGAAGCTACATGAGGCAACTAACAAGAATACGTCGCAAGGTATAGTCGCTCGGTATAGGAAGACTAATACAGATACTAATGACGGTCGTAATCATCATCAGCTTCACTTTTGCCATCAAGCGACGTGGGGAGAAATAACGCCTTACAGCTCGCTCAATGGGTGGTACTGAATAGTGTCATGCCGTGTGATTGTCTGTATTTTCAGGCGCCATCTGCTGTAATCCGTTAGAGTAGCTGCTATGGTGCATTCCAATTGTGTACATATGAACATGTTTTTCATTAAAACATGCTTTATCTGTTCACTAAAATGTATTATGCTTTTGTCCCTCTATAGATTCAAACCAAGAATACCAGTCCCTCATTGACATGCGGACAACATCGATTCTGTAACCCACAAACGTATGTGCATATATCAGGTCTCCACTTAGTGTAGTGTAACACATATGCGTCGACGACCACGTCGTCTTTCTATGCAATGTATGGAAACAAGCTTTATTCAACCAGTCAGTATTGATCATTATCCCCATCACTCTAAAGAGTGAAAAAATTATGTGCTGACACAGGAGAATCTATAGTCATGCTCTGTGGTCTCTAATGTATTAAATGAATGTATATTACTAATGTACACGATCTCAAAATACTCATTCTCTTCAAAATGTGTCAAAGTTATATAAAAGTCAATTATGTGGTGTCAAACTCAGTGTGTGAAATTTTTACTGTCCCTTGTTATATCATCTATATCCGTTTCCCAGACTGAAAATTTGCAGACACAGAAAAAATATGGAGACTATTGAGTAACTTACAAGAAGTGAAATCTCGAGGCTGTATGACACAGAGTTATACTATATTAGTGAGAAATGCTGACTACATTTAATGGTGCCCACCACTTAGAGGTGATGACCAACTGTTAGTGAGAAATGATGAAAGCATACATACCAATATTTTGTGCTAGACCGTTCGTTGCCTTCCTTTCTTATACACAGCTCAACACCTTCGAGTTTTCACTTCTTGTAAGCAATAGCCTCGAGATTTCACTTCCTGTAAGCCACTCAATAGTCTCCATATTTTGTCTGTGTCTGCAAATTTTCAGTATGGAGAACGGATACAGATGATATAACAAGGGACAGTAAAAATTTCACACACTTAATTTGATACCACATAATTGACTTTTATATAGCTTTGACACATTTTGAAGATAAGGAGTATTTTGAGATCGTGTACATTAGTAATATACATTCATTTAATACATTAGTGAACACAAAGCATGACTATAGATTCTCCTGTGTCAGCACATAATTTTTCACTCTGTAGAGTGATCGGGATAATGATCAATACTGACTGGTTGAATATAGCTTGTTTCCATACATTGCATAGAAAGAGGAATAGTCGTCGACGCATATATGTTACACTACACTAAGTGGAGACCTGATATGTACACATACGTTTGTGGGTTACAGAATCGATGTTGTCCACATGTCAATGAGGGACTGGTCGTCTTGGTTTGAATCTATAGAGGGACAAAAGCATAATATGTTTAGTGAACAGAGAAAGCATGCTTTAATGAAAAACATATTCATATGTACACAATTGGAATGCACCATAGCAGCTACTCTAACGGATTACAGCAGATGACGCCTGAGAATACAGACAATCACCTGGCATGACACTATTCAGTACCACCCATCGAGCTGTAAGGCGTTATTTCTCCCCACGTCACTTGACGGCAAATGTGAAGATGATGATGATTACGACCGTCATTAGTATATGTATTAGTATTCCTTTACAGAGCAGCTATACCTTGCGACGTATTCTTGTTAGTTGCTTCGTGTAGCTTCTGAGATATTGGCTAGTGACAGCACTATACCGACTTGACGACGTGTAACGAGACAATATAGCATACACACAGTACTACTTACCACTGTGGTCTATTCGGTGAGGTGTTTTCGATAGGTCTTGTCGCAAGCATAGTGTCTTAAGCCCGTCTTTGTGGTCCTTTTTATACAGACAGTGTGGCTGATGCATCATAGAAAACACTCTAAACATGTTCAAGCAGGTTTATCTCGGTCAGGAAACTCTGAGTCATCCTCCTTTTTCACCCAAAGGCATGTCTGAACACGTTCACGTACGTTCACACCCACCGACATAGCCCCGTGATGAGTCACCCAGGAGGTCACCCTCAGCTCAGTCAACTATGAGTTCATGCCTCAGACCGTAATATGAGACGCAACCTTCGGCTCTTTTCAAGAAACGGACGTATTTATCTAGCCACCCCGTCACTCTACCAACCCTTAACATTATCAGAAGCACCTATCTAGCCTTTTCTCTGCTCACCCACTCTTTACCATTGATCGAGAGTCTTTATCTAGCACCTCCTCTTACTCTGAACAAGGACCGGACGTATTTATCTAGCCACCTCGCCACTTGACCACCCTGTAACAATGATCAGAAGCACTTATCTAACCTTTCCTCCACTCACAAACCCCTTACCAACGAATTTCACTAAGCTATACACGCTAACATCATTAATATCGGCCATCTTTATCTTTTTAATGTTTTCATTTGTAACCTTACGATGATAGAGTGCAGGCCGCTATGCCACGCTACATACCACTAATAACTGCTATCCATCCTTACCAATGAGTTTCACTAAGCTATATCCGTTGCAATCAATATGATCGGTCATTTTTACTTTTTAAGGTTTTCATTTGTAACCTTGTGATGATAGTGTTTACACCACTATGACACCCTACATACCACTAATAACTGCTTTCTACCCCTTACCAATGAATTTCACTAAGTTACACACGCCGCAATCGATATTATTGGTCATTTTTACTTTTTAAGGTTTTCATTTGTAACCTGTATGATGATAGTGTTTACACCACTACGGCCCTCTACAGATCAGTAATAGCCGCTATACACGCCTTGCCAACGAATTTCACTATGATATACCCACTATAATAAATAATATCGGTCATTTTTACTTTTTTAAGGTGTTTATTTGTAGCCCGTATGATGATGATGTATAGGCCACTACTACCCTCTGCAGATAAAATACCTGTCATATTTACATTCTTACTTATTAAGGAATTCATATGATACCCGTCACACCCCGAGAGTCGAACCGCCGAGTCCTACCCCACTTGGCGACACCCACTCCCCAACCCTCAGCTCCCACCCCCACGCCCGCTCGCCCCCTAGACCACCCCGAGAAAATACACTGTAACCCTAAGCCTTACACACCATTAATGGAATGATGATAGTGTTTATGCCAAATACAGATAAAGAAAGAAGACGAGAAAAAAAGAAACCGAGGAGGAAGAGCACTGCACCCTAACACACTCACTAGTATGAGGATAGTTTTTTAAGCTCCACCCCGCTACATTCAATACTAGCAGTAATTATTACATTTGTAAAGACATATTATTTATCACAAAAAGGGAAGTAACAGTGCAAAATTACGTTCGATTATTTATTCATGAGTTGCATCCCTTGAAATTGAGGTCGTAAAATATGACGTTTCGCTTGAGGTGGTAGACTTTTTATATAGTAAAAAATTGAGGTTGCCAACCTCATTTGTGACCTGAATACCACATTGTATACTACTAACAGTACCTTATGAAATGGAGCTTTCCCCTCCACACACTGGTGTTCCGTTAAGTGTGGGTTATCATTCCAGATACACACACAGGTTTACCTGATGTTACATCCAGAACATGATTATACAAAACACGGAACTCTCTACAGTGACAAATGTATCGTGCTTTGTTTAACATAATTTGAATTTATATGAAAGGAATTTGATGACTGGACTATTTGAACGATTTTTGAATATTTAATGCTCGAATATGTGCTCATTGAATGCTTAGTACTGTTTATAGATAGGTTTTATGAAAAATATCTTTTTAAAATATCTACATAACTTTCATTAGCATTCAAAGAACATACATATATTTATCATACTCTGCGCCGCTGAATTATTCAACATTTAATGTTCCAGACAAATACTGCTTGGTACAGAGTGGCATGCATCAGTTCAAGCATCAAATATATGGATGATCCGTTGAATCTTTTCTCCAACGTTTGCGGATCTTCTGGGAGATGAAGAAAAATACAGATTTGCTATGCCTGCATCTCTGGGTGGAATACTGCTGCATAATGAAGCAGATGTAAGGTTCTTTGCGATTATGTGTACAGTGTGACAGAACAGATAAATCAGCAAGGCCTAGATGGAACGACAAGTAGTAACCAGAGGTTCTGGCTGGCATTGAGTACTTCGAGGAAAGACCAGACACAAACAATCAAACTGCAACTGGTACCTTTAGTATTGAGACTCTATGCTGCCCGCTGAAAATTGGGACGGAGAGCATACAGTAATGTCACGAGTGAGTAGTATACAATGTGCAAATGGATCATTTCTGGAGTCTCTCCATATTTGTCACCTCATATTTTACTATATAAAAAGTCTAGATTCAGATACATGAGGTCATAAATGCGGACCTCCATTGGCCTTTGACCTAATAAGGGATGCAACTTATGAATAATGGGGATTTAAACTAATGACCACAAGCCCCGTCGGTCAACATATATTCTGGCCACCGCAGTATATCGGCTGCCTTGAGATATTAAGCCTCACATATTCTAGACATAACTTGACCTAGAATGTTGCTACTTTAAAATACCAACTAGCTAAATAAACACATATTTAACATATCGTAAACAGATTATGAAAAGATGCTTATTTGTTATAATTATATTTTACACTGAAAATTAAACAAAAAATTACCTTATAACACAACTGGATATGTATAGCAATACAATCACTGACCTTCAAATCCTGCCGGGCACTGGCAGCTGTATTCACCCTGCATATTTGTGCAGACACCTTCATTTTTGCACGGTGAATGATTACATTCATCAACATCCAAAGAGCAGTCATTGCCATGGTAACCTGACAAACAATCACATCGGTGTCCACCAGCATAGTTCACACATGTTCCATTGTTGCTGCAGGGGCTAAGCTGGCACTCATTGATATCTTCATCACAACGTTTTCCTGTTTCATGAAAATAAATTACAAATGATATTTAATTCACACGATTTGATTACTCTAAAGTTATACCTTTATACTAAGGTAGCAAATAATACATATGTTTGACGATTGGAGAGACTAGGAAAATGAAACACACAAAAGCCCACAAGGAGGCTCTTCAGTTGACACCGGACCTGACACAGTTAATCAATGTAGGCTAATGGACCAAGTGACACAGAACGTGCCACAGTTAATGACTGTATGCTAACAGGTCACCTGACACCGATCTGGCAGTTAGTCGCTGTAGTTTCAAGGATCATTTGCCATCTAAGCTGGTATAGTTAGTGGCTCTAGACTAATTGGTCACTGATCAGTTGATAACAAATCTGGTGTAGTTAATGGCTCTACGCTTTTCCCCCTGTTGTTCACATATCATTTACAGGACATCGCTGTCAACGTCAGCATCTTTCAACTGATTGTTGATTTCTTGCAAGATTACGCTAAGTAGTTTGTCATTGCTTTCTGAGCCACAGGCTCACATACCCCTAAGTTACCGACGAGAAGAGAACGGTACCGATTCTGGCGCATGTCACATTACTCGCGAGAGTATACGGCATTACGAAGAAAGTCTTGCAACCCCTAGATCAGGGACACCGAGGTATACTACTAGATCAAATAACACAGAACCTAGCACAGTTAGTCACTGTATGTTAATGAATCATCTGGCACCAAAGACGCTGGCTCCACAATAATTGGTCCTTGATCAGTTGACAACAAACCTTGTGTAGTTAGTGGTCTCATGCTAATGGGCCAAATGACACCGAACCTAGTACAGTTGGTCGCTAAATGCTAACAGACGAAATGACATCAAAATGACCCAGACGCTGAATTTTAACGGATCTGTTATGAAGGAGATTGGAGAACATGACATACTGGCTTGTCTAGATTGCAATAATTATAGTGTGCACTAAATTGAACTTTAAAGAACATTTTATTTTTACTGATAAATTTTCGTTTTAAATATAATTTAGCATAATTTTTATTGCTCCTAATATTTTGGGACTCTGTCATATGCCTTGCTGAGTGTTAGTATTATAGTACTAAATCATATATGATTAGACCGATTGGCACCAATTGGTTAATATCATAACGATCGCCTTGACGTCCAACAACGATTTCTGGTACATATTTAGGCTGGGTACACCTATGAGTCCCGGTCGATTAAAAAGTAGAACAACCCTCTATGAGGATTCAAACACTCGACAGCCGGTGCAGCAGGCTACCGTACACGCTACTGTGCTATCATATCGCCCATTTCTTGATTGTCACTGTGGTATATTGGGAGGAGGATGCAGTACCCACCTTGATCTACCCCGTAATGAAGTTAAGCTAAGAGGATGGGACTAATTTCGTCTGGAGGGGATGGGTATTTGAAAGCCAAAGTGCCCCATATTAGCACAGGAAATCTAGGGGTTTCCCCGGAATGTTATTGACTTCCCTCCAAACTTTGCCTTCCCGAAAAGAGATACTTATTCAGCTCATGAACTCCAACCTGTATCCATTTTCTCTTATAGGTGAAATGAGTACAGGAAATTTATCTAATTTTTCAGTTCTCTTTTCTGAGAAATCTGGAACCTGGGAGTTTACAATAGAACAGGACGTTGTTGTCTATTCGCGGTTACCCAGCCACCTTTTGTTCCAAATTCTACAAATATGTGATGTAGTAAAGTTAACTAAACACATATAAAAAGTTGTGTCACATCACAATGTACTTGACAAAAAACGGAAGGAAAAGTAAAATCTGTTTATTGAATAAAATGCTGTGGAAATAAAGCCAGTGAAGCAAATATGAATACATGAAATTCAATCATTAATCATTAGATAATGTTACTATGCCCAATATGGAACATTGAACTCTCAGTAGATCCACGGATGATTTCAGTCATTTTGCTATTGTGCCTATCCACTGCTCTTCCTAACTTGTCTCTGAGCTACACAAGATATTATATGTGAATTTCCTTGGAATTAGTAAAACGTTTGTAAAACTAAACAGTCTCTACACACAACAAGACTTGGAGATGTTCATAGATTCTCAAGTTGGTACACAGGTTCAACTGAGTGTAATCAAGTTTCTTCATTGATAAATTGCTGGTAAGATCTCTGCAATACTTCTGATATAATCTGCAGAATCTTTGTGATAATCTACATAACCTTTGAGATAATCTGCAGGTCTTTGTGATAATCTACATAATCTTTGTGATAATCTGCAGGTCTTTGTGATAATCTACATAATCTTTGTGATAATCTGCAGGTCTTTGTGATAATCTACATAATCTTTGTGATAATCTGCAGGTCCCGGTGACAGTCTACAGAATCTTGTGATAATCTGCAGATCCTGGTGATAATCTACAGATCCCGGAGATAATCTGCGAATCCTGGTAATAATCTACAGATCCTTTGTAATAATCTGCAGAATCTTGGTAATGATTTACAGATCTTGTGATAATCTGCAGAATCTTGGTAATAATCTGCAGAATCTTGGTAATAATCTACAGATCCCAGTAATAATAATCTGCAAACACCGTCTTCCCCACCTGAGATGAATAAACATGGTGATCATATATATATATATATATATATATATATATATATATATATATATATATATATATATATATATATATATATATATATATATATATATATATATATATATGTGTGTGTGTTCAGTTTCTCCAGTTAAAATGAATGAAAAGGGCTACAGACAGAAGTTACAGAAGGTAGAAGATTCAGGAAGCACCAACAAATTAAGAGCTACAGTGTCTCTTCTTTGTACTGGTATCAGAACTCAGCAATTTATCTGGCAAGCTACTTCTTCTTCTACTCTTGTACATAGTGATCTGGTTGCTGATGTTCTCACAGAGGACACAGACACAGAGAATGACTTACTCTTTCAAACAGGGAGGTGGTTTAACAAATTTAAATTCCACAGGTTGAATCAAAGTAATAATGTAAAGAAGCATACAATGAATATTTTCTCTCTTAAATTAACACAATGATTAACATGTGAATGGTATGAATGTTGAGGTATAGGTGAAGCATTCCTTGTGAGAATTCACATTGCCTCTCATTCATTAACACAACATATATACAGAGTGACAGAGAGATAAGATAACACAGTACACTCATTCTCTCATTCCAACACCAATCTTCTCTTTATTCGTTCACTTGAGTGCTTGAACTGGGTTGTTAGTCTGACTGTGGATCGATCAGAATGCTAGATACAGAACTGATCATTTCACACTTGTTCGAATGTTTCCCAGCATTATAAAACGCTGGCCCTGTCAATGATGCTAAACAGTCACAGAACACATTCTTTCTTCACACCACGGACGTATAAAGATAAGAGAAAGTGTGTTGAAGATTCGCTGTGGATTTAATAATAAGGCAACGGTCAGCACAGAACTCATGGATTGTCTTTTACTAAACCTGCTCTGAATGCAGTCAGAAAGCTAGAAGGGTTTAGATTTTAGAATAGCGATTTGGACTTAGCAGAGCCTCTTCTCACAGCTTAAGACATAGTGTTTGTACAGCACATCTCTCTGGAAACAAAAGATAGATGGAGTCAGATATTCTCTAGACCAGTGATGGCGGAATTTAGCCATGGCCCGGGCAAGGTGAAAGTTCGCGGCTTTCATCAGATAGAAGAATATATATTCATTCGTGCCGGAACCTTCATACACACACTCATATACTCAAAGCTTTACCTGACTCATGAGTCAGCTACGAATCTGTTACACAGAGGCAATCCAACTGAATCAGGCAAGGGACATACAGGTCCTGAGAACTCCCCATGAAAAACACAACCGGCCTTCATGACGGTCTATCTGTATGTGCCAAATTACGGCGTTCTTCTTCCCAACAGCCCGTGCGGCGACGCTATTCTTCTAGGTTAACCAATGGGTCCTGTCGGATTCGAACACCTGACCTGTCTATCATTGGGTGACACGGCTATTAATAGCGCTGATGCCACATTCTTTTCATTCCTATGCTCTCTTGTGCGAACACTTTTGTAGAAAATTGTGTTTTGAAGTAGTGATGTGCAGAAGTGTAACGAATTGAGGGCGCAATATGCGACAGTCACATTATGACAAAACGCATGCATGGCTTATGGGATACTGAAAGGTATGAATACTGATTGCCTTAAGTAAAGAACCCTTTACACGCCTTTAAGCGCACTTGGATTACGGTGCTAGACCCATCTTTGTATAGGCCAATCGGCACCCGGAAGGTGGCCTGATCGCCTCTACATTCCAGACATTTCTTGGGACGCATTCTAAGCTGGGTCACTCTGGGAGCAATTTTTCAACTTTTCTTCATTTCTTCTTGAAACTATATATCTATGGCATAAAAGTCAATAACAATAGTCTCGAACAATGCAGAAAAGATCCAGCAAACAGCATGGACGAATATTCAACAAAAAGGACTCACTCGAAGGCTGGTAGTCGAGTTGATGTGGCGACGTTTATTAGCCATTCTTGAGCAGAGATCAAACCAACAAATTTATGAATTTTCCAATTTAGATCGGGTCTGTGAACGTCAGACTGGACCGATCATAAGAAAATATTAATAATGAATATTAAACAGGCGATCTTATTTGCTACTTGCGAATTATCAACATCGGACTTCAGTCCTTCATTCCTTCTCTCCATCTAATGTCACCGAAGTGTCCTTCTGGTGAAACATTATCAATCTCCTTTCCAGATTCTGCATCTGTCCTAAGAATCTTGATCTTTATATATAAGCCAGTGCTGACATGATTCTGGGTATCCTTTCAACTATATATATAAACTATGAACAAAGTTGTTCTGCCAATAATTAGCTTCATGAATCAGATACGGCATAACGTATTCGTTCAATAGTCAAGCTCAAGGATGTGACAGCCGTATCTATTGACAAACAAAGCAGACGAGATCTGCTTTCCACGTCGGTCGCTTAGATCCATGTATATGTTTGGTTCGGGAGTTTTGCTCACTCTTTCTTTTGCGTCATGGACTCTGCGCTATGACCTGGCAGATTCACTAGGGCTTGTTTCCTTAACGACTCAATGAACATGATCAAGAGGATAGAGGAGGGGTCGATCCGAAGAGAATGGTTGCTGCCTCTGAAGCGGTCTCGGCTGGCAAAGATTAGTTTCATCTTCGTGCCAGGGCATGCGGGAGTACAAGGAAATGAGCGGGCCGACAAGCTCGCAGGTGAGGCTACTGTGGAGGGCGGACGCGCCATGGACCAGGCTGACATTCTGAATGCTCTACGTGAAGTGAGACTTTTGCGAGAACCAAGTGATGACTGTGAATCTACAACAATGGCCAGACTGCGAGAGCAGCAAATTAAAAGAGGGGTGGCCAAACAAGAACACTACGCAGGAAGCCAAAGAAGATTGATAAACCAACACAGAACTGGCGTCGTTAGCCGCTACACGCTGCGGGATTTGCTGAGGAGGGGATCCGAGCACTTATGGACTGAATGGTTCGATGTGCAACGAGGATGATCTGTCGACTAACTAACTAACTAACCTGGCAGATTACGGTGCTAGACCCATCTTTGTATAGGCCAATCGGCACCCGGAGGGTGGCCTGGTCGCCTCTACATTCCAGACATTTCTTGGGATGCATTCTAAGCTGGGTCACTCTCGGAGCAATATTTCAACTTTTCTGTATTTCTTCTTGAAACTATATATCCTGTCTAAATGATGACACAGCCTCCATTAATCAGTATGAACGGTGCATGATTAACATATTCATACACCTTCCTGTCAGTAATATATTACCATAAGAATAATTGTCTTTTACACATTCCAATTGCAGTGTCTCAGAAGGCATGCATTACACATCATCGTCATCATCATCATCATCATCATCATCATCATCATCATCATCATCATCATCATCATCATCATCAAGTGCCCTGCCAGTTGGCGTAGGCGTCCATGTCGCTCCACATACTCAGTCTTTGGTGTTCTGGATCAACTCTGCTGATGATAATCCTCCATGCCACCGTCTCAATCCATCCAAAATCATTTTTATTGGTCGGCCTCTGCCTCTTTTCCCCCTTGATCTTTCCAGTCGTTACGCTGTTCTCCAATTCCCATCTTCTCATCACATGAGCAAGACAGCTCTTTGTCTCTATCTTATTGTTGGATACGTTTTAGTTTCATCACCTACACATCCAACAATCATCAGCCGTCTGCCTGATGTCCGCTCTATTAGCTGGTTTCAAATCTTATCTACAGCCATACGATTGCTGGTAAATATTGGTCTGGTCTGCTAGAGCCTACTGCGTTGTTTGAAGCGCTGTAACATTCTGTCTCCTAGGGATGACAATGTCAACAGCAGCCAGTCTTTAAGCCGCGGTTAGACATCCGCCTGCCGGCCTTGTGGTCATGGGTTTCATCCGCATTTGGACAGAATCGAATTTTGTTTTAAATTGACCTGGGCTAGCAGGTCAGTTCAGCCTAAAAAGGATGCCAAGAAATGTCTTGGAAAGTAAAGATGGCCGACATGATTCTGACCACATCACCCAACCAGTGCCGACTGGCGTGTGAAAACACAGGTGCAAAAGGGTCCTTTTAGTTATTTACTTCCTGTAAGTTCTAATATAATGAGCGTGCCCATGTGTGCCCAAGGTCCAGACTGGGAGCAAATAATTGTAACCTAATATGCATGTTGTAAGAGGAGACTAAGAAAAGTGGCGTGAGACTGACTACCGAAAACCGTTTAAAGATGTATCTGTATGATACAGCCAATCATGAACAAGTTTGCAAAGGGTTCGGCTTGTTTTGGTTGAGGGTTTATGCCAACTAGGGAGATAAAGTAAACGGTGGAAGAAAAAGGTAATGATAGATAGAAAAATAATCATGTACTTTCAATGCACTTAACACATTCATCCTGCTAAGTTGGCATTGCCTTTCACTCCGAATGTAATGATAGTTACAACAATTACTATGTGCTGCATAAAAATATGGATACAACAAATTTCTTACCTGTAAAACCAGCTGGGCAACTGCACAGGAAATCATTAACAAGATCATGACAAGTTGAACCATTATGACAAGGCGAAGGGAGACAATCGTTTGTGTTAATGCTACAGGTATCTCCGGTGTAACCTGAGTCAAACAGTAAATGTTGTTGATATTTTATTAAAAACTAATGAGTTTCATTGTAGAAGTAGTGTGTATGTTTACATATTGAACAACTTGAGAATTAATGTCTGCTCAGTGAGATGTAATTTAACACATACATTACATGATAGAACTCGGAATTTCTTCATACTATATTTTCTTTCTGTTGATGTGTTGTCCATAAGTGCCAGCGATTTTAAGAAACAAAATTATTGCCATCCTCATCATTTGCCCTGTCAATCGGCTTAAGCGTTCATGTCTGTCCACAAATCTCCGTCGTTAGCGTTCATGCACTCTCCACAACACTCTCGGTTGTTGGTGTTCATGTCACTCCACAGATCTCGGCTATTGGCGTTCATGTCACTCCACAGATCTCGGTTGTTGGTGTTCATGTCACTCCACAGATCTCGGCTATTGGTGTTCATGTCACTCCACAGATCTCGGTTGTTGGTGTTCTTGTCACTCCACAGATCTCGGTTATTGGTGTTCATGTCACTCTACAGATCTCGGTTGTTGGTGTTCATGACACTCCACAGATCTCGGCTATTGGTGTTCATGTCACTCCACAGATCTCGGTTGTTGGTGTTCATGTCACTCCACAGATCTCGGTTATTGGTGTTCATGTCACTCCACAGATCTCGGTTGTTGGTGTTCATGTCACTCCACAGATCTCGGCTATTGGTGTTCATGTCACTCCACAGATCTCGGTTGTTGGTGTTCATGTCTCTCCACAGATCTCGGTTGTTAGTGTTCATGTCACTCCACAGATCTCGGTTATTGGTGTTCATGTCACTCCACAGATCTCGGTTGTTGGTGTTCATGTCTCTCCACAGATCTCAGTTGTTGGTGTTCTTGTCTCTCCACAGATCTGGGTCCTTCGTGTTCTCTATCAACACTTCTGATGTTGCCAGTCTCCGGGGCCAAGGGAATACGCCGCCTGCCTCGAAGGATGCGGGTTTGATTTTGGACCACGTCGTTCGTTTCACGAGTGCAGTTCTACCGGAGACTCTTGGGGGTCGTCGCTGGACGTACAGACTTAGTGCTTTGGGCGACGCTTTTGGCAGTTCGGCGTGTTTAAAGAGACAGAGTCATGTGGTATAAAACATAGTGCAATGAAATCGACCATGTTGCCAGTTAATCCTTTTTTAAACACTGCTGATGATACTCCTCAATGTCAGTCTCTCAGTCCATCTAGCATCATTTAACCTGGTAGACTGATACGAAGCCAAAATGTAGAATTACCATGTAGCATACCCTGAAGGCATTAATTTAGAGATCTATGTCAAGACATAACGGTGAAGGTATAATTCAAAAGATCATTTTAAAGCACCAAGACAGGGCATACATTTGAAGCATACCATGAGGAACCAAGATAAGGCCTAATTTTAAAGAACAAATTCAAGGCATAACTTTGAACTACAGCTAAGTATTGAGCCGAGCTAAGAACCGACATCACTGCACTCAGGACATTACCATACGTGCTCCGTCCCCTCGTTCAACAGCCAGCGAAGAGTTACACTACTAATCGTTCCCACCGCTATCTGATTGACAGTTCTCCTGGTCTTCCCTCTCAGTTTTGAGATCAACTTTGAAGTGCTAAGTCGTGGCATAACTTTTGAAGACTGATGTTGAGAATAAATATATGGCTCTTATCGGAGTGAGGAGTCGAGAAAATAAGCTGAGTTAAGTTGATTCCAGAATCGACACCACATCACTCAGATATGTCCGTTTGGCCTTTCCTCGGAGATTCGAGTGTCGGCCAGATCCTCTAGTCAGTCTCTGCCACACCATTCTCTCCAGGCAATGATGTTGTATCTGGTCTTCCACACTGTAGACATGATCACAATGGGCTCTGGCCACGTCTGTAGCCAGTGGTCCGCCTGCTCATGTTCCAACACACTATCATGCTGTGGGGAAACGGGAACAGATCCAATGGATGCTCCCGATATAAGATTTTAAAGAATTAACGCACTCCACTCTACACAATGTTTACTTGTCTTCACCCTGCCCAGCATGCACTGGGAGTCCGTTGCAGACGGTTACAGTCACGACAGATGTGCTGTAATCCCCGAGTCAGCATAACGCCACAGTCATTTGATAGAAATCTACTTTCTCCGTCTTATTTTTTTAAATATCTGAACATGTTTGCAAAGTTTATAACACATTCTTTCCTCCTGCTGTATTCACACCCGTTGTTGATATGTCATTTATTGATTTTCCTATATTTCAGTCATTTACATTTAACACCCCGACCCTTTCTACGTGTGTTCAAAACTAGTTTGCTTGGACTGGTTTAAGCCTCACTGAAGTTCGACGTTTTTCAAGATGCAAATGGTTTTTTTGTTTAATTAAACCTCATAAATTGGACACCACAGCTTTTCTTCCAGGAAGGATAGGCGGCGTGTAAATGACCTGGTGTGTCTCTGATCTGTTCACATCTTTTTGGCAGTATCTTGCAAGTGAACAACTTGACCTTAATCAACAATGTTTAAGCCACAATCACATGAGTAACCATACCAGCAAGTGCTCTGAGACCGGAATGATTTTAGTTGGGATGATTTGGAGATAACATTATTTGATTCTGGTTTAAACTGTGCTGCGTCTGATTCAAATTATGGATATAATGTACACAATAATCAACTTCAGAAGCTATACTTTAATATGATCCTAGGATAGTTTATGGATGTCCACACATCTTAGATAACGGTGAAAGAAACAAGAGCTGGCATGCACTATGCACACTTAACTGATGCATCAGCATTTATGAATAATTAAATTAGACATGCTTCTGATCACAGGGTATAGTGTGTTCACAAATGTTTGCCCCGAATAAAAGATCCATAACTGATTAACCAAAGGAGGGGAAATTATGAGATTAGCATATAACCTTATCATTATGTACACCCAACAAACATATGTTAGTTCTGGAGATTGTGCAGCAGATCGCATTGTTTGTTTATATGCGGTATATAGTTTACGTGTTAGCGATAAAGTGCATTAGTGTAAAACAATTTGTTAGAGTGAATTCAATACATTTTCGCCAAAAACAGCAAAGAAATGTCGCCGCTGTGAATGATTTCAGTTGCCTTTGGACATATCAAAGACATATTCCTTGGGTGAGGCGGCAGGAAACATTTCATAACGATGCAACAGATACTTAAAAACAAATTGAACGTGAATGAGGGCACACATTTAGGAACGCGCCATAGTAGTTTGGATACCGAGCCTTCAATAATGACAACACAAACATGACAGCTGGCGTGTATTCTGCAAATTAAAGAAGGATCAGATATTATATATGAGAATGAATATGTCAGAATACGCTGCTACCCTGGCAAAAATTCCAAAATTAGGAAAGGCTATCCACATAGCATTTATATCATGTACATATTTTGCATGTATATGAGAGGCAATGTGAAACCACCACATACAGTTCCCAGAAATAGGGTTATAGGCAAGTGTATAATTAGATTTGATACGAAACTCAACTACATAAAACGTGTTCATAGCAATATTTATAGCCATTCATTTAATGCAACATATTTCGTCTCCTTCTTCTCCGTCTGTTTAATGATCCAGTGGAGCATAGGCTCTCACCAACTCATGCAATGTCCTTTGTAGACTTTTTCTTGATTGATTTAATTTTGCACGCAAGTTTTGTACGAAATGAGGTAGCCAGTCTCATCCAATCCTCACAAGCATTGTAGGTTACAGTGTTACTATTCTTTGCTTCTCAGATGAATCCCAGTAACACCCGGGCTGATAATTTCTTCTATAACTTTCAATCATGCCAATAAGTACACACAATGTAAAATATTGCTCAATAAACATATCAAACCTGGAAAGCACTTGCAAATGTAAGACCCAGGCAGATTTACACAGAGACCATGATCACAAGTATCATGGTTTGCACACTCGTTCACATCCTGTTCACACAAGTTCCCCGCGAATCCTGCAGGACATACGCACTCATAACTATTGATCATATCTTTGCAACGTCCACCATTTTGACACTTGTTACCAATGCAGTTATCTTCATTAGTGTTACATTCTGAGCCGACCCATCCTGAGAACAGCAGAATGAAGTTAAAATTATTATCTCACAGCAAGAAAATTAAAACATTTTTCATTGTATATAATTTGTAGAAATGTAAAAACACAAGTAATGAAATTAGAATTTATAACGCTAACATAAAATCAGTACTGCTGTATAGATAAGAAACAGAGAATGGCTAAAATAGTTACTAATACACAATAAACACTCACTAAAACAGTTACTAATACACAATAAACACTCACTGATTAGTACCTGCACATACGATTGCAAGTCAATAAGAAAGTCACAAATGGCTGTAGAAAAATATTTAAATATGATAACAACATGAAACCAGTTTATTTTTATACATAATTGTCCCTTTATTTCCCAACATAATATCCCCCAGCATTGATGCACTTATCTCATCGTTTTATCTGTCATCCCAAACTGGCTGCATATAACTGCGTGCTCTGTTTTCTAAACCACGTTTTCACTTCACATTCAACTTCGGCGTCTATCGCGAAATGTCTCCCGCCAAGGTGGGTTTTCAGGGGACCAAAAAGGTGGAAATCGCTTGGGGCTAAGTCGGGGCTGTAAAGTGGATGTTACACAACTTCCCACCTTATTTGGTTAATTTTCTTCTGAGTTAATCGAGCCGTATGTGGTCTGGCATTGTCATGAAGAAGCAACACTCCTCTAGTCAGGACTCCTGGACGTTGTCTTCGAATTGCATCCATAGAATTTCACAGTACGATTCAGAATTTGCATTGTCACCTTTTCTTATTGAAATTGGTTAAAAGCACCCCTTGACAATCCCAGAACACTGTCAGCATATCCTTCCCTGCTGATGAATTTTTGGTCACAAGGTGAAGCAGGATGTTTCCATTGCATTGAAGCCCGCTTTGATTCGGGCTTATAGTGATGCACCCATGATTCCACCCCAGTAACAATCCTGTTCAGCCTGTCTTCTCCTTCATCATCGTATCGACAGAGATGATGCAAGGACAGGCCAAATCGGTTCATTTTGTGTCCCTCCTTCAATTGTCTGAGTACCTACCTTGAGCACACGTTCTTAAATTTCAATCAATCATGCATTATGCTGTATGCTGAACCATGTGAGCACCCTATTGCAGATGCTACAGAGTCTATCGTTACCTGCCTGTCACCTCTAATCATCTCCTCCACCCGTTGCACGGATACTTCTGTTGCAATCTCAACAGGACGACCAGATCGGATTTCATCAACATTTTTAGAGCGTCCTTGAGAACATTTTTCTACCCAGCTATGCACCGCTTTACGAGACAAACATTTGTCAGCATAAACAGGAGGCATTTCCTTATGAATGTCCGTTGCTGGCAATCCTTTTGCCAAAAAAAAAAAAAAAAAAAAAACGAACAACAACATGTTGCTCCTTGGTTGTACATCCCTTAAGTACAGTCGCCAATTTGTTATTGCGACGCGCATGCGCATGAGACACCTAGCGCCACCTGACGAACGGGAATATAAAATTCGATGTTGCTGTCACCTAATGACACATGTAGAAACCACCAACTACATTTACCTGCCATCCCATAGGATTGTGTGACTTAATTATTGACTCGCCCTCGTAATAAAAGAATTCACATGGTATCAGAGTATCATCAATGTGAACTAAAGTAGAAAAAAACTATCAAGTGATGAGGAAACTTTATTGGTTGGTGCCTGATAGAATATTTACTGACAAAATCTGTTAAAAGTACAGCTAGGGACTAAAGACGATAAAACAATGAAAATTGAAATATGTTGATCACGTTAAACGTCATGAACGTTTAGAGAGAACAGTTGTGGAGGGGTATATGAAATTGATGGAAAAGACCTTAGACTTGTAAAAAACATATATTGGAAACAACAAGCTGCCATAAGAATTGATAATGAAGTAGGTCAATATCAGCATATTAAGAGAGGTGAGAGACAGGGATGTGTAATGTCTCCAGATCTTTTTTCCCTGTACAGTGAACATATTTTCAGAAATATAGACCAGTGGTTCTCAACCTTTTTTGGCCCGTGCCCTCCTTCACCATATTTTCCGAACGTCATTCCCCCTTCCTATAAAAAATTAGGCCCGTGCCTCCCCCCCCCCCCTTCACCGTATTTTCAGAAGGTCATTCCCCCCTTTCATATTTCCTATCTAAAAATCCCCCACCCCTACACAGTATACGTAAAAATGTAAGGTAAATTTAATAGCACATACTAAAACAAGTCTAGACATCCACATAAAACATGATTTGTGGGTCTACTTATTTTATAAAATAACTTTTAGAAGGATGAGACGTACTTAACTGTAAAGTATGAAAGGGAAAACAATATCAAGTAATCGGTTCTTGTATTAACGCAATCTTGAAATGGTCTTCATTCCCCCCCCCCCCCTTGGAAACCCTAAAATTACCCCGGGGGGGGGGAATTCCCCACAGGTTGAGAACCACTGTATAGACGATATAGAAGAAATCAAGATTGGGGGACGATACATAAATAACATCAGATACGCAGATGATACAGCCTTGATTGCAGACAATGAACAGGACCTGCAAAATTTAGTAGATGCGGTTGTTGCACACAGTGGACAACTAGGGTTAGAATTGCATTTTAAGAAGACACAGATTATGGTATTCACTAGGAAGGAAGAAATACCACAATGTAATATACAAGTAAATGGGCTTGTTCTTAAACAAGTGAATCGGTACAACCATTTCGGAACAGTCATAACATCTGATGGGAGATGCCTTGAAGAGATTAGAACACGAATTGACATGGCGAAGATAGCCTTTTGCAATAGGAAAAGCATACTGAACAATAACAAATTTATCAATTTAAACGAGAAAAAAAGTGTTGAAGTGCTACATAGAACCTGCACTTTTATACGGATGTGAAGCGCGGACAATTAGAAGACAAGCTGAAAAACATCTGATGGCAGTGGACATGTGGTTTCTGAGGAAAATGCAAAGAATACCATGGACAGACATAAAAACCAATGAACAAGTCCTTCAAGAAACAAATGAAGATCCTGAACTGATTAGTCTTAAGACGTAGACAGTCATTTTTTTTTCTTTGGGTGGGGGGCATGTTATGAGAAGAAATGAATTAGAGAACTTGGTGACAATTGGCAAGATCAAAGGGAAGAGACCAAGGGGAAGACCAAGAATTAAATACTTGGATGGCTTGGCCACACGTCATGGTCGAGACAGAAACACGGAGCTGATCCACGACTCTGGTGATCGAGTGAAATGGCAGAACATGACCGCCCACGCTTACCGGCATGGCACATGATGGATGGATGGATATGAAGAGAAGAAGAAGAGGGCCAAAAAAGAAGATGGGTGCAGTATGTGGTAGATCTCCAGATGGGTATATCGTACGCCAGACATCTTACTTATGACTGAGCAGTTTTCCGGAAGGTTGTTATGGGAGCGAAGATCTGGAAGGGACATGCTATTGAATGAATGAGGGACTCCTTCTTCTGGAATTCATAAGGCAGACATACAGGGTGATCTAAAACGGAGATGAGAATTAGAGGCGAAAATGTCTAATATTTGAAAGACTTGGAAGAAAATACAAGGGATAGAAAAGAGTAGGGCTGGTGGGGCTTGGCGAAAATGGTTGAGGGCAATGCCCCATTGGAAATACTGTCAAAACTGTCAAACTGTCATTTACTGCCAACATAGTACCTTGCGGTGTGTGGCAGGGGAGTCTTTAGCCTGAGGAATTAAGGCCACCTGGCTAGTGCAGTCGCCGCGAATTGTGCAGGTTAGGGTTTTTCTTTTTTCCCATTAGGGATGCCAACGAAGTAATACATTCGGTTCCCATGCGTGGTGAGACCTATTTTAATCGATACAGACGTGAAGAGGGATGGAAGGACACTTTTCGTATTACAAGGAAGACTCAACACGTGTTCAAAGGCCGAACTTGTGAGAATAATGCTACTGATCACGGTACATAGTTAAGAAGGGAATATTCTATACACGTAGAGAAATCATTGTATATGTTTATTATACATTATGTTAGGTTGACTATGAACGCTCCTTTTTCCATTAGACACTAATGTGTTTCATTGTGACTATTAGACGTGCATTTCTTATTTGCTTAAACAAGATAGCCTGCGTTGTGTGACGTACTAATACTAAGAGTTAACTCCAAAGCATTCAATAGTTAACATAATGGTCAAACACTGAAATTACCAGTCAAGCATATTTTGCTTCCAGTTTGAGTATTACACGTGTAATGTCCCATACTGTCATTTCTAGGGGCACAGTGTTCAGCACAGGTTAAGCCATAGTAGTTATGCCCACAGTATAGATGGGCCTCAATAGACAGCCTGTTTGAGCAAGAGAAGGCAGTTGTGTTAACATGTGTTGTTCTATCGTATTTGAGAACATGCAGGATAACTTAAACTATCTGAACAGTCGTAAACATGACTGGTTGGTTGTGTAACAGTATTATTCGTCTCTTATAACTACTGCAGCTCGCTGTTGTATTATTCGCTACGTGATCTGCTCCTCACAATTGCCGTGTGCAACACAGATAACCATTCAACACATGTAACATTCTTTTTAATATCTGAACTGAAGATAAACACCGTGTCTAGAAATATTGTTATATTAAGCAAAATTCACTAATGTTTACAAACCTGCCGTTTGTCTGGCGTACGATATACCCACTGAGCACATTGGCACATAAGAAAAACAATCATCCGAATTGACGACGCTGAGCTAGGCTGCTAAACTCTCAGCAGCATTCACCACTCACAACTTATCGCCTCTCAACTGATTACCTCTGATTTAATTCTAGATGCGAACTTCCAGCTGAATGCCTAAACTTCATATTCTCTCTCAAATACTATTGTCTCAAAAACTGTGCATAAGTTTAAGTCGAAGAATTGTATCTCAAAGTTGTTTAAGCCTATGTTTAAGCTCTCTCTCTCTCTCTCTCTCTCTCTCTCTCTCTCTCTCTCTCTCTCTCTCTCTTTCTCTCTCTCTCTTTCTCTCTCTCTCTCTCTCTCTCTCTCTAAAAAGTCTGCTCTCTATGTTTAAGTCTTTAATCGCTCCAACTCTAAGTGTATTTCTTTCTCTCCCTCCACCAAATCTACGTTACCATACGTCTCCTGTCTACCGCCTCCCACCCCCCACCTTCTCTTTCTCAGGGTAAATGTGTGTATCTCCAAATGTATCCCCGTCTCTCTCAGTGTGTGTATCTTCCAGTCTATCCCCGTCTCTCTCAGGATAAGTGTAATTGTTATGTTGCAACTTGCTGCTTTTAAATACCTTTCCATCTGCAAATAGTTTCATCATGATTTTCATGTTACTCTCGAAGTTCACAGTAGCACGCTTTTCTTGATAAACATGCTAAATCTATGTACTGGTCTTGAACCAGACACTAAACTGAGTGATCTTCAAGTCTACCTCGTGCGACCTCACCTCCCATGCAACAACTCTGACCGTTAAAGTTTCTCAGCCAGACACAACACGAAACACCAACCTTTTACATCCAACTCCATGCAATAAAATCCGATTGATTTATGTCTTTCTCTACTACTGTGGTTCTCAACCTTTATTTTTTGCCCCCCCCCCCCCTTTGCCATATGTTCAGAACGTCACTCCCCCCACCCCTCTTTCGAATTTCCTCCATATAAATCCAACCCACCCTTACACAATATACATAAAAATGGAAGCTATATTTAATAACATACTAGAACAAGTCTAGCCATCTACATAAAATGTGATTTGCGGGTCTACTTACGTTATAAAACGAATTTCATTAAGGCGAGAAGTACAGAACCGTTAAATTTAGAGGGAAAAACAATATCAAGTAACTGGTTCTTGAACTAATGCGGTGGGGATTTCCCCACCGGTTGAGAACCACTAGTCTACTAATTACACTACAACCCCACTGACCTTCCAGCACTCCATCCATCATGTGCCATGCCGGTAAGGGTAGGCGGTCATGTTTTGCCATCTCACTCGATCACCAAAATCGTGGATCAGCTCCGTGTTCCTATCTCGACCATGCCACTTGGCCAAGCCATCCGGATATTTAATTCTCGGTCTTGCCCTTGGTCTCTTCCCTTCGATCTTGCCAGTTGGCACCAAGTTCTCCAAGTCATTTCATCTCATAACAACCCCCCCCCCCCCCCACCCCCACCCCCCCCCCCCCCCAAAAAAAAAAGAATTGACTGTCTACGTCTTAAGACTAATCAGTTCACGATCTTCATTTGTTTCTTGAAGGATTTGTTCATTGGTTTCTATGTCTGTCCATGGTATTCTTTGCATTTTCTTCAGAAACCCAATTTCCACAGCCATCGGATGTTTTTCAGCTTGACTGCTGATTGTCCACGCTTCACATCCATACAAAAGTACAGGTTCTATGTTTCATCTCAACACTCTTTTTCTCATTTCAGTTAATATCTTTCTATTGGTCAGTATATTTTTCATCTTGCTTTGCCAGAAAGCTAAATTCCTGCTATCTGTATAGACTTCTACTCTAGCACCTATAAGATAATTTCGGAATTTCTCTGTCATCGCCCATTTCATTGCAAGTTACTCAAGTTTAGAGCTGCTTTTGGCATTACGTTCTGAGGGGCGTAGTGTGCGACTGGCATAAGCCAGGACTCTCTTTTTACCATCCTGAATCTGGGAGATTGCAAAAGGCTACCTTCGCAATGGGAATTCTTGTTATTCTTCCAGCACTAAGAGCCATTAAACTCGCCCCTACCACGATGCCCTTCCCCTAAAGTTAAACTCGCTGGGCTGGGTGACCCCAACCGCCGTACTCAGCCTTATCTGTAACAGTTGTTCGTTGTTGGTTAGTTGGTAGTGAATACTTTGGAAGACTAGGAGTTTTAACTCATATAGTCTGATGCATTCTTGTTCAGATGGCTTTAACACTAACAAGCGTCTATGGTAGTGAAGTTGGTGTAGAGACGCTTGTCTCCACCTGATACAACAGTACAATCTCCACGAGAATTGTTGCAGAGCTTTCCTACCCCGTTCCTCTGACCACAATGGAGTCGACGATGTATGAGTCACTGCATTGAAGCCATGCTTCTATAACAACTTCATTAGGCTTAAAATTAAAAGCCAGTTAATCAACTCTCTGAGATGCATCCATCCAGAGGGAATCAATACGGTTGTTGATGAAACCTGTATAACTATGCTGACTTCCGTCTATATAATCATATCTGATTGTTTGCACACCTTTGGCTACACATTTCTTATTTGGCAATTTTAACAGCTGAATTTGACTCAACTTTTGCAGGAAACGAGCACCTCTCAATGATCCTGAGAGCTATGCCGGCGGTAGCGTAGCTACCAGCAGGGCCTCCCAAGCGGGACAGGTCAAAGGGTAGAGAACAGACAAAGAGAAACACCCTGGTCCTCCAGGTTGGGGGTTGAAGCGTGGGGTTAATGTCAACAACCAATGTGTCAGGCATCATAGGATTACTTCTCCCACACCACACAAGAAACTTGCAAGTCGTGTGAGAGGAAATGAATGGTACATTTTATTGCCGTTGGCTCTTTACATTTACAAAAAATAGTCGCTATCAAATCACACACAAAGCCACAGAATTGCCTATCGCTAGTTTCCTAACCCTATTGCTAATCTCTATCTAATTGGCTACAAAAAACTCCTATCGACACTAAACGATCTGCTCTCTACGAAGTCAGTCCCCAGTCTGACTTTCCTACACGCGTCGCTACACAGCACGCGGAAGGACCTTGTTGCGTCCTTCGGCTTTTTGCGTGCGGTTACACTCAGCACGCTGGTAGCAGCCGTTCTCCTATTGAGTGGCACTCTTCTCCGTGGCTATCACGTAGGCGTGATTCTGTCGTGACCAGAGTACTAACTATCTGGTCGATGCCTCCGTGTCTCATGAGAGAACTAGTTAATAGTCCCCCTTTCTCTCACCTACCCTGCCCTTATATCGGGGCACTATGTTACCTCTAATCTACTTGAGGTTGACCACTCTTCCCGGTGGTCTTCTATCTTGTGGTAGACCTCTTTCAGTCTTTGACACACACCCTCCCCTCCTGTGTTGCGTCATCAACTTTGACTTGTTGGTTGTGACGCAAGAGGTTTGTAAAAAATTAGTGTATCTAATTTTTGTCAAAGACTGCTGATAACCTGGCTTTGGGTAACTTAATAGACTTCTACTGACTATTGTCACAATGTAGTATCACTTTACTTGGCTACTGGCAATCGCCACAAACTTGTCTGGTTGGCGTGAGCCCTCTTCTCAATCGCAATATTATATTATTTAGAGGTATGTCTGAACCGGACCGTTGTCTTATAAGACCTGCCGTCAAATAGTAAATTAACTCACTACCCATACAAAGTTGACTTTCTTAGGGTCAACACATGAATTGCTTCATGTCCCCCATATAATATTAAACAACCATTACACAAGCTGTGTGCGACAGGCTTTTCCTATCTCGCTTCCGCGTGTAAAGTTATCTTTCACTGTTAAGTTAGTGTTTCGTTGTCTATTATGTCCCCTGACCCGGAGTTATCTCCCTTTGATCTTCAACAAATGTATGCAATTTATATGTTTGCTTTTCTGGTTGTTTGCGTGTTTGGATGTAATTTACACTATAATCTAACTTCTAACATGTGTATCTAACTATCATGTGTATGTAAGTTAGTTTTCAAGTGCCATAATTCGGTTAAATGCGGCCACAAACAAGTGTATAACACTAATTCGTGACTACGTTTCCGTCTTATGATACTTAAAATACTTTCTCTAAGATCTACCCTAAACTACACACAACACATTCAAGAAAACACATTTTCAACATCGAAAGCAAACACCTGACGCAGACAAAAAACAAAAAGTCGCGTTGAGCGGCAGAAAATACTCCGCTGATCTCACCCTCTCCTGTATCATTTACATTCGCTCTCACTTTCACACTTCTATCACACATCTTTTACCCTCACTTCTGTCACACCTCTTTTACCCTCACAATTACCTAAAAACCCCGGAGTGACACTGTACAAGTTTGGCTCAGTTTGACAAAGTTGAGCTAAATGACTGTGCGTAAATTGCTCCACGAGTCATGTATTTACACATATTTACATGTAAGAAAAAGGGTTGATGGTTTGTACCCTGGTATTAGTAACTACTATATTCTACTGAAATAATACTCTAAATACTGACATACTAGATCTATAAATATGTATCTACTGTATTACTTATTTTAATTTAATTTGCCACATTAATCCTAATGTTTATCTAATTTAAGGGACGTAATCTAACTATTTAAAATGACATTGATGTGAGATGAGTTATGTACCTTT
This sequence comes from Cepaea hortensis, assembly GCA_963921405.1. Taxonomy (NCBI): domain Eukaryota; kingdom Metazoa; phylum Mollusca; class Gastropoda; order Stylommatophora; family Helicidae; genus Cepaea; species Cepaea hortensis. The sequence continues at coordinate 79,445,875 of OY992882.1, read as the reverse complement.
ATGAAATGGGTAATGTGAAATGTAATCAATTATGTACCTTTCTAACATGGGTAATGTGAAATATAACAAAATTATAACTAATGTTTTTAAATGGAAAAATATATGATTGATATTTTTACTCTATATGGTGTAAATGATGTATGTTTAATTGTATAATCTTTTTATCCTATGATAATGATGTACATTAATCCTAATACTCCATGATCACGTTTGTTAAATGGACTGGTTCATTAAGATGGGATGAATCCACATGAAATGAAACAAAGTGAAATGTAATAAACCTAAATGGTACTAATACTATCTAAACTTTTTATTCTAGTTTATAATTAGCTGTTATTATGTTTAAATTACTATCCTATTTTACTTTTAAGGTAAGTAAGTGGGTAAATTACTGATCTATCTAATTAATCCTATCTAAACTAATAAAAAAAAAAATGAAAACTATTATATTGTCTAACTCTAAATGTAAATTAAAGTGACCTAATCTACCTATAATTTATCACTATATTAAAATGTTATAATACATATCACAATAAGTTTATACATACATAGTATTTAAGTACCTCAGGTTAGTCGTTGCCCTAATGTTCAGAAATTGCTTTCATTGGAATACTATATATTCACACTTGTCCTGGGTATATTAAACACATTACACAGTCATACTTGTGTTCTATGGGTATTGCACCTGTAGAGTTCGATTGTGTCGTAGACCAGTATTTTCGTGTCTGGATTTATGTAATGTTCTGACACTGTTTTTCTCTGCTGGACACAAATGATTCACCGGAACCCATATGGAGCTTAGTTAGTAACGAGCTGTCCCAGTTCATACGGTGCTATATTTGTTCTCGGAGCACATTTCTTCTTTTGATGTCTACGGACACATGGTAGATCGGTGTTCCTAGTACATAGTTTAGCATATAATGTCTATGTATTTGTAAAATATTTTTCATAGAATATTCTAATGTACTAATAATCTATTACTCTACACTCTTATGCGGAATCTGCGGTATTTCTACCTCAGATGGTCGACTAAGGGTATCAGCCAGAATGTTGTCCTTACCCTTAATATGCTCTATACTAACCGTATAGTTTTGTAGTACTAGCGACCACCTGTATATACGGTCATTTCGATGGACACCACTTTGTATGACCGTGATAGGGGAGTTGTCAGTCTGGACAACGAAGTGAACACCCGCTAGAAATCGATGAAGCTTCGTCACCGCATAGATGACGCTTAGGGCTTCCAACTCTGATATGGAATATCTGGACTCAGCAGGTGTGATCTTACGGCTCACGTAGCAAATCGGATGGAAGATGCCGTCATAAAATTGGCCTAGCACTGCAGCGATGGAGATTCTGCTGGCATCTGTCCTAAGATAATAAACGAGCCTAGGATTAGGCAAGCGGAGGATTGGTACATTACTAAACAGGATTTTCAATTTTGACAATGCAGAAATTAATAATGCATCTTTGACATCTAGTTTTACAGATGCTTTTAAAACATTTGAAAATACACTTGTAATTTCAGCTAAGTTTGGTATGAATTTGCTATAGTAATTTACTAACCCCAAAAGGCTTCTGACCTGCTTCTTTGTGGTAGGCATGGTCAGGTTCATAATTTTGGTAATGATTTTATTGTCAGTCTTTAGTTGACCTTGTGAAATGACATGACCCAAAAAATCAATTTCTTTTAGGCCCAATTCGACTTTGCTCGGTTTGACAGTGAGACCGAAGAGTCGCAACCTATCAAAGACATGTCTTAGTTTCAGTAGGTGTGTTGTCCAGTCATCAGTATGGACACATATATCATCTATATACGTCACTGTATTCGTCACTCCATGCAGTAGATCTCTAGTTAAGCGTACGAAAGTGGCAGGAGCGTTTCGGAGTCCGAAAGGAAGAAAACGCCACTCGTAAAGTCCTAAAGGTGTTGAAAAAGCAGTAAGATGAATGGATTAAGTCTGCATAGGGACCTGCCAATATCCCTTAGTAAGATCTAATTTAGAAAAGATTTTGGAGGTGGACATGTCAAGAATAAGATCTTCGCAGGAAGGAATTGGCTCTGCGTCGATCTTGGTGACGTTGTTAAGTTTTCGATAGTCCACACACAGACGAATTGTGGAGTCTTTTTTCTTAACTAGGACGATTGGAAAGGAGTACTCAGATGTAGACTTCTGAATGATCCCACTAGCTTCTAAATTAAGTATTTCCTTATTTAGATTTTCCCTATAGCTAAGTGGGATTGAGTACGGCCTGCATTTAATAGGCTTAGAGTCCGAAAGAAGAATGGAGTGCTCGATTCTGTCCGTCCTACCTGGAATGTCAGAAAATATGTCTTTATACTCTGTCACTAATTCTATTAATTGTCGTCGTTGACCGTCTGTTAGTTCCTGTTCTATCCGTATGCTATCCACTGTCGCAGTCTTGTCTACAATAGGAACAGGTAGTTCCATTCCGTCGTCGTCTACCTGATTCAGTACGGTGGTGGTGCTAAGTGCGTATTCTGTATTCTCACTAGATGTATGGATATCGTCGGATTTGCCAGTCTCGCTAACTAGTGTAGTTGCTTTGTGTATGTCTGTCGTCTGATCACTAGGTGTGGGTGCACTATGTTCGTCAGTCTCTACTTCTGTCTCTTGTCGTGAAAAGTAAGGTTTCAACATGTTGACATGGAATATCTTTAAGTGTCCGTTTATCGATATTTCATAGTCAACATCTGAAAGTCTTTGTATCACCTTGAAAGGCCCTTGCCATGAAGTAAGTATTTTATTATGCTTGTCTGGTAGTAGCACCATTACGTCTTGATCAATTTCAAGTGTTATGGGTCTAGCACTTTTGTTAGGACTGTGATGTTTGATGATATCTGCACTGTTCACTGGAGTGAAACCATTTTTCTCCTCCCAGACAGATATTTCTTCATCTGTACAGTGCCTTAGCTGGGGTAGACACCCAAGAATTAAATCAGTACAAGGGTTGTCTAGTATTGCACAAGTAAAGGTACCAGAAAGGAACGGGGTGTTTATACGGGCTCTTGCCAGAGGATAGGTTTCTATATTACCAGAAAAAGTCCGGCATTTTACAGAGTCACCAGTATAATCCTTTGGATTAACAAGTTCCTTTTTCACTCCAATAATAGAGCTCCCACTGTCAAGCAAACATCGGCATGGCTTCTCATTGACCATTGCAGAGTGAAACAATAGATTGCCTCTGGAGGCTATAGCTGCATTTGCATTCTCCAAGGAGGATGTTACATTATGCCCACATGTAAGTTTGCCGTCTGCATGAAATTGGTGACATTGGTCACAATTGTCAAAGCTTAACACATCGTTCACACAACAGACATCTTCAGATTGCCTAAAAGGTAATACATTTTCAACTTCACACTCAGTCTCACTACCACTATCAGAAGATGTATCAATCAAAATAGCATTGTTGGCTTTCATACGTTGGCGGCCCAGGCACTTATTTGAATAATGGCCGTAGCTGGAACAAAAGAAGCATTTGATTGCACGCCTGTATGCAGATCGCTTGTTTTGTTGCTTCTTAATAACATTTTCAAGATGCGCCGGATAGTTTGGCGATTTATCACACATAGAATAAGTGTCATGCAAAAGTTGACAGTAGATACATTTTGACACTTTCCTATCTTTCTTATCAACTTTATGAAATGGTTTTCTATTACTTTGATAGTTTTTAGGTTGGTCCTTTACAAAGGAAACTATTTCAGAGTCATTTGAAGTCTTAAAAATATCTCTATTTGAGGAAAAATATGCAGAGCCTTTCTTTTCAAATTGTTCTATGGTCTCAATGTCCGACTGCTGCAGGAATTTAGCAAAAGGAGATGGTATAGTGGATATGACTTTATCCATGGCTATTAGATTTTTAAGTCTGTCAAAATCTTTACCTATGTTAGCTGCTTTAAGCCATCGATTTAGTACACTTTGAACATTTGAGACGTAATCAATGAAAGTCTCACTAGGTTTTGGTTTTAAATTTGAGAACTGAACCTGATACCCAGGGGCATCAAGTAAAAAATGTTGCATTATCCTATCATGGATGTACTGATAGTTAGATTTAAGATCAGTTGGTATTGATTCTATCACTTTAAGGGGCTCACCACTCAGGTTCTTCATATAAATCATAGCCCACATGTCTATTGGAACTTGGTGGTATTTAAACTGATATTCGACATTTTCTGTCCAGGCTGATATGGAGTCTTCTTTACAATATGGTTTGATAATATTTTTGTATTTATTCAACTTATTTTCTTCTTGTTGACTTTTTAGTTTAGTAGCAGAGATTTCTAAGTGTGAGTCTACATCCATACTTTTCATCTGTAACTGTGTTTCTGATTCTACCTGTATTTGTTTTTCTTTCACTCTTGCCATTTCATCTATCTCTTTTTGCTTTAGTTCTCTCTCTTGATCTAATTGCTTCTGTTTTAATTCTAGTTCCTTCTGTTTAATTTCCTTATCTTGTTCTAACTGTTGTTGCTTAATTTCCTTATCTTGTTCTAACTGCTTCTGTTTTAATTCTAATTCTATTTGCTTAACCTGTTTGTCATCTTCTAGCTGTTTTTGTTTTGTTATCTCAGCTAGTTCTGCAATCTCCTTTTGGTGTTGTCTTTCTCGTTCTCTTTCTTGTGCGCGTTCATCTCTCTCAGCATCTTTTGCTTCATTAAATTTTTGATCAGCATATTGTTCTAGCTCCTTTCCTGTGTATTGTAACTCTTTACCAGCTTTTATGAAATCAGATAAAGTTGCCATGTTGTTGGCCTATTAGCTAGCAATGACCCGCAGTGAAGTCTTTAATCACTTATTTATCTTTGATATGTTATGTTTCTTAATATCTGAGCACTGCAAATTGGACTCTTAGTTTATAACCTGGAAAAAATTTTATCCTGAAAAACAGAGCACAAAAATATGCTAATGCATCACAAGCTGAAAAAGAGATGCACTATTAATCACATAGCATGCCAAGTACGTAGGTTATACTCAACTTAATGTTCCCGAGAATCAGGAACACCAATCCGGTAACACAGGTCACCTCGTTTGGCACTTCGGCATACACACGTGTTTTCTAATCAGCTGTTGTTCATCCTGGTTCACAGAGCAGCAACAATTAACCAATAGTAAACGACATATAATATTTGACAATTTGGTACAATCACAATGACATGCCCACGGGCAAACAGAATATAGTTTAATTAATCTTAAATTGTCAATGTCCTGTCTTCGTTCTAACGTTTTATGCCTTTCGTCCCTAACCTAGTTTAATCTATGGAAGTTTTGTGCAGACCAAGTCTAATTTGCATAGCCAAAAGTAGTGCCATTGTGACGGTAAACAAATAGAAAAAGTACGAAAAACATTCAATAAATGCTTTTAAATAAATAAAACTATAATAATATTGTTTAAATAAATAAATATATTCATTCACTAACTGAAATAAACAAATAATAATTAATATACAGCACAGATTCAGGCGGGCAGCAGCTTGGCGATTTGTAAACACTCAAATGCTGAATGCGAATGGCGTAGAACAACTGCTTGTCAATCGTAATACGTCAGAGGCGCAGCGCTATTTTTAGCTTGCAAAAATCGATAATGTTGCTGGCCTGTATATCGCTCCGCCATGAATCATATTTGATAGTTATTCATAAACAAATCAATAATTACATCAATAAATGAAAGAAATTAATAATATGAATACTTACACCTTTGAAGAACACATGATTTAACTAAATAATATTTTAATAAGCACAAATAAGCATTATTTTGTCACGATAGGCACAGTTTAGCTCGCAACTCGTTCTAGTCTGCACACGTCATCAGTCACTGACACAAATTAAACCTGTAATTCACTATTCGTAACCTTAGTCTAGAGCCGTGGGTAAGTGTAATAGCTTGAACATTTGTTCAAGCCACACATCTGACACCACATTAAATCCTAGCCTGTCAACAACCAATGTGTCAGGCATCATAGGATTACTTCTCCCACACCACACAAGAAACGTGCAAGTCGTGTGAGAGGAAATGAATGGTACATTTTATTGCCGTTGGCTCTTTACATTTACAAAAAATAGTCGCTATCAAATCACACACAAAGCCACAGAATTGCCTATCGCTAGTTTCCTAACCCTATTGCTAATCTCTATCTAATTGGCTACAAAAAACTCCTATCGACACTAAACGATCTGCTCTCTACGAAGTCAGTCCCCAGTCTGACTTTCCTACACGCGTCGCTACACAGCACGCGGAAGGACCTTGTTGCGTCCTTCGGCTTTTTGCGTGCGGTTACACTCAGCACGCTGGTAGCAGCCGTTCTCCTATTGAGTGGCACTCTTCTCCGTGGCTATCACGTAGGCGTGATTCTGTCGTGACCAGAGTACTAACTATCTGGTCGATGCCTCCGTGTCTCATGAGAGAACTAGTTAATAGTCCCCCTTTCTCTCACCTACCCTGCCCTTATATCGGGGCACTATGTTACCTCTAATCTACTTGAGGTTGACCACTCTTCCCGGTGGTCTTCTATCTTGTGGTAGACCTCTTTCAGTCTTTGACAGTTAAGATCCCCACCTTTGTAAAAACTATTTTGTTACGAAACAGATAAATAAGCCTCGAATTCGGACTGACTTATTTGGACAACGACCTTGGAATGGTAAAGGACATTTGAGATTTGGAACATGGAATGTACATACACTATATTGAGCTGGAGCGGCAGAATAACTAACCCGGGAGCTGGTTGAATATCAAATGTATATAACAGCAATTCAAGAAATAAGGTGGCCGGGAGAGAGTACAAAATGGAATGATTGTAATATATGGAGGAAACAACCAAAATAAACATGAATTAGGAACAGGATTTGTCATCAAAAAAGAGTTATGGGGGAACATTCTATACTTTAAAGCTGTTAAAGACAGGATTAGTAAATTACGAATAAAAGGTAAATGGAAAAATATAACGATGATTAATGTGCATGCACCTAATGAAGAGAAAGAAGATGATATTAAAGAAGACATTTATAATTATCTGGAAGATGTCATAGAAAAAATAACCCCAAACAGGAAATTCTGATTGTGCTGGGAGACTTCAATGCAAAAATAGGTAGAGACCAAACTCATAAAAAGTTGGCGGTATGGAAAGCCTATACAGAACTTCAAATGATAATGGATGGAGAGTCATCTACCTAGCAGAAGCCAAAGGACTGCAGATCAGCAGTACCAGACTGCAAAGAAAGGTTATACATAAACAAACTTGGAAATCATGTGACAAGAAAACCTATAATTACATAGATCACATTTTAATTAACAACAAAAATGCATCAAACATACAAATTAGAAGTTATAGAGGTGCTGAGTGCCATAGCGACCACTTTCTCGTTGGAGCAAAATTTAAAATAAAACTTAAGAGAGCTTTCTATGCTAAACTACAAAGGTTACACCCAACACATAACAGAAAAACTACAAGAAATTACAGTCATAGAGAAATTTGCAGATGAAATAACATGTAAACTTGAAAATCTACAAAACCAGCTGGAGGAAAGCGTTGACCAAACTTGGCTGAACATCCAGAAGAATGTCTCGGTGTGTTAACCACGCATAGAAAGAACAACTGGTTCAATCAAAAACGTGAAGAAGCAGTCATTAGGAAAAAGAATGCCAGACAGTTATGGTTAAATGCCATCAACAACATCTAAAATGAAGAGCAATATAGAACTGAATGTAAAGAGGCTACAAAAATAGTTCGGCAGCAGAAGCGATAATATATGAGCAATATAATCAAAGATATGGAAACTTATCACTAGAAAAACGAATCCAGAAAGTTTTTTTAAAGAACTGAAGTCAATGAAACGAGGGCACCAACACGACATAAATGGTTTAAAAAACAAAAATGGGAATATGATAAATGCCAATGAGGAAATGTGTAACACATGGAAAGAATATTTTGTTGAATTACTAAATTGTGACGCTCCAAGTAACACTTTCCCACAGGAAGAGGTTCTAACGTGTGAACCACAAATTTATGTTTTTGAAGAAATCCTATATGTAATAACACGACTTTAAAACAATAAGGCAACTGTGGCTGATGGAATTGCTGCTGAATTTATAAAGTCAGGCTGCCCTGCATTACATCTAAAACTATGCGAACTAATAATAAAAATCTGGAGGACAGAAGAATTACCACATGACTGGAAAGAGTCATTATTGATACCTATCTTTAAGAAAGGACACAAGTTTCAATATGAAAATTATATAGGAATATCATTACTGTCCACAAGCTGTAAGATACTATCCGCGGTATTACTAAATAGACTAAAACCATATTCAGGAGACATATTAGGTGACTACCAGGCGGGTTTTAGACACAATAGATGAACAATAGATCAGGTATTTATCTTACGACAAATAGCCGAGAAACATTGGGAATATAAAAGAGATCTCCATAACATTTCTGTGGATTTAAAAAAATCTTATGATAGTGTCCTTAGGAATAATCTGTGGAATACTATGCAGGAATTTGGAATACCTAGGAAGTTAATCAACATGACCAGACTATGCATGGAAGATACTTATAATATAGTAACATAAAGGCAGGAAATCAGACCCTTTCCAAATAACATCTGGCTTGAAACAGGCTGATGCACTATCACCGCTACTCTTCAATCTGCTCTAGAGAAAGTTGTAAGGAAATCAAAATCAACTTTATTTTAAAAGGGCCACAAATTGGGCACGCAGGCCCGTCTTACATTCGGCCCTTCCAATCACTCATCTTTCATTCATCAATAGTGCATTATACATTCACATAGGAAGAAAAAAAAAATCAAAGGAAGGCAAAGGAGGAATGTGCTATTGGAAGAACATGCAGATTGCTTGGTTATGCAGATGATATAGATATTATACGGGAAAATGAACAAGAGACATTGGAAATGTTGACTCACTTAAAGGAAAAAATTTCAACAAATGGGGCTGGTTATCAACCAAGATAAGACAGAATGTATGGCAATTTCAAAAGAAGGAACGGCTAAAACTCTGGCCACATACAAATAGATAATATGACCATTAAATGAACGGAAACATACAAATACCTGGGTACAATCTTCAACTGCTACAACATAATAAGGGAAGAAATACAAGCTAGAATCAATCAAATGTGCTATCTCGTAACACCAAGATCACAATATACAAAATACTGATCAGACCAGTTGTGCTGTATGGCTCTAAAACCTGGAGTACAACTAAAGTACAAACCTTTGAGAACAAAGTCTAGAGACACATCTTTGGGCCCATTAGGGATATACAAAGTGAAGAATAAAAGGGAAACAAAACTTGCTTACACCCAGAAAATAAATGACCGCAGACCACGAGGTAGACAAAGAAGATGGTGCAGAGATAATATACATAAGACCCACAAGCATTGGAATCAGCAACTGGCAAGAGAAGGTCAGCCAGAGAGAGAAATGGAGACAGCTTGTATATGCAGCAAAGAGCCTCAATGGCTCGGAATGAAGAAGAAGAAGAAGAAGAAGAAGAAGAAGAAGAAGAAGAAGAAGAAGAAGAAGAAGAAGAAGAAGAAGAAGAAGAAGAAGAAGAAGAAGAAGAAGAAGAAGAAGAAGAAGAAGAAGAAGAAGAAGAAGAAGAAGGAGAAGGAGAAGAAGAAGAAGAAGAAGAAGAAGAAGAAGAAGAAGAAGAAGAAGAAGAAGAAGAAGAAGAAGAAGAAGAAGAAGAAGAAGAAGAAGAAGAAGAAGAAGAAGAAGAAGAAGAAGAAGAAGAAGAAGAAGAAGAAGAAGAAGAAGAAGAAGAAGAAGAAGAAGAAGAAGAAGAAGAAGAAGAAGAAGAAGAAGAAGAAGAAGAAGAAGAAGAAGAAGAAGAAGAAGAAGGAGAAGGAGAAGGAGAAGAAGAAGAAGAAGAAGAAGAAGAAGAAGAAGAAGAAGAAGAAGAAGAAGAAGAAGAAGAAGAAGAAGAAGAAGAAGAAGAAGAAGAAGAAGAAGAAGAAGAAGAAGAAGAAGAAATAAGAAGAAGAGCACCTTTCAAAACGGAACTGACTTTGACTTGTATGCCTTCTTGACAAGTAAGGAGTTATGTTTTAATATTATATTACACTTTAATGTTTTTTCTTTAGATCTGTTTGTGTTGTCCTGTCTCTGTTAAAGACTTATATAATCAAAAAGTTTTTTCTTGTGTCCTGTAATAATTATTTATATTTTATTATTTTATTATTATAAATTTTTTATATTGTCTCTTTTTTATGGATGTTCACTCTGTGATCTATGTTCACCTTTATAGATTCCTTGGTGAGGTATTTACACTGTGTGTGTGTTAAGTATGTCTCATATTTTCGCAGGAGCATCACATACATAACTGTTTGTATTTCCTACCCCATCCAGACAATAGGAGGGTGTGCAAGAAGGTACTGCAACTTCATATCTACAGAGAGATATCAGGATGTAACTAGGCCATGATTCAACATAGCACATACGATCTGGCTCTGACTAGGCCTAGGCTGGTAATCTTTCCTCTACAGGTGTTAGGTCACTTGTCACATGGCTTCAACTTAATGCTCAGAGACAGATAACTGATTAAATGCTAAAGAAATTGTAATTCATGTAAAACAAAAACTTGTTTGTAATTTAAAATAATTTAATTAATTCATCTCATCTCATCTCATCTTGTTCCTCTTGTACCTTGCGGTGTCGGGGTTTCATGTATCCACATGTCCATGGGCTATCTTATTCCACCCCGTCCCATCGTTTACGTGGTCGGCCCCATCCTCTACTTACACCTGGTCTGTAAGGCATTGCTTGTTGTGGTATACTGTTAGTTGGTAACCTAGTTACATGGCCAAACCATTTGATTTGCTGCCTTCTAATAAAATGTATCGCTGCCATAAGCCCCACTTTAGATCTTATTTCTTTATTTCTGGTCTTCTCTCTTCTGGATACATTGAGTATTCTTCTCAGGAATCTCATTTCTGTTGCTGTGATTTTTCTTTTCTCTTTTTCTGTCATTGTCCAGATTTGGCATTGGTAGCACAGAGTTGGTAGGAACAATGTGTTGTTGTTGTGTTCTTCTTCTTTCGTTTGCTTGAAATATACCTATAACTGCATTGTTGTCTCTTGTATGAATCTAACAGTCTTTTTTAGTTCACTCAGCAGTCCATAGAGTTTATCTTCCACTGTTTTCTCTCTAGGCCAGAAGGTATGACTTGATATGTTGTAGTTTGGGCAGTCGTGGAATATCTGCTCTGCTGTCTGCGACGCCAAACCATATGTGCACATGGTTCAGTCACAAATCTTGAATTTTGTATACGTGTGGTTGCGTAATCTATTGTGTCTTGTTATGAGGCGCAGAATGCCATGTATCAACACAGGTTATACAGTATAAATACAGTCCACAAGAACAGGGTAGATTAGAGTTAACAATAGAACAGTTACATTCACCACGAAAGCGTTGGATAGGATGAGACACGTAGAATTGTGATGATAACGTAGCATTAGAACGTTGAACACAAGAGAGGCGAAAACGAAAGCACTCGAGGTTGCGACCTCAAAAACATCAAGTGACGAGGCGGAGGTGACGTCACGACCAAGAAACGTCTGGAGTTTAGTGGGGCCAAAGATGAGAGTGTGAGCGGTTGTGGAAACGCTTACTGTCGTGTGAAATATCAACTAAGTTATATACATACTACCAGCAAGTTTGCTACGATGTATTGCGACAGGCTAGCTCAGCTAATCAAGTGTTGAGAACGAATGCAAACCAAATTGAGCGGGACTTTATCTATCAAGGTCAGTTGTGCAGTGTGCCCAAAAATGGCCAGCCAGCCGCGTAAGTTGGACACGTGAAAATTAACTCTATAATTTGATAGAGAAGTGACAGCTTGGAAACGATAGTTTTCAGACACCTAGAATTTATAATTTTAATAATATTAATAGCAGTCGGTGCACGATTACAATATGAAATCATTCTACCCTCCTGAATACCATGAGTATGATGTAACAGTGGTCGACTGGTTGATGGAACATCATAAAGAATAAAACAAAGATGATCTGTTCTAGGACGTTAAGCTGTGCTTTTGTACAGTACTTGTTGCATTTTCGTGAGGAGTTTCATTGCACGAGAACGAACCAGAATAGATGTATGGCACCAAGTGGACGGCTCTATTTTCACGAAAAATTTCCCAACACTAGGGAAAGGATACATTGAAGCTATGACCTGCCTCAAACAAACAACAGTGTGTGCTGCCTTCAATACCAATGAAGTACCAAATGCACCCACTCTCTCAACTATTATAAATATTATCAACTATAGCATCCTTGGCCGTGACCACATTCTGTACTGTTAGTATTGTTCCACGCTTTCTTTTGTAAATATTGACAGCAAAACTGCAGTCAGCTGCATAATTTATTAATATTGGACCGTTTCCAGGTGCTGAAACCACCATAATGTCCTAAATAATATAATTTACGCAGCAGCAAAGATGGTGCCGCAATGAAGTGGCAACATTAACTACAAAGAAGCCACATCATCAAACGGCCATAACAACAATATATAGGCATATATTCAGTGTATAAACTGTATAAGAAAACTCATTTTCAAAACGACGACGATGTCCAACCGGTCAACGTCAAATTGCTTCCAGACACCGTAGTAGTATAGCAAAGTGAACCTGAACCACCATTTTTTGGACCGCTGGAGCAAATTTCAAAAATTTTCTAAAATCAATTCCGAAATATTCCTGTAGCAGGAGAAGGTGACTGGACCACCACAGAGAGACAACAACGACATCGGATCCTAAAACCGGCAAGTTAAATTGTCTGTTTGTAATTGTTTACATTTTGTCCGATTGTTCAGAGTTGTTGTATTTGGGCACGTTCTCCATGGATTGTTTGTCTGTGGCTTGAGTGTTAGTGGGAGGTTGCTGGGTTAATTTTGTGCCTAAATGTTGTTCATGCACAAAGGTACTTTCCATTCTAGCAGCAGCCGAATTACCTGTGATAATTTATTGTAACAATTTGGCTGCTGCATGTTATTTTGTAACCATGTCCGTCTATACGACATGCCTATACGTCTTTAGTATCTCTTTTCCATGTAATGATCATCTGTATCTGCCTTCCAGTTAGCAAATATTTCTTATAGAAGTATTGTTTGTCCTGTTTCGTGCAATATTCTTGACAGTGCGACACCACAACAGCGTCACTCACCAACCACATCACTCGTCTCAGAACAAGGAACACCAACAAAAGACAGAGAACACCTCCTGTCTTGAGACACGATCCAACAACATCAGAACTTCATATTATTGTACAAGTGATTTGAATCGGACACAAATACAAGAGCTTGTGTACATTTTCACTTCCAGTCCTTGAATACACATAGATACTCTTTTGCGTTTAGTTAGTTACAAAATACTATTCAACCATGTCTTCACTTCAAAAATGTGCGGCGATGGGCACAGAAGGTGGCTTGTCAGGTGCCGATCTCTTGGCATTGGCCAAAAAATAGGTGACTGAATTTCAGGCACAGCAACGAGAAGAAAGGGCATCGGCGAGAGAAGCAGAAAGAGAAAAAAAGAGTCTCTAGAGAAACAAAAAGAAAGAGAGTTGGCATTAGAAAAAGACAAGAAAGAGTCTCTAGAGAGACAAGAAGAAAAGGAACTAGCATTACAAAAAGAAATTAAAGCAGAGAATTTGCTCTAGAGAAAGAAACTAAAGACAGAGAATTTGCTATAGATAAAGAAAAGCTAGCACCAAAAGAAACAGCTCTAACCTTGAAAAAGAAAAACTGGCAACCGAGAGATTAATAAAAGAAATAGAGTTAGAAAGTAATTAAACAGTGAAAACACTTGAAAAAGGAAAATAGGCCGAAATAGCTCAAGCTAAGTTAGCAGCTAAAACTTTGGACCTCATTAAACGGTACCAGGGTCTCATCAGAAACTTTTCACAAGGCGATTCAATATCAGCCTCGATAACAAACTTTGAGGTTCTAATGAACCATTATAAAGTGCCGGCCAAAGAATGGGCAATATTATTTCATAGACAGCTTTCCCTCGAACCTTTAAAGGTAGTAGAGGTAATACCCGAGAACCTGCGAATCAACTACAAGTATACTAAAAAAACGGGTATTGGCACATTTTTCACTTGACCAAGCAAGTTTACGTACACAATTTAAGACAGTGGCACCTAAGGCTAATCAAACCTTCCTAGATTACGTTTCGAAATCACCGTCACTTTTTGATAAGTGGCTTAGATCAGCCAATGTAGGCTCAGACTTTAACGAATTGCGTGACCTCATGTTGAGGGACAAGCTAATTTCTTCTGTGCAAGAAGCTATGCCCACATTTCTGATAGAGAACAAATGTACGACAGTGTCTGATATGGAATCCAAAGGTGAAGCATATTACTGTCATAACACTCCCTGGGTTGAGGGGAACCTGCTATCACACTTTAATAACGGGATGTCTTTAGGCCCGGGGCATAGGTGCCCTTAGTCTACAAAACCCGTTAAGCCCTTGGATCACTATTCCCTCGCTTTCAACCAAGGGACGTTACCCCTTTCAAACCTCATCCTGAATACATGATACAACTCTGGTATCTAACTATGATAAAACGATGGTGTATTATACAAATGAATGAGGATGATGGTGTCACTCCGAGTATCGAAGGCATCGCTGTATCTAGGCGAGATAAGACATGGCAGCACTAGAGTCGCCTCAAGGAATAAGTGTCATTGCAGTAACATGGTCCAAGTACCCCGCTGTGGGTAATTCAATCACCCTCACCGAATGGATCCAGCCACCGGCCAGGTATAGTCTTCTCCACTTGGCCAAATCGGTAGCCGTGTCGAATCACTAACACGTGGGACCTCAGGTTGATGACGACATGAAGTCCGGCCACTCACTGGTTAGTAAGGACTACTGTCTCTCGTGTCTCTGTGGAACTAGGACACTTCTCTTAAGAGTCCGGAAGTATCCGGTGCACTGCTGATATGGCGAGAAGTCGATATCTCACTCACTGGTAGTGAAAGTCACAACTGTCCATACTACCATCTTAGATCAACTTACTCATACCGCTGGTATCACCGAGCAGGTAGATCCATCGATGAATCGTGACTCGGCAATCAATGTTCAAATAGTTCTTCAACAGAAGCATAAGCCACATGGGCCAAACACTTGATAGTGAAGTCATAGTTTCGGGCTGGCGGGAAGGCAGTCAGTCAGTTTCACATCTGGGACAATAACAACACCAAGATACTTGTCCACTTAGGATCAATAGTAAGGCAATAGGTAGATACCATGGTGAACAACCTGGTATAGTAGACGTGGAGTGGGCTATGGGTTAGCTGGTCCCATACTGAGAAGTAGCTCTCGGTCGTAGATACATCTCACCGTGGTAATGGTGCTCATGGGCTGCTAACACAGATACTCGCCCTGGTCCATATCACTGGTCTCGTCACCAGATCGTCACTCTGCTCTCATAAAAGTAGACCCTGTGACGGACAACCCTTACTGGGAGCAACATGAATCAGACTGACCATAAGCGGATACAATCAGACCATGCTTACTCATACGGGTGGACCTTTCCCACAAGGGACCCGATTCCTTCATTGGCGGCTCCCAGATGCCGAGGACGAACTAGGCCTAGGACCGAACAGGCAGCTATCCACGAAAGTAGAACTGAGCAGAGGTTGTTGGTCACTGGTGTCTGAGAGATTGTCCTATCATGAAAAACTGCTATATAACATACAGGGTTTGTGAGTTAGTTGTGCTCATAGGCAGAATGGCCCTGAAGGAGGGCTGATGGCAGTACATCCGAAACCCCCTCTGGATTAGACCCACTCTCCCTGGTTGCCTTCACTATTGGCCGCCAGAGAATATGTCGTACCGTGCGGTAGGAAAAATCCAATAGATCCAATAGAATATACAGGGTGATCCCTGTAGCAGAAATGTACACCCCGGACTTCCTCCATGGTCCCAGGTCGGGCATTTAGAACGGTGTCCTGTTCAATATGAACAGCCCTGTCGCATCGGTCACTTCCCCCTTTGTCACTCTCTCAGGAATCCACTATATATTAAGCTGGTCTTCCGTCGAAAGATATTAATTAAAAGACAGATGTGAGGAAAGCCAAGAAGAAAGCCAGTGGTCGTCCCATCATGCGACACGACCTTCGACTCCCGATACGACCTTGAAACTACCTCTGAGGTTTCAGCAGACCGGTGCACTCGATTCGTCTTACTCGCCCGAGTTCATCGACATATCGCATGTCATGGACGATGCGACTCCTTAACCCACTTTCGGTTGCGCGTCGGGTAACGGTTCGGCAACGCCGAGGCCGCCGAAGCTCGAGTACCTGAAGCTGGCCATGTGTGAAATCAAATTACAGGTCTCGTTTCTCTGAACCCGATTTGCCCGATCTACAGTAGCTGTGAATAAGCCGCGCGCTGCTAACCTAATAAATATCTTTGCAGTACAAAGCTAGTAAACACGCGTTTGCAACAGACCTAAATTTCAGGCTTAAACACCAACCCACAACAGTTCACACCTGACCTACTTCCTCGCGACGGTCAGTACCTGCGTCCTAGCAATCTCGCGTCACGGATCACCGACACTGCGTTAAATTTTTAAAAAATGCTTTACACATACCTTCAACTAGCAGCACAAATGGTAATATGAGAGCCGTTGTCAATCAACAGGACATGATGTCAAAGTTCTTTTAAACCTTTCAAGACATGTGTCGTCCCGCTCTCCATAACACAATTAGTACGGGGCCATCAGGCTGTCTGCCCGCCAGCTAGTTCAACTCACAACTGAACTCTTTGTGTGCTGGACGTATCACTGCGCCTGCGCACGCATGCGCAGCCCGTATTGGCGGAACTCAGTTCCCGACCATCGGTTTCTGGATTTTTCTCCAAGTGCGAGCAATCGCTATGGTCTGGGTTGAGTGATTTACTGGTTCTTTCCCCTCGACCAGTAAATGTCAACAGGCCGCAAAATGTCACAAGGCGAACCTATTGGTTTCGTCACAATTACAATGTCCATAGAGATATATTTGCTGATGGAGCCCAGCTGTATTTGGTTATAGGGGCGGCTGCCAGGTTTTCTAATCAATGATATAATAGTGGAGATGGTAGATTCTCACATTATGGTCAACAAACAAGAGGGAGAGTGTCATACTATATCGAAGGTAACCCCTCCCCTTCTAAAGATCCATACAGAGCAAGAATGGGTTACATGAGTTACAACATTGCAAACTGCAACATTGGTCACTTGAGATGTGTGACAAGAACCGAACTATGACCCTTATGTTAAGAATCTAACATCACAAAAAGTAAGCAAGTATGCTTACTACAAGAACAGCGTCAAATGTTATTTATGTAATAGCTAAGAACACACATCCAAGGATTGTAAGATCAGAAAGACATGGAAAGAGGCCAGCACGGCATACATAACACCAGTAGTGAAGCTGACGTATACAAAGACACTAACACAGTCATTTTAGAGATATTCTCTAACGACATACAGTGCGAATTTTGTAAGGAATTTCATGAAGACGGTAATCTGGTGTGTGGCCATAGTATACCAATGCAGGAAGCTAATGCAGGTAACATCAAAAATGGCATCCTCAAAGTCCACCAAGCATGGGTAAATGGATCGCCAACAAAGTGTGTTAGAGACACTGGCGCATATATAGTATGAGTAGACCAAAGACTGATAAATAGGAAAGACTACACCGGCAGAAGTGTTACCTGCAGAACATTTGGAGGTACTTTAGAAAGATACAAGATCGCATGGGTCACAGTAAGTTGTCCCTATTATGAGGGAAGAATATGCGCAGCAGTACTGCCTAACCCATTCGCAGGTCTAATGATTGGTAACATTCCACATGTAAGAGATTGCAAACATGAAGAAGCAATCCAATGGGAAATAAAGTGTGTGCCAGCCAATGCAGTCACAAGAAGGCAACTAAGAAAAAAAAAAGAAGAAGATTGGCAGGTCACACCACAGGTTATCCCAACGGACAACACATAGGTCCCGTTGACAGTGACAAAAAACTTCAGTACACAACAGAAAGACTGTTCGACATTACGGGCATGTTTCGAACGGGTTAACCAACCCACTAAACAAGGAAAACGAGGTAAGTGGAAATTCATCATACATAATAATATACTTACCAAACAATACAAAAAGGGATCAGTCCTCGTCTCATAAACGGTACAACCGGTGGATATATCTCAGCAAGGCGCTGAAATTAGCGCACGACTCTCCATTTGCAGGGTACATGGTAATGGCCAGAACTAGACACAGAATTTCGGAACAATTCTACTGGTCAGTTATTCAAAGGATATTGGTAGATATGTTCCATCACGCGAACTATGCAAAAGGACTACACAGAAAGGTAAACATCCTAAGACAGAAGTTCAAGAAACTGATCTAGCATCCCGACCATTCCAGAAAATAGCTGTCGATATTGTGGACGATTGAACACAACAACGGAACGAGGGAACAGGTTTATCGTGACAAGGATAGATCTGTGAACTAGATGGCCCGACTTCCTCAGAAGTCCATCACTTCTAGGTCCATCGTAGACTCATTTATTTTTGCTATTCAGTATAAGGATATATCTGATCTAGCATCCCGACCATTCCAGAATATAGCTGTCGATATTGTGGGCGATTGAACATAACAACGAAACGAGGGAACAGGTTTATCGTGACAAGGATAAATCTGTGCACTAGATGGCCCGACTTCCTCAGAAGTCCATCACTTCTAGGTCCATCGTAGACTCATTTATTTTGCTATTCAGTATGATAGTGTTGCCAGCGTGTATACTACACGACAGAGGTAGCCAGTTTATATTTGAGGCTACCTAAAGCACTATGAAAAGTCTAGGCATACCTCAGGTGTTCATCTCCCCGTACCACCCAATGACAAAAGGAGTAAATGAAAATTTTAACGGGGTGTTAAAACAAACCCTAGCTAAGGTCGCGGCAGAAAGTCCCAAAGACTGCCACCTGTTATTCTCAGCTGTCCTGTTTGCATACCGCGAAGTACCTCAATCAAGTACAGGCTTCTTCCCGTTCGAACTCGTGTATGGGGCAAATCCAAGAGGCCCATTGTTATTGTATAATGAATTACTGACGAACAAAGTACACGTCCACCCGAAACGGGAGGCGTACGAGATTGTCACACATCTTTGTGAGGACATCATCACAGCCTGCCAGTTCGCGAAAGCGGCATTAAAACAGGCCAGAGAAAAATACAGAAAGTATGATAACAGAAAAGCTAAGACAATCGTCTTGAAAGAAGAAGATGAAGTATGGCTTCTATTACCTCACCCCAGAGATTGTCTTATCATATCATGGCAGTGCTTATTCAAATTAGTCAAGAAAATCAGTGTTGTTGACTACCAAGTCAATGGCAATGGAAATAACAAGATTTTCCATATACACATGCTTAAAGCATACGTTGATAGGGACATTTACAAAACCACCACAGCACAACAAATACAACTAAAAGTCGCACCAGCTTGCTGGGTAATCAATGAACAGTAAAACGACGCAGTGACCTAATGGATACCGACATCAACAGTTAGGGACACTAGTAGTTGGAAAACTGTCCAAATCAACAAAAACGTGTCAAAACAAGATACAAATATATTAAAAGCATCTTTACAGAAATTTAGTGACATATTCACAGATAAACCAGGGAGAACAACTCTGATACAACATAAAATCGCATTACTTTCAGACATACCAAATAAAGTAAAACCTTACCCAATTCCAGTGCATTATTTAGACAACGTAACCACTGAAATATATACACTGGATAAGTGTGGGATAATCACAAAATCCACATCCAATTATTGTTCCCCTTTGGTTATAGTCAAAAAGAAAGATAACACTCTAAGGATTTGTGTTGACTATAGAAAGATCCACACATTAACCTTATTAGATGCTGAACTCACGCCCAATGTGGTTGATCTCATTGACGATATGTCAAAATCCAAAATTTGTTTCCAAAATAGATCTCACAAAGAGATATTGGAAAATCCTAACGGAGAAAGAATCAATGCATATCACAGCTTTTGCAATACCATTAGGCCTTTATGAATGGGCCTATATGCCTTTTGGACCCTAAATTGCTCCAAGCATATTCATTTCAATGATGCGCAGCTTATTGCAAGGCATCAAAAATGTAGCCACCTATATGGATTATATATGCATCCATACCACCACCATTGATAACCACACTGAAATCCTGGAACAGGTATTGCACAGAATACAACAACACGCTTTAAAATTCAAACCGATCAAACTTGAAATAAGTTACAGTGAAGTCCAATTCCTAGGACATCGAATTTCAAACGTATTTCGGAAAACTTTCCCAAGTTTGGTCACCAACATTCTAAATATTAAAACTCTAACAATAAATAAGGAAGCCAGAAGTGTGTTGGGACTGATAAATTACTATCAAAAGTTCATCAAAAACATCGCTGACATGACATCAACCTTCTCAGAACTTCTGAAGAAAAAACAACCTACTACTTGAACAGATAAAAAACTTTTCAGCAATCAACCTAACATAAAACTGCCTGACGTAACAAAAGAGTTCATGGTGTAGGCTGACGCAAGCTCGTATGCAATTTTAGCTATTTTACTTCAACTTGACGACGGACGACTACATCATGTCCTCTATTTCAACAAAAAGCTATCAGAAACTCAAAGGAAATATGCTATTACCGAATTGGAGCCCTAGCTCTTATAGAAAGCATCAACACATTTTCTAAATATCTACTGCTGAAGAAATTCTTAGTTCTCTCCAGCAACAAACCTTTAAAAGTCTTCAAGGAAGGACATCGTAACAATTCAAGAATACACATATGGTCTCTTCTATTACTTGATTGTAACTAACTCTGAAAGCATGCTGAGGAAGATGAGGACAGGCATGCTTCGTGCAGAATGGCTTGCTGCGCTTCGGAGTTCACGGGTGGCAAGCATCGCCTGGATCTTTTGTCCGGGGCATGACGGTGTGCTGGGGATTGAACAGGCGGACAGACTGGCTGGCTCCGCAAAACTTGTTGTACTCCGGATCTTATGGTGAAGGCTTCTGGGAGTCCTCCAGTTGTTCTCACTATGCATTCAATGTTGTTGTATAAGCTTCTACATAGGTTTATTAGATGTGTACTCTCTCCATATCGTTTAAGGATTTCCACGGCCTGTTTCTATCTACGTTATCAAATGCATTTTTTGGTCGACAAAGGCTAAGTAGATTGTTTCATTCAATTCGATTGATTTTTCTACAAGTTATCTAAGAGCGAAAATGGCATCTGTGCATCCTTTGTTTTTCCTTAAATCCAAGTTGTGTTTCGCTTAGGATACGTTCTATAGTAGTTCGTAATCTTTTCTCAAGAAGTTTGCAAAATATTTGCTCAGTATGACTTACTTAAAAGAGAAACGCCTCTGTATCGTGTGCAGTCTCTTTTACTGCGTTTAATTTATTGCATTTAATTAATTACGGCATCATATACAAGTGCAATTCTATTAACTCCAAGGTCCAATCCAATCTATGAACTCCAATCTGTGCATTCTCTTAAACGATTTATCATATTTATCTATAATACTTCCTGCTCATGTATCTCTTGTGATCCGAAGCAACGTATAGTGTGTGAAAGGCTCTCTTCCGGTGAATTCCAGCAGTTACATAATGTGTTCTGATACTTGTTTACATTCTGCCACAGACTAATAAACAACTCTGACGTGTCATTGATAACTTTCGCCTTGAAACTAATGATGGTGTGATTGTCCTTCGTGGCTATCTCCCCTTTAGTTGCCATAAACACTTAAAAGATGTGTTGTCTCTCTCTCTATTTCTCTCTCTCTCTCTCTCTCTCTCTCTCTCTCTCTCTCTCTCTGTCTCGCACTTATATATATATATATATATATATATATATATATATATATATATATATACAACGAAAGGAGACGAAGCCTTGCTACAAACCTTTGAGAACGAAGTTTTAAGACGCATCTTTGGACCAATTAGGGATACAAAAAGTGGAGAGTGGAAAAGAAGAAGTAACAAAGACATTTATGATCTGTTTAAATCCCCGCTAATCACTGGTATCATGAAGGCTAGTAGACTAGAATGGCTGGGGCATATAGAAAGAATGGAAGATAAAAGGGAAACAAAACTCGCTTACACTCAGGAAATAAATGACCGTAGACCCCGAGGTAGACCAAGAAGACGGCGAAGAGATAATATATATACAGACCTACAAGCACTTGGAATCAACGACTGGCAAGAGAATGTCAACCAGAGAGACGAATGGAGACGGATTGTATCTGCAGCAAAGAACCTCAATGGCTCGGAACGCTGAAGAAGACAACACATCTTTTCATGTATATATATATATATATATATATATATATATATATATATATATATATATATATATATATATATATATATATAACTGTCATTTACTGCCAATATAGTACCTTGCGGTGTATGGCAGAGTGGTCCTTGAGCCTGAGGAATTAAGGCCGCCTGGCTAGTGCAGTCGCCGCGAACTGTGCAGGTTAGGAATTTCTTTTTGCCCCAGACAGAAAAAATCCCACACCTTACCGAGGATTCGAACCCGGGTCTCCCGATTGAGAGTACGGAGTTCTAGCCACTCGGCCAGCTGCTCATATATATATATATATATATATATATATATATATATATATATATATATATATATATATATATATATATATGAGAGAACGAACGAACGAGCGAACGAACGGACTTTATTTTCAAAGAGTACCAAATTGGGCATGCATGCCCGTCTTACATTCAGCCGTTCCAATCACTCATCTTTTGTTCATCAATAGTGCATAGGAAAAATAAATTATGAGACCTATGGTGATATCTCAATGGTTTGATACGATTTCTGTCCATATTCCATAGTTGTTTGGTTTATGTGTATGATAGACACGACCAATGAAGACACTTTTTTAGGAGTGTCTAGTTGGTCGGGCGTCGAAGTACACTTGTTCCTGCAGCGAGGCGCCGTGGTCATTTGGAGGCGACAGGTTCGATCCCGGTCGGTAACTATTAAAGCTTTCAAATTTTATATTGTCTAGTGCGTCTTCTGATCTCTATTTCCTTCCTCTTCTTCTGTGAGCGCCATAATACTATGTGTGTTTATTTGTTTAATCTGCATTGGAAAAACATTGTCAAATGAATTTTGTAAACATAAACACTGCATATGACCATGTTATGAGACACATCCACCACCCACCCACACATCCCCCATTCACCCACACATCCCCCATTCACCCAAACATCCCCCACCCAACCACACACACACACCAGGCACACATACATTCCCCACCCAGACACATTCCCACCAACCACACATACCATCCATTCACACACAGAGCATACATACATTTTCCAACTCACACATCCCCCACCCACACACATCTCCCCACCCACTCACATATCTTCCACCCGTCCCATTACCCACCAACAATCACCCACCCACACACATCCAGCCACCCAGCCAAACACAATCCCTCAATGACACATCCCCCATGCGCACACATACATCTCCCCGCCATCTCACATATCCCGCACCTACACAAACACAAAATCCACACCCACCCACATAATCTCCCATCTCCGCCAGCCAACTCACAAATACCGAGCCCACCCATACAAACATCCCCACCCTCTACCCACCCAACCCCCAGCCACACATCCCTTAACCACACACCCCTACCCATATACACACACACATCCCCACCCACACACATCTCCCCATCCATACACACATCCCTCACACACATCCCCACCCACAAACACATTCCGCATTCACAAACACACACCTCTCATCCACGCACACCCAACCCACAAACTCATACCCCCCACCCATACACTGATCCCCCTACCACATCCCTCCACACACGTACTTATCCCCCAACCACTAACACCCACACATTCCTCACCCACACATCAACACATAAATTTCCCATCTACCCACCCACACTCACACACCCCAACCACCCCTCCAAACACACATCCCCCACCCTCACACACATCAACACCCACCCGCACACCCACGCCCAACCACACCCCACCCACCCATACACACATCCTTTATTCACACCCATCTTCACTCCCACACAACACCACACCCACACACATCCCCAAGAGACATCCCTCACCCACACACACATCTCCCACACATCTCCTACCCACCCACACATCCTCTGTCTACAATTACCCTCACCACTCACACATACATCCTCCTTCAAGCCAAACACACCCCCACCCACCCAGACACATCCCCCACCCTCACACATCCCCACATCCATCACCCACACCCATCCCCCAATCCACACACATCCCCCACACACACACATTCACCCACACATCACTCACCCACACACCCATCCACACACCTACCCACACACACATATCCCATCCATCCACCCACATTTCCCACACCCACCTCTCACCCTCAAACACATCCCCACATCCACAACCTCCCCCACCTGCACAATGCCCCATCCACCACACATCCCCCACACCAACATCTCCTCACCCACATATATATTCCCCACCCATCCCATAACTCAGCAACAATCATCCACCTACATATCCTTCTCCACCCACTCACCCACAACCGCCTAGCCAACACACATCCCCTACCCTCACACACATCTCCCTGCCAACCCATACATCCCGCACGTACCAACCATCAAACTCCTCACCCACACACACAAACCCTGGACCCACCCACACATCCTGAGCCCACCCACACACTCCATGAATTCATCCACACACACACATCCCCCACCATCCACCAACCTACTATTATGAACAAACAGACACACACACTCACACTCCCTTACTCACTTACTCACACTAACTAGCTCTCTCGCTCACTCTACAGTAGTGTGCATGCGATTATAGTATACATGATAAAATCAAGTGGCATACAAAATTATACCTCGTAATATGAAAGATGAGAATACATAAAAAATATGGAATAGCATGTTACATGACATGCGTGCGCTCATCTCTCTCTCTCTCTCTCTCTCTCTCTCTCTCTCTCTCTCTCGATCGATCGATCGATCGATCGAGAGAGAGAGAGAGAGAGAGAGAGAGAGAGAGAGAGAGGCAATACATGTGTTAAGCGTTTATGTCAGCTAGAGTGGATATAGCTAATAAGAACAATCATAACATCATTAATATGTAAAGGTAAAATAAAATCGTATTTTTGTTTTCGAAATGAAAAAGTGTACAGTAAAGCAGAAAACAATGTTTTATGTTTAATTCTGTAATATACCACATTGCGAAGACATTTATCTTACTCTTTTCCCCTTGATTTTGCCATTTCTCAGAAAGTGTTTAAATTTACTTATCCTCAACATGCGTTAAAAACCTTGACTGCCTACGTATACTTTCTGTAATCAGTTTAAGGTTTTCATTTGTTTCTTGAAGAGTTAACTCTTTGAGTTTTATTTTCAACCAGGGTATACGAGTATTTTGTATTTTGGTTGCTTTCACTTTATTTACATAAGAACAGTTTTTACTGCGAGAGCCCACTTTTATAGAACCTAGATCAATGGGACAATGAGCTGTTTAAATATAAACAACAACAAAATTTAAAATAAACTTTTGCTTTTCACAATGGATTAAAAATTACAGTAAGACATAAAATAATGTATATGTGTGTATACTGTTCAATGAGTAAAAAAAAACATACCTACCCTAGTGTGTCTCGGAAAAAGCTGTAATTAAAATCATAGTTCCTCGAAGAAGGTGCAAGTGTCGACCAGTACGAAGGTAGCCACGGCAAACACCTTAGGGAGGAGGGAGCATGAACGGGAGAGATAGGAAAAGATGGAGAAACGAGAGCCGTACTGTGAGCGACGTGTTACAAGGGACATGCTACATTGTGAGTAGTCTAGTGGAGGATTTCTCCTACTACCTTTAGTCTCAATACAGTGGCATCAGGGCTAATGATATAGCATGATCGATAAAGTAGAACACAAAAGTAGCCGTATAACCAAGCATCGCTGTAGGAACATATACAAATTAAAAGTATGATAAACGATCTTACTCTACTCTGTTCTCCAGTGTAAAGCGAAGTTTGTTGAGACCGTTGGTAGGTGATAAAGACAGGACGGTTTGCAGGAAGTCAACATCATCGTCACGACCGGGGTCAACATCAACAATGTCAATCTTTAATCGAGCACTTCCCTGAAATCATTATTATCTAGGCTTAAACAAGAAATTGTTGGTAGCACATGATGGCTATAATAATAATCAAACATAAACTAAGACGATATACACATGCCAGGAAAATGCGCTTTGAAGGGGGCAAATAATAATAGTCAACCAGCGCAGAAATGGTGTAATCGACCGATCACGATGAGGTAGATACTGAGCACCCTTAGACAGGAGGATACAATGTGCAGTGAAGATAACCTGCCAATTAACTAACTTACTAGCAATAACATTATTGGTCTCTACTGTTTGCATATCCTTTTCTTCAGCTTGCTGGTATTTCCTTCGTGTCCCAGGCACATCTACTGTATATTATCTGTTAAGTAGTTCAACTGAGATGCTTATACTTTGCTTTAAAGCTTCTGCTGGTATACCACATGGACCAGTAGCTTTTTCATCCTTCAGAAACTGGACGGCTTTTTAAATTAATTCTTTAGATGGTTTCTCACAGATCAATCCATCTCCAATTGTTTAGGCTGGGTAACAGAAGGGTGATTTAGGGCTGGTCTGTAACGAAGTTCTCAAAGTATTCTACCCGTTTGTTCATTTTATCTTTAATGTTGGCTGGAACTTCGTATTTATATTTTCTCTTTATATTATTCACTAATTTCCTATGGTGCTGTAAAGGTATGAGATATTTCCTTTCACTGCTGCGTCTTCTGCCACTTACATGTTGTCTTTTATCCGCCCGTATTCCCTTCCTTAATTGTTCATTAGCTGATGTGTAATATTCCTGTGATCTGACTTCAGCATAACTGATATTTCTATCATTTACACTGCAAAACATGAGTGAGTAATTCTTGACTGTCGTTTTAAATCCACCATTTGTCCCCACGATCTCTCTGTAATCAGTGTTATTTGACCCTATCTTGTTCTTCCGATCAGCCATAATAGTTTTGAAACCTATGGTCCTTAGATTGCCTTTAAAGTGTTACTTTGAAGTCTTTTATCACATCCTTATTAATTGATTCATCGTTGTCATTTGATTGTGCGTAACACTGGATTACGTATATTTGTTTACTTTGTTGAGGAGCGTCTGACCGAGTGGCTAGAACGCCGGACTCTGAATCGGGAGACTCGAGTTCGAATCCTCGGTAAGGTGTGGGATTTTTTTTCTGTCGGGGGCAAAAAGAAAATCCTAACCTACACAGTTCGCGGCGACTGCACTAGCCATTCGGCCTTAATCCCTCAGGCTCAAAGACTCCTCTGCCATACACCGCAAGGTACTATATTGGCAGTAAATGACAGTTTATTTTGTCTTGCTCTAAATGCTTCCATTATTCTATAACTAACTGTTGCTATTCTATTATTGCTTTATCTGCATCTTTCGATAGTTCTAGGGTTACACTTGCTATGTGAGCATTTTCCCATGTATGACCTGAGTTCAGCATTTTTTCACTTGTATTTAAAATATATAGGCCTGCTCGTTTCACATTGTATCGCATAATCCAACAAGGCATATTCTATAATGTCATTTCCTATACACTGTGCCGTCTTTTTCAATTCATACACATGTCTAACATCCCAAGTGCCAGTTTTGAAGTTTTTCCTTAGTGGAAGGGGCTGAGTTGGTAATTTATTCATTGTGGCTATATCTTCATTTCTTCATAATTATAGGAGAAGAGCCTCCTTTCCCTTTGGTTAGCGGAGTGTTTCGTTTTTCCTTACCTATAGACGTGTCCATGGTTTGTTTCATTTTACAGATGAAGCTTTCGATATGATGACGTTGCCAAACCAAATAAAAACAGTTATTAGTCGCCTCTACTATTTGTTGCTTCTTCTAAGGCCTCATGTACCTTATTACAATGCAGAAAACCATGATAACAGTGTACAGTACAGTGACTTTGGACCAAGTCTTAGGTGAAAATCTAATGCACCCTAGACCATACACAACTAGGATGAAAATACGTTGTAACATTCGTACCAAAGCTGCCTCTTGCAAGGTGAAGTTGTGGAACGGAGCCGACCACAGCGACTAATAATATAGCTTCTGTCCGTTTCCTTCAGTTTTATTTAAAGCAATAGAATTCCGCCGGCAGCGTGCTAGGACAGTCCAAGCTTCTGGGAGAATTTAAGCAATGGATCTTATCCTACGTCTTGAGGCGTATTTGATATATAGCGCTAGTCCATAGTTTGTGAACGACTCGTTGGATAAAATGTGCTCAACATCGCGCCTGCTGGCTTTGCTTCCCATGACACTATCTGGCAGCCATTTAGTCTAGAAAGACCAGCAAGCCCTGGTTCAATTTGAACAGTCATATTGTTGATACTAACGCATGTCTACAGGGCCGGACGGCACGCTCAATATGATCATTGGGCTATCGATCTTCACTTTTCACTCTAACGAAGAAGAACTGGAAAACTATGACAGCCTGGTTTTTTGTGTTAGCATGAGGAAATCTGTTTCACATCCATTGTGCAGTTGCCCTAGATTTGCGAAATCGGGTTGTTTCAGACCCTTCAGCAATATCTTCATTGAGATTGCAGTTAACCTCTTAAACTGCATTGAGTTGAGTTGAGCTAAGAACTGACATCACTGCACTCATGACATTCTCATGCGCGCTCCGTCCCCTCGTTCAACTGCATTAAGTATTCACAAAGGTTACAACAAAGACTTAGGCAATTTCACAAGTGTTACACGATGTAAACACAGTAACAGTGGTTAAAAAATAATAGTTAATTTACAATCACATCTAAGAAGTTACCGGCCAGCTATTTATCCTCCACACCACAGGGTTGGAAATAACGCCTATCATGTAATGAAATGTTATGTAGTTTGCATCAAGGATCGCTCTGGATTCTGTCTTCCCATAAGAGCATTGGCTGATACTGTGTGAAGGTCTGGTGGAAAAGAGCACAGCTTGTCTTCTATGGTAATCTAATGAAACATTACATAGATGTGTTTTTTTTTTCTGTAAACGTAACACTGACACATAAATAAACACAGGCACACTAGTATCTGTAGTGCACCATATGAAGAAAGGAAAGACATCCGCTACAGACAACTTTACTTTGGAGCAAATTGAGGTCCTAGGAAGTTTTTGAATCGATAATATAAAATAAGTCTAAATGACATCTATATTAGTGAGTACATTCCTAGTGACCTATCACAATCCATCTTTATAGCTCTTCCAAAACGAAATAATAATAATAATAATAATAATAATAATAATAATAATAATAATAATAATAATAATAATAATAATAATAATAATAATAAGGCGCTTTAGAATGCAAAGATCATCGAAATAAAAAAAAATGTTGAACAATGTAAATGTGTAAAGGGAAAGGGCACAAACAATGCCATATACATTATCAGGACACAATTAGAAAGCGCTATAGAAGTAAAACAAATCTGTACGTTTGCTTCCTAGACTACAGAGGAGCGTGTTACAACATGAAACACGAGGGAATAGTGAAACTATTAGAAAAATTTAACATTGATGGCCCAGATCTACGAATAATAAAGAACATATATTGGCAGCAAACAGTTGCCATGAGAATCAACAACCAGTCAGAAACATTTCAGTGCATAAAAAAGGCGTTAAATATGAATGTGTAATGTCTCTTGATGTATTTTCATTATACAGTAAAAATATATGAGTTCTATGACAATTTGGCCAGGAAGACCGGTTGATGGACATCAAATGGACATCAAATAAATAACTTACGTTATGTTTACAACACGGTATTGTTTGATAACTACAAATCAGAAGAAACTACAGGAAATGATACATACATTGGTTGTAGAAAGTGAGAAAAAAAATGAGTCATAGCATGAAAAAAAAAAATAAGACAGAAGTAATGGTGAAATCAAAGAAATAGATCGTGACTAAATGTGCAATTAAAGTAAAAGATAATTCCGGGCAAGTGCAGACATTCAAATATCTACACGCATGTTTATTCATCAGATGATAGTTGCAACACAGAGATAAATAACAGAATACAAAATTCAATCATTGTATGTCATGCGATGAAGACAATATCATGCAGTAAGCCCTTGTTATTGGAAGTTTAAAAAAAAAAGAATTATTGTATAATTCATAGAAGCGGTTCTAACCTAAGGCTACAAATCCCGGACAATTCATAAATAAGAAAACAATATCCATAGAAGCAATAGAGATGTTGTTTTAATGAAACATGCTGAACATTCT
Source organism: Cepaea hortensis (assembly GCA_963921405.1). Taxonomy (NCBI): domain Eukaryota; kingdom Metazoa; phylum Mollusca; class Gastropoda; order Stylommatophora; family Helicidae; genus Cepaea; species Cepaea hortensis. The sequence goes on along the minus strand of OY992882.1, from coordinate 79,415,442 downwards.
TTGTGGAACCTAAACGCTTCGAGGGAATCTAAGACACAAAGATGACTTATTAAAACATCAGAAAGAGGCAGTCACTATTTTTTGCCCAGATTATGAGAAGACAAAAACTAGAACAAATTGTGACAACTGAAAAGATTTGTGGAAAGAGAGGCAGGAAAAGGCAGCGAGAGAAAATTCTTGTGTCAGGACACGGAGGGGTGTCGGCACATGATTTATGCATGCTGTTGGAGATCGCAAGATGTAGTGAAGTATGATCACCTTCCCTAGTCGGCAAGACACTTGATGATGATGATGATGTGTACATACGTGCGTGCGTGCGCGCGCGCTCGTGTGTGTGTATTTAATTGATTTTATGTGCATGGGACTTTCTAGATGGATATTATGTGTATAAATTATAATCACAACACACATGGTGAAGAACTAGGCCCCACACAGGACGCTTGTATTTGCGAAGAAATCGTGCATTGTTTGTAAAAATAAAGAGACCATTAACTTTTGTTGAAGAATTACATTTTTTGTAACAACGGTGATTCCTATACATGACAACGTGGTTCAAATGTAACCCAATGACGCTGCAGTGGTTAGGTGGGTGTTTGTTCAAGGCCTACAAAAACTACCCAGGAAGGCTAACCTGGTCAACGAATATAGGAAAGGCGTCTGATACGTCGGCCGAATGTAGCAAATATCTCAGCTCTGCTGTCAACAGGCACAATTCAATAACGTTCATTGATTGATTGATTGATTTAGGAATCGACATCACAGCATTCGGGGCATTCCCATAAGCACCCCGTCCCCATCCTCAGCAGCCAGCGAAGAGTTCCAACACCAATAGTACCAATAGCAATCTGATTATATGTTCGTCTCGCCTTTCCTCTGAGCGTTGAGCGTCGGCCAGATCCCCTCGTCACTCCTCGCTGTCTCATTCTTGCCAGACCATAGAAATCCATTTGCTCCTCCGAGGTGTACACGTGCTCCCACAAGGCCGCAACCACGTCTGCCTTGATTGATTGATTGATTTAGGAACCGACATTACAGCATTCGGGACATTCTCACAAGCGCTCCGTCTGCCTTGTCATGTATCAATACTCCACCAAGTTCTGTAGAGCCAGCCAATCTGTCCGCCTATACCCGTGACCTTCGAAGCAAACAAGCCACACCGCACGAAGCCTGCCCGTCCTCACCCTCGTCAGCATGCTTTCTGAGTCAGTTACAATCACGATGTGTATGTGTGTGTGTTCGTATTCTCCATCCAGCGGAGAGCTGCAGTGACTGCCTCCACTTCCATTCTTAAGCTGGATGTTGTGGTATCATATGCCAGGCTCTCATGCACCAAATGTCGACCATTAGCTTTGGCTATGAACCCCCAGCCACTTCTCTCACCTCTTGACACCGAACCATCTGTGTAGATAATCACATCACCCGAGTGAGCATTGTCCTGAATTAGTTGCTGGATTTCCACTTCAGTGGCCCCTGCTGGCCATTCCCTGCACTCCCGGCTCAATGTGATTATAACTATGCACAAGTATGACTGCTCCGCTGGCACTCTTACCCACTCCTCTCCACGCCTAATGTTCTCCAAGGGGCTCACCTAGCGCCTCATGCAGTGGGTGGTCTGTGTCTGCAGCTACTCTGAGGTATGCCTTCGCCTGTATCACCTTGAGCCTACCAGCAACACTCGGCAGACCAAGGATGTAACGCATGCACACTACTGGGGTGTCTCTGAAGCATCCCAGAATGACCCGCATAGCTTCGTTCTGTATGCGCTCTAACTTCACCAGCTGACTCTCTGAGACAGTGAGCAGTCCTAGTCCATAATCAATCACTGAGAGGATCAAGTGCTGGTATAGTGTAAAAAGCATTCTCTCCTCTGTGTCCATTGCAGCCATAGTTTTAAGTGCACTGAGTCCCTTTTGAGATCTTGTCACAACCGTCTACATTTGGTCCTTGAAGGATAGGCTCCTGTCAAATGTGATCCCCAGATACTTCAGTTTGTTCTCTCTGCTGACTTTTCTACCATCATTCGCGAGGCTTCACAAAAATAAATCGGACTTACGAAGATGAAGAACATCAGACATGGACAACTGGACTCACCCGTCTGAACGATCAAGGCATATTGTAAAGCTGTGGTCACATTTAGAGAGACAGAAGAAGAATTTGCCGTCGCAGCAGTGGCCATCACTTCCTTTACCTCTTGGGTTCGAGAATGTCAAGAACCTCACAGACACAAAGGCGTCACTTGTTGCCAGCTGGGAAAACGTTAATTACAACATTAAACTTGTTTTGTGTTTACATGGCAACAATATTACCTCGCTGTTATTCTACTTAAGTGAATGCATACATACAACACGGACGCATGATTAGTTACAATGACGTCCGAAGCAATTTAAAGCATGCATTAAAACAGACATAATGTCACGGATTTGTAACAACAGAAGTTACACTGCCAGCTATAACATATTGTATTGGCCTTCTGTCACTTTGTGTAATCTGTGGACCTTGTAGTTATTTGTAACTTAGCTCCGCAGCGAGAGCCATTTCAAACAACTTGCAGTTAAAGAGCTAACTTCTTCTTCTTCTTCTTCTTCAACGTTCCGAGCCATTGAGGTTCTTTGCTGCAGATACAATCCGTCTCCATTCGTCTCTCTGGTTGACCTTCTCTTGCCAGTCGTTGATTCCAAGTGCTTGTAGGTCAGTATATATATTATCTCTCCACCGTCTTCTTGGTCTACCTCGGGGTCTACGGTCATTTATTTCCTAAGTGTAAGCGAGTTTTGTTTCCCTATTATCTTCCATTCTTTCTATATGCCCCAGCCATTGTAGTCTATTAACCTTCATGATACCAGTGATTAGCGGGGAATCTTAAACAGATCATAAATGTCTTTGTTACTTCTTCTTTTCCACTCTCCACTTTGTGTATCCCTAATGGGTCCAAAGATGCGCCTTAAAACTTTGTTCTCAAAGGTTTGTAGCAAGGCGTCGTCTCCTTTCGTTGTACTCCAGGTTTCAGAGCCATACATCACAACTGGTCTGATCAGTGTTTTGTATATTGTGATTTGGTGTTACGAGATAGCGCCTTTGATTTTAGTAGATGTTGTAGTGCATAGTATATCTTATTTCCAGAATTGATTCTAGTTTGTATTTCTTCCCTTATGATGTTGGAGCAGTTGAAGATTGTACCCAGGTATTTGTATGTTTCCGTTCTTTTAATGGTCATATTATCTATTTGTATGTGGCCAGAGTTTTTAGCCATTCCTTCCCTTGAAATTACCATATATTCTGTCTTATCCTGGTTGATAACCAGCCCCATCTGTTTGGCTTTTTCCTTTAAGTGAGTCAATATTTCCAATGTCTTTTGTTCATTGTCCCCTATAATATCTATATCATCTGCATAACCAAGCAGCTTGGATGTTCCTCCAATATCACATTCTTCCTTTACCCTCCTTACAACTTTCTCTAGAGCCAGATTGAAGAGTAGCGGCGATAGTGCACCACCCTGTTTCCAGGCAGATGTTATTTGAAAAGGGTCGGAATTCCTGCCTTTATATGTTACTATATTATAAGTATCTTCCATGCATAGTCTGATCATGTTGATTAACTTCCTTGGTATTCCAAATTCCTGCATAGCGTTCCATAGACTATGCCTTTTTAAAATCCACAATAATGTTATGGAGATTTCTTTTATATTCCCAATCTTTCTCGGCTATTTGTCGTAAGATAAATATCTGATCTATTGTTGATCTGTTTTGTCTACAACCCGCCTGGTAGTCAACTAATATGTATTCTGAATATGGTTTTAGTCTATTTAGTAGTACTGTGGATAGTATCTTATAGCTTATGGACAGTAGTGATATTCCTCTATAATGTTCACACTGGAACTTGTCTCCTGTCTTAAAGATAGGTATCAATAATGACTCTTTCCAGTCATGGGGTAATTCTTCAGTCCTCCAGATTTTTATTATTAGTTAATAAAGAGGTAACACTTGACAGATATAATAAATAAAATCATCTTAAGGAAACACATCTCTCAGCCTAGTTACAATGTTAAGTTGTTATATACTGGTTAAAGTTAGTTGAATATCCTTTACAGGACATTGCAGTCAACCTTACCGTTTTTTTTTTTTTTTTTGCTGTTCGTGATCTTTTGGCAAGTTTATGTTCAAATAGTTTGCCATTGCTTTCTGAACAACCGGCATCCATGCCATTTCGTAAAAAAAAAAAAAAAACAAGGCGGGCTGCTGCCAAATCTTCCGCAGCTGTGTTTCGATCGCGGTATGCGGGATTACGAACTGCGTCCGTAACATTAACATTTTTAACATATTGTCTAATGTTTTGGGAGCCAACTTGATCAGGGATTCACATGACCCACTTGCCAACGCGCAAGCGGACACCTTTGCCAGTCCGCCACTGATCATGAGTGGTTTCATTGCGAAAATTGGTTTTGAAAGAAAATAAGTTTTTTTTTTTTTTAAAAGGCCTATTCTATATAAGATATATACGTGAGAGAGGACGGAAAGTCAGACAAGGGGAAAGTACCATATTATTCATGCAAAGATACTCATCATTACAATAAAAGTAAAGATCGTATTCATTCATTCATTCAGTAGCATGTCCTTTAGAGAACCTCGCTCCCATAACAACCTTCCGGAAAACTTCACGATCACAAGCAAGATGTCCCACGTCTGATACATCCATCTGGAGATCATCTGCCACATCCTGCACCCATCTTCTCTTTGGCCTTCCTCTTCCTCTCTTCCCAGGCATATACCCTTCCATTATTGTTCTCTCCAAACTTTCGTGACGTTTCAAGTGACCGAAATATTTCAATTTTCTTTGTTTTATCGTCTTTAATAGCCAACCTTCTTCAATATTCAACTCTTGAAGTATGGATGCATTTGTTCTTTTCTTTACCCAAGATATTCTTAGAACTCGTCTATAACATTTATATTCAAAGGCGTTTATGCGTTGTTCAGTTTGTTTAGTAAGTGTCCATGTCTCACAGGCGTATGCTGCAATGGGAAAGATGCATGCTCTTAAAAATCTAATTTTTGTAGTTCTGTCTGTCCCACTCCATAATTTATTCAGCTGTTTTAGTCTTTGAAGAGCAATTGATAGTCGCCGTTTAATTTTTTCATTGTGTCGCCGTTGTTGGTAATCAATGATCCAATATATTCAAAATTTTCCACCACCTCCAATTTTCCCCCATTAATGTACATTTCTTTCTCCATAGTAGTTTTATCTGTATGCATTATCTTTGTTTTTGCTATGTTAAGATATAAGTTGTGATTTCCACTATTCAATTGGGTTGAGGCTATTAGATTTTCTATGAAATCCTGTGTTGTGGAGAGTAATACTGTATCTTCAGCATATCGAATCTCTGGTATGTCATGGCGGCCGATATTTAGGGCATCATATAGCTCCCTGTTTATATCATTTCTTACATTTATCATTATATTTTCGGCGTACAAATTAAACAAATATCTTTTCTAACTGCTGCTTGTTGGTCTAGATATAGCATTTTTATGAGTTGTACTACATGTGAAGGAAAGCCCATATTCCTCATGATTTCCCAAAGTTTCTGATGTTGTACACAGTCAAATGCCTTTGAATAATACACAAAACATGAGAATAGGTTTACATTAAATTCTCTGCACTTCTCTATTATTAAACGCATGTTGAATATGTGATCTCTTGTTCCTCTTCCTTGTCTAAATCCAGCTTGAACTACGTTAATCTCTTCTTCCATTTTCTTACGAAGTCTTCCCATTATGACTTTTAGTAGAATTTTACTTGCATGACTGATCAGGGCAACAGTTCTATAGTTGGTGCATAATTTCAGGTTGCCCTTTTTTTGGTATTTTAATGAAGATAGTTCTCTTCCAATCTTTTGGCCAAATACCATATTTCCAAATCTTTGTACATAATGCAAGATATATCTGTATGCTTTCTTCTCCTCCCGCTTTAATTAGTTCAGCTGGTATCTCATCACATCCGGGTGATTTACCATTCTTCAGGTTCTTTATAGCCCAAGAAATTTCATCTAATGAGGGTTCAGGTTCTGTCTCTCCTGTCATTGACTCATGTATCTCATTCATATCCTCACTGTCACTCATATAATACATTCCACTGCAGTACTCCTGCCATCTTTTTTAGAATTTGTCTAGATTCTGTTAAGGTATTTCCCATCTTGTCACAGATAACATTCAGTTGAGGTTGAACATTTCTTGTCAATAACTTCATTTCTTTGAACATTTCATAATCTCTTCCAGTCTTATGATATTGCTCTATTCTGGTACAGCAATCTTGTATATATTGATTTTTGCCCTTTCTTGTGTTATTTCTTATTTCTCGAGTTAAAGATTTATACCTCATCCTGCTATTATCGGATTCATCTCCTTTCTGTTTCAGCTCTCTTCGTTGTTGTATTAATTCTAACGTGTCTGATGTAATCCATGGCCTAAGTTGCTTTTTCTTGGTCGGAATTAGATCTTTGGCTGCAATTATCAAGATATCTCTAGCTTGTACTGCCAGTTCATCAGTTGTCATTTCTTCTTGTACAGACATCAAGACCTCAAAGCGATTCCTTACTTCTACAGTGTATGCATCCGGTATTTTTGTGACATGAAAACGAAGTGGCCTTGGTCCTCGGATAAGCTTTTTGAGTTTTAATTTCAGATCTGCTTCTAATAACTGATGATCTGTATCACAGTCTGCACTTCGTAGGGTTTTTGCAGATGTTATGCTTGATCTCCATCTTCTTTGTATTAAAATATAATCTATCTGATTTTTGGTAATACTGTCTGGAGAGTATCTGCAGCAAAGAACCTCAATGGCTCGGAACGCTAAAGAAGAAGAAGAAGAAGACTGTCTGGAGACTTCCATGTGAAGAGTCTTCTTGGATGTTGTTTAAAAAGCGTGTTGGCTATCGTTAACTCATTTTCTGTGCAAAATTCAATTAATTTGTCACCTGCATCATTTCTATTTCCTAATTCAAATTTTCCTAAAACGTGCCTCTCATTTTCAGCTCTTCCTGCACCTACTTTTGCATTAAAATATCCCATTATTATTGCTATATCATTATGACCGATCTTAATTAATGTGTTTTGTAGTGTGTTGTAGAAATCTTCAATTTCGCCCTCCTCTGCTGTTGAAGTAGGTGCATATATCTGTATGAGAGTTGTGTTTTTTTGGACGGCCTTTAAGTCTAATAGTGAGGATTCTATCACTAACTGGATTATATACCATTAAAGCTTTTGCAGTTGTCTTATCTAAACAAAATGCCACTCCACTCTGGCCTCCAACGTTTCTACCAGAATAAATGAAAATACTTCCATTTTCAGTTGTAAAATGTCCCTTGCCGCTCCAGCGATGTTCACCAATTCCTAAAATTTGAATGTTTAACCTCTCAATCTCATCACACACTACTTTAAGCTTTCCCTCATACAGACTTCTCACATTCCACGTTGCTATTCTCACTCTGTTTCTTAGTCTGACACAGGGGATTTCCTTGGTAACACAGTCAGGATTAACTCCGTCATCACGATTACTAGTACTGGTCCCTGTGTCACACTCTTCCCCAGTGTTATCTGTTCTGCCTGGCCTGGGGGTCTCGCCACCAGATCTCTTTCTTATTATGTTTTCTTTCATGGTTGTTATGGTTTCTTGGCAAGTTTTGCAGAAGGTAGTTTGCCATTGCTTTCCTTCTGGGCAGTGACTGTATTAGTCGGTGGCCACAGCCATTGTCTCTACTGATGAGATCATCTGCCTATCGCCGCAGAGTGCAAGACCATAACCAACACCAATCTGTCGGCTGCTCTCACACTCCATCCACCACCTGCTTCCATGGCTTCACGTAACCCTGATCGGGGGGCTAAACGGGTACTCCACCTTGCCCAAGGGTGTCCCGTAGACTAACGGAGGAAAGGAGGCGTTTTACATCTCCTTTGATAGGGGATATCCCTAACCCGCTAACCGGAAAGATCTTATGGTGATGCCATATACCCCCTCCTTCACCAGGCCAGATCAGTTTGCATGAACTGGGGTAGAGAACGATGCAAAAACTATGGGTGGTAGAAAACGACAGAACGGTTCTACCACCCGACTGAAGAAAAAAAAAATCAGGATGAGAACATGGAAAGTTTCAAAGAACATATACCATGATAGGTAAAGAACTACTAAGAAATAAAATAGACATACTAGGTGTCTGAACACAGATCTGCTGGATGAGGTCACTTTGAGACAGAAGCAGGACACATATTAATGTATTCAAGTGAAAATACCATGTAAACAAACTGGGGTTGGTTTCACCTTGGCAAAGAAGTTTTTACAGCATGGTTTTGATTTACTCCATCCAGTGATTGACTTCTGACCAGGAAGTAAGTTAAAACAAATTTATGATAAAAAAGACACCTCACAATTGGATAAGTTCATGCATCAGAAGAGGAAATTCAGGAATGTTGCAGTATGTGGTTCTTCGGGTGATGAACGCCTCGCAACTTTCGCCGCTAACCGAAAGCAGGTAGTACCGTCTACTGTCATATGATAGCACAATTATATCTGATTAAGACCTGACTAAAATATAGGCCTACCTGAGTGCAACATATTAACAAAAATTAAAATGGGAAAGTTGAACGTTCGAAGTATAAGGGGGAGGGAGGGGGGAGGGCAAAATGGATACTGTCAAGCCAGAAATTAGAAGACTAAATATTAGCATTTTAGGTATATGTGAGTCCAGATGGAAATTCATGGGCATGACCCAAGGAATATAACATAATCCATTCTGGTGGAGAGAATCAACAACGAGGGGTGGCACTTTTAATGAATCTGGAGAGATAAATATCTATCAAAGGATACTGGACTGTGTCAAAAAGAATATTACTGGTAAAGTTAAGTGGCATGCCTTTTAATCTCAATATCATACACGTTTATGCACCAACAAAAGACAGCAGTGGTGACCGCATCGGTGAATTTTATAATGATTTAGATAGTGCCTTGAATAAGGGAAAGTATTCAGAATTAAATATCATAATGGATGACAGACAAAGATAAACTTCCTGGTCCTCGAGGTTGGGGTTAAAGCGTGGGGTTAACATCCCCACCTTTATAAAAACTATTTTGTTACGAAACAGAAAACATAAGCCTCGAATTTGGACTGACTTATTTGGACAACGACCTGGGAACATTAAAGGACTTTTGAGATTTGGAACATGGAATGTACGAGCTGGAGCGGCCGAAGAACTATCCCGGGAGCTGGTTGAATATCAAATGGATATAACAGCAATTCAAGAAATAATGTGGCCAGGAGAGGGTACTTTAGAGCAAGATGGAATGATTGTAATATATGGAGGAAACAGCCAAAATAAACATGAAATAGGAACAGGATTTGTCATCAAAAGAGAGTTATGGTGGAACGTTCTAAACTTTAAAGATGTTAATGATAGGATTAGTAAATTACGAATGAAAGGTAAATGGAAAAATATAACGATGATTAATGTATATGCACCTACTGAAGAGAAAGAAGATGATATTAAATAAGACTTATATAATGATTTGGAAGATGTCATGGAAGAAACCCCAGAACAGGACATCCTGATTGTGCTGGGAGACAAAAATAGGTAGAGAGCAAACTCATAAAAAAGTTACCGGTATAGAAAGCCTACATACAACTTCAAATGATAATGGATGGAGAGTCATCAACCTAGCAAAAGCCAAATGACTGCAGATCAGCGGTACCAGACTGCAAAGAAAGTATATACACAAAGAAACTTGGACATCATGTGACAAGAGAACCTATACTCAAATAGATAACATTTTAATTTACAACAAAAGTGCATCAAACATACAACAAGTTAGAAGCTATAGAGGGGCTGAGTGCCACAGCGACCACTTCCTCGTTGGGGTAAAATTTAAAATAAAATTTAAGAGAGCTTTCTATGCTAACCTACAAAGGTTACACACAACATATAACAGAGAAAAACTACAAGAAATTACAGTCAAAGAGAAATTTACAGATGAAATAAAATGTAAACTTGAAACTCTACAAAACCCGTTGGAGGAAAGCGTTGACCAAACTTTGCTGAACATCAAGAATACAATTCAAACTACCGCAGAAGAATGTCTCTGTGTTAACCATGCATAGAAAGAAAAGATGGTTCAATCAAAAATGTGAAGAAGCAGTCATTAGGAAAAAGAATGCCAGACAGTTGTGGTTAAATAACATCAACAACATCCAAAATGAAGAGCAATATAGAACTGAATGTAAAGAGGCTACAAAAATAGTTCGGCAGCAGAAGCGAGAAAATGTGAGCAATATAATCAAAGATATGGAAACTAATCACCAGAAAAACGAATGCAGAAAGTTGTTTTAAAGAACTGAAATAAATGAAACGAGGGCACCAACACAACGCACATGGTTTAAAAGACAAACATGGGAATATGATAAATACCAATGAGAAAATGTGTAACACATGGAAATAATACTTTGTTGAATTACTAAATTGTGAAGCTCCAAGTAACACTTTCCCATGGGAAGAGGTTCTAATGTGTGAACCACAAATTGAAGAACCTGCTTTTGAAGAAATCCTATATGTAATCACACGACTTAAAAACAATAAGGCAACGGGGACTGATGGAATTGCTGCTGAATTTATAAAGGCAGGTGGCCATGCATTACGTCTACAGCTATACGAACTAATAATAAAAATCTGGAGGACAGAAGAACTACTCCATGACTGGAAAGAGTCATTATTGATACCTATCTTTAAGAAAGGAGACAAGCTCCAATGTGAAAATTAGAGAGGGATATCAATACTGTTCACAAACTATAAGATACTATCCGCAGTATTACTAAATAGACTAAAACCATATTCAGAATACATATTAGGTGACTACCAGACGGGTCTTTGACGAAACAGATCAACAATAGATCAGATATTTATCTTAAGACAAAAAGCCGAGAAAAATTGGGAATATGAAAGAGATCTCCATAACATTATTGTGGATTTTAAAAAGGCTTATGATAGTGTCCGTAGGAATAGTTTGTGGATTGCTATGCTGGAATTTGGAATACCAAGGAAGTTAATCAACATGACTA